>OY856414.1:592320803-593520803 GCA_963693085.1 Alisma plantago-aquatica | reverse complement strand
TGCATGACTAGACACCAATCATTTCTTTTGTTGTTTTGAACACCACTAACAACGTAATCAGGAACCTACCTGGTCACACACATAAGGTTGCATAATGGAATTAAAGTTTTCAATCAAACACATGATTAGAAGGGTTATGAATCATAAACATGCTAAATTACTCTATGATCAGATGATAGAATGTCTAATTGGCTGACCATACTGATTGGGTCACTAGATCAATTGATTGTAAATTAATTGATTGATATTTCCACTAGATACATGAGAACAATCTATCATGTCAATTGATCGATGGTCACAATGTTACAGGAGAAGTCTGAAATTGTAAAACAAGTCACATCTAGATCTGGACAATTATGATTGGTTGTTCAACTAAAGCAATCGGTTGAACACAAAACGTGATCAATTGATCACAAATCTTATTTGACTCTTTAGAATTAAACTATTTTTAAGATTTCTATTAGGAAAGGTATTGGAATTTTGTTTTCGCAAGCCCATGACTCCTATATAAAGTGGGCACATCCAAAAGGGTGAGACATAACTCTTGAGACAACTTGTGAGATAAGTTGATCATCAAACTTATCTCTTTTAAAGGGTAAGTCACACTAACGTCTTCTTCCCAAGATAGAAGAAGAAACCGATTTCTGGGGCGCTTAGCACATTGACAACTCCTATTCTTCTTCGAATGGGTGACCAAGGTGGTGCACCACGTTCTCCCTCATCCACATTGACGAGTAGAGGTTGAGGTATATGTGAGGAAATAAAGGTGATACCCTTTATACACACTAATTTCCCAATAACTAAACATGTCTTATGACAGTAAAGAACTTGATCCTCTAGATCTAGAGTTGGCACTTCCACAAAGAAGTCTAGATAGATAAGATGAAGAAGATCTAGATTGTCCACCACGATCAAGTTGTTTTTGTTCACTGATGTTTTATAGCTATGACAGATCCAATGACATGGGTAGAAAGGAAACTTTTTTGTAATTTTGTTGCACCCCTTCCCTAAAACGCTACATTTGCTTACTAATTTATACAATCAAAGTTCTAATCATAGTGTAAATTATTATGTATCAGAGCTAACTACCAATGAGTATTACACTTTTAGGACCTAAATGAGTAAATTAAACAAATAACTCCTCAATTATCTAGTATTCATATACTAGATCAAATAACAATAAATATATCCTCAATAATGTATCTCTTTCTCACAAGATGTATTTTCTCTCCTTTTATCTTTAATTTAAGAAGATGTATTTTCTCTCCTTCTCTATTTAATTATCTCAACATACCTAGGCACATCTTTCCCATATTTTTGGTGCAATTCTTCCTTCTTGTCTTGAGAGGGCACTCTCATGATTTGGGCCTAACTTGTCCTTTTGTAGTTTATGTAATTTGCTTTCATAGGGAACTTCCTCATCCAAAATGGAAGGCCCCTCTCACTAGGTCACCTTGTCATACATATCCTTTATGGTTCATCTTTGTTAGAGTCCATTTTCTCATTCGACATGAAAGGTCCCCCCTCCTTGTGTCACCATGGCTTTTATATCTTCCACAAGTCACTACAAGGACTTGGCCATACTAAGGCACATCATGCCTATCTTCTGATGCAAGTTTTTTTTTAAATTGTTGTGATAGGACACATTCATGATATGGGCATTAACTCGTCCTTAGGGTGGTTTTGGTGATATGAAGTGAGACATGACTTCCTCATCTAGCGTAGGAGGCCCCTCCTCCCTAGGTCACCTTGGAAAGTCAATCCTCTGTGGCTCATTGTGAGCAGTTGGTAATATACCAATGCAAAACATACCTATCTTCATATGCAATTTCTCTTACTTATCATGAGTGAGCACTCTCATGATAAATTCATCCATGTTAAAGTTTTAGTACCTTATTTTTAGATGAACTTCCTCACCTGACATGAAAGGTACCTCCTCCTCACTCACTTGGGCATTGTGGTCTTCTAAGAGACATGTTAGTCAAACAACAACTTGGAATCCCCTCTACACAAATTTTTTTGTCACCATTCATTAAGTATGCTATATGGTAGATGGATTAGTTACCCATCTATATATGTTGTGAAATTCAATTTCTCAACAAGATGTATCTTACCAATATTAATCATAGGGAAACATGCAAGTTTGTGAATTTAAGGAGTGGAATTGTTACCCAAAAATCATCACCAACAAAAAAAAGGGAAACAATATGTAGCTATTATTAATGTCAAGTCAATGCAAGTATTGAAGATCAAAGGAATGACTAGATAACACATGATCCATAAGATGACTCTACAAGAAAAATAGCCCTCCTTTCTAGTATAGGTTTTCTAATGAGAAGGATTTTATCACAAAAATGCCCTTGTGGAGGTTATTGTGAAAATTCATTCTTGTACTTAGTATATCAATGACTAGAAATAGATAGGTGTGAAATAAAATCAAATTCGAATATAGTTGCATCCAAAAGTATGAGTTCTATAAGGTGATTAACATTGAGAGATGATAAGGGGGATGTTTTAGCTACCCTTGACAACATGGAATGAAGGAATGGCCAATTGCAATCAATTTAGACAAAGGAGGAAATATCAATTTTGAAGTTAATGAGTGAGTAAAAGTAGAAACTTCATTATACGAACAACCTCATCAATTAATATAGTATATACACATACTATATATATGCACAAATCATTTTAAAATGAAATATACTTGATTATGTATTCATGTGTGCCACATATGTTTGTTTGTATTAACAAATACAATAATAAAGAAACACATAACATACTAGAATAGTTTACTAAACCAGTACTTTAAGAAGTTCTTTGGCACTTGAGAGATGTAAAAATAAATCCTAAAATATATAGACGTGTAATATATGAAGAAAAAGATTGATTGTTTCTCAGTCATAGGTTAGAATGATCTAAATGTGATAATAAAATAAAACTTTGAATGACATTTTAGTATTTCACAAGTCAAAGACTCATGGTCATGGTTCGTCCCATCCTATTCATTATCTGCATGCTAATTGCATGTTCTGTCTTCCCTTCTTAGGTCAACTCCTTGTCCCTCTAATTCCATCCCCCTCCCCTACTAACTCATTGCCTCAATGATTAAGTTCCCCTTCCCCAACCGACTCCTTACATCGATGACCATTCCCCCCTTCCCAATCGACTCACAGTCTCAATGATATGTGGGCTAGCCGCACTCACAACCCACTCTGACCACTTACTTATAGTCGACCCCATACTCTCTCTCTCTACTTCCCCAATCATCATGTTGTCTCCCCCATCCAAACTCTCTATGTTGTTTCCCAACTTCTACTCCTCACCATCATCTCTATCTTTTCTTTTCCTGAGGTTAAGCACAACAATCCCAATTGAGTCTTGCACTTATTATGCATCATCAAAGTATCATGGGCTTCTTTTAATCCTCTAACAAGTCTCCTATGCTTCTTGTGAGCTAGTGAAGTCTCTATCTTTTATTTCTCATGCACAATTCAGGTCGGGTGCTTTTGTCTCCCTGTCCTACATGCCATTAGAAATCACCAGATAAATACAAGAAGATTTTTTCTTTGTTTATTGTCAAATGATCCTTGGATGATGGTCACCCGTAGGTTTTCACATAGCTTGTACTAGATATCAGTGAGAAGAAGTGTTATTATCATTTGATTTTTCTAATCATGCATTCAATTGTGGCTTAGTTTGATTTCTCTATTATATGTTAAGTTGTTGCATAACTATTAGTACTAATGGATGATATGTCCCTTTCTTTTTATTCATCCTTATCAATCAAGAGGTGATACATGCCAGGGAATGGATGCCATTACTTCTTCTAGGAATCTAAGCTCTAATCCCAACATATTATTGGCAAGCATCTGCATGATATCTTGACTTGCAATTAGAGGTCGAGAACATGGACACTAAAAATTTCATTTGATAAGGTCAACACTCCATACTTCTTCACATGTCATTGCATTGCTTTCTATTTTGTGTGTTTGCCTTTTGAAAGCATCTGTATGTGTGTGTGCTTTTTCTTTAATCAGCTACATAATGTACAAATTAGATGTGGAACATGGCATTCATAAAAACCCTAAAATTTATGGATGATATCTTCAACTAGTGTGTACATGCACGCTTGCTACTTCTATTTACATTCTTCATGAATCATTGGTGTTTTTTTGAATATATTAGCTTTTGTAATTGTTACCTTCGTCAAGACCATATTCCGTTATCATTTTTAGTACATATTCTCTTGCATTGTTCTCCCAAGAACTGTGGAAAAGATGGCCATCAAGGAAGAAAAATGTGAAGTTTTCTCGCTAAAAGGTCCAAGTACTTTGAAGTAGAATGCAATCCAAGATGGGAAATCAATAATAAAGAACACTTCTCGAGCTACATGTAATGCTAAAAGATGCAGTAGACATAATATATTGTTGTGCAAGTTGTACATGCCAATTATTGTCTTCACGGAATGAGTCATTCTATACATGTCTTGTATCATTAGACCATGATTTTGAGGTTGTAAAAAAGTTAAATGATAAGAATCGAAGAGCACACCAATTCACTATGAAGACTATCCTAGAGTTTAATCCTTTTTTACATTCCAATTAAGTCTAGTATAGAAGGGTCGATCACACATGACAATATGTTTAAGATTGTTCTCTCTTATCCCGATTGATTTTTGAATAAGGAATAGAAAGTAAATTCTAGTTGGGGATTGTTCGATTACACTAGAATGATAAATTAAAATGGAAAGAAAGTAAAAGATTACACTAAAGTAAAGAAAGAAAATGATTATTCTAAGACAAGAAAGTAAGGAAATAGGATTGTTAGCTCGCATGATTTTCTATACAAGAACTAAAATGCAAGAAATGAAAAGAGAGTGATGGAAACAAGCATTTGAAAGAACGATTGAATCATACGGGGAAAACATCGATTCTTAGGGGTTTCACCACCTTAGCCAAAATGAAGACAAGATCTAGCGATACACGATAATAAGATAGATGCAAGTATGTGAATTATTCATAAACAAAATGCAAGAGTGGAACTCCACGTGAACCCATTCGTCCTAGTGTTCACACATCCTAGTTCTTCGTCCTAAAGAAGAATTTTCCCCGATCACATCCAAATCCTCTTGAAATCAGTTTAAGCGTTCTAAATCTCGGGTTCCATGGTTGTATTTTTCGGGATTAATTCATGATAAAAATGATAAATTACTTCATTTAAATCGGTGATTTCTAGACCGAAATCCATCCCTCTAAAGTAGTCGTATAAAACCCGATCTCATCAACACATAGCTAAGGAGCTACTCCCCTTGCCTCGATAAGGGAACTACTCACCAGTCATAGAGAGGAATGGATAAACAAGGGGAAGAAGATAGGAAGCCATAGACTACAAGTCAAGAATCTCCCAAGGAGGCCAAAGGTGGTAACATTTAAACATCTTGCTTTCTTAATCCCCCGCTCTAAGAGAAAGAACGAGAAGAAAGAATAAGAAATAAAGGGTGATATCTAGATCTTGAACAAAGAACTAATTTTATTGTTGAGTGCAAAGATTACACTAAGAATTAAATTGACCGAGTCTCAAAATCAAATGCTAGCACAAAAACTTTGGACCCTTTTCTTAGTGGATTCCCACCTCCTTTTATAGGAGAAGGAGGGGTGGAAGACTTAAAATGGGGGAGAGAAACACAGGAATGGCAGTTACCGAAAGATATTGATCATACACCATGAAACGGCCATCTCACTAGGCAAGACAGTCATCTAGAGATGACTTGGCTTGGATCTAGAAGGATCAGATCAAAACCCTAAAGAAGGTGGTGGTGGCACCATTTGGCTGTAATCTTGGGCTCGAAGCAATGTTTGAGACAGTCGTCTGGATGATATGGGATGCCCGTCTTGCACTGTTGTGCGCTTATTCAAAGGGTTGGAACCCTAGGTTGGCAGCAGTGCCCTTTGCAAACTAATTTGATTCTAGGTCAAGCCAACCTAGCCGTTTGGGCTCGTGAGGTGCTCGTTTGGGTCCATGGGACAACCATCTCAATGAAGTGAGATGCCCGTCTGGAGTGTTTGAAGTAGCTGGTTGAGTCAAGGCCAAAGTGGCCATTTGGCTCCAAACATGGGGATCTCTAGGGGTGAGCCGACCATCAGGTCCTAGTAAGACGGCCCTCTCGTAGGCTCAATAGGTCAAAAATCAATTTTGTAGAAAAAACCCTACAAAAAGTGAGAAAGAAGATAAGTATTTGTAGAAGTAAATAAAAAAGTGAGTAAATTGCAATTTGTCTGAGAAATTATTGAAAAAGAGACAGGATGCTTGCTCATCCCAAGCAAATTAAATTACATATAGAGTCCAATTTATACTCCCAAAATGTCATTCCTCACTCCTGTAACATGAATATAATCCTACCTCCAAATTTTGGCTAAGTGACCCAATCTTCTAGAACTACGTAGCATGAAGTTCTATATTGCGTATGAAAACAATTATCACATCTTACTTCTAAAATGAGATTTTGTAGAAAAAATGGCGTCATCTTACTTTCACATTGAACTCTCAATTTTTATTTTTTGTAAGTTGTTGCACAAGAACAGGACAAGGGAGGGTTTAAGGAAAAATATTGATCCCTCCTCTATTTGACTCAGGATTTAAATTTGTGCAGTTGTGGCTACATTGGTAACAATTTTTTTCATGTGCAGTTTTGGCATCTTTTAGTGGTACGCCCATTTGTGGGGTATGGAATTTTTTTATTTTCAAAAACATGCCACCCCAGACTTAATTTTTGTTTGGTGGTAATTCTTTGCTTATCCTTTTTAGAAGAAAAATAGAGGGAATGAATTGATGTTCTTGTGCTTACAACTTCAACATTTTTTTCCTTTTCCTAATTTTGTTAGAGAGTATCTTTTCCTAGATAGACTATCCTAATAAATCACATCATACACATTTTATAACAAGATAATCCATTTTTTTAAATATGGGAAAAATTATGCTTGGCTCCAATCACTTCCTTCTGACTCACCAACTATTCCAAGGAGTGATGTTATTTAGGGGTCCTTGGTGACAAAGTGGTTTTTGACATGGCAATTTGTAATAGATTTTGCAAAAGGTTTTATGAAATTTAATTTGAGGTACAATGATAGATGTCTACTCCATGGGCACTACTACAGAACACGCCTTTGGTGTCGGTTGTTTAACCCCTTTTAGTGACGGTTTTCAAGTGACACCTATGTAGGCGCCGCTAAAGGTCGAACTCTTCGGCGTCGTTTTATAACCGACGCCTATATAACCTATCGATGTCGGGTATATATAGTTGGTTGACGCCTATAGGGTTCGTGCCACAAAAAAGGTTGCCATCTAGGACACTATCTGCGTCGGTTTGCAATTAACACACCGACGCCATATTCCCAGATGCCACGGCCGTGCTTCCCTGCACGACCGTGTTTAGTACTATAGGTGTCGGTTTTATACGAATAAGCAACGCCATTTCCACCACGGTCATGCTTTCCTGCACGGTCGGGTTGTTTTTCATATTAGGTGACAGTTTTTATCCAATAACCGACGATGTAGGCCTTTGATGACGGTGTTCTATCCAATAACCGATGTTAGTCAGCAAGATGAGAACATGTAGTTCAATTTTCTGAACTACAGGTTTACGACATCCATTGATATCAGCCTACAAACAGGCCACAAACCTGCAAAATCAACAAATATTTTTTCACACAAGTAGATACATTCAGACATCAATTCAATTCTCACATTCACACATGTAAAAACATTCAAATACATGTAGAAACATTCAGAAATATTCATTTACAAAATATCATTCAACATCGCTATCAGCATCACAATTATATCTTACAATCGCCACTGCTTGTATGGCTCTTGCCCATTCTTCTCTTACTTCATTTAATACTTCCATCGTATATGGAGCATGTACATGTTTTAAGCATTTATCTATAGTGTGGTCAGTTTTAAACATCTGCAAAGAGAATGATGTATATATATAAGTAATAATATAAAAATAAGATTGATATATTTCATACTAACTAATGAGACTATATATAATACCTCATGTATGGTATCGATGTCCAATGCGGCATGTTGGATAATCATCTGCATAAATCACATCACATAGTATGCGCATGCCTAGCCGTTGTCTTGTGTAGCGCACTATAAATTGAAACATACAAAATATTAAAAAATACAACTCAGTACAGTTCACATAAATAATATATACATTGGAGTCGGGAACTTACTTTTACATTCTCCCAAATTATTGGCTGGTTCTTTCTCCTTGGGACCTTTCCACCAGCATTTTTGAATACATCTAAACCCCTACATGTTAATGTAACACAATAAATTGTATAATTAAATAGTAATGTAATAACATATGTTAACGGATATAAAAATGAAATATTTCTCACCAGAATAATGGCATTCTCATTACGTGTCCAATTTTAGTATTCAATGTACTCCCCGCAGGATCTAGATAATAAACAGTGAACGTCCCGGGGAGAATAACTAGTAACTCCCAATGCCTACCGCTAGAGGTAAACAAGTTAAAAATTAATAACTCAAAATCCACAATAAAAATGTAATTTTCTTAAGTCCAAATTATAAGTAAAGTAAACTTACTTGACATTGAATGGAGCTATTATTATCGTCTTCTTTTGCTGACCGAAAATTGTAAAAGCATCTATACAATATTGTTGAACACTATCAGGGTCTTTAGCTACGATACTAATCAATGATGGAATAAAAAATCCCACATGATCAAATGCAAATTGTTTGCATTGATTTTCGACTAAGTAGCTGCAAAACATGTATTACATATGCATTAATATATAAGAAACCAAATCACCGGATCTTACACAAGGTATATGGATGTATAAACTAGATCTCACCTTATCCATGTCTCTATCATTGATGTATTCAGCCAATCATACATGAACAGCTAAATAATATCTTGTATAAATAAAGAGCTATCGTATGATTGACCTGCATAATCTGCTTCTAAAGAAATAGTTATAGGGAAATGTATATTATGTACTCGTAGCCAACATCCCATTCCCCTACAAGCAAGACCTAACGGGTATTTTAGGTCAGTTGGAACCCAACTTGGTAATACAGGAAGTGGAGGTGGAGGCCTAGGTGCTCCGGGTGTCTTCTTTTTAACTTGTATATATAATTTCAGATCAGTTGACCTCATATATACACATTAACAATCTAAAGTAATGTAAATTTATCTTACAATTTCAATAGTGTAGACGACATCTGCTTTGGGCCACAATATCACCCCTCCTTCTGCCTCAGCAAGTGTATCAATATCCAGGTGGGGATATGGCAATGTAGATTCCCTCCAATCGGGTAACACACGTATCGAGCTCACACGAATGTAGCCCTGTGGCATTGGAGTCCCGTGAAACATTGCCCTAGGAAGGGACGGGTAAGCATGCGCCTCTGCAACAACATAGTCTTGCATTCATAAGTGGCATGGCTTCAATGCCTACAAATTTACGTAAAGAATATTATACATATATACATATCATCTTGAAACATATCATCTTGAAAAAACTAGCTACAATGTCATAAACAATACTTACAGCAGACGTGTTAGGCGGTGGGTCTATAGGATTACTTTTAGTCTGTGCATTAGGAGAAGAGTGGGTCGCCATAGGCTGATTGGAAGCCTGAGATGCCTGCCACCGCAACAATTCTTCCTTGACCTTCTCAGCAACTATATCATTGACCTTCTTAGCAACTATATCCTCGACTCTCTTATTCTCCTATACATGGTTAAAAGAAACATTAGCTTCTTATTATTGAATTCCCTTTTGCAGTAACATTCTAAAAACAGAATAGGTTACCTCTTCTTGTGAAAGTCCCACTCTGGGTTTGCGCTGGGATGGCCCAAAGAATGCTTTGATGCCCACACCAGTGCCTGCACCCCTAATACATCCAGGATGCTCTGGGTTACCCAGAGCAACTGTCAATTCATCCCTTGTGCCCTGAGGGATGAATGTGCCTTGTTTCCTCTACTCGTGCAGCTCCCGCTAATCACCATCAACAGAAATTGGTAAGTTAACACCACAAATAATCAATATTCAAACGATTGCTCTAAGAGTTGTATTTTACCATTTTTGCAGTCGCCTCAGTAGTTACGGGCTTCTTTATTTCACCCTTCTTGTTTAGTCTCCCAGCTATCTAGACATCATGGCGAGGCATGGGTGTGGCAAACTCTTGAGTAGCAGCAGACTCCACCTGTAGTCTTTGGCGAATGCTTGCATAGCCCTTTGGACCCATAGTGTGGTCATGCACATTCAGTGCACACTTTGCTTTTTGCGCCTCACTGAGGGCCTAGTTAGTATGCACATTAATGATTTAGTTAGTAGCACTAAATGTTAATTTTGAATAGGAGAATACAACGTATATTAATTAAAATGGGAGTGACGCCTAATACCTTGAATTCTTCAAATTTTCTTGAAGCAACAAATGTGTCCCACTCTTCTTTGTCCAAGAAGTTCCACTGTTCAAATGATGACTTCTTCTTCTTATCACCCTCTTTTATGTATTCTCTGTTGATATTTGTCCTATAGTTCCTTAGCATCTTTCCAGCACGTTGCATCATGTTTTTACGATGCAACTTCTCATCCAATGCAAACAGATTCTGTAAAATAGAATTGCTGTTAACTAGTATCCAAAAATAGAATTACAAATAATAGAATTTGTAATCTACACAATAGAATTGCAAATAATAATAACTCACGCATAAATCCTTCCATATCATGTCTTTCTTCGCCTGAGGAACTTTATGCCAATTATCATACATAACACCACAATGGCTTCAAGTGACAACCCCAAGATAGTTTACAAAATTATTGCGGTTCACTCCAATTGCATTTCTTCCATTATCAAACTCCACAACCAATTTGGATCCACTGCCACTTAGCGCTATTAACTTCTTAAACAGAGTGATGCCCCTTTTTTTGTTAAGTGTTTGGTGATGCGCATCAAGTTCCTCCAGTGCTTCAGTGGGTACATGTGCATCATCAACCTAAAATTTGACAAAAATAAACACACTAAATTAGCCCAATATAGAAATATGGGATATATGACATAACTACAAGATAATGAATTTTATAGAAATACAGGATATGTTTTTAGAACTTACATTAGTATCCTCGCCATGCTCATCATGGACAACATGCTTATCATGGACTTCATGCTCATCATGGACATCATGCTCATCATGGTCAGCCATCTGAAAATGTCATTAAAAAGGCAAACATTTAGCATTTGTATTAACTAGAAGATAATGAAAAATCAAATATGAAAATGATATTGATATTAAAAAAGCAAACATTTAGCTTCAATAAAAAATATAAACATGCATGCCTCTAAAGAACGATAGAGGGAAATACATCTCAAGATGACATAGGGTAACAACCACTTCTCTTTGCAAATTATCGAGAGTATCAGGGTCAATAACTTTGTTGCACATACTGTTGAAAAAGAAACAAAGTCTGGTGATTACAAGCCTTACATGCTTCGGCAATATAGATCGAATTGCCACGGGAAATATTTGTTGCATTAGAGTGTGACAATCATGAGATTTAAGACCTACCAACTTCAGATCTTTCATTGATACCAATCTATGGATGTTGGATGAGTAACCATGTGGCACCTTAACATTTACCAAGCATTCACAAAAAGCTTTCTTCTCCTTTCTAGACAACGTTTAACAATCGGGAGGTAAGTATGTTCTTTTATTACCCATTTCACATAATTCTATTAATTCTGACCTTATTCCCATTTCACATAGGTCCAGTCTAGATTTTATCCCATCTTTAGTCTTACCTAGTATATTTAACAGAGTACCAATGATGCTATCACAGACATTTTTCTCAACGTGCATTACATCGATACAATGCCTGACTGTCAAAGAACTCCAATAAGGAAGATCCCAAAATATTGACTTCTTCTTGAATGAAGAATTGTCACTCTGTGTGGCCATACTACATTGTGATTTCTTACCAAATTCATTGAAAATGTCTTTTACTCTTTCATAAAAAACATCCCCTGGTATAGGTTTAGGTGCACTTCGTTCATCATTCCATCCATTGAATGCTTTGCGCTTCCTACGATACGGATGGAATTTTGAAAGAAACCTTTGATGACCAAGATATGCAGTCTTTCCGCCATCTTTTAGTCTTATTGAATCAGTGTTTTCTTCACATATAGGACACGCTTTAGCTCCTTTGACACTATATCCAGACAAATTCCCATATGCTGGAAAGTCATTAATAGTGCAAAACAACATAGCATCTAAACGAAATGTCTCTCTTCCTTAAGCATCATAGGTCATCACACCTTCAGCCCAAAGTTTCTTTAAGTCATCAATCAGAGGTTCAAGATAAACATCGATATCATTTCTGGGTTGTTTAGGGCCCGATATCAACAATGACAACATAACGTACTTATTTTTCATACAAAGCCAGGGAGGAAGATTGTATATAACAAGCATGACCGGCCAAGTGCTATGTTGGCTGATCAATGTCCCGTACGGATTCATCCCATCTGTACAAAGCCCAAGTCTTAGATTCCTATCTTCTTCACCAAATTTGGGGTACAATAGATCAATCTTCTTCCACTGTGGGGAATCAGACGCATGTCGTAGGATCCCATCATTATTTTTCTTAACATCTGCATGCCACCTCAAATTCTTCGCATCTTTCGGATTTGCAAACAATCGTTGAAACCGTGATATTATAGGTAGATACCACAACACCTTGGCAGGAGAACCAGTTTTGGACTCCCCCGAAGTCGTCAATTTATACCGTGACGCACCACATTTTGGACAATCTTTCAAATCCACATAGTCCTTTTGAAATAATACACAATCATTCGGGCATGCGTGTATATTCTTGGCCTCCATTCCCATTGGGCACAACAATTTCTTTACCCGGTATGTTGAGATTGACAGCTCATTTCCTTCAGGATGCATTTCTTTCAACAAAGTCAACAATGAAGTGAAGCTTTGATCGCTCCATCTATTGTTAGCTTTCAACTTATAAAATCTCAACACAGCGCTAAGCTTCGTAAACTTAGCACAGCCTATGTATAACGATATCTCAGCATCATGCATAATGTTTCTAAAGATACGAGGTGGATCGGTGTGTTCTACCCTACAACTATCCAACATCGCATCAACGATGTCTACTGGAACTGGTTCGTTCACATCTACGTCATCGGAGGCAATTTCTTCTTCCACCCAAGCACTGCTATCGACATCCACTGGTTTCGAGTTTGAAATCTCTCCATGCCAGTGCCATTCTGTATAGCCTTGTACAATCCCGTTGCACATGACATGACTTTTGATTTCCTCACCAGTGCTGACTTTTAAGTTGTTACCGCAATGCCTACATGGACAGTAGAACCTATCTCCAGGTTCTTTCCTATGTTCCTCGGAAAATCTAATAAACTGATCAAGACCAGATATAAACTCTGGGGTGTAGCGATTGCGAATGGACATCCATGATCTATCCATTCTATGATCAAAGATAAAACAAGTATATATTAGGATAAGATTAGGGTATACACTTACATCCTAAGTGAGATTAGGTGTTCAAGAACAGTCCCAAACTGGGGACTATCCAAGATTTACTCCTATTATCTAGACCCATCTGGTTCTCTATTTGTTTGGCTTATTTGCAATTAGGGGTAGACACTGGATTCTGATGGTAATCGTCCCATCCACGCTAACTGTATATTATCTAGACCCATCCGATGTTGAAGTAGACAGTGTGGGACATGAAATGAAAGTGCCTTTATTAAGCATTTCTATGGTGGTAACATTTGATAGTGTCCAATACAAAATAACGATTGGGCCTGCGGCTAGAATGTGATGCGCTACATGGAAAATATTGTCAGATTAGGAGGTACAATGAATCCGGACTCCATACAAACAGTATATAATTTAGTGATTGTGCATTCTAATTTATACCAATGTACAAGTAATATAAAGAACAATGATTGTTCACTTTCTAGGCCAACAAACACATGTGATGTCATTCTTATATATAATAAATGTGTACCACCTATCCCATCCTTGAACACTTAATCTCACTAGTAAGTGTATAATGTGTATTGGGTTTAAAAAAAAATTCGACAGCATTTCCCCGTTGTTCTCTAAGTACATATGTACTTAGAGAACAAACGGGGAAATGCTACCGAAATTTTCTCGAAAACTCAATACACATTATACACTTACATCCTAAGTCAGATTAGGTGTTCAAGAACAGTCCCAAACTGGGGACTATCCAAGATTTACTCCTAATGAGTAAATCTTGGACGGGTTTCTAGGCCAACAAACACAATAATAGATATGTACATGTTAGGGTTTCATCACAATTGATGTTAGGGTTTCATGAATGTTAGGGTTTAATCAAATCAAATTAGGATGCTAGAATGGACAAGTTTAAATCTTATTTCAACATGCATCAAAATTTACTAAATTAGGTCAAGCATTAGGATTAGAAGCACAAATATATGCAAGCAAAAGATTTATTTGTATCCTAGAATTTACATAAAGCATTACATAAAGATTTGTTCATATCCTTACCAACAGCAAACATGGCCATGGCTGTGTTGGCCTACCACAGCCGTGCTAGGCAGCATGGCCATGCTGGATAGCATGGCCATTCTGGGCAGCACGGTCGTGGTAGGCCAATACAGCCACGACCGTGTTTGTTGTAGGTAAGGAGCTAGGGAGAAGGAAGAACAGAGGCTACAGCTACCTGGAGGCTACGGCGGGCAGCTGGCAGGCAGGCAGCATGGCAGGGAGGACGGCGGCGAGCACGGAGCAGGTAGTGGTGATGACAAGGAGGACGGCGTGCAGCGGCAAGGAGGACGGCGGCAGCGATACAGAGCAGCAGCAGCGGCGTCCGACGTCGATGGCGAGCAAGCAGCAGGAAGCGTCGGCGGCGAGCGAGAAGCAGCAGGTGGCAAGCAGCAGCGGGAGGGCGGGTGGCGACACAACAAGAGCAGAGAAAGGGGAATAGTTGCTTCATGATGAAACAGAAGAAAGGGGAATAGTTGATGTCCGTGGGTCTATTAAGTTGGTAAACGACGTCGGTTATCTAAAACAAACGACACCTAAACTTTTCAGCGTCGGTTTTTCTTTAAAAACCGACGTCCAATTAGACAAATTTTGCCCTAAATAATTTGGCGGGAACCATTATCGGCGTCGGTTATCAAAGGATAACCGACACCTAAGTTGGAACTTTTCACGCAAATTTTCATCTTATATAGGCGTCGGTTAGATGTTAAAAAACCGACGTTGTATGTGACACTTTGGGGCCAATTTTTTTCACTCGAAAATTGGATTTCGCGGGCGATATTAGGCGTCGGTTTTTTGTTACCAAGTCGACGCTGAATACAAAGTGGTACTCGTGTCTTAACTATAGACGTCAGTTTACCTACATCACCGACGTTGAATGTTATAGGCGTCGGATTTCCTAAATAACCGACGCCCAGAAAAGTGACATTGAATGTTGTTTCTATACTAGTGGGGCCAACTAGATAATGGCCTTTTTTACAACTAATGAAAACAAAAAGGGATGGACAACAAGATAAAGGCCATGAACTAAAGCAAATACATGCAAAACAATAAAAAGGCAAAATAAAGCAAATAAAGGAAAATATAGGGGGTGGAATAGAGTCGTACGACCCACCTTCACCCCGAACTTAGACTTTTACTTGTCTCAAGAAAAACCTAAATTAGATAGGGAGGGAAGAAAATCACTCTAGAGGTAGGAAGTGTGAAGATGAAGGAGGATTGTAGTAGTAGTTTCCTCAATAAGGGGAGTTGGGGTCACAGTAGGCCTGATGGGCCCCATACTCCTCATACTGAAGTCTGTTGGCATCGTAGTGGCCCTAGTACACATGACAGGACTCATGGGAGCACTGCATAAAGTACATATGGTTGAACTGATGCCCTTGATGTTGCTGCTCGTGTTGGATCTCCTCCAATTGATCTCTGGTCTCACAAAAGCCATAAGGCTCCTCAGGGCCTTCTTTGGTGTCCCTGAGCTTCGTAGTGTGGTCTCAAGAAGGAGGAGGTGATGGTCCAGTCTCACTATCATGTTCCTCCAAAGTGACACTTGTCCTCTGGTTGTGGGCTCAGAGATATCGTTCGGTTTGAGATGCTCCAGAAGGAAGCACACAAAATGTGCTGACAGAATTGTCAAGTGTAAAACTAAGTTGGCGGCTACAAACCTAGCATGGTTTGGAAGCTCGAGGATGACCTGGGAGTCTTTGAAAAGGAAGTAGTAGACTCGATTGGCACCTAGACGTAGGAACTTGCAGTCTTGCTCCCCTTCAAGTATCAAGTTCAATGAAGTGATTCTTTGGTGTCAGCAGCATGAAAGAAATATGAGTGTAGCTCGAGAAAAGTACAATATAGGTGAATATATGGCCAATGCAATAAGAGGAAGAAGTGGTGCGAGTGGCCGAATAGTTTAGGTGATCAATCATTCCATTGCCCCTATTATATGGCTCGTTGAGAAGAAGACACCACAAGGTGTAGAGGTCAGAAAGAATCAAAACGCCTTGAGTACCATCTCTGCCAAAAAGGTGCGAGCTAATATATTAAATAAAATAATTTAGCACCCCTTTTCAAAACATTTTTAGTCATGTCACATTGATATTCTTATCTTTATCCACTAAAAAGACCCAATTTGCTATTTGCTTCCTTTTATCACAATTTAACTTAATATCACCCAAAATTATGAATTTCTTGCAGACTCAGAAGACCAGACGAGCAGTTCAGTTGATAAGTCTAGACTATGGCTAGAACTCTTCTTTTCTCCATCTCCCTTTTCTCCACAAGCATGAGTGAGTTGTTGTCTATCGAGGCAAGGGGAATAGGCCCTTAGCCACGTCTTAACTCAACTATTTTCCTTAGAATGACTTCTAGATGGCTTTTAGTTCTAATAAACATTGATATATCAAAGTAATTAATTGGTTTGATTACATGTTAATCCGGATGGATATGACCATAGAAATCCGGATTTAGAACAATAGAATCAATCGCATAGGGGTTTTGAAATGACCATGGATCTTCCTCTCTTGGGATGATGGACTATGAAACACGAGCACCAGGACCAATGGGCTCACATGGAGTCCATCTTTTGTGGATTTTTATTAATTTGCATGCCTTCATCGTAATCGTCATTTTTAAGGATTTAGTCTATTCTCGCCAAGGATAAGGTGGTGAAAACACCTAAAGCCTCAATTCTCCATCTCTTGATTTATTCTTGTGTTTGATGCACCCTCTTTACATTCTAGTCTTTCTTTCATAATAGTTTTCTTATGCTAACAATCAACTCCATTTTCTTTGTGACAGGGCAGTTTATTTCTTGTTAGTGCATTTTAGTTCTTATATTTGCTTTCCACTTTAGTGATAACCAACCATACCCCAAATCCGATCTATACTTTCTATTCTAAAAACTAAAATACATAAAAGATATAAAAAGTTCTTCAAAAAATTAAGGATTAGAGTTAACAATCTTAAAATTATTGTCCTCTGGGATCAACCCTTTCTATACTGACCTTAATCGAAAGGTAGAAAAAAGATTAAACTCAAGGATAATTATCTTAGTGATTGTAGTGAACTTTGACGCACTAACAATTTGGCATTGTTGCTGGGGACAACAGATTGTTTTCTCGAACCCCCAAAAAAAACTTTTGAAAAACCTTTCCTTCATTTTTTATGCCTTCCGAGTAACATTCCGAAAGTGCTACTCCTCCTTAGGCTGAGTTTCCATTCCGGTAGTCCCTTTTTTCTGCACATGATTAACTTCTTATTTCGTGCATGCAACGCCCGAATGCCGATTTTCAATCGTTTGATCCTAAGATAGATAGAACTTTTCGCCATCTAAACCACCAAAATCAAAAACAAAATATGTTGGACGAGGAAGAAGTCGCCCGTAGGATCAACCAAGATTTAGCGGCTCAAAGAAAGCACATGTTAGGAAACTAAGCAACTTGGGAAGCCGCTTTACAAGCAGCCTACATGGTTGAACAAGAAACCCTAAAAGCCAATAAAAGGGAAATCGAAAGGAAAAAACATTTGAAATATTTTTCTGTTCCCAAATCTGCTTATGCCCGACACCCAATTGTGCCTCTCGACATCATTGCTCCCTAGTTCAAGATCTGAACCCAATGGATCACCATGATCCAACCTAATCCTTTCTCAGGTAACAATGGGGAAAGCTGCCAAGATCACCTTCAAAGGTTCATTGACCTTTGCTCTTTGAAAAAACTCCCAGGTGTCTCTGAAGATGCCATCCACCTTAGATTGTTTAGGTAATCTTGTTGGGTTTTTGTGGAGAAAACATGCGCGGCGGAAGCAATAAAATCCACGCAACCTGAAACAGGATCTCGTCGACAACAACGTATTTGGAAGGAGTGTTTGCGGGATATACCTTATCACAGAGCAAGTCCGGCGATGTCCCACTGCACGACGGTGCAACGCTGCTGACCTACACGGACGGAACTTCTCTCCTGTTCACTGTCCCAGGAAGATCCGGCGGCACTCCTTTGCGACAGTGATGTACGGCTCTCGTAGCGCGTACATGTGGTCGTTGACGTCCTCCAAATGTAGGCGTCAAGGCATATGCGTCTCTACTTCGTCCACTCGGATGGACTGGAACTCCACGTCGCGCTTCCTAAGCCGACGGGAAGGAGTCGTCTCTGTGCGGCGGTGTGCTAGCGGCACGTTGCTCTCCTTCCTCTCATAAGGATAGTGATGGCTAGGGTTTACGTACGTGAGCGTAAACTAAAAGCATCTCTCGATATCTTATATAGACATCGGTCGTCAATCCTCCTTTAAATAGGATACGAAGGGAAGTAGGGTTTCCTAAACCCATCGATAAATAGAAACGTTACGTTAATTAAAATGCTCGTGGATTAATTAGAATATTCAGGAATTAATAACCAAATTATCACATTAATTAATTAATTAATATCCGACTCCATGCAATCGCTTGGGATGGATCTATGGGCATATATACCAACAAATCCCTCTTCGGCCAAGCTAGTAGCTGGTACAACACCATAAGGAGTGAAGAAAATGTCACAACTTGGGAAGTTCTAAAGAATAAGTTTCTTGACAAATTTTACCCTCCTTCTCTTACCTACGAACTCAGGGGACAAATCACTCACTTTTCTATATCCCCATGAGAATCCTTAGGAGAAGCTTGGAAAAGGTTCAAGGACTTACTTAGGAAGTGCCCTCACCATGATATCTCTCAAGCCCAGATCATAGAGATCTTCTATCGTGGTGTTGATGATGATACTAAATTCTTTCTTGATTCCTCATTTGGAGGAAATTTCATGCACCAAAGTCTAACTAGTGCATGGGAAGTGGTAAAATGGGCTTCTGGAACAAGGGCTAAAAGGGGAATTGGAGAAGTCCTTAAGGTAGCCAAGGCTAAAGTCCTGATATCCAAAGCATAGCCAAAAAGCCTCAATTTAATTTTCCTAAAATAGGATAGGTTAGAGTCATCCCTAGGAACCCTTAGGGAGTTACCCCAATAAGTAAAAGTCATGGAGTCCCTGTGTGGCATTTGCCAAGGATATGATCACACAACCCTACACTGTCAATACCTATACAACACCCCCGTGCAACTAGAAATGGGACAATAACTAGAAGACCTCAACTCAATCCATACAATACCAGGCCAAGGTTACTACAATCCCAATCAGACTAGAAACCATGCTGGCTTCCAATATGGGAACCTTGTAGGTTCTGAAAACTCTAGCCAACTTCAATTCCAACAAAGGCCTCCCTACCCTCAAGGAAACAATCGACCACCACCTAGATTCCCACACAAAAACCAAAGGAACTTTATGACCCAAGGAAACTACTGAGGAAATCACCCAAATCGACCACCATATCAAGGACAACAATTCCAAAACTTAAACCTCCCCCCCCAAATCTCAACCAGCCACCTCCTCAACCGCCACCAAGTGTTCCAACTCCCACCTCATCAGTCGATGAAAGGATAGCTTCCCTTGAACAAATCATCATTGCCCAACAATCTCATCAAAAGGCGTCTGACATCTAGCTAGCTCACATGTTTGCCCAATAGAAACCCCCTACTGGAACTTTTGTAGGGCAGCCTGAAAACAACCCGAAACATCCCTAACAACTTAAGGTTGTCTCCACTCATTCGGGAAAGGTGCACTCCCCTCCCCCTCTAGAAAAACCTTTGGCTCCACCTCTAGAATTTGAGGATGAGGGCATGGTAGTTGTTGAACCTAAAGCTACACCTGAACCAACTATCCACGAAACCCCTCAGGAAGAAACCGAAGAACCAATCAACAAGCCACGACCTCCCTACCAAGCCCGCCTCAAACAAACAAGGATTGACACCCGCTTCATGAAATTTAGGGATGCTATGAAAAAACTACATGTAGGCATTCCCTTCCTTGATGTTTTGGTAGACATTCCTACCTGCTTCAAGTACATGAAAACCCTCTTGACCAGGAAGTATGCTACTAGAGAATACGAGATATTTAAACTTGCTAGGACCACTTCTGACATAATCCTAAGTAAGATGCCTAAAAAATATAAGGACCCTAGTTCTTTTGGGATAGGATGCTACTTGGGTGACAATGATTGTAGAAAGGGCCTAGAAGATTTAGGAGCCAGTATATCCATCATGCCCTACAACCTGTGCAAAAGACTAGGATTCAATGACATGTTACCCACAGCCATGACTATCCAACTGGTGGACTCATCCATGACCAAACCCATGGGAATCATGGAAGACATTTCAGTTAAAGTTGGAAAAGATGTCTATGTCCCCTGTGATTTTGTGATCATGGACATCCAGGAAGATTTACACTACTCTCTCATTTTTGGATGTCCCTTCTTAGCCACTACCCGTGCCTGGATTGATGTTGAGGTCGGTACCATTTTGTTAAGATTAGGGAAGCAAATCCTAGAGTTTAGGGTGTTTCAAAGCATGTACGGACCTAGTCTTGAGGAAGAGGTCTACCTCCTTCATTGTATTGATAAATTATCCCAACTAAGGTAGGAATGGGAGTTAGTTGATGACCCCCTACGCACATCCCTCACTATCTCCGTCAAATGTGATTTTGACAATGAACTATTAAAGCAATGTAAGACTCATTTAGACAACTTTGAGGAGATCCCTGATGCTGAAATTGAGGACCTTAAGATGATCTCCACCATAGAAGAATATCCTGAACTGACAAAGGCCCCAGAAATGAAGACTCTCCCCATAGGGATGAAATATGTCTTTCTTGATGGCTAGAGTTGTACCCTGTCATCATAAATTCTAACCTTACCCTCAAACAAGAAAAAAAACTTATGGGTGAACTTAGAAAAAAAGGAGCTTCCTTAGGGTACAAAATGACAAATCTAGTTGGAATAGATCAATCCATTTGCATCCAAAAAACCCCACTGATAGAAGACCACGAACCTTCTCGTGATCCTCAACGGAAACTCAACCCAAACATGAAGGAAGTTGTCTATCTGGAGATGATTAAACTTTTGACTACAGGAATCATCTATCCCATCTCTGACTCCCCATGGGTCAGCCTAGTTTAAGTTGTTCCCAAAAAGGGAGGGACTACTGTCATTCGAAATGAGAAGAATGAGCTCATTCCCACTCACACCGTCACTGGATGGAGGATGTGCATTGACTATAGGAAGCTCAATAAAGCAACTAGGAAAGACCACTTCCCACTTGCCTTCCTAGACCAAGTTCTTGAATGCCTAGCCCATCGACAATTCTTCTATTATCAAGATGGCTACTTAGGATTTTATCAAATCCCTATCCATCCTGAAGATCAAGAGAAAACCACCTTCATATGTCCCTTTCTTACCTATGCTTTTAGATGAATGCCCTTTGGCTTGTGTAATGCACCAGCCACCTTCCAACGATGTATGTCAGCCATCTTTGCAGGATTGACCAAAACCATCATGGAAGTGTTCATGTATGACTTCTCCGTCTATGGAGATTACTTTGATACATGCCTTAGGCATCTCGCCCTTGTTCTTGATAGATGTATTGAGTCACACTTGCTCCTTAATTGGAAAAAGTGTCACTTCATGGTCAAGGAGGGCATCATTCTTGGCTACAAGGTTAGCAACCAATGCATAGAGGTCGACAAAGAAAAAATTAAATTTATCACCAAGCTCCCACCCCCAACCTTAGTCAAAGACATCTGATCCTTCTCAGGACATGACGGTTTTTATCGACGATTCATCCGTGATTTTTCTAAAATCACAAAACCTCTCACCAATCTTCTTTAAAAGGAGGTGCCTTTCCATTTTGATAAAGCATGTATGAATAGCTTTCTATGTTTGAAAAATGCTCTCACAACCACTCCAATCATTTGTGCACCAGACTGAGCCCCACCCTTTGAAATCATGTGTGATTCTAGTGACTATGCTGTAGGTTCCATCTTAGGATAACACATTGATAAGAAACATCATGTCATATACTATGCATCAAAGAGCTTAGATGAAGCTCAGTAAAATTACATTGTGATTGAAAAGGAGATGCTAGCCATTGTCTATGCATTTGAAAAATTTCGCTCATACTTAGTTGGCTCTAAAGTTATTGTCTACACTAACCGTGCAACCATCAGCTATCTCATGACCAAAAAGGATGCCAAACCCAAACTCATAAGATGGATTTTTCTATTGCAGGAGTTTGACCTAGAAATCTTAAACAAAAAGGGGTTTGGAAAACATCGTGTTTGATCACCTAAGTTGACTTATCTATATCCCAATCGATGAAATCCTCATAAACGACTCTTTACCTGATGACCAATTGCTTAAGGTAGACTCCCAATTTCCTTGGTTTGCCGATTTTGTAAATTATTTAGCTACAAGTGTATTGCACCCTGAGTACAAGGGACATTCTAAAGTTAAATTTTTACACTATGTCAAAAACTATTATTTGGATGAACCTTACCTATTTGTACTTTGTGTCGACGGTCTGTATCACCGTTATGTCTCTCAAGAAGAAGGTATTGACATTTTGGAACAATGTCATTCTGGCCCCTATGGTGGACACATGAGTTCCCATAAAATGGCTAGGAAAGTCTTATAGTGTGGTTTCTATTGGCCCACCATCTTCAAAGACTCATATGATTACGTGCTCTCATGTGACCAATGTCGAAGGATGGATAACATTTCCAAGCATGATCAAATGCCCCTAACCTCTTGGCAAGAATTAGAGATCTTTGATGTCTGGGGGGTCGACTACATGGGCCCATTTCCATCTTATGGGTTTTCTTACATTTTAGTCATAGTCTATTACATGTCAAAATGGGTTGAAGCCATACCCACTAAAACTTGTGACTCCAAATCTGTTAAGAAATGCTTTAAAGACATTATCTTCCCCAGATTTGGAGTCCCTCACACCATCATTTCCGATGGGGGATCCCATTTTTTGGAGAAAATTTTTGAGGATCTATTGAAAAGATATGGGGTTTACCACAAAGTTTCCACTCCTTACCATCCTTAGACCAGTGGGTAGGTTGAAGTATCCAACAGACAAATCAAATCTATTCTAGAGAAAACTGTTGGACGCACTAGGAAGGATTGGGCGTTGAAAATCAATGACGCTCTGTGGGCATACTGTACCGCCTACAAGACACTCATAAGCACTACCCCTTTTAGGCTGATTTATGGAAAATTATGCCATCTCCTGATAGAATTAAAACACAAAGCCAGCTGGTCCATCAAAAACCTAAATTTTGACCTTTCTGCTGTGGGAGAAAACTGTTTTCTCCAAATAAATGAACTAGATGAACTAAGAATGAGTGCTTATGCAAATGTGAGAATCTACAAGGACCAAACTAAAAATTGGCATGACGATCACATCAAGCACAAGGACATTACAAAAGTCAACCAAGTTCTAGTGTTTAATTCCAGACTAAGGCTTTTTCCTAAAAAGCTCAAATCTAGATGGTATGGTCCCTACCTCATAAAGTGTTCCTATCCACATGGCACCTGTCTTCTTTGGGATCAAGTTTTGGGTGAAATTAAGGTTAATGGGCATCGACTTAAAAGATACACCACCATTGAAGACCTTGCCACTTCAGAGACCAACAAACGCCCATCCTTGGAAGATCTTAGTTTGACAGACCCTCAGCCTCCCATAATATCACAATAAAGTGGTATCTCATCTGTCGAGCCACCGATGTTAAACAAGGTGCTTGTTGGGAGGCAATCCAACCCTATCTTCCTTTTCCTATTTTTTCTTTACATTGTTATTTCATTCTGCTCTGTTTTCTCCTTCTCTAACACTCCAACCGATCGGATTAGGTAGCCAACCAATCGGTTGGGGATTCTTGTATGACGACCCTTCAGTAGCTCAAACGATCGGTTGGTCCACTAACTGATCATTTGGATCCAATCAAACATACTCTAAGCCTACCGTTGGTTGAGCACGAGGCATCCCGACACCTTGGATCCACCCCCACGACTGCACAAATCAACACCATGAACCGACCGACTTGATCACCAACCGATCAGTTCGGCGCCTTTGGCTGGCTATATAAATTTTCCCAGACAAGCCTCACCCTCACTCATTACACTCTAACCTAGCCGCCTCTCTTGGCCACATGAATTTCTCACCCACCTGAGCTCTCAAATAACTGAGCAATCTGCTCCCAGCCGATCCAAGGAGATGCCAGTAGACCACCGACCTACCCCAACCGATCAGTGGAGTTGCGAGTTGAGAACTTCCGTAGCTCAGCCAATCGTCGCTGCAACAAGCAGTCGCGCGCCTTCTCAAGCTCGTCCTCTATGAGCTGACCCCTTCAGTAGGTGGACCACCCCGCAAAGGAAGCTGACCGGCCAGTCTGCCAGCCAAACGATCTGCCTTTAAGCCTGTCATCTCTGCTCTAGTTGATCGTCTCAGCTACTCCACGAGCTACTCGACTCTATGCTGCCCGCTCCTAGAGCCGCCCATCTCACACGCCAGTTGCTCGTCTCAGCTACTCTATGAGTTGCTCGACTCCACCCTGCCTGATCCTAGAGTCACCCGTCTTGCACGCCAGCTGCTCATCTCATCTACTCCACAAGCTGCCCGCCGCGGTCGCCGCATGCACCTCTTAGCCGCTCGTCTTACAACTCAGTCGATCAAGTCAAATAGCTCCGCTCGACCTTCCTTCACCCTCAATCCACAGTGGTGACCACAAGTGCCCCCTCAGCCATTGAGACACCCATCTTCATCGTCGTTTTCTCATCTGAGCCTCCAAATGATCGGCTCATGTCTCCAGCCGATCGGCTCATGCCTTCAACAACAGCCAGGTTCAGTATATTTCCCATGAACAACGGGAATTCTATAGCTTCCTCCTCCCGGGATGCACCTCGTCCATCTAGATCTCACATTGGGATCTAGTTCTGCACATCATCCCCCACCGGTGAGTCCTCCCCCAAGCCCAATGAGGACATGATCCATGACATCAATGAGGTGGAAGATCTTCTCTAAAAGATGGAGAGAAACCAAAAGGTGAGAAATGACCCAGACTCCACTATCCCCCCTTCACCCCGCATAGCCCCCATTCCCGGTAGCTATGTCCAGTTGAACAGCACCGTCCACCTCCAACCTTATGAGAACTTGGTTTCTATAGGTGTCTCTCTCCCCTGTTGGGCATGTGGCACTACCCTTGACTCCCTTGAGATATGTGAATCTACCGACAACATCCTCTACAAAAACCACATCCTCCTCTTTCCCTACCATGCCACCTTAGTGTATAGTGATCTCACTCTTGAGTTCCTACCAACCTTTTGCCGCTATTACTATTCCCGAGGCAATTCTAGCTGCAAGATCCAGATTTTTGAGGAAAATTTGGAGATATATTCCCATTAGTTCACTTCCCTTATCCTCGAAGATGATGACTATTACTAGTTAGATCGTTGTATGGAGCGACCCCATGACACCTACCCCGACCGATACGACAAAGATAAGTTATGGGTTGAGATCACTTGCCTCCTTCCCCTCCTTCCTAGTGGGCCCAAGGCTTCCAATATTTACAACCCAGTAATTTGCTACCTCCATTGTATCCTTTCTTGCACCATTTTCAGCAGAGAAGGTACCCAAAGAGCCATCACCCATATTGATCTCTATGTCCTTTGGTGCCTCTTGAATGAAGAACCCTTCAACTGGGGGAATATTGTTTTGGAGCACTTCAGCACCTAGGCCAGCCGTACCACCTCATCATCATTTCTCATTGGCCATTTTGTCACCCAGCTCCCTTTCTCAGCTACACCCACATCCCTTTCCCACCACTCCAACTTAAAAATCACCTGATTGACAACTACTACCTGAAAACTAGCAAGTTCATCCAAATGGGTGCTAATGGTGTCTACTACCTGCTCTTCAAGAATTCGTAGGAGGTTCTATAGTTTCCTTTTCATGCAAGGTTTTCCACAACAAACCTTATCTACGAACTCACCGATGTAGCAGGACACATCCAGCAGTACGATATTCAACACCCAGACCCAGATGACATCCCCGTGCCTCAGGCCCATAGGAGGAGCATTTCTTTGGAGGCTCACGATGATGCCTCTGGTCCACCGCCACCACCCCGCCGCCACACTAGGCATCGACTAGATGACGATGCAGGTGCCTACAGGTTCTATGAAGTCCAGCAGTAGCTGGATGAGATCCAATATGAGTAGCAATGCCAAGGCCACCAGCTCAACCATATGTATCTTATGCAACATTCACAAGAGTCTTGGCATGTGGACTGCGGCCACTATGCCCCTAGTCGTCCATCCTACAAGGAGTATGGAGCCCATTAGGCCTACCCAAATCCCCACTCTCCTTACTAGGGAAACTACTATGCCTCCTACTAGTAGCATCCACCACTGTAGTGATTCTCTTTGCTCCATCTTGTTCTAAGGGTTTGCTCAGGATGAGCAAAACTCTAAGACTGGGGTGGGGGTGGGTGGTATGTGTTCCACCCCTTATCTTCCCTTTTCAACATTTTACTTTTGTATTTCAAAATTTAGTAATTTTTTTCCCTTTTCAAAACCTTAGCCTTTACCTAGTCGGACAAAGGATGTATCTTCATTTTCAAATTAGATAAATATTTATTTCCCAAATTGCTCAAAATTTTCATTCCTTTTTTGAAAATACCAAATTCTCCATACCTCTATTAGCAATATTCTTGGAAAAGGTGGCAAGCCTTAGAGTATCAAATAGAATCAAATGCAAACTTTCTTATCCTTAGCATTAGATTAATCGATCAATCTTTCTCATATGATGTACTTACATGATTTCTCTTACGTATGCAAGAACACTCAGAAAAAAAAAATCGAGTGTTGAAACGCAAGTAGGGTTAAGATTGTTTTTGCAAAGTATAAGATTGAAAGAAAAGGTGATGAAAAATGTTGTTGTAAGAAATATAGAACTTGTATTTCATGGTTTTAGGAGATGGGTTACTTGGCCATGAAGAGGATAGATGATATTTCTAATTAAGGGAGGATGAAAATGCTATTTAAAAAAAAAGAATTATTTTGAATATTTTGATTGCTTGAGGACAAGCAAAAGCTTAAGTCTGCGGTATTTTAATATGTGCTAATTTAGAACCTCTTTTCATAGCGTTTTTAGTCATGTTACATTGATATTCTTATCTTTATCTACTAAAAAGAAACAATTTTCTATTTGCTTCCTTTTATCACAATTTAGCTTAATCTCACACAAAATTATGAATTTCTTGCAGACTCAGAAGACCAGACTAGCGGTTCAGATGATCAGCCGATTATCTCATCCAATTCAGATGAGCGGCTTTGTCATTCTAGTCGAGAATCTCACATGATCCAGATGCTCGACTCAATTGTTCTGATCGATCGGTTGGTACCACCCCACCGCCGACCCTTGTCCAGATATTTCATCTTGATGGCATGCCTCTTGAATCTCAAACGGTCATTTTAGGGCTAAAGCGGGAGTTTTCCCTCCCAAACTGAGCGGGTCAAAATGTGCCACCACCCAAGATCTAGGGTTACCTACTACTTCCTCGGCTCCCGCCCTTACCAAACCTCCAACTGATCGATTGGCTTCCCAACCAATTGGTTGGCAGCGCGCAGTCAGTTCAAATCAGCATCTCTTAGCACCTTTTTTCCCACAACCATAATTGTAAAGCTCCCCTCGTTCTCCTATAAAAGGAGGGGCAATTCCTCCTCACAAGATCATCTTTGTATGGGATTTCTAAGCAAACTTCTGTGCATTCTTATTTTATTGTGTTCTATTCATCAATAAAGATTGGTTTTTGCAAGCAAAGTTTTTCCTTCAATTGTTGTTCTTTTACCTTGCTTGTTTATATCTAGTTTTATTCCTCTTCTTCTTCTTCTATGGACTGGAGCATGGAATTAAGTGTCGGCCATTTCACTGTCTCTAGCCTAAGGATCCAATCCTTTGATAAGTCTAGACTATGCCTAGAACTCTTCTTTCCTCCATCTCCCTTTTCTCCACAAGCATGAGTGAGTAGTTCTCTATCGAGGCAAGGGGAATAGCCCCTTAGCCATGGTTTAAATTGATTATTTTCCTTAGAATGACTTCTAGATGACTTTTGGTTCTAATAACCGTTGATCTATCAAAGTAATTAATTGGTTTGATCACATGTTAATCCAGATGGATATGGCCATGAAAATATGGATTTACAACAATAGAATCAATCACATAGGGGTTTTGAAATGATCATGGATATTCCTCTCTTGGGACGATGGACTAAGAAACATGAGAACCAAGACCAATGGGCTCATGAGTCCATCTTTTGTGGATTTTTATTAATTCACATGCCTTCATCGTAATCGTCATTTTTAAGGATTCAGTCTATTCTCGGCAAGGAAAAGGTGGTGAAAACCCCTAAAGCCTCGATTCTCCATCTCTTGATTTAGTCTTGTGTTTGATCCGCCCTCTTTACATTCTAGTCTTTCTTTCATAACAATTTTCCTGTGCTAACAATCATCTCCATTTTCTTTGTGACATGGCAATTCATTTCTTGCTAGAGCATTTGAGTTCTTATATTTCCTTTCCGCTTTAGTGATAACCAACCATACCCCAAATCTTATCTTTACTTTCTATTCTAAAAACTAAAATACAAGAAAGAAATAAAAAGTTCTTCAAAAACCTTTGGGATTTGGTTTCCAACCTCCTTGTTCACCACCATATACATGACTATATTACTCCATTTTATTTTTTCCCTCCCTCACGATTATGGTAAAGCACCTATAGGAAAAGTATGTTCAATTGTCATGATGAATATATATGATAGATAACACATAGGTATTCATACTTTTCCTTTGAGTGTTACCTTAATCTTAAAATAGTTGTCCTTTGGGATCAAGCCTTTATATACTAACCTTAATCAGAAGGTAGAAAAAGGATTAAACTCTAGGATAATTATATTAGTGATTGTAGTGCACTTTGATGCATTAACAATATACAGTGAAGATAGCAGACCTCTGGGTGGTTGATGCTAGATGCCTTGCGGTCGCTAACCAGCGCGAAAGGAAGTTTGGTGGTGTCAGCCCATAATTTTTTCTACATTATAGTTGTCAGAGTAGACATCATGACAACAAGTCATACATCAAGAAATATAGTCAAACTCACCCTCATCAAGAATGATAGATGTGAGCTGGTGAGCGGAGATCTCAAAGTTTTAATCAAAAACTTAGGCTGTGTAGTTGGAGTTGCCCCATGAGTCATGGAGACGGTGATATGTGGTGATGAGCTCTAAGGTAAGGTCCCTATACACTAAAGTGACCTGGTAGGGGAAGGAGAGAATGTGATTTTTCAGTTGGATGTTGTCAACTACCTCTTTGATCCCAAGTGCAGTAAGAGTGACTCTATAGGCCCAGTGTGGAAGGCCAACACCGATTGTGGTGGTTTCCATGAATCTTTCTAAATTGCGATCATTCAGAAATTGAGCATATTTCCCCGGGAGGGGGCTATGCAAGGTGGGTGGGGCTTGACTGAATCAGGGTCACGTAAGAAGAGACTCGCTCTCACCTAGCAAAGGAGTTTGTCCACTTCATCAATGTCTTCGGCCATTCCTTGGGGATATTAGGTGAGGACTATCTAGTGGGCTTCTCAATGTGAATCCCCTATCTTGTAGTGGAAGGATGGGGTGGCTCGCGGGAGGAGGAAGCAGGGGCTTTTCCCTTGTTCTTGTGGAAGTGGTTGAACACTATTGCTAGCTACTGAGAAGATGAGTTAGGTGTTTTGAGATGTCAAACAGTCATCTTGAGCAGGTGTAATAGTTGTCTGGTGGAAGTGACACAGTCGTTTGACATGCTGAGTCGTGCGTCTGGATCTGGGTAATGGGGGAATTGATGGAGTTCGAATGATCAGTGAGGAGCACTGTGAGGAAGGGGACGTCGGGATCTTCCGTTGAGATGGTCATTTGGAAGACCAAGCACCTATCTTGGGTGGTAGGGAGGTGTGGATATCAGCTACAATGGTGGTGACAGAGAGGTGCTTTGCGGTAGCGATAGGAGTGGAATGGACGAGCAGAGGAGGACATCAGACGTCTTGGAGCAAGACAACTGGCTTGAACGATGAGGCAGGCGAGATGAGTGTCCATATAGTGGTGGCAAGAGCGATAAGACAACCGTCTTCTCCGGTGAATCGGTCAGCTGGAGGTGGTGTCTCCATGAATGAAAAAATGAAAGCACAAGGAGGGGGAATGCACACTGTGGTTTGTGGATGAATGACCCCGAGTCGCTTATTTTATAGGCAAGTTGGAGATGTGAGACAACTATTTTTCTTAGGCCAGACAATCGTCTGGTATTTTGAGAGTAGAGCCATACCTTTCAAATTTCAAAATGGCAAGAAATTTGAACTCGTCCTGAATGTGCCACTTTAGGTACAAGACGGCCGTCTTGGACTGGCGTCGTCTGGCCTTGTTATGGCACGTTTTCATATTTCAAAATTTAAACTTATGCTACCTTTTAAGAAGTCCTTAGATGGATGAGATGACCATCTCACTATCCTTAAACGGCCGTCTAACCTGGTGGTGTAGTTGGCCTTCACCAAATGAACATTAGGTTGGGTCGCCAACCTCTCATTTTTTTAGAAAGAACAAAAATCAATCTGGAAATGAAACAACAATGTTAGATTGGACAATTATAGAAGAAAATTGCAAAAAAATTAAATGATTGGATTGCATTTCAATAAGAACCTAATTTTATATTGAACGCCTGATAGAGAAAGATCATGGAGCCATTTTAGGCTCAGGAGGGGGAGGTGGAGGTTCTTGCATATCAAGGTCTTTGAGTAAAAAGAGTTGATGTGCCTCAGAAGATAGAAAGTCCTCAAAGGTGTTGTATTGTTTAAGTCTATGCCCATCAACCTTAAACTCCCCTAATACCTTATTCCAAAGAAGAAAAGTGCCATGAGGGTAGGCACGCTTGACAAGGTAGGGCCCATACCATATGGATTTGAGTTTTCTTGGAAAAAGTCTCAATCTGGAATTGTACATTAAAACTTGATCACCATCCCTAATATATTTTCTCCTAATGTTGCCATCATGCCATACTTTAGTTTTGTCTTTGTAAATTCTAGGATTTTCATAGGTCATCATCCGAAGCTCATCTAACTCTTACATTTGTAGAAAGTGGTTTTCACTTGCAGCAAATAAGTCAAAATTAAGAGTTTTGTTGGCCCAATTGGACTTATGTTCTAATTCTATAGGTAGATGGCACAATTTTCCATAAATCAATTGGAAAGGAGTGGTACCTATGGGGGTTTTGTAGGCAGCTCTATATTCCCACAATATATCATTGAGTTTCAAAGCCCAATCAGTGCTCGTGCGATTAACCATTTTCTCTAGGATGGACTTGATTTGCCTATTAAACACCTCAACTTGACCACTAGTCTGAGGGTGGTAAGGGGTGGAAACCTTGTGATGGACTCCATACTATTTCAACAAGGACTCAATTTTTTTTTCTAAAAAATGGGAACCTCCATCAGAAACCATGGTACGAGGTACCCCCAAATCGAGGGAAAATAGTCTCTTTGAAAAGTTTTTCCATAGGTTTGAAATCACATGTTTTGGTGGGGATGGATTTAACCCATTTGGAAACATAGTCAATAGCCACCAAGATGTATTTGTACCCACAAGAAGAAGGAAACAGGCCCATATAATCTACACCCCAAACATTGAAGATTTCAATATCTTACTACGAAGTCATGGGAATCTGGTCTGTATTAGATATGTTTCCGGTCCTTTGACATTAATCACAAGTAAGGACATTATGGTAGGAATCTTTGAAAAGAGTGGGCCGGAAAAACCAGACTGTAGGACTTTCATAGTAGTTTTTTGAGAACTCATGTGCCATCCAGTGGGGCCAGAATGGCATTGCTCAGGTATGTCATGAGCCTCTTCCTTAGTGAAACACTTGTGATATAGCCCATCTGCACACATACTAAAAAGGTAGGGGTCATCCCAATGTATTGTTCCACATCATGCTAAAATTTAGCTTTAGAATGTCCCTTATATTCAGGGTGCAGTACACACGCGGCTAGAAAATTTACATAATCAGCAAGCTAAGGATATTGGGATTCTATCTTTAACAGTTTATCATCAGGAAGAGAGTCATTAATGGGGATGGCATCAACATCAAAAAAATCAAGGCGACTAAGATGGTTGGCTACAACATTCTCGCAGCCCTTTTTGTTTAGGATTTCTAGGTCAAATTCTTGAAGTAAAAGGATCCAAAGAAGAAGGCAATGTTTTGCATCCTTTTTAGTCATCAAGTATCTAATGGTTGCATGGTCCATGTAAACAAAAACTTTGGCCCCTACCAAATATGAGTGGAACATGTCAAAGGCGGGGTGTCTCTTTGGAGGCTATTAGTCAAGGGTTTGGTGAATTAGAAAAATCATGGATGAAACTCTGATAAAAACATGCATGCCCAAAGGATGGAACGAATGTCCTTGACACAAGAAGGGGGTGGAAGTTTGGAGATAGCTTTAATCTTATATCTATCAACTTTAATTGCATGATTCCTCACCCTATGGCCTAAGACAATTCCTTCAGTCACCATAATGTGATATTTTTCCCAATTGAAGGTCTGATATGCTTCCTCACATTTTTCCAAAACAAGATATATATGTTGGAGGCAAGAGTCAAAACTGTCTCTATTGATGGAGAAATCATCCATAAACACCTCCATAATGGTCTCAGTCAATCCAACAAAAATAGCAGACATACATCGCTGAAAAGTGGTTGGGGCATTGGATAGCATGAATGGCATTCTCCTAAATGCATAAGTGCCAAATGAGAAAATAAAGGTCATTTTCTCTTGGTCATTAGCACGAATGGGAATCTGATAAAAACCTAAATATCCATCAAGATGACAGAAATATTATTGATGGGCGAGGCACTCTAGTACTTGATCCAGAAAGGGAAGGGGGGAGTGATCTTTCCTAGCGGCTTTATTCAGTTTTTGATAGTCAATACACATCCTCCACTCCATGACAGTACGGGTGGGAATAAGCCAATCATTGTCATTTTTCACAAAAGTGGTACCCCCTTTCTTAGGGATAACCTGAACCAGACTAACCCAGGGGAGTCAGAGATGGGGTAGATGATTCCTGAAATCAAAATCTTGATAACCTCTAGACACACAACCTCTTTCACATTTGGATTTAATTTCCTTTGAGGGTCTCTACAAGGTTTGTATTCTTCTATGATAGGAACTTTATGCATGCAAATGTCTTGATCGATCCCTGTCAAATTAGCCATTTTGTATCCTAAAGAAGATTTCCTCTTCCAAAGATATGTCATGAGCTTGGTTTCATGTTCATAGGAAATATTAGAGTTAATGATAACAAGATAAAGTTTTTGCTCATAGAGGAAGACATACATAAGACCTCCATGGAGGGGTTTCAACTTGGGTGCATTGGGGGGTTTAGGTGTTGCATCTACAACACAAACCATTTTGAGGTCCTCAAATTCTTCATCATTGATCTCCTCAAAGATGTCAAGATGATGTCTATATTGATCCAATTGCTCATCTTCAAATCCAAAATCAAAAGGGGTTACAAGGGCATTCAGGAGGGGATCCTCAACTAGTTCCCATTCTTGTCTCAATTGTTGCATCTTCTCAATACAATCAAGGAGATAGACCTCTTCTTGGAGGCTTGGTCTGTGCATGCTTTCAAATACTCTAAACTTTAGGGTTTGCTTTCCTAGGCACACGAAGATGGTTCCAGCATTAACATCAATCAAGGAATGAGCGGCATCCAAAAAGGGGCGGCCAAAGATGATGGGGGACCTTAATTCTTCCTTTATGTCCATGATGACATATTCACATGGGACACAATCATCTTTCCCAACCCTTATGATTATGTCTTCATTGATACCCATAGGTTTTATAATGGATGATTCTACCGATTGGATGGTCATGGTGGTCAGAAGCATTTCAACAAAGCCTAACCTCATGTAAAGACTATAGGGCATGATAGAAATACCAACGCCCAAATCTGCAAGATCCTTTCTGCAAACATTATCACCTAGGTAGAACCCTAACCCAAAGGAACCATGATCTTTCTTCTTTTTAGGCATCTTGCTTTGGATAATATCAGAGGTGGTTCTAGCATGCATTACTATTTTGTGCTCATTGTGTGGTACTTCATGGCCAATAAGGATTTCATGTACTTGGACCAAACAGACATATCAGCTAAGGCATCAAGAAAGGGAATTTCCGCATGCAACCTTCTCGTGGCTTACCTAAATTTCATGAAATGAGTATCAAGCCTAGTTTGCTTTAGGTGGGCCTGGTAAGGTGTACAAGGTTTGTAAATAGGAATTCTTGGCTCATAAATTTCCACAATGGGACCACAGGTGTGGGGATGGTAGGAGGGGGAATGACATGAGTGGGTGAAGGGGGAGTTTGGATGACCACGGTATCAGCATCCTCAAAGTCTAAAGGTAAAACTATGAGTTTTTCTTGGGGAGGAGTATGCGTCTTCCCCGAATGGGTGGAGACAACCTTAAGTTATTTAGTATTTTTTGGGTTGTTCTCAGGTTGTCCAACAAAAGTACCTGCAAGATGTTTCTACTGGGCAATAAGGCGATCCAACTGAGTATCAGTTGACTTCTGATGGGCATGTTGTGCAAGAATGATTTGTTCCAAGAGAGACACCCTATAATCAGTTGATGGTGTGGGGCATTCTGTTGTGCTTGAGGTTGAGGTGGTGGTTGATTGAGGTTTTGAAATTGTTGCCTTAGGTAAGGCCCCCGATTCTAAAAATTACCCCTTTAATTTCCTAGGGTTCCCAAAATTCCTTTGGTTATTATTGTATGGGAATCCTTGTGGTGGACAGTAGTTGGTTGGGGGTGCGAGGGTCTTTGTGGAAGGGGAAGTTGAGAAGTGTTTTCTACTCCTGAAGGGTTTCCATATTTAAATCTAGGATGGTTTATGGCTTGAAAAGTATTATAGTAAGCCTAGCATGGGATACTATGGATTAAGTTAAGGTCCTCCACTTGCTGACCAAAATCAAGCTGAATATTATTATTGTAGAGGTATTGGCATTGGAGGGTAACATGATCATACCCTTGGAAAATTCCACAAAGAGATTATGCGGCTCTGACTTGTTGGGGTTGCCTCTCATAAGAATTGAACGAGGACTCTAAGTGATCTTGTTAAAAGAAGATCAATATAAGGGCTTCAGAAATGGTATGGATATCTAGTTTACTTCAGCCTTAGCAACCTTGAGAACCCCACTAGTTCCTTGTCTGGCTTGGGTCTAGGAAGCTCTTTTGACACCCTCCCATGCGTTGCTCAGGTTTTGAAACATGAAGTTTCCTCTAGATGAGTAATCTAGAAATCTCTTGGTGTCATCATTACCACCACGATAACATATCTCAATGGTTTGAGATTGTGAAATGTCATGATGGGGGAAACATCAAAGGAGTTCCACCATGATAAAATATCTCAATGGTTTGAGATTGTGAAATGTCATGATGGGGGCAACATCAAAGGAGTTCCCTAAATCTGTAAGGCCCCTAAACTTACTTAATGAGTTGAATAAGCTTAATTATCATAATTGAATTCTTATAACCTTGATTTAACCTTTTTATATGCTTTGAAATCATAATACAAGCTTAAATTTCAAAAAAAATCCAATTTGGACATTGTTTGAGCAAGTTATGCAATTTTATGCACATTTTTGATGTTTCTAAAATTTACCTAATTGAAAGGTTTTCTTTGCAATTTATCACTTGCATTATGTTCCTTGGATATTCTTCATAATTCCTGAGCTTTTTGAGCCATGGGGCACCTATTTAAACCTTAGTTTGAAAGTGCTTTCCTCAAGGGATTTTAGGGTTTATCCCTTCATGGATGAGCTACCTTTAGTAGCTATCAACTAACGAGTTATTTGTTTTTCTTGGAAATTCAAGAAATGAGGGATAAGCATGTATCTATGGATGATGGGGGATCTGCTTATGTTTTTCTTTTATATTCTTAATAGTTTATGGCCATGGACACTTGGAAAGATACTAGAACATCAACTTTTTCTTTTTCTTTATCTTAAAGTTTCATATACTTATCCCTAAGCACCAAAATGAGCCATTTTCTCTCCACCACTTCCCTCCTTCTACAAACCTCATTCTCCCTCTGTGCTTCTATGAATTTCCTATCCAAAGAAGAAGAAAGAGGGGACCTTCTTGGAACAAAAATCTAGGGTTGCAATTGACTTCCTTTTAGGGTTTGAAAAGCTTCCTTCTAGTGATCTTGACCCAAAAGAGTAAGAATCCCCTTATTTCCTCTATTTATTTCTTTGTTATCCTTCCTCCTAGATTTCTCCAGGTTGGAACCTTGTTGTTCCATGGTAGAAATTGCTCTAAAGCTCTAAAACCCTACCTTTCTTGCTCTTTATGCTTAGGGTTTTCTCATTTGATGAAGAAATGTGCTAGATGGACGAGTTCATAGCTTATGTTTGGATTTTCTACCCTACATGTTCGAGTTTTATTCTATGTGGAGTTTCATCTTCTCATTAGAGGCCATTTTTATAACTTTCTCCACGTTTTTTTCTTACCATAAGCTTGTTAGATCATGTTCTTGCTTGAAAATGATGATTCATGCACTAAAAAGCTATGCTTGACTTGGATTTCAATTTTTATAATGTTCCCTATTCTGATTTCAATTCTAGATGAACCTATGATCATGTGTACATTATTCCTAAGGTATAATATGACTTGGATCAGGTTGGTTTGACAACCTATGGTGCTAAGCACCTATCAACCAATGGTCAATTTTAGGGTTTAATGATGATTTCTTCTATAAACCCATGACCCGATGATGGTACCATTGCAACAACCCTATGGTGTTGTCTTCATGAAAACTGATGGTTGAGATAAAAGGTGTCATATGATGGTGACAACCTACGGTCACCCCCTTAGGTCAGGTTTTGGATCAATTAGAAGTTTAATGATCAACCATGAAGTACCCTAATAATGTTATCAATCAATGATGACATTACCTTAATATTTGATGTTGATTAATGAATATAGTGCTAATATAACAACCTATGGTGACTTAATGGTCACTAATGATAGTGGATCAGGTCTCCAAAACCTATGGTGAGTTAATCATATAGATGTAGTATCAATTAAGCATTATACCAATTGTTTCTTGGGTCACTTGATGCAATGGTCGGACCTATACTAAAATTGGTGGTTTTAACATATGAACTTGACCCAATGGTCAAGATATAATTTTTATTCCTCCAATAAAGTGGAATGATGGATAATGTAATATGTTGGTCCTAATAATGTGATTTATAGGGTATCCTTTATATGGTCAACTTAAGTAGCTTACTTGTTGACAATGGATGGCTTGTTTTAAATGAACAGTTAATTGTGGGTTTTACCCTACTCTCAATGGAACTTTTTGTTTTGTTAATAAAGGGATGTCTAGGGTTAGATGGTGACTCTTTCTAGAGAACAAATCAAGGACTTCATTGGTGATTTATCCAAGGTGTTTACTTATGTAAACAACCAATGGCCTGACCTTTTAAACATCCAATGGTTCTGGGTGACATAGTGGTATGGAGATATGGGTTGAAAGATGATGGAATAAATGGAGGATTACCCTTAATAAGGTAGTCTTGCCTAATCACTCATATGAATAGAATGAATTATAATCATATTGTGTTGATATGTAACCCTAATGAGGTATAACTTGTTATACATAGATTTAATATAAACTAAATGATGGTAATTGGGTATGAATAGTCCTTGAATGACTAATACAATCATGGAGTACTCTGTTACTATTATTGAAATCCTAGTATGCTATAACCTGATGGTTACACCTTGATTTATGCGTGGATTCATACTTGAGAATGGTATGGAATGTGAAGGTGATGCTTCACCTTAAGCATCCATGATCCAATGGGGATGTCATGAGTTAAGATTTGGGGTATAAGTGTTGATTAGTAACATTAATATGATTTATCTTGTTGAACCTAACTCTAATGTAAATAGATAAAGATAAGTATTCATGTTTAACATTTTTATATGATGGAATGATGGTGGAATAACCTCCTTAATATGATCATAAACTTAATATGTTAATTAATGGTTATCATAGACACATGGTTGATAATTTCTTATGATAAACATGTACATTATGAATATGATGAGGGTTAATCATATATAGATTCCTTGCACATTGATGTAATAAAGGAATGTTCTTAATGTTATTATAACCCTGCTATGATTTTTTATGAATATCTCCTAGCTCATTAATGCAATATTGTGTTGATCTGGTGTATTATATGTAAGTGATGTTGTTGATCCTTATTATAAGGCATGCAAAGATAATGATGATCTTGCAGGAAATAGTATGATGGTCTTAATGACCTTTGGGCATGGTTGAGCCCTAAATGAGGTTTAATCCTCTTGTGTTGATAAGGGTTGATACCCTGTGATATTGTGAAAAGGATTTATATCCTGTGATAGTATGATGGTCTTAATGACCTTTGGGCATGGTTGAGCCCTGAATGAGGTTTAATCTTCTTGTGTCGATAAGGGTTGATACCCTGTGATATTGTGAAAAGGATTTATATCATGTGATAGTATGATGGTCTTAATGACCTTTGGGCAGGGTTGAGCTCTGAATGAGGTGTAATCCTCTTGTGTTGATAAAGGATGATACCTTGTGATATTGTGAAAGAATTTATATCTTGTGATAGTATGATGACTAGTGTGGTCTCATGAATGGTAAGTGAATAGTACCATGTGATGATGAGATGAGAAGTTATGTTTCACACATTTTATATCTTTTAAAAGTTGTGATATTTATATGCTTGCTAGAAGTAAATTAGAGTTTGTATGTCCACTAGTTTGATGCAACCTTAATTCACCCAATTGGCATAACTACTCAAGTGAAACTCTAATCATGTAGTACCCTGTGCCATAGATCCATCTGAGTGTAGAACTTGCCAGATGGTGAAATTAGTATTCCTAAGGGAAACTCGAAGTGCATACTGATGAGTATGCGGAGTGCTTGTCATCCTAAATTCAAGTGTTTAGGGATGATGATTGCGGTCATACCTAGCCCTCATTTTGAGAATGTATGTGGTCATGTCTCGATGATTATATATGTGTTGATATTGGAGGACAACTACGATTGTACCTCGGATGGTAGGGTATGCGTACCAATCTCCTTTCACTAGTGTTGTGACCTGTACCAAGGATAGACTAGGCTGTTAGCAGCTTGACCTTATGTGTCGCTATGGTGGACCTGTACTGACTGGGGGCAGAGAAGATCTTAGGAGTTTGGCTCTTCCTATATCTTGTATGGCACTAATTTCGACTTAGCAGTGGTCAGTTGGATTTTGAGTGGTATCCTCAATTTCCTCAGGATATAATAAAAGATGTAAGACAATTGTGTAGCATATCTATTTAGGGTTATACACAACACTTCCTATTGGATGATAACCCTTGTTTGCTTTCTTTTCATTGAGATCATCTATAGTACAATAAGAGATAACATATATGCTTATGATGTAGTTATGCTCATGTTGTACACTTACTTATGTTGTCAAATATACTAACACTGATGGTTAAGATGTTGCTTCTAGCTATGTTTAATATTGCTAGCCATGCCTGTGTAATTAGAAATGCTTAAAATGTTAATCATGCCTATGTAGTTCATTGTGTTAGGATGTTAGTTCTACTTATGATATAGATATGTTCCCTTTATTTGAGATGCCAATATTGATAGCCATGTTATTTTACTAGATATATTCATGATGTCAGGGATGCTTATGCTACTAAATTGTTTGTGTTGTTAGCAAGGAATATGATGATAGTCAGATTAATGATGATGACTGTTATTAGATATATTGTGATGAAATTTGAGTAGATATCTTTCTAGAGAAATGGATTTATTTGTTACCTATATATACATTGATAATCATATGTGTTGCTAAAATTAATTTCTTAATTCTTTTAGCATACTTGAACTGTTCAATCTGTTGAATTGATTATTAAATACTCCAAATGCTCAGTTATTTACCATTTAAAATGTTGTAATCAATAAGTGTTTTTGGAGGTTATATCTCTTACTGGGACATGGGTCTCACCCTTGTGGTTTGCCACATTTTTTTAGGTAATCGGAACGGATGAAAACAAACATGTGGCAGCAAAGAGGAGCTATAATAATGAATCTTTGAGAAAGTTGATTAAATGTCTTGTGTGTCCTAGAGTCATCCCTATACTCTAAGGTTCGGGCAGAAAAAGTTTGTATATGGTGTTTCAAACAAATCGAACTTTTGTTAGCATATTAATGCTTGTTTTTGTGGCATATATGAATATTGTTCTCCTATGCATATATGTTGTGGCTAAAGCGACAGAAAAATTTGTATCAAATTCTTGGCATAGTATGGATAAAATAAAGATGTTGAGCTTTTATGCATATGTTTATGAGTAGGTGATGACGTTGAAATCGATTTTAATTTATCTATATTTTTGGGTATGTGGTTAATTGGTGATTGATTGTGCTTTATGTTTTGAGTAATCTCATTTAGTGTAACAGATTCTCACAAAATCTCTCCTAAGCCTCTCCTAGAGTTTCTCATGGGACCATTGAAAAGAGAAGGATTTGTCCCATGATCTCATAAGTAGGAAAGGAAGGAAGTATTTATCCAAGAACTCTGTTTGAAGTGCTTCCCAAGTGGTGACATGGTCTTCACTCTCCATGGCATTATACCAACTACTGGCTTGTCGTGAGATAGAGTATTTGAAAAGCCTAACTCTAAGGGCGTCTTCAGAAACACATGGGATCTTGGTGAAAGAACAAAGGTCAGTGAAATGGTAGAGGTGATCTTGACAACTCTCACCCTTGTTCCCAAAAAATGGGTTTCCCTAGAGCACGGTGATCCACTGAGTGCATATCTCAAATTGGGGGTAGTAATCTCGGGTGGCACGACTGGGTGTTATGCATATATTTTTTTGGAGTGGAATTATTTTTAGTTTTTTTTGTATCTCGGCCTCCCTTTCAGCAACTTCAAGGGCCTCTTGCTTATCTATATAGACTATGCACAGATTAGCTTCTTAGGCCACACGTTCAGCCATCATTCCCTCTCTTTGAGCGACAAGTTCCTGCTCAATCCTACAGACAATCTCTTCCTTGTCCATCCTAAGTCTGTTTTGTCTATTCAAATGATGAAACATTCCCTCTGGCTCGGGATCAAAAACTACCAGCGCAGAATCAACGTGTGACGGACAGAACATGCACATTTATAAATGAAAGATATTATTTGAGTGCAAAAATATATACTACTAGAATGGAAACTGAGCAGAAAGAGCAGATAGCACTTCCTGAATGTTACTCAGAAGGCTTAAAAATGAAAACAAGTTTTTGAAAAATTATTTAGGGTTCGAGAAAACGATCCATTGTCCCTGACAACGACACCAAAATTGATTCACATCGAAGAGCACACCAATTCACTGAGACGATTATCCTTGAGTTTAATCTTTTTTTACTTTTTAATTAAGGCTAGTATAAAAGGGTTGATCCCACATGACAACGCTTCTAATATTGTTCTCTTTTATCCTGATTGATTTTTAAATTATTTCTTTTTAGTATTTTTTAATATGGAATAGAAAATAAATTCCATTTGGGTGTTTTATGATTACGATAGAACGAGAAGTTAAAATGCAAAGAAAGTAAAGATTACACAAAAGTAAAGAAAGGAAATGATTATTCTAAGACTGGAAAGTAAGAAAAGAAGATTGTTAGCACACAAGATTATCTAAACAAGAACTAAAATGCAAGAAATGAAAAGAGAGTGATGGAAAAAAGTGTTTGCAAGAATGATTGAATCAGACGGGGAAAACATCGAGGCTTAGGGGTTTCACCACCTTAGCCAAAGTGAAGACAAGATTAAGTGATACATGAAAATAAGATAGATGCAGGTATGTGAATTATTCATAAACAAAACACAGGAGAGGAACTCCTCGTGAACCCATTCGTCATGGTGTTCACGCATCCTAGTTCTTCATCCTAAATAGGATTTTTCCACGTGCCCATTCAAATCCTTGTGAAATCAATTGAGTTGTTCTAAATCCCAGGTTTCATGGTAGCATCCATCAGGATTAACTCACGATAAAAATGATTAATTAATTTATTTGAATAGACAATTTCTGAATCAAAAACCACATGTGTAAAGTAGTCGTGTAAAACTCGATCCTATCAACACATGGCTAAGGGTCTACTCCCCTTGCCTCGATAAGGGAACTACTCACCAGTGATAGAGAGAAATGGAGAAACAAGGGGAAGAAGATAGGAAGTCATAGACCACAAGTCCAAAATCTCCCGAGGAGACCAAAGGTGGTGATAATTAAATGTCTTTCTTTCTTAATCCCTCGCTCAAAGAGAAAAATGAGAAGAATGAACAAGAAGTAAAGGGTGAGATCTAGATATAGAAAAAGGAACTAATTTTATTGTTGAATGTAAAGATTACACTAAGAATTAAATTGACAGTCTCAAAATGAAATGCTAGTATGAAAACTGAGGACCCTTTTCTTGGTGGAGTCCCCCCTCCTTATATAGGAGAAGGAGGGGTGGAAACCCTGAAATGGGGGAGAGAAACAAAGGAGTGAAGGCTGCTGAAAGACACTGATCATGCACCACAAAACGGTCATCTCGCTAGGTGAGACGGTCATATGGAGATGACTTGGCTTGGATCTAGAAGGCTCAGATCAAAACCCTAAATAGGGTGGTGTCGGCGCCGTTTGGTTGTAATCTTAGACTCGTAGCAATGTTCAAGACGGTCGTCTGGATGACGTGGGGCGCCCGTATCGCGTCGTTGTGCGCTTAATCAAAGGGTTGGAACCCTAATTGGTGGTAGTGCCCTTTGCAATCTGATTTGATTCTAGGTCAAGCCGACCTAGCCACCACGGCTCGTGAGGTGCTCGTCTGGGTCCATGGGACGACCGTCTCAATGAAGCGAGATGCCCGTCTAGAGTGTTTGAAGTAGTTGGTTGAGCTGAGGCCAAAGTGGCCATTTGGCATTGAACGTGAGGATTCTGGGGGTGAGTCTACTGTCTGGGCCTAATGAGACGACCGCCTTGTAGCCTCAGTAGGTCAAAAATCAATTTTGGAGAAAAACCCTACAAAAAGTGAGAAAGAAGATAGGTATTTGCGAAAGTAAATCAAAAAGTGAGTAATGCAATTTGTCCCAGAAATTACTGAAAAAGAGATAAGATCTGATGAAAAGACTAAGAAAAATATGCAAAAAGATAGATGAATATGCATTCATCATTAAACATGTTTTTTTTAGAATAAAATTTGTGATTCACTCATCTCGTCATCACCACGAGGGTTTAAACTCCAGACCTTTCGGCCATACAACAATACTTTTATCACTCAGGCGCTACTTCATTGGCCATGTTACACATGTTCTAAAAATATATACATCATTATTCAATATAATATAACAAAAAGTTATGATTTATCTAAGCTCATATCGTCCTATTGTGATATTACTACCAATGTGGCTTGTATAACTGATGAAAACCATTTTTATGATGGTAAGCAAGGCGATGTTTCACATAAGTATATATTTTAAAATACATATAACGTGCATATAAGTCACCTAAATCATTAATTGATGGCAGTTGAGGTCACGATTATTTGCAACAAGTATAAATCATGTACACATCACATACAAGCTTGTCATCTTAAATAAATTTAGTGTCGTTGGTTGTCATATTCTTTAACGGAATAGATGATAGTCATGAACGTAATTTTCAGCAAGTATAAGTAAAATACATCTTAAAGCTTACATACTACATATATTACGCAAAAAAAAATGATGGTCATTCGGTTGATTATGGTCAACCAAGTCATCTTTAATTGTAAAGGTGACACAACTAACTGAAGTGTTTTTAGTAGTGTGACTATCCATCTTGAACAATTAAGTATAGATTTTGAGTTGGAATTTTTTAAATGCACACCTCTATTATACGTAGTTGTATGTCGTCAGTCATGTGAATTTGAGGAAGTCGTAAGTCGTAGGTCGTCAATCGTGAAAATTTAGGGGTTTGGAACATGTGTCTACCTAGTGTGTCATGTATAATTGATTTTTTATAATATAACGTGTAAGATGCGGCTTTATAAGATAGTTTTGAAGTTTTCATTGATCCCCTTAAATTTAAATACTTTTTTATAAAAAAGTCACAACAATTTTTTTTTTTTGGAATTAGCACGTGAACATCTTTAAAACGTGTTCCATTTTCTGCTAACACCCCCCAACTGTTGTAAAAATTTAATTAATAATGTTTACCACCAGGTTCAAATCTAAGAGCTCTCATTTTGAGAACTGAATATTTTTATTACTAAGCTACAACTATTTCTTTGTTTAGCAACGTGAGAATATATATATATATATATATATATATATATATATATATATATATATATATATATAATAATGATAATATTCATATGTTGCAGCTGTATTGTCACGCCCAGTTGGTGCTCCAGCTGAAACATACTTTTTATATTTTCAAAAATATCCAGCGTAAATCTGGACCATTCGTAAGAATATGTCCTAAAGATGTCCCAAAGATGTCATTATTATGCCTGTAATAGTTCAGCACTTGCTGACAAAAACTCTTTTTCGCGAAAGTGTATATATAGCAAGCATGATGGTGCACAGTGGAAAAGTACAATTTTCTGACGGAGAACCATGTTCTTCGAACGCGTTTTTTATCTTTTATGTGATGGAAATGTATTCATACGCGTTATTAATCAACTCTGAAGCTTTTCGATCTTCTCTCCTTCTGAGACAGCGGCAATGCCTACGGACACGGTTCCTTCTCGATCAGCTGAAAATGTGTGGAAATGAAATGTTATTGACAAAACTGGCAGCTGCATCGGTAGACACAACTTGGATTTTTTCTGAGTGTTGAATATACTTCACGACTATAAGGAGCTCATAGTGCAAGGAGCTGCAACCACAAGTGGGTACTGCACGGCCAATTGATCGTCGTTGAGTTCTCTTACTATATGATTGATGAGCGGCGTCCCTTTCTTGTGGAAGATGGTGACGAACTGACTAGGATGAGTGACGTCCCTTTCTTGATATTGATCGACAATGTCTGCGGAGACGGTTGGTTTTCGATCAGCTGAAAATAGGGTTAAACTTAGGGGACGCTCACGCTCCCCGCATGACTGGTTTCACGCGCTGGGAAACCAGCCGTGGAATCAGCCACGTGTCAGATGGCGATTAGACTAGTTTTTCGGAATTATGTAAAAAGCAAATAAATTTGTTTCGTTTATAACTTTTAAACCGTAATAAATTTTTTAATAAAACAAAAACCGTTGGTTTCGTTACGAAAAATGCAATCTAACAAACCTAATATTGATATATTTTTGAGATAAAAAAAATTAAAAAATGATATATATAGGTTAATTGACAACCAACTATGGTGCACATACCCATAAATGGTTATTAACACCCAAAATGGTTAATTGACACCCAAAAATGGTTAATTGAAACCTAAATTTATAACGACGCCCACAAATGTCTAATGACACCCATAAATGACTAAGGACACCCAAATATGATTTTTGACGCCTAAAATGGCTCACTGATACCTAAAATTATAACGACGCACATACACTGATAAATAACTAATGACACTCAAATATGATTATTTGACGCCTAAAATGGTTCACTGACACCTAAAATTATAACGACTCCCACAAATGACTAATGACACCAATAAATGGCTAATGACACCCAAATATGGTTATTTGATGCCTAAAATGGTTCACTGACACCTAAAATGATAATGACGCCCACAAATGGCTAATGACGCCCATAAATGGCTAATGACACCCAAATATAGTTATTTGACACCTAAAATAGTTCAATGACACCTAAAATCATAACGACGCCCACAAATGGCTAATGACACCCATAAATGACAAATGACACCTAAATATGGTTATTTGACGCCTAAAATGGTTCACTGACACCTAAAATCATAAGGACGCCCACAAATGGCTAAAGACACTCATAAATGGCAAATGACACCCAAATATAGTTATTTGACGCCTACATGGTTCATTGACATCCAGAATAATGCATTCATATCATTTTTATATTTTTTTTATTAAAAATATATCAATATTAGTCTTGTTTGAATGCATTTTTCATGACGAATCCAATGGTCTTTGTTTCATTAAAAAATTCATTACGGTTCAAAAATTATAAGCAAAACACATTTATTTACATATTACACAACCCTTACCTGTCTAACCAATTAAAACATGCCACGTCATCGCCCATAAACCACCTTCCCCACCCCCCCCCCCCCCCCACCAAACCAGCCCAGCGTCTGCGCGTGACGCGCGCGTGAACAGGGGCGCGCGTGACAGAACTATTTCCCCTGAAAATATTTGGAGCTGAAATGAAATGTTATTGACAAAACTGGCAGCAGCATCAGTAGATACAACTTAGATTTTAGCTGAGTGTCACACAGACTTGACGGGTATAAGGAATTCAAAGAGCAAGGGACAACAACTGCAATTTGATCAACTGACTAGGATGGTAGATATAGCCGGAAGTCAGTGGTGTAAGGATAGCGAATAAACAACCAAACAAATCGGTATCCACGTCCCTTTCGCCAAGGCTTCCATCCAAAGTTTCCGCGTAGGAGGATCTCACCTCGAAATAACAAAATTATATGTACGTTTATCTATCCAAGAAATACCGACTGGTCGTGGGCTGAATCTAAAACATGTTCGTTCTTCAGTGACCGTGGAGCTTAATTAGCAACTAGTCGAACCTTCCCACTGAATATTAAAGTGTTCTCTGAAGTTATGTCGTCACATGCAATTGTAGTTGATAAGTATGCCAAAACATTCAACATCAAACCTTTACCGCTTACCGTGGAATCCCACAAACGCGGCATCACATGTAGGAGTTGGAACATCAATCAAAAGATTCAATACTCCCGAGCTGAAAGTGAAGCTCTACAGTCCGCCAACAGTAATAAGAGGAAGAAACAAGATATGCTGGTTTCTAGTACAAACCTGAAACTCTACGCCATACACACCAAGGTTTAAAGCGTTGGGATGGAAAATGGACGATGGTATATCAGTATATTTAAGAGTACTTGGATATTTGAGGGTATACGGTCCCATACATAGAACGCTTCCATAAAAAAGAGTTTCACAATATATGTCACTAATATAATATTTTTTTTAAGGCTTCACTTGGTTGGGCTGTGTTCAAAAACATACATGTCCAAACCGTTGTGTCTTATAACTTTTTGTGTTTGGTTACAAGGAAAACAAATGCATACCATTAAAACTAACTACGCTGCAATTCTTGTTCACTCATAGAACTCTGAAAACAGACCACGCTTGTCATTTCTCAACCCCGAGCATCGTCCACGTTTTGTTAAAATAATGTTACTTGGAGGTTGTTTGGTATCCAAAATGGATCCCAAGTTATTCTCCATCACGAAACAAAGTGTATGCCAAATAAAATATGTTATTTCACTTAGATACCCTTTGTTTTGTGGTGGAGAATGACTTGTTCTCCAAAATGTCTCCACACGACAAATCTCTTTTTGTTGTAGCAACGATAGACTGTTGAGTCCATTTGGTTATCTTACCATGATTTCTTGTACCTTAGGTAGATGTTACGTCTGACCAGCATAGACTTCTTAGGGTGGTATGTATACCACAGGTGACCATGCCATCAAAATTTCACAAACTAAATGTAGAAAACTAATCAATTCTGTTTTACTTGCATCCAACGAAACAATAGATATGTACTTCAATCCCATTGATTTGCTTTTTTATGTTTTTAAAACCACTATTATATCTTCAAATTTGGCGAATTTAAAATATATACTTATAATACTTGATCTAATAGACAAATTCCGTAATTATAAATGATAGAATAATAAAGCCATCTACTTTGTAGCATGGGTGCAACGCATGGTCCAAGTGAGTCCCATGAAGCTATTTGCTTTGCAAATTGATCTTTGTCAAAAGTTTAAGAAATAAAGGATTTCATACTTAAATGAATAATAATGGCTTTATGGTTTGTTAGATAATTGAAATATATAGCACTACACACATTTCTAAAATATTTTAAAGTAATGTGTAATTTAGATATTTAATGGAGTAATTATCTAACCATAAATGACTACATAAATTTTTGGGTATCAAATAGTGTTATCTCGGTCTAAACTTTGGTATACTTAAAGATAACAATAAATCTAGAAGAAATCTAGAATTTGAGAGAGAAAAGACTTTCCATGTGATATGATTAATTAATTTATGAATATACTAAGAGAGCAAGTTTTATGCATAAAAGTTATCCCGATAAATCCCAAAAATAAAAAAAAAATGTGAAGGCATTAATAAGTAATCCTCCAAGTTTCATATGAAAAGGTGGTTCATAGTAGCCTATAGAAAATCGAGAAGGATGAGGGACCTATTTAAAATATGTAAATATTGTTTCCTTACTTGAAGAGAGAGAAAGCACATATTGAAGCATCCCTTTTTTACCCAATCTTACCCAATCTAATATTAAGTTATTAGAAGGTTTTATTTGAAAATTGGAGTCAATTAGAGGAGAGAGGGGTGAGTTATGAAATTTTAAGATTCCCTAAACTGAATGATTAATGGAAATCTATATAAACATGTCACATTAAATGTGACTAGGAATCTAGGGCTCGATCATTTAATATATTGTGCAGCCTTAGGACCATTTGATCTAAGATCAACAACCTCCACGTCATCCCCTAACCCCCTGACTGAAATGGGAAACCAGGCTACGATAATGATTTCCCTCTCTGACTCCTCTCTTCCTCTCTAATCCATGATATCATCTGAAGCAACTCCCATTGAATTTGGGAGTTAAATCTGAATCAAATCATCCTTAAATGTCTCTATTTTGGCATGTAATGAGGACGTTCCCCGATCTCTTCGTGGAGTCATAAACTCCGTTAAGACCAACATGCACCCTGCGTTGGATCCATACCTATGTAAGGCTTAGAAAATCATTCATAAGAGACATGTAGTAGTGGCTGCAATCTCAGAGCACTCAAAGAATCCCCAGGACCCCATCTCCCTTCCCTTGGCCCCTTGACATGGAGGAAAACTTCGATCAACATTTGGGTCATGCCCTGACCCTACCAAGCAGTTAGAGTTTCCAAGCTAGGGATGGCACACACACTACTCGAGGGTGTATTGTGTTATCAATCCAATGCTTAGGTAAAGTTGTGTATTAAGGCAATATAGCTTCAAACTCTTGTATATGCTAAGAACCCAGACTCCCTTCTCCCTATACCTTCCATCTCCAACTTTGTCGAGACCCAAGGTAGGATCAGCGTGGCTCCTTGGAGGTCCTTGGACCATTGCCTAGCTCTCTAACACACTAAAGCACAAAGTCAACCCTCTAGTTGACTCGACTAGGTGCAATGTCAGCCCAGTCACAAGGTTGAAGGAGACTGTGAGTTAAATGGTCAAGGTAACCCTTGCGTGCATGAAAACTATATTCATTGTGCAAGGGAAGACATGTCTTTTAGCCCTCTTTGAAGCCAAACCCATGTGGCGTCTAGTGTCGATTCTATTGGCCAGAGCCAACTCGTGTGGCTAATTGAATAACTCAATTAATGCTTACATGGCACTAGTCAATTGGTCTAGAAATGGTAAACTTGAAATAATTGTACTAATTAGTCAATAACTTAGATTGAGACATGTTATATATGAAAACTGATCATAAAATGAGAACATCATGAATAAAATATAATTGAGACCTAATTTTGATCATAGTTCTTAAAGTACCTTTCAAACATGGTTAATAAGTGATTAAAGAATATAAACAATACTTTTGATGGATAGATTAATAATCATGTTAAATAAGGTTTCTTTGAGATATAAAACTGATATTGTCAAATGTAATGATAATCCAAGAGGATCATGATCTTAATGATGATAATTAGGGTTTGTAAAGTGGATAACCATACATATGTATAATTAGGGTTTTGCAACTAAAGAATATAAGTTGCTATGATATTAATGCACATAATCAAATCTTAGTGTTCAAAATGCAAGTACATGTTAGATGTGATAATTAGGGTTTCACCTAATGTATAATGTGTGTTGGAATTAGGATTTGTACCCTTGTTCCTTATCCAACTTGAGACAACCCTAAACCCTAGATTAGGACTCAAGTAGGGTTTAATCTGAATAATATGTTGGTGACACTAGGATATACATACATTCAAATTAAATGTTGTTTGCCTGGATTTGTTAATTAGATTGCTTGAAGTATATGATATTTTCATAGTTCTATAAGAGGTAAGTCATTATGATTATGACTACTTGTAATATTGATTTCTGGTGTTTTTCGAGGATTTCTCAAAGATTGTTGAAATAAATTGTTATTTGTTTGTTTACATTTTGTTCCATTATAATTCCACTATGAGTATCACATTAAGTAAGATATCATATTCTGAACCCTAGACTGATGTGTATCAAGGGTGATGCACATGAGTCCTACACGGGACAGTGATCACGCTCAAGATAGCATATCAAAAATGGGTTGGAGTATGTAAGGAAAATGGCAGTTCTTTCTTGAAAATAATTGATTAATTATATGTTCTTACATTATTTGCACACTCTTACATGCACCCCACATGTAGAGTATAGCAATATACTAATCCATGTTTTGTTTCATCTCATTTTAGGTAAATACAAAATATGACGATATCAAGACATGATGATGCATATGAAGTTATCCAAAGACGTTAAATCTAAGTAAAGGATGATTAGTTAGATACTTCTTATCAAATGTAACAGTTTTCATATTAGAAATTCATGTAACTCCTAGAGGAGGATCATTATAGTTCTTGTAATTAGTATTTGTGAAATAATGGAATTTTTTTGTTAAAATCTAGATCTTGGGTTTAGATAATGGCTCTCAACTTTAAGGTCCTTTCTTAATTGGGAACACAAAATAGTGAGGTTGTTACAACTGCCTTCCTATCGAAAACAACCGAAAGAGCCCTAAGAGAAGTAGATTTATTATACGTCCATCACTAAGATTTATGTAAATTAGTGGGATTTATCTAGCACATTTTTGGGTCCAAATAGTATACTTCTATGTTGTCATATTTTTTTTGGATAACATGCTAGTTTGGTACTCCATGATAAACAGACCCATCTATCCTCTTTTCCATAGTCTATGGTTGTTGTTGTTGCCCTTATTCCACCTAAAACATAAATATCATTAGCATTTCTTACGGTTGTGCTTTACCCTTTGTGCCTGGAAGCTCATCCTAACTCATTTGGAATAATTTTGTCTTTATCTAGGTTCATATATCTCTAGAACTAGCAAATTGAGGGATGAAAATATTAGCTTAGATGATTTGAAGAAGTCAAAGAAATAAATAGTTAAGCAGTTGTATGATACTTTTTATGTATGAGTAAGGAAACAATATGTAAGAACACGAGATATAACATGGTTTAAATATCAACATGAAATTCGAATTTGTGCCTAATGGATTTTCAATCACTATAGTTGAGAAAACATATTTTAACTTAAGTTATGAAAACTATAATTGAAAATTATAAAAATCATCAATAAAATAAAGGTCAGACCAATCTTTTTGTTTCCTATTTGTTAGAGTACCCCATCTTTTCTATTCTTTGTCAGGACTGCATATAATATCACATGTGTATACCTTATGCTCATTGACTAGTCACATAATATCATCGACTCTTCCATGTTTGCAGTTTCATACAATGAAACACATATAGAATTCTCAGGATAGGTAAGTGTGGATGGGAAGTAATAAAACACAACCAATGACTTGTTATAGTACTTCTCGATTATATGGGATATCATTTCGATCCAAAAAAAACTTGAATTGGAGCATAATATTATTAGTACGATAGAAATACAATCTAATTTACTTTCTTTAATATTGTTTAGCTTAACTCTATGTCTAGTGACATTGTGTGGACTTTATTTATCAAAATATGTTAGGAATAGGGTTGAGTAGAATTTGAGAGTTATTTTGGGATAGTAAGAACTAAATTAAAAAGATATTTCTACTTCAAATATGCATCCTCTTTAACCAGAATCATGCTTCACCTAAAAGAACTTAAGTTGATTTGGAACTATGATTGATGATGATCAAATCAATAGAACACATGTATAGAAAATAAGAATTGAATTAAAAGTCAATATGACTGCAATTTTCTCAAACTGTGAGATAGACCAAACTGATGTTGATGAATGTACTTTCATCCTAGATCTAGTTATATTTTTAACTTACTTATGCATTTATTATGTCATTTTACTTTTGAACTAGCTAACTTTTAAGTTTTCTTCAATTTATGTTAATTTTTGGGATTTAAAATAAATCCTTGATTTTCATGGTAGTTTTGATCCTCATATATCATGCACCAATGTAGGAGTGGTGGCACCACTAACCAACTTACAAGAACAATAATTTTTTTTTATAGTAGACCATCTTTTTTTATTTGTCCCATTAGCTGATGACAGTACTAGAGGATGATGCTTCACAAGTGCAGATCCACAAGACATGATGGTGCCCCCCTACCGATTGGGTTCACTTGGTACTAGTGTCCTACAATTCTCTCTAAGTATGTATTTTCATCAATTGAATTATGATAGAAAGTTCTACTAAACAACCAATTAACCCTCATAAAAAATTCTTATGGAAGTCCAATGTCCACCTACCATAGGACATTATGATGCAAGTTTGTCTCTCATCCTCTGATGAATATTTTAGATGAACAAATGATGGAAGTCCTATCTCCTCCTATTAATGGATCTGTTGGATCAGTCAACTGACAAAACTTCTACCTGTCTTTTGATGGAATCCATGTATGCCTCAACTGATGAAACTCCAGAGTCTACCTTCTATTCTAGGGGATGACTATGCCTTCTGATGGAAGGCTTGAATCTTACTACTAATTGAAAACTAGCTCACACCTTATGAAAGAACTTTTGACTCCATATTTTGATGGGTCTGTACCTTTTTCTATACTTATATAAATGTTGAACATTACAAGACCCATCTTCTACTCCCACCATTATCTCTTTGCATCTGGAAAGGCCAAATTTTTAACTACAAGAAGGATGGGAGGGTTCTAAATCCTAGTTTTGGCCTATAAACGCAAGGCTACTACATCCAGAAAAAGGATATGTCATTTACACCGCTAGGCTGCTAATTTCATTCCGAAACATATATCTTCATTCCCGTCAGTTGTTTCCATCTATCAAGAGACTGAGGAGATCTCACTCTCCATCAGAACCCCAAGTTCTAGACTCCAAAAGAATCCATATCAAGGGTATCTTCCTAGCTCCATCGATCTCTCATTGTCTTTTGCCTTCTTTGTCTCCACAAAAACAGACCCAAAAAATAAGGATAGGAGATTTAAGACCATGTTGCAATATCAGAGAAGGGCTATGCACAATGTGGCTCTTCCTCCATATCTAACTATGATGAGGATCCTTTTCCTCTCTTTTCCTATAGTTCGTATTACTTCTACCATGAGGGAGTACTTCTCTTGCTAGAGTGTGGGGAGTAGCTCCGCTACTCGATTTTATTATCTTTACTACATCATTTGGTATATGGACCATTATATGTTTATAACCAATTATTTATGCGTACACTCTTATCTATTCACAATAGGTTTACATGTTTATCAGTCCTTGTTATAGAGAACACTGAACCCAAGATCTAGGATATTGATTTTTCTTGTTAAAACCTTGATGGGAACTTCTGATATTTGTTTTCTATGACTGTAGATGTATGATCTCGTAGTAGGTTGATATGAAGCTTACTGTGAGATCTGTCTGATTTTAATCCTTAATTATGAAAGGGGGATTTATCCAAACTAAACATACATATGTTCATGCTAATATGATGCTGAGAGAGAGAAAGAGTGAATGATAGGTAGTAGTGGTGAAACACATTCCACACTGGTGTTCCCATCATTTGATTAGGTTACATACTTCAGTCAATCCTTTTGATTTGCAATCTTAGTACAATCAACAAACAACTACCTTTTTTTATAAATAACTAGTTCTTTCTTGGTCTTAAAAGTTTTTATTTTGAGTACAATCCTAAACAATACTATATTAAAATATGTCCATGTGCGGGTGATGATTATTATACACAGTCTAGATAAAAACCTAGGGACTTTTCCCAAAGTGAATTTGCCAGGTGTAATAACACACACATCAATGCCCAATCAAAGTACACGTTTGACCAAGAGTGATCTGGAGAAAAGAGATTTTATTATCATCTCCCATTGGAATTATAAGATAGAAGGCCACTATCAATCGAATAAAACTTCTTTTGACATTATTGTTGTCGGATAAAGACATATATTTACAAAATGTTCTTCAGACCTAGATTCCTAACTAAGAATAAAAAAATTTGAGACGTCATCACCAATTGTCCTTATATAAGATAAGAATATCAACGAACATTTACATATTGACTGCCTTAGAAGTAAAAATATAGAAAATTGAAGTTCCATTATATGCAAGTACACTTATGTTTCTCTCATAACCCATAAGTTCTAGAAATACTAAGTATAGTATTTATAAACAAAAATAAGAGAAAATATGTCATTGATCAAAATATGTTTTATAATAGGCCTTTGTCATAGCAAACATTTCCCCCATATGAAGAAAAAATATATTTTGTGAATGACAATATGAGCACGCAAGTATTCACTTTTAAATTCGTAGATCAGTTGTATTCTTGTGAAATTTAATTTGTCCCATATGGTGAAAGTGATTTCACCCAACATAGTTTTAAAAATGTAACTCCATCTAAAGAAATGACATGGTGAATTTATCTCAATCATCAATCTTTATGTTGGTCAGGGATAAGGAAATTCATATGCCAATTTATGGATAAAAAAACTCAATCATGGTAACGTTTTAAATGAACATGAAAGAAAAGAAACTCATTTTATTTTAGCCAATACTTTTTCCCTCTCCCCTTGTTGAAATAAAAGAGGCAATGTGTGCATAGTAAGGAAATGTAAAGATAGCGCTGCCATGATGTGAGCACCCGCTTGATATAAGCAATTTGGGCATGGAAACATTGATTGGAACTTATATCTAATTCTATGTTATCCAACAACTATAGATTCTATCCTAAAAGGCATAGGATCTGTGAACCAAAATAAGTAAAATGTCCAATGGACTATTGTTGGCTAACATATATGAATACAAATCAAAATGTGATCAACCAAGGAAATTTAAGGTAATCAAAATATTAGACTTATTCCAACAATTAAGAAGTTTATAGTAATCAAAATATTAGGCATGTATAAAAAGCGAAGACATTAGGAATCTTACTTCAGGAGAAAACCAATTTTCTTATAGAACCAAAAGGCCAAATAAAGCATAAATACATGGCAAATTATATCTTTTCTTTCTATATAAAGTTGCCTCACCATAACATCTTGAAACGTAATACAAATTAATACATTAAAAAAATCCCAAGTGCTCAAGTAATAAATATCAAGCTTTTTACAATATCCTCTTGTTGTATCTTGCCACATTGCAAGATAGCGAAACATTTGAACCATATGTGATAGATAAAGAAGTGATGCAAAGAAATATCTAGGTAAATAACCTCAAAGGAATATTTTTTTTGGCTAAGATAAAAAAAGCCTTTTTCAAAGTGAATAATTTTTTTTTTCTATGATCCATATGAGGAGGATAGGTCTAGTTATATTACTAATAAAAGTTAGATAATTATTGATATAAAGATTCCCTTGGATGATCCAAATGAGTATCAAATTAGCATCATGCAGCTAACAAACTGACCAGGCTTACTAGTTCAACCAATGACAAGACTATATCTATGAAGCAAAAAATACCAAAAGCATGATGTAGCATATGAGAGTTAAAGAGTTCATACTAAAAGTTATTGATTTCAAATATGAATTGTAGTATTCCTATCAAGAAAACAAAGATATGAAAGACAATTATTTTTTTATTAGAGCAACCTCAAAATGGAAATAATAGGATGTAAAAATGAGCAATGAAGACTAATTATAAAAATAGAATCTAGTTGAGAAGTAATGAAATATAGGAACTAAAATTTTAAGCTATATTCAAATGGATTTGTAAGTCAAAATTCAGACTAAAGTTACAATAATTTATTTATCATATGGAAAATATATAACCATACTTAGAGCAATAATGATATGTTCATTTCAGGAAGTGTGGTTAGATGGAGAAATAGGTACCCCATTATACCAAAATAATATGAATAATATCAATGATATATAAATTATGGGCCTAAGTAGTATGTTCATTATTAAAGATTATAGGAATTTTTTCATAAATATTAATACAACATCTTAGCCAAAAATATGGTAAGTTTCAGAGAATATTTTACCAAGAGTAAGCATATTTGATGGTAAAATACAACAAATTAATTTTCTAGTTATTACAATTTATGATATAAAATTGAAAGAGTACAAAAAGATATTAGAAAGAACTAATAGCTAGGAGTTAATGATATTCTGTTTCATTGTTGCATACCTTAGATTAGGATTCCCTAAGACAAATCCAAGCCTTATTGCTTAGTTTCTTGCTTCCTATATGTAAGATATCATTTTGTAAACCCCTTTTCTGTTTTATTTCCTTTCTTCTTCTACCATATTTGAAACCCATGGTTCTTCAAGTTGAAAACTTGTGCATATTTTTCCCTTTACACTAGATAAATATAGTTATTGGGGAAAAGAACTTTCCATGAGAATTAGGAGGATAAAGATAGAAGCTTTGGTGTATAATTTGTGGTTTCTTGTGTGATTATTTTCTACATCCATGATGTGAGTGATATACTTTTTGGTATATTTCTTCCTTCCTTTCACATGCATATTGTAGATCTTGCTCTAAAATCCATTAGTTTGCTAAAAGATGATCTTGTATGAACTATCTAGTATGAGTAGGATGGAAATATATTTTGTGTCATACTTGAACCCTAAATATTTTTCATTCTTTGAATTAAATGATCTCTTAAAATATGAATGGACTGAAATCTAACTACATGTATAAATGTTCTTTAAAATGTCATTTTTATGGCGTCTTTATACCACGAGATGGGTATGTTTAATGTTTAAGGGATGTTCTATAATGCAATTAAAGCTTTTCTCTAGCCATTATACTGCTACATATTTTTATTAGACAAAATCCTATTAGTAAAGGTATCTCATCTATGCCTAGTTTTGGTCTTTTATACCCAATTCCTAAAAATAGCATAACTTTTGTGTCTATTGAATTTTTAAGCTGAAATGTTAGCTTATATATTGCCAACACCATTTGAACTATGTGTTAAATTTCAGACAGTTTTGAAATTCTTGTGGAGTTATCCCTATTATGGCCTTAATGGAAAATTGGGCTTTAATGTTCCTTTGTTTGAAGGACGGCTCAATATTTGAGTAACTTGAAACTATTTTATATATTTCATATCTTTAGAAGTTTAAATACCTTGTTTCTTTTGTGATCACATTAATATGTTCTATAGGAAACTTGATTGATGTAGTAAAGAATAGAATAACTAGCTTAGTTAATCCAGTGTAATCCTAATTAGGTAGTGATATATGAGCACATAACTATCTTAGCGCTACAGATTGTTGAATAGTTAAATGAGTATTTAATTGTGATATGAGGCTTGGAGTTGTATACAATAGAATATATGTGGGTGGGGTTTGTAACTAATATTTTAGGGTTGTGTGAGTGTCTTTGATATCATATGATAGAGAGTGACAACACTTGTAACTAATATTTGAGGGTTGTGTACATTATTTTTTGGTGTCATGACAGGCATACCTAGAAGAGGCCAATTTTTAGTGGGATGATGATAGTGACCTTACTGGTAGGTTAGGCCATTGTGCCACTATAGTTTGTTATTTGTACTATTAAAGGATGATTTAACTAGGATTCTTGTCATGCTAAGATCTTATAAAGGACTGATTGTGACATCATCCAGCTCGACTATAATTGGAATGCCTCATAACATCATGCACTTAATAAAAATGTAATTCAACAATCTAGGATATATGTATAGGGTTATTTGGTGGATCACAGTGTATGATTTTATTAATTTTCTTTTCCAAAAAGTATCGTACATGATTAAAATTTGTATATTTTCAGTTTATGTATACATGTTCATTTTATAGACTGTAGTTAGTTCCACTACCTTTAAATATCTACATTAACTAGTATGATTGCATAATCTATTTGTAAGCAGTTAATGTTTTCAGATGTTATGTCATATCATTTGAACTTGAGATTTCACCCTATAGTTTTCACATCTTTTAGGTGGCAAAAACCATAAACCTACATTAACTAAAGAGGAGTCTTAGTTCAGAGATTAGTAGAACATGGAGGTCATTATACTTCTAGTTAGTGTCCTAAAGTCATACTTGTACACTTAGGTTATGACAAGAGGATTTTCTATGACGTATCTCAGTTGTGGTTTTGATAGTACTCCTTTCATAGTTTTCATGTTATAAATATCTAAAAAGAGTTCATTTTTATACATGTTGTTGTTGAGGCCACTAAAATTCTTGTAAAGTTACCTAATATAAATATATGTGAACTGGACTTTGTGCAACTTTTCTTACATAAATGTTTGGATTTTTTACTTGAATTTTATTCTATTCCATTTTGGTCATTTTGATTTATTAGTGTTTGATGAATATTTTAGTTTTTAGTAATTTGGTTATGTGTGGTGGGTTGCCATTATATTTAAGAGTTGCCTTATGACTTGTTTATGCCTCAAACACACTACTATCTTTATGTTTACAAGGCGCTCTATTTTAATTTTGCAAGTTACATTTAAAACTTTACATGACATGTTATGTGTAGGGATGGCAATGGTACCGAATGCGTACACCCAAATACCAAAACTGCTCTGCCAATATAACACGGTGACGGGTTCCGTCCACTCGCCAAGATAGTGGGTAGCGTGGAATATTAAAAGATGGACAACCATGGTTCAAATGGGAAACCATATATTGAGTGATTATCATGTAACCATGGGCTCAGAGAGTCATAGTAGCCCACCTTGTAGCGTTCTTTGGCCGGTTCAACATTTCCCTCCCCACACGTGACCAACAATCGCCTATAGTTGGTTTCATGATGTGGTCGGGCAGAGACAACACCTATTGTCTGAGAAATCATCCTTAGAGAAGGTTGTTGTAGCCGAAGCCCGAAGGTGTGAACAATGAGGATGCATCAGTCGGAGAAGACAACAGGCATGCCATGACACAACTTATGACAGATGTCGCCGCCTTTGTCATGAGATCTTGCTCCATAGGTTCCTTCTTCCTTGAGTGTTCCTCAATCGCCTCAGCCTCAAACTCTATCTCCTCTGCACATACTGTCCCACTACCAGCAATCTGGTGACATGGCTCCTTCCCTGGTGACAAGCCAACAACTCCAGTGACATAGCGTCAAGCCAGCGCGCAAAACGTACATCATGGCAGCAACAAGCACGAGGCAAAGAACTGCTTCTCTAGTGATAGGCCGACAATAAACAGCTTCCGCGGAGACAAGCCAGTGACAGCCGTTAATAAACTCCTTTCTGGTAGACCATCCTGCACTAAGAACCTTTTCGCCATCTAGATTATGGCGTCAGGAGGAGAATGGGGTATAATGCCTCTGTTTCACCTGCATTTATTCATATATGGTAGCAAACATGGTTGCTAGCCAGTGATGTAGTTAACATTTAGATTACGGTTTTATGGTTTGGATTCCCACACAACCAAACCATAAATCCTGGTTGTCCATCGTCAGCCCCCCACAACCTTGATGGGTGTTAAAAGCCCTTGAGACCCATGAGGGAGACTTTATTTTCAGTAATCATCTGGAATAGTTTGTGGATCCTACCACCATATGTAATGGATCCATTCTCCTCAAACATGTCGACATACTGTCATTTTCATCCATCTTCTTGATGTCCCATCCTGACTTTACTTTGTTCACAACCAACTAAGAAGAAGCATCATGGCACCACTAATTGTCTCTCTATGCCCACACTTGAAACTTTGTTGACTCCCTCTGACCAACTAGTTGAGCTGTCTTGGCTGAAAACCTTCTTTCGGACATTCTATACCAAGGCTCAAAAACCCTCTGATGATGCTCCTTGGTTTTTTTAATAAATCCCTTGACAACTAGTCTAGCTCTGTATCTAATATCCTTGTTGTCAATTCTCTTCATCTTATATAACCACTTGTTCTTTAGTGCTCTCTAGCCCTTAGGAAGCACCACTAGCTCATAGGTATCATTCTTCTATAGAGAATACATCTCCTCCAGCATCAACTGATGCTATTATTGTAGCATCCAACTAACAAAAACATAATTAACTAATGCGGAAGCGTTCACTAAGCAGCGGATTATAGAAAATCACTAAAAATTTAAAACCTTTTTCAAAGAGACCCAATCATAGGAAAACTCTTTCAACAAGAACCAATGTATTACATTTACATCATGGTTCATAAGTATATATCTTATACCATCTCTTTTCAAGGGTTACAACATCAACTGCCTTGTTAAAAGCTAAACACAGACAACATAATAACCTCGAGGCATCAAGCCAAAATCTCAAAATGATACATTAAAAGCACTAAGTACTAACTCCGAGGACCTGAGAGTACAGAGACGACACATAGGACTTCTATCTACCAAACACGATAGACAGCACACTCAACCTGAGTTGTCACTGCTGTCCTTGTAGCTGCTGATGTTCTTCATCCGAAAGATATTATCAGTCTCTTTCACACTCGTCCACCTAAAAATGTTGGTTCCCACGGGGGTGAGACAATTGAAAATTGCCCCAGCGAGAGATATAACTCTCCGCCAGAAACATCATTATTGTAGTTTAATTAATATAAAACTGAGCAGAGGATAAGCAGTTTAGATCATTCTCATCTTTTAAAGTATTACACATATCTATGATTGAACAGTAATTCATCTATTCTCTTTATAAGAAATAGAAAGAACATGTATAACATTCATCTACCATACATTTTCATCATCTCAAGCTTTGCTCATGTCATTCATTATTCTGATGTGTCACCCATGATTCATTCTTGTTTCTATTTGTTGGCCTTAGCCAATCTGCTAAACAAGTATTCACTTATGCCAGACATGTGATTATATAAATCATCATGTATTATTCAAGCATTAAACTATATCAATCAAGTATAAATGTTTCAGGCATTGGACTATACCAATCCTGATTACACATCCAGGCATTGGACTTTAACCAAACCTAATTACATGCATTAAGCCTCTGTCAGGTATTTCTAATTATAGAGGCATGGATAGCATGTGAAACATAACTATCAACATGAGATATCTAGCATCATGATTATAATCAACAGTAGCAGTAAGATATCAACATAAGCATGACCATTGTATGTACACAATTACAATCTTATGCATATCCACAACATAAGTATAATTACTATCTCTTAGTTGCACTAAGCATCATCTTTATGTAAAGAGAACAAACATGGGTTTCCATTCAATGTGAAGCGTCATGTATAACCCTAAACAGATATGCTATACGGCTGTATTACATCTTTTATTATGCCCTGGGGAATTTGAATCGTACCATTCAAAGTCCAACCGACCCCTGCGAAGGGCTATTCGGTTCCGTACAAGATCTAGAAGTACCGGCATCCTAAGATCTCTTCCCCTCGGTCAGTACGAGTAAACTGCAGTGACATACCAGTCAAACTGCCAACAATGACATATAGTCAACTGATAACAACTAGTCCGTACTTGGTACAAGTTACGACACTAGAAAACAGGGTATACAAAACCCTCTAATCCGAGGTACAACCGCAGCTGTCCTCAATCACATCAAATATTTGAGGCATGACCATAGCCATCCTCTGTAACCTGCAATTGTGGATGACAAGTATATATATATCCTCAACCTGCCACCCCCGCATATTCAACAATATGCGCTCTGAGTTTCCCTTAGGAATACTCGTTTCACCATCCAGCAAGTTCTGACACTGAAGATGGTTCTACGGCACAGGGCACTACATGATTAGAGTTGCACTTAATTAGTTATGCCAATTAGGTGAATTAAGGCTGCATCAAACAAGTGGACATACAAACCCTAATTCATTTCTAGCAAGCATATAAATATCAAAACCTGAAAAGATATAAAACATATGAAACATAATTTCTCATCTCTTCATCACATGGTAATATTCACTTGCCATTCATTAGATTACACCAATTATCATATTATCACAGGATATAAATCCTTTTCACAATAGCACAGGGTATCAACCCTTATCAACATAAGAGGAATACACCTCATTCAGGGCTCAATCATGCCCATGAAACATCTTGTTACTTCTTACCAGGTAACATCTAACCATATGGCTCACAAGGCCATTAAACATCTTGTCACCTCTCACTAGGCAACAATAACATATTAACTCATGTAATATAATAGTAACACCACTATTTCCTCCACAGGGTTAGGGTTTACTATTCACATCAATTAGGGTTTCATGTTTATTTTATCAATACAACCCTAATATATTGTTCCATACATCTAGGAGCATCCATCGACATTCCAAGTATTTAATATTCTTATCATTTATCATTAAATGATCATCAACACAAGGTATGAGTTTATCTCTCATCATTATCATGGTATGATTACATCATACTCATTTTAGCTTACTTATCAAGTATGTTAAACTCATTACCTTTCATTGTGACAATTTACATAACACTCTCCTTGTGTATCTTATCTAAAAATATTGGATTTGAGATGCATCAAGGTATATCAACCCTGAAATGCTAAATGTGATATCTATCATGTCTCAATGTATCACTTCCCTCATCACTTCTATCTTACATGAGTTTATTAACTTATCTTATAATAAGGAATTTCACATCTTAATACTTTCATCCACCAACCTATCACCTTTACCATGATGTGCATAGATCACACACAAGGATTGTCCAACTATCTTCAATGATATGGACTCATCTCAAATTAAGGCATTGCTTGTTATAAGGTTGCCTATAGTCAACCACTTAAGATATTTCATCATTATAGGGTATTACTCATTATTTCATCATTAAGGTTTACTCATATCATTACCCAGACATTAGGGTTATGATTTATCATCATATTGCCCATGATTAGAATTCCATGCACTATAGCCCAAATTTAGGGTTTTACATAGCTTTACTCTGTGTTAGGTTTAAGGTTTCATATGACATCGCCCTCAATTAGGGTTTCACATGGAATCATCCTCAATTAGAGTTTCTCAGGGAATCACCCTCAATTAGGGTTTCACTAATCATCCCAATTAGGGTTTCATTCAATTACCCATAAATTAGGGATTCATTATTCCTCTAATTAGGGTTTGGTATTTCATTACCTTAAATTATAATTACCCAAGTCATTACCCTTAATTAGGGTTACACTATTACCCTTAATTAGGGTTACACTATTACCCTAGATTAGGGTTTTACTCAAAATTTCCCTAAATCAGGGTTAGGGTTCGTTAACCTTCTCAATTAGGGTTTCTTGATCTCTTTACTAAGGATCCTACCCTAAATCACCATATGAATAATACTCATGTATGAATTCATTTCTATCATTCTCTCCACTTGATTTGGTTACATCAACCATATGATCAAATACAAACAACTATGTTTGACATAGTATACTGAGTTATTGCTTCCATAAACAATTAGGGTTTGCTTAATTGAATAGCCTTCAACTCACGATTCCTTGGGAGTTAATCCCTAAAATTTGGTGAGTCATTATACCACATCATTAGGAACAGTAATCCCAAACATTAAACCCTTGGTCAATGCATTCAAACGGTCTTGAGACCGTTTACTCAAAAAGGTCAATTAAATCAGATTGAAAATCAGCACTTAATTCAATTAGGTTTCCCTAATTGATTAGGCTTCAACTCACGATTCCTTGGGAGTTAATCCCTCAAATTTGGAGGGTCATTAACCAACATAATTATAAACAGGAATCCTAAACGGTAAATGCTTGGTCAACACACTCAAATGGTCTTGAAACCGTTTTCCCAAACAGGTCAAGTTGATCAGGTTGAAAATCAGCATTTAATTCAATTCGATTTATCTAATTGATTGGCCTTCAACTCACGATTCCTTTGGAGTTAACCCCTAAAATTTGGAGGGTCATTATCCTACATAATTAGGAACAAGATTCCCAAACTGTCAACGCTTGTTCAACCATATAAAACGGTCTTGAAACCGTTTTCCCTAAAACAGTTTTCTGAAACTGCATAGCCAATCAATTTAAAACGATTTGGAATAGATATCAAGACCATTTGGCTTGGTACTTTTCTTTGGATAAGCATATAGGATGATTTCATCATCCCCTTCCTTCGAAAAACCAAGAACAGCAACTGTTCTTGATGGAAATTGCAGCAAGGAAACAAGTATATATCAAATTGAAGAAAATAATCAACAAAGCATAATTGATTGATGCAATAGCAATGATTAAGGGTTTGAGTTATAAAACCCGCCTCCAATTGAGCTCCAAAGCTTCAAGCTCACGCCATTAATGGTGGATGAAGCTCTAGCAACTCCCCCTAAGCTCGTCCTCAAGCTTTTGGATGAAAAAGTTGGCTAGGGTTGAAGAGGAGATCCAAATAAGAAGAAATCAATGATTTGTTTTTTATTTCCACCATGGAATCAAGGAGAACGAAGGTCAAGGACCTTACCAACAGGTTGGGGTCGTCCTCCTGCTCCTCCACAGCTCCTTAGTCGTTTTCCAAGCAAGGGTAAAGAAAAGAATCCGAAATAGCCTTTGTTTTGGCTTGGTAAAGGTACTTTTATAAGAAACTTGATGAGAGAGAAAATGCATTATTAAAATGCATTAAATTCCAAAAATATGGCCGCCTCTTCCCCCTCAAATTTCCCTCAAAATCCTTAAGGACTAGGCTATATTCATTGCCTCTTATTCCTCTTCATTATCCATCAATTTAAAGAAAAGCAAATTAAGCACCTTAGATCATATTATAATAATATTCCAATTTGAGTGGATATTGCTTTTCTTTATAATAATGGTGAGTGGGTTATCCACTTGCTTGAGATATTTTCGTGGCCTAGAAAAGTCACAAATGTGTTCACACTTGAGCAAATTCAACCATCTCGTTTTTGGTTGAAGGCCCTTCAATTATTATATTTGTTTTTACACTAAATAGAATTAGGGTTTCAATTAGGATTAAATCTTGATTATTTTAATATCAAGATTCTCTCTCCTCCAACTTAATTCAAATGAGGCGCCCCTCTCATTTTATTTTCTCTACTTGATGCCAAGAAACATTAGGGACCTTATTGAAGTGGTAATTTACATATTACACCCTGGGTTTTGGGTAAGTTGCACATTACACCAAAACTAGGTTTTCATGCACATACATTGCTTTATCAGCTCTTTCTTGGTATTTAGGCTTCCATAAGCCATACATCAGCATCATCTTTACTCTCATGATGCTTCAACACATGAGGAACATATTATCATGCACAATTTTCACTTAAACCCCTCAACTTGGGTAATTTGCACTTTAGTCCAAAACAGGCAAAACATTGATTTCAACAATGTTCAAAAAGGATAAGAATTGTAATATAAGTTCCTCTTGAACCATAATTACCTTTCACAAGATGAGATTAAGCATTTAATCATCTTTCTTAATCAAAACACCTAGGGTTAAGGTATAACCCAGGTCAGGGGTGTTACAAATTATAAACCCCTAACAAGGATTTCGTCCTCGAAATCCAGATAAAGGAAGACAAATGTATATTATTCATCATACTATCTAGTCTTCACATATCATCTCCTTATTATAGATACACCATAAAACTTTGATCAGCACCAAGTGTTTCCATACAAAATTCTCATAGAATCAACACACAAGGCACATGCCCCACTGTCCCTCATCATTGACTATAGAGTCAACTTTGTGTCAAATAACACTTTTCTTATTCAGAGAAGCATCATACATTCTTTATTAGTATCGTGTTTATGCAGAGCATAAACCCCTAACATATGATGTTCATAATATTATAATCAGACTAATTTCACAATTGACCAATCCAGGTAGCCAACCTAACCCATATGATATCTCTCAGATACCATAATCTTTCACCTTGATATCTATCACATGTGTTGGAAACACATCATATATATCTCTTCCTTTCATCTTGGAACATTATGTGTTTCATATGTCCTCATCTTGGGACCAAAGTCCAAGATAACTGATACTTTTCTAAGTATCCATCACATGAACACATTTATCTTATGCACATCAAGTGTCCTAAGACCCACTTGATGGTCATGTCCCTGAAAGGAAAGAAAACAAGGATTCATATTCCTCTTATTAATTTATGTATTTTCAACTATTCATGAATCATTTACTCTTTAGCTCTTCCTAGGTTCCTTGCCTTTAGCATAGGAATTATAAGGATGATTACATGACATTATCCATTTAGCATGTTTATGATCATCTCATGATCTCATCATATTTCCCATTTCTTCGTTAGGGAAAATACATTTATTATACTTACATCATTATTGAACAGGTTTCATTTCCCTTATTCTTATCCTTATCTTATGAGGAGTACACTTTTAGTTCCTCATACAACATGCTCATTTGAGATTATCTCAGACTTCTCTTTCTTATACTTAGTATATCACACATTTATTCATTCCATATTTCTGATTTTATGATACTCATTAGATTGTATCAGAATGACTGCTTGATCAGGGCAATCAGAGAGATTACAATCTAAGAGTTTCCATACTCACTTTATCATCAATAGTTGTATACCTGGCCAGGGTATATAAATACTGAGATTAGGTAGTATGCACTTTATTTGCGATCATATTCCTCACTTTTAATATCATTATACACACATGACTTTCCCATGTTCCAACATGACTAAGTCATTTAGGAACTCTTTTAAAGCTCAAACTTCTGTATTAAGGACTGATAACCTAGATCGTAAAGCTAGTATCCAGTCCACTATATGCATTACTGTTGCTCTAATCTACCCAACAATAATACTTAAAGAAAGATTTTCTTATCATAAATGGATCAACTAGGAGACTCTTAGGCAATTGTCTCTGTCTTGCCTGCTCCCATGCACCTCTTCTTGGTGCAATATTGCTGCTCTCAGCAGCAATCTCCTCATGTGACCCAGTCATCTTTAAGTTCTTCTTCTCTTATATGAGCAGAAGACATTATCAGATACACTAGATGATACCAGAACAGACTCTACTACCTTAGTCCTATGTCTCTGTAGACTCAGCGAACCTAGAGCTCTGATACCACTTAATTGTAGCATCCAACTAACAAAAACATAATTAACTAATGCGGAAGCGTTCACTAAGCAGCGGATTATAGAAAATCACTAAAAATTTAAAACCTTTTTCAAAGAGACCCAATCATAGGAAAACTCTTTCAACAAGAACCAATGTATTACATTTACATCATGGTTCATAAGTATATATCTTATACCATCTCTTTTCAAGGGTTACAACATCAACTGCCTTGTTAAAAGCTAAACACAGACAACATAATAACCTCGAGGCATCAAGCCAAAATCTCAAAATGATACATTAAAAGCACTAAGTACTAACTCCGAGGACCTGAGAGTACAGAGACGACACATAGGACTTCTATCTACCAAACACGATAGACAGCACACTCAACCTGAGTTGTCACTGCTGTCCTTGTAGCTGCTGATGTTCTTCATCCGAAAGATATTATCAGTCTCTTTCACACTCGTCCACCTAAAAATGTTGGTTCCCACGGGGGTGAGACAATTGAAAATTGCCCCAGCGAGAGATATAACTCTCCGCCAGAAACATTATTATTGTAGTTTAATTAATATAAAACTGAGCAGAGGATAAGCAGTTTAGATCATTCTCATCTTTTAAAGTATTACACATATCTATGATTGAACAGTAATTCATCTATTCTCTTTATAAGAAATAGAAAGAACATGTATAACATTCATCTACCATACATTTTCAACATCTCAAGCTTTGCTCATGTCATTCATTATTCTGATGTGTCACCCATGATTCATTCTTGTTTCTATTTGTTGGCCTTAGCCAATCTGCTAAACAAGTATTCACTTATGCCAGACATGTGATTATATAAATCATCATGTATTATTCAAGCATTAAACTATATCAATCAAGTATAAATGTTTCAGGCATTGGACTATACCAATCCTGATTACACATCCAGGCATTGGACTTTAACCAAACCTAATTACATGCATTAAGCCTCTGTCAGGTATTTCTAATTATAGAGGCATGGATAGCATGTGAAACATAACTATCAACATGAGATATCTAGCATCATGATTATAATCAACAGTAGCAGTAAGATATCAACATAAGCATGACCATTGTATGTACACAATTACAATCTTATGCATATCCACAACATAAGTATAATTACTATCTCTTAGTTGCACTAAGCATCATCTTTATGTAAAGAGAACAAACATGGGTTTCCATTCAATGTGAAGCGTCATGTATAACCCTAAACAGATATGCTATACGGCTGTATTACATCTTTTATTATGCCCTGGGGAATTTGAATCGTACCATTCAAAGTCCAACCGACCCCTGCGAAGGGCTATTCGGTTCCGTACAAGATCTAGGAGTACCGGCATCCTAAGATCTCTCCCCCTCGGTCAGTACGAGTAAACTGCAGTGACATACCAGTCAAACTGCCAACAGTGACATATAGTCAACTGATAACAACTAGTCCGTACTTGGTACAAGTTACGACACTAGAAAACAGGGTATACAAAACCCTCTAATCCGAGGTACAACCGTAGCTGTCCTCAATCACATCAAATATTTGAGGCATGACCATAGCCATCCTCTGTAACCTGCAATTGTGGATGACAAGTATATATATATCCTCAACCTGCCACCCCCGCATATTCAACAATATGCGCTCTGAGTTTCCCTTAGGAATACTCGTTTCACCATCCAGCAAGTTCTGACACTGAAGATGGTTCTACGGCACAGGGCACTACATGATTAGAGTTGCACTTAATTAGTTATGCCAATTAGGTGAATTAAGGCTGCATCAAACAAGTGGACATACAAACCCTAATTCATTTCTAGCAAGCATATATATGAAACATAATTTCTCATCTCTTCATCACATGGTAATATTCACTTGCCATTCATTAGATTACACCAATTATCATATTATCACAGGATATAAATCCTTTTCACAATAGCACAGGGTATCAACCCTTATCAACATAAGAGGAATACACCTCATTCAGGGCTCAATCATGCCCATGAAACATCTTGTTACTTCTTACCAGGTAACATCTAACCATATGGCTCACAAGGCCATTAAACATCTTGTCACCTCTCACTAGGCAACAATAACATATTAACTCATGTAATATAATAGTAACACCACTATTTCCTCCACAGGGTTAGGGTTTACTATTCACATCAATTAGGGTTTCATGTTTATTTTATCAATACAACCCTAATATATTGTTCCATACATCTAGGAGCATCCATCGACATTCCAAGTATTTAATATTCTTATCATTTATCATTAAATGATCATCAACACAAGGTATGAGTTTATCTCTCATCATTATCATGGTATGATTACATCATACTCATTTTAGCTTACTTATCAAGTATGTTAAACTCATTACCTTTCATTGTGACAATTTACATAACACTCTCCTTGTGTATCTTATCTAAAAATATTGGATTTGAGATGCATCAAGGTATATCAACCCTGAAATGCTAAATGTGATATCTATCATGTCTCAATGTATCACTTCCCTCATCACTTCTATCTTACATGAGTTTATTAACTTATCTTATAATAAGGAATTTCACATCTTAATACTTTCATCCACCAACCTATCACCTTTACCATGATGTGCATAGATCACACACAAGGATTGTCCAACTATCTTCAATGATATGGACTCATCTCAAATTAAGGCATTGCTTGTTATAAGGTTGCCTATAGTCAACCACTTAAGATATTTCATCATTATAGGGTATTACTCATTATTTCATCATTAAGGTTTACTCATATCATTACCCAGACATTAGGGTTATGATTTATCATCATATTGCCCATGATTAGAATTCCATGCACTATAGCCCAAATTTAGGGTTTTACATAGCTTTACTCTGTGTTAGGTTTAAGGTTTCATATGACATCGCTCTCAATTAGGGTTTCACATGGAATCATCCTCAATTAGAGTTTCTCAGGGAATCACCCTCAATTAGGGTTTCACTAATCATCCCAATTAGGGTTTCATTCAATTACCCATAAATTAGGGATTCATTATTCCTCTAATTAGGGTTTGGTATTTCATTACCTTAAATTATAATTACCCAAGTCATTACCCTTAATTAGGGTTACACTATTACCCTTAATTAGGGTTACACTATTACCCTAGATTAGGGTTTTACTCAAAATTTCCCTAAATCAGGGTTAGGGTTCGTTAACCTTCTCAATTAGGGTTTCTTGATCTCTTTACTAAGGATCCTACCCTAAATCACCATATGAATAATACTCATTTATGAATTCATTTCTATCATTCTCTCCACTTGATTTGGTTACATCAACCATATGATCAAATACAAACAACTATGTTTGACATAGTATACTGAGTTATTGCTTCCATAAACAATTAGGGTTTGCTTAATTGAATAGCATTCAACTCACGATTCCTTGGGAGTTAATCCCTCAAATTTGGTGAGTCATTAGACCACATCATTAGGAACAGTAATCCCAAACATTAAACCCTTGGTCAATGCATTCAAACGGTCTTGAGACCGTTTACTCAAAAAGGTCAATTAAATCAGATTGAAAATCAGCACTTAATTCAATTAGGTTTCCCTAATTGATTAGGCTTCAACTCACGATTCCTTGGGAGTTAATCCCTCAAATTTGGAGGGTCATTAACCAACATAATTATAAACAGGAATCCTAAACGGTAAATGCTTGGTCAACACACTCAAATGGTCTTGAAACCGTTTTCCCAAACAGGTCAAGTTGATCAGGTTGAAAATCAGCATTTAATTCAATTCGATTTATCTAATTGATTGGCCTTCAACTCACGATTCCTTTGGAGTTAACCCCTAAAATTTGGAGGGTCATTATCCTACATAATTAGGAACAAGATTCCCAAACTGTCAACGCTTGTTCAACCATATAAAACGGTCTTGAAACCGTTTTCCCTAAAACAGTTTTCTGAAACTGCATAGCCAATCAATTTAAAACGATTTGGAATAGATATCAAGACCATTTGGCTTGGTACTTTTCTTTGGATAAGCATATAGGATGATTTCATCATCCCCTTCCTTCGAAAAACCAAGAACAGCAACTGTTCTTGATGGAAATTGCAGCAAGGAAACAAGTATATATCAAATTGAAGAAAACAATCAACAAAGCATAATTGATTGATGCAATAGCAATGATTAAGGGTTTGAGTTATAAAACCCGCCTCCAATTGAGCTCCAAAGCTTCAAGCTCACGCCATTAATGGTGGATGAAGCTCTAGCAACTCCCCCTAAGCTCGTCCTCAAGCTTTTGGATGAAAAAGTTGGCTAGGGTTGAAGAGGAGATCCAAATAAGAAGAAATCAATGATTTGTTTTTTATTTCCACCATGGAATCAAGGAGAACGAAGGTCAAGGACCTTACCAACAGGTTGGGGTCGTCCTCCTGCTCCTCCACAGCTCCTTAGTCGTTTTCCAAGCAAGGGTAAAGAAAAGAATCCGAAATAGCCTTTGTTTTGGCTTGGTAAAGGTACTTTTATAAGAAACTTGATGAGAGAGAAAATGCATTATTAAAATGCATTAAATTCCAAAAATATGGCCGCCTCTTCCCCCTCAAATTTCCCTCAAAATCCTTAAGGACTAGGATATATTCATTGCCTCTTATTCCTCTTCATTATCCATCAATTTAAAGAAAAGCAAATTAAGCACCTTAGATCATATTATAATAATATTCCAATTTGAGTGGATATTGCTTTTCTTTATAATAATGGTGAGTGGGTTATCCACTTGCTTGAGATATTTTCGTGGCCTAGAAAAGTCACAAATGTGTTCACACTTGAGCAAATTCAACCATCTCGTTTTTGGTTGAAGGCCCTTCAATTATTATATTTGTTTTTACACTAAATAGAATTAGGGTTTCAATTAGGATTAAATCTTGATTATTTTAATATCAAGATTCTCTCTCCTCCAACTTAATTCAAATGAGGCGCCCCTCTCATTTTATTTTCTCTACTTGATGCCAAGAAACATTAGGGACCTTATTGAAGTGGTAATTTACATATTACACCCTGGGTTTTGGGTAAATTGCACATTACACCAAAACTAGGTTTTCATGCACATACATTGCTTTATCAGCTCTTTCTTGGTATTTAGGCTTCCATAAGCCATACATCAGCATCATCTTTACTCTCATGATGCTTCAACACATGAGGAACATATTATCATGCACAATTTTCACTTAAACCCCTCAACTTGGGTAATTTGCACTTTAGTCCAAAACAGGCAAAACATTGATTTCAACAATGTTCAAAAAGGATAAGAATTGTAATATAAGTTCCTCTTGAACCATAATTACCTTTCACAAGATGAGATTAAGCATTTAATCATCTTTCTTAATCAAAACACCTAGGGTTAAGGTATAACCCAGGTCAGGGGTGTTACAATTATGCTTTGACTCTATGAGTTTGTGCCTCATGATAAGTCTTTAGCTGCCTCTTATAAATAAGGAGAATATATTGAGAGGTCGGATATATGGATGAAGGATGACAAACTTTGTCAAACCTTGTTAGTAGATCCTCTGAGGATTCTCCCTGGTGATGATCTTGCTCCCCCTGCCCAGATGTCTCTAAGTGTGAGTCTGGACCACTCACTCATGCATCTGAAATAGGAGTACTCATTGTGCTACCAATCGATAGCTCAAGGTGACCACGTTGCTCTTCTTCTGCATCTGAAGACTATTCCTGTGAAGAAGTTGAGACATCCTCATACTCATCATCAGAAGAACTATCACCTTATCCCAACCTCTGCATCATCACTCTCAAGCTTTGTAATTATTAGAATCTTACAAACTATCACATATTTGTGTATGTTGGTTTGGGACTGGTTTGTGGCCTAGTAGCTGGTGATAATTTCCATCCCTAGTTATGTGTTAGTCCATGAAATTGGTTTAGGGTTAGTACTATATATACCAACATCTAGATTTCAGATTATGAAATCCAATTGCATTTAATGAACACAAAGATATCATGAAATAGACTATATCATGGAATTTAAAATTTTTAAGAACTTATTTAAGATGTCTCCCAACTATCAATTCTTCATTCTTAATAAACTATTATGGGTTTTTACTTCATTGTTAAAGAACTAAAATTTGTCAATAACTTTATCCTTTATTTCTACCAAGTAAAAATAAAAGCATATACCATAATTATAAAAAAAGTTAACAAATAATATTGTGAGCCTTAGAAGTAACTGAATTGATTGTACAAATTGTCATAAGCATAATTTTATATAGAGCAAAAGGGTTTTATAGGTTATTTAAAGTGCACATATATTTCATATATATACATTTAGAAATAAGCTCCAGATTTATCATGTGTATCATTCAACCGAAGTTCACATGACTGAAATATACATGCCAAACAATATACAAAACAATATTTAAGTAAACAATACCTAATTTCACATTTATAACATAATTAGATGCATATTTAACAAGTATAAGAAAGTATTATGTACCACATAATATCCTTTTCTAAAAGTAAATTTTCATGATAATGTGTCAAAATTACTTCAATATTATTGTAAGATAAACATAAAGCTCCCCTAAATAATATTGTATTAATAAGAAAATGGATTTGAATGGTTGGAACATATTTCACTCTGTAGAATATAAGAATCGTTCTTCATGAAAAATACAAATACAATAGTTATTTGCCTCTAAGATTTATAAATATTGAATCACCATGTTAAGGACCTACACTAAGAGGCCCGTTTAGACACAAACAAAGACTTTTCAACAAATACATGTATGTTTCTCACTATCTACAATTTTATATATTAATAGAAAAATTAAATCAGTTTCAATTTAATACATGAATGCCCATCTTTTAGGTTTAAGAAAGTAGTCAACATGTTGAGTACTACGCCCTCAATTGTAATTGAATAATCTACATTTCATAAATTTCCTATGTTGTTATATATGCCCAGAGAGCCGATCTTATGATGATTATATTGGATCATCATGTACTTGATTTGATGATAAAAATAAAGGTAATTATGTCTATTATGCTTATTTCAGTCATGTGATACTGACACCTATATGGTAGATGTCTAAAGAATGATGTTATCTGATGTCATAAGTCTTCAACTTGAGGTCCTAAACAATGAGATCATATGTATGATAAGAGTACATACACTCTTATTATGTCTCTAGTTAGATATTATTATAAAAGAAAAATAGAAAACAATAATACATCAGAGTAGAATTTGTGTTGGTTGATGATAGAATCTCACTAGTCATGTAGACGATATCAAGCCAGGCACATTGGTACGTGTTAGGAAACATTGTACTGGACAAACCCCCCATGAGAGTGTTACAGGGAATTCATCAAATGGTAGTTAGAACCTGTTCTCAAAGTGATAGTGGTGATTGTTGTTGTCTTTTGCTAGAGATGTATGAGAGAGAAGATGATTAGGGTCATTGGGAGCTTCATGGGTTGTTGCTTTCCTCTTCTTAGTGTGTCCATCATGGGTGGAGAGTGTTGGATCAAGGGCTCTAGAGGGGGGTGAATAGAGCTTCACAATTCTCACAAAACAGATTAGACCACCAAATTATATTAAGTGTAGGAACTTAAACAAACAACAATTTGATGTCTGAACTAGCAAGCATAGCAAGGATGAGAGACAAGGAAGAGTATGCACTTGGACAAGGTGGTTTAGAGTGGTTCCACATCCTAACTAGGAGCAACGTCACTCCACTACCTAGAGGTGGTTAATCTCTAGGATTTGCAATCTTGGTACTCTTATATTCCATCATAAGATTACAAGACAAAACCACAACATGCAAGGGCTTAGTACCTCAAGAAAGGGTCTTCAACCTATAGAAGGAGCTTACCCACTTGAACCATGGAGTCTTCAACCATCAACATGGACTTACCCACTCCTTCATGTCTTTGGCCTTCAAGGGATTACCTATCCTTCTTGAGTGGTTGCCTTGCCTATCTCCTTCACTTAGAGATCTGGAACACCTTGCCTTCCTCAATCTTGAAGAACAACAACTCCTTTTCCTTCACTTGGAGAAGATCTTCATCCTTTTCTTCAATAAGGAAATGGGGTAGGAAGATGGTGGAGGAGAACTTTACATCATTACAAGGAGCAACTCTCTTACTAAGGAACCTATCTCACTCATACTCACAAATTTGACTTGAATGTAGAGAGAGAAAGAGGCTCAAAGGGTTAGAACACTCTCAACTAAGTTAGGACTAAGCATGTAGTGAATGAGCAACCTTGGAATGAAATCCAATAGGTCCTATTTATAGTTGAGGGTGCCCCTTTAAGTTGTGGGACACTTAGATGTGAAATATAGTCATTTATACTCAAAGCAACGACTCTATTTTCACTCAAAACACACACCAATGGTCACAATCACTTTTTCTACAAATTTCATACAGTGCAATCGGTCGAGTTTCAATAAAGGTAACTCGACCTATCGAGTAAAAGACAATGTCGATATTCAAATCATCGGTTGAGTTTATCCTGTGGAAACTTGACCAACCAATGAAGATCGATTTGGTCAAGTACTCGATCGATTGAGTTTTGTGAAACCACAACTCGGCCGATGCTATCTTCAAAGAACTGATATAGGAGGATCAGTCGAGTTTGCAACTCGACCGATTGACAACTTGTGGTCAATTTTCTAACGTGCTTCTAAAGTGATTAAAACTTGGTATTCAGTGTCCCAAACAATTTTCTCATCTTAGTTACAAGCCAATTCATCAATACAAGTGATTACAAAAATATTCTAAGGTCATTTACATAGATTTCCAAAATTTAAACACTGGTATAGCTTTTGATTTGAACTTGAGAAAAATAGGGCTTTTGATTTTTTATCCTTTTCATGTATCTCACACCTGAAATCAATCTTCAATACACATATTAGATACATATGAATGGAATGGTTTAGTCATTATCAAAATATGGACAATGTATAACCTCTAGGTCAGCATTCTCCCCCTTTTTGACAATGACAAACCATTCCTCAAACATATTGAAAAGGATATAGAAGTTATACCTTTTCCTTGTGAATTAAGGGGATTCAAAATGTGAACAATGTGAATTTCTCCCCCTCAATCTATGCTTTTTCTAACCTGCATGGTTAGTCTCTCTACACAGAGAAATAATAGCATACATGTACTATGTAGTCTGTTGCAAGTCACATGATAAAATAGTAAATAAATAAGAAAAGGATCTCATAAGCAATAAGAAGTTGTATAACAACAAATAACAATATGATTGAGTTTCAAGACATTGAAATTTCTCTCCCCCTTTTGACATGATCAAAAAGTAGGGGGGGTAGAAGAGCATATATCGAGGTCTTCTCCAAAACACAATCAACCAGATATTCATATAAGCAATCACATATCATATGGCAAACATAGACGAAAGAAACATACAATCTCAGTCATAATCAAAATATGGGGAAAGATGGCACCAACGCATACGATATATCAGAGTAAAAAGCAAGAGTGCACATCACATCTATTACAACTCAGATGCATGTTCTCATGAAAGCAACTACAAGCAAGAAGTAATGAAAAATAGATGATAAAATAGTACAACTCAGATAATGTGCCTAGATGTTTCTTATACAAAATAGCTTAGAAAGATGTATATGATCATAATGCTAGACTAAAAACTAAGAAAAAAGATAAACATTTAAACTATCTATATCAACGACATCATCATTATTGGCTCCAGGCTCATAGTTCTCATCTCCATCAGAAGGTGCAGTAGTAGTGCCTTCATCACCAGATCCAACACCATCACCATCACCATCATCAGAAGCGTCCTCGCCATCACCGTCATCATCATCATCATCAACCTCAGCATCATCAGCCTAGTCATACATCTCCTCATCAGTAGGAGGACAAAAAATGCGACCGAGCCAACGAGCATTCTGCTCAGCCCAAGACATACCAAGAACGTGAAGCTCATTGGCCTGAGGAAAGGATGGATCAGAGTCTGCAAGGCTGGCAAGCAAGGTGGCTAGGGGGCCAGCAGGCAACGGGAAGTAGGTGGGAGCAAAACTACCAACGACGAAGGGTGGAGGAGCAACATCGGCAGAAGGCCCGAGTGCAGGATAGTAATGATTATATGCATAGGAAGCATAATCACTACCAAGGTAGGCCTGGTAGGAGGGGTAGGGTGAAGCACAGGATAGGTTCATGGCTGACATGATAGAACACAAATTCTAATGCAGGTTCTCCTGGACTTGATAGTTGTATGCTTGTTGGTGCATCATGTAGCCCAAAAGGGTTTAATTAGATACATGAAATGAAACACGGCTAGGTCCAGGAGGGGGCTGAGGAGGTGGAGCACGGGAAGAGGAGGTAGGGGTTGCAGAGGCAGAGGCAGAGGTAGAGGGAGAAGCACTAGGGGTAGAAGAGGCAAACACATGCACATACTTCTGAATCGTGGTTTCACTAATACATACACCTTTCCTGGCTACTTTTTAATGAAAGTTCGAAAAGAGTGATTTGTCAATAGCAAACTAAAACAAACCACAGATCAGGGCAGGGTAGGGGGATGGGTGCCTTTGGTGTTCTTACCGGTGTCAAAACAGGCCATGTGGTGTAGAATGTATCTGGCCCACTTGACACCGATGTTCTCGAGGATACAATACATAATGACAACAATGTTCTCTGTAATATCCATTTGATTTTTCTTTGGATGGATGTTGCAGTTGATCACCAAAGCCAGAATGCACTTCTGAAGGTTGAGGGAGGAGGAAGGTAGGGTTATCTTCTTCTTGTATGGAACGTTAGGTTTCTTCAAGTAGCAATGAATGTCAGGGAGAGTCAATTCATTTTTCTTGTAGAAACCTTCTCGGTCTAAAAGATCAAAATACTCACCATAATCCTTGCTCCAGGTATCGTTTTCCTCATCTCCAGAAAAGAAGACATTAAAATATCCTCGGAGATTTGGAAACACTTACCCACCATCATCGAGGTTAGGATTACTTGAGCATTCGACGGGGGTATGAGGGAGTCGTAGTTCCAACGAAAACTAGTGTAGAACTCATGAACTACTATCATGCTAGACATCAAGTTATGAAAGAAGTCATGCTCAACGGCCAAGGCAGAAAGGTGGCAGACGGAAAGAAACCTAGAAACTTGATCAATAATTGCTTGATGCCTAGGGCTTGGCTCAAACAAGGCAGAAAAAGGAAAAAGACTCCTAGGAAGAATGTCCTTATACCTATTAACAACCTCTATTGAGATAAAAGAGGTATCGTCGAAAGGAATCAAGCGATTTGACGAAGAGGACAAAGGTGCATTTCTTGGGGCAGGTTGTTTTCTCCTTTGGGAAGCCATGGAGGTGAAAAAGAGAAAGAGAAATGAACAAACACACAAAGCAAACCTCTAAAGCCATCCAAACACCACCAGGGAGCAACCGTGGAGGTCTAGGTTGAGCGATCTAGGTTAGGAAAGTGCTAGGATAAGGAGGTTTAGGGATGGGGATGAGAGCTCAGGGCTATAAGAAGAGGAATCCGTCATCTATTCTCTAGTTGAGCGGGAGAATAGTCGGCCGAATCTAACTTAAATTTGCTTCAGCTCGCGGATCGGTCCAGTTCTGAGAGTTGGAAACTCGACCGATTGGTCCTCTGGAGAACATCTCTCGGCCATTGATCGGTCGAGTTTGTCTTGGGGGAAACTTGACTGATGGTCAACCTGACCTAAAACCATCAAACTTAATTTCTAGCCATATGCATGCCAATTAAATTCATTTTTCGAGTCTATTATATACATTGAACATACTTAGGCACATATAACTCATCATTGGGTACTATTTAGCGATAAAACCAAGAAATTTGAGAAAATCCCAATAAATAAGTGAACTAAGCATGTCAACAAGCAAATTAAGCACATTTTAGACAAAAATTTAGGCAAGCAAGATGAGGAAAGCATGAGTAAGACATATAGGATAAAACCAACTAGCTAGACAACATGCCAATATCATCCAAAGCAACAATGAGCAGTTTAGATCTAATAAAGTTAAATTGCTCTCTAGCTAGAGGTTTAGTTAAAATGTCTGCCAACTGATTTTCCGTGTCCACATGCATGATATAGATATCCTTCATGGCAATGTGGTCACGAAGAAAATGATGGCAAACCTCTATATGTTTAGCTCTACTATGCAATAGAGGATTATAAGAAAGATTGATTGCACTAGTATTATCACAATAGATAGGAGAAGCATCAAAATGTATGTTAAAGTCTTGGAGCATTTGCTTAATCCGCATCACTATATGCTACAAGAGTAAAGTCCCTTGACTTAGGATAACATAGTCCAAAGTTTTGAGTTTTGGCTAAGTACCTCAAAATCCTTTTAACAACAATAAGATATGATTTCCTAGGGCTTGATTGAAAGATAGCACACAAGCCAACACTAAACATAATATCAGGTCTAGAGGTAGTTAAATAAAGCAAACTTCCAATCATACCTCTATAGAGCTTCTCATCTACCTTCTCACCTTCTTCATCTCTATCAAGTTTGGCAGTGTTGCACATGGGTGTGTCCATCAACTTCATGTTCTCCATCCCAAAATGTTTGAGTAGTGCACTAGTGTGCTTTCCTTGGTTGATGAAGTTTTCATCTTTGGTTTGCTTGATTTAGAAGCTGAGGAAGAAAGTCAACTCACCCTTCATTCTCATCTCAAACTCACTCTGCATAAGAGAACTAAACTCCTTGCAAAGATCAAGATCAGTTCTACCAAAAATGATATCATCAACATAAATTTGAATGACAAGAAAATTGCTAGAAGTGTGTTTTTGACATAAAGTAGAATTGACTTTTCCCATGACATAGCCATTGTCTAACAAAAAGTTCTTTAACTTCTCATACCAAGATAGAGGTGTTTGCTTGAGTCCATAGAGAGCTTTTTGCAATAAATAAACATGATTAGGTAGCTTGTCAGTTTCAAAGCCCAGAGGTTGAGCAACAAATACTTCCTCCTCGATTGTACCATTCAAAAAGACACTTTTAACATCTATTTGATATAGAAAGAATTTTTTATAACTAGGAAAGGCAAGTAGCATTCTAATAGATTCAAGTCTAGCAACAGGAGAATAAGTTTCATCAAAGTCAATACCTTCCTGTTGATTCTAGACTTGTGCCACTAACCTTTCTTTGTTCCTTAACACTTTGCCTTGTTCATTAAGCTTGTTGTGGTAGAATCACTTGGTGCCAATGATTTTTCTATCACTTGGTCTTGGCACTAGAGTCCACACATGATTCTTCTCCACTTGCTCTAGTTCCTCTTGCATGGCTAGGATCCACTTGTCATCACTAAGAGCTTCTTCGATGTTCTTTGGCTTCAACTGTGAGATGAATGCACTGTCTGCTTGTTCTTTGTTGTATGCAGCTTGTGTCTTCACTCTCTCAAATGGGTTGCCAATGATTAGCTCTTTGGGATGATTATTTGCAAAGTGAGGAGTGGGATCCTTCTTTTCTTCATCCTCAGCTTCAATCACCTGCTTACCTTTGTTGTTGATGTTGATGTCTTTCAAGATAGGAATCAAGTCATATGCAACATCATTATCAACAACATTCTTGCCAACAACAGGGTTAGTTTCAATAAACTTAACATTGATAGATTCTTCAATTTTAGACAGTTCAATATTGAAAACTTATAAGCCCTGCTTGTAGTGTTATATCCTAGGAAGAAAGCCTTGTATGATTTTGGATTGAACTTGTCGAGAGAATCCTTCATGTTCAAAACAAAACAAGGACATACAAAAACGTGAAAGAAATCAATGGATGGCTTTCTACCATGCCATAACTCTAAGGGGGTTTTCTTCAAAGAAGGATGTGTAAAAACTTGATTTTGCACAAAACAAGCGGTGCTTACGGCTTCGGCCCAAAACATCTTAGGAATGTCATATTCAAGTAGCATAGTCTGAGCCATCTCCTGAAGCAACTGATTCTTTCTCTCTACTACCCCATTCTGTTGAGGCGTACGAGGAGAAGAGAAATTGTGCCAGTAACTACATTTTTCACAAAAATGCTCAAAAAGATCATTTTCAAACTCTCCCCCATGGTTACTATGGATAGAGGCAATCCAGTAAGAAGCTTCGTTTACAACTCATTTACAAAAGTTTGAGAAAACATCAAGTGTATCACTTTTTGAGATGAGAAAGAAGGTCCAAGTATAACGAGAGAAATCATCGACAATCACAAGATAATACTTGGAACCATGAAGCATTTGCATTCTCATTGGTTTGAATAGAACAATATGAAGAAGATCATGAGCTTTTTTGGTACTAAGGACTCCTTTGGATTTGAAGGAGGACTTGGTGTGCTTGCCTTGTGTACAAGGTTGGCATTCCTCATCCTTTTCAAAATCCAATTTGGGAAGTCCCCGAACCAATTCCTTTTTGCTCAATTTCTTCATTTGATGCATATTCACATGACCCAAACGACAATGCCAAAGAGAAATATCATTTTTATCCACAACCAAGAATCTATCAAGTACGGGCTTTAGAGCATCAAGCACAATAACACAAATATTACCATTTCTAGTACCCTTATATAGGACATTGTAAGTGAGGGAATTTAAAAGCAAACATTCTAAAGATGTAAGTAAAACAAGATATCCATTATCACAAAGTTGTCTTACACTTATCAAGTTATGATGTAGGCCATCAACTAGCAAAACATTCTTGATACATAGCATGTTTCCTACATAACCCTCACCTATAACATTACCTTTCTTGTTGTCCCCGAAGGTTACCGATCCTCCTTGTTGGCTAAATGGACATCTATAAATCCCTTTGTTTTGATTATGACAAACATTTCATTCTTATTAATCTAACGAGCTACTTGAGTGTGCAGGATGACAAAGCAACAAGGGAAAATCTACAAGCTTACATATTTATATTTTCATGCAATGTAATCACTGTTGTAAAAACTTGTACAAAAATATAATGTACAAGTACTTAGAATTGCATGTAAATCAAGCGTTAGATTCTCCCTAGCTAAACACCACAGTTAGACAAGTCATCCCATTCAAATAGGATTACTTATGCACACTCACACACATAATTAGTGCCTAAATTGAAACCTTGAAACAGGATCAATCTCGGTCGACAAACTCCTCGACCGAGACACTCTCGGTCGACAATCTTCTCGACCGAGAAAGATCCAAAGTAGCCGTTAGACACAACAAAAAAGTTAGTTGGCAGTTGATGAAAGACGTTGCAAATCACTTATTCCAGAGAGCCTGTCGGTCGACAAAAGTTCGACCGAGTAGGTATCTCGGTCGACCATTTGTCGACCGAGATGGTCTCTGACAGCAACTGCAGAATTAATTAATTAGCCATTGTTAAAGCAACAACTTTGTACCTAACGGCTAGTTAAGCACTTAGAAACCCCTAGAAGTTGTCTAGAATGTCCTTAAGCATCCTGAGGCCATTCCTATAAATAGGACAAGCCATAGGACACCTAAACTCACTTGTTTTACACTTGCTACACTTGAGAAAATGCTTGAACATACTTGAGCAATCTGTTGCAAGCAAATTGAGCACTGTGATCATTGGCCTACTTTCTCCTTAGCTCAAATTCGTGTCCTGTAGGCTAGCATCTCCTTACTACAGCACTTACACTTCTACACTCATTGGTTAGGAGATCAATACGCTTGATATAGGCAAATCAAGCCTTGTGCTTAAAAGGATAAGTTGTAATTTCTATTTCCTTTCTTGTTCCTTTTTATCCTTGTATTCTCCTTGCTACTCCTAGGGTTGGAGGCTGCAAATTGGAGAGAGTTTGACTTCTCAGGTAGAGAAGGGGACTTCAAGCTACTTCAAGAAGGCTATCGCACGGGAAGCTACTTCAAGAAGGCTATTGCAACGGGAAGCTACTTCAAGAGGAAGGCTGCTTCAAGGTGGTGCAATTACTTCTAGGTGAAGGCTGCTTCAAGGTTGGGCGATTACTTCTAGGTGAAGGCTGCTTGAAGGGTTTAGGAAAAGAAATTGTATTTTATATAAAATCCTTGCGAGGTAATAAAATAAATTTCTTTTCAAATCCCGGTTGGGTAAGCAACCGGGTAGTGGACTGACTTCCTTAGTATTTTCTAAGGTTGGAACCACTCTAAACTCTTGTCTCCTTGTCCAATATCTTTGTGATTGATTGTTTGAGTTAATTAATTATTAAAATCTTTATAAAACTCTATTCACCCCCCCTCTAGTAGTTTTCAATTGGTATCAGAGCAGGCTTCAAGGAACCCTAACCAGGTCTTGAAGAATGGAGGGAAATGGTGAAAGGTGCTATTTGGACAAAACCACAACATGCTGCAATTGGTGTTTAGGAACAAGCCACAAAACAACCGAATGCCCATGGAGATCAAAGGAAGAGCACAAAGAATGTCTTGTTGCTACAACTAGTGAAGAAGAAGAAGAGGTAAGTCTCTTTGATTTATCTAAAGAAGAACTTATTGCTATTATTGAAGAGACACATAATAAATATGTTGAGTGCAAAAAGAAATTAAAGAAATCAAATAAAGAAAATGATGATCTAAATGTTAAACTTCTTGCTCTTGCATCTGAAAATGAGGATCTCAAAGAGGGAAATAAATTTTCAGATCTTAAATTAAAATCTATGGAAGCCGATTGTAAGCTCCTTTCTGTTGAAAATTCAAACTTGCAGACTCAAGTAAACGATCTTCAAAAACAACCATTATTGTGCACCCATATAGATTATGACAATATTGTTAAAGAAAGAAATTTATTGTCATCTAATCTAGACCAAGCAAAACTAGATATTAAGAAGAGAATGAAAGAGATTGCCAAGTTACAACAAAAAGTCAGTAATTTAAATAATAATGGCATTCTTGATCAAATCTTAGATAATTCCTATCATCAAATTGGGAGAAGAGGACTAGGTTATAAGCCTAAAGGGAAGTCCTATCAACCTAGTTGGAAAAAGTCACAAACCCATCAAACTATATATGTACCTAAAGGAACAAATACATTTTTACCAAAGAACAACATAGAACAAAACCATAGAAAACGACTTGAGGTTGATTCTATATGTTGCCATTATTGCTCACGTCTTGGACATTACTCTTTTTCATGTCCTTATAAGAGAAAAGATGTCGAGTTAATTTGGGTTCCAAAACCGCCAAACTAAATGAACAAAATCAAGTTGAGATATGACCAAAAACATTAGTTGCATATTTCTATGTCTATCTCAACTCAACATAGTGAGATTACAAATGTGAATGAAATTAATATTGTTTTATTCCCTAGATGATTTAAAGTTTAAACTGAAATTATGCTTAGTCAAAGAAAATTCCTATTTTCACATGATTGTTCGTAAAAGTATTTTCTGGTCTATTCATATACTAATCATGTAATGGAATTATCATTGTATGCTGATAACATGCTTTCATCATTGGGTGTGCATAGATAATGAAAATTGTATGCATGGATCCATGAAAATATAGGCAAGCAAAATAATTTATTAGTTATATATTAGTGCTTGCAACACAATCCATAAATTAGTATCTTTTAAGATTTGAGATAATTAATTGTACCTAAGAATCTTAAGTATTATGCTTCAACTTGACATTTAATGCAGATATTATACTCAACATATTCAATCTGAAAATCTGCAAAATTAGCCTCTTGGTCAAAACAAAATTTGACCAAGGGGCGCTATGGTCGTAGTCAAATTCGACCTAAAATAAGTTTTACATAATAACTATTTGGATATCCTTTTATGATTAAAAGAACAATTAATCAAAACTTGTCCAAACATTGTCAATAATAAACACAAAATTACTCCCTTGGAAAATCTATATATGTGTTTTACAAAAATAGTCTATCAATTACATTAAAAATCAGCTTCAAATTAGTACTCAGTAAGTTTCTCGGTCGACGAATTTTTCGACCGAAAACCTCTCGGTCAGCCCCTCTTTCTCGACCGACAGAATCTAGACATATTTAGTATCGGACATACTTTCGGTCAACAAATGTTCGACCGAGACAATGTCGGTCGACAATTGTTCGACCGAGAAATAGCCGTTGGATATAACCGTTGTAAACCGACCGTTATGACCGTTTATGACCGTTATATGACCGTTGGGGAGCCAAGTGGCGCGTCTGCAACATGACCGTTGCGGACGCTCGGTCGACGAGTCGTTGACCGACCAGGTCACTGGAATGTTATAAAAGGAACCAAAAACGGGTCACTTCCTCACACTTGCATACTCTTGCTTCCATAGGCTCTCTCTAGTGCATTTTTGTGCAACTCTTTAGCATTCTCATCCTCAAGCCTTCCTTGCTTCTTCTCCACCTTCAAGCAACACAATGGCCTCATCATCTGCTCATGGGAAGAAGAAGGTCACCGGCAGGAAAGGAAGGGAAGCTCGGGAAGCTACTCCACCACTGACGATCATCAACGACATTGCCTTCGTCGATGGAGATGCTGGTGATCGATATCTATGGCTTTCCTCTAAAGCTCCTCTCCCACGACGACCAGTTGAAGTTATGGACTTCATCAACATCGTCGACTTGGAGGACCTTTTCGAAGTACAAAAGTTAAAAGAATTCATCAACCCTTCTTTTCCTTCCTATTCAATCAAGGTAGTGAATGAATTCTATGCAAACCTCATTTCCCACTCTGAAAATGAAACTATCTTCTTCTACACTATGGTCAATGGGCATAGCTTCCGATTTACTGAAGGGGATATTCTTGAAATGCTAAACATTGACATAGATGAATATCAAGACAGCCTTGACCTTACTTCTGGAAACCCCCTTAACCAATTTCTCCAAGATGACCACACCATTAGTCTTAGTGACATCAAAAGGACCATTTTTAAATCCAATACAACCTGTCACGAAGATAGAGGCACATATTATGCTATAAATCTTAAACCTGCTGCTAGGATTGTAAACCTTATTGTATCAACAAACATACATCCTAGAGCCAATAAGTATGAAGTTCCTGTTTTTCGTATGTGTCTAATATATGCCATTATCCAACGTATTCCCACAAATTTTATCCGCATCATTCTTAAAAACATGCTTGAGTTTTCTGGCAATCCTCCATATGCCGATTTTATATGCCAAATTACTCAACATTTCCTTAAGACCCCACTTGAGGATATGGGATATACATGGGAGCGTAGACCACAAAAAATAAGTAAGAATACAGTAGAAAAAATGGGAATTGATTTTGGTCATAAAAGGGCTAGAGTTGAAGGAGAAACATCTCATCAAGACATACCACCACCCCCTCCTTCTACTAATCTATCACATGACCCCATTCAAAACACTCTTACTTATATAGCTGGTTCCCAATATCACCTAAGCAAACAACTAGACTATAACCATCATGCCATGACTTATATAAACCAAAGAATGCAAACCCTTTCACCAAACCAACCTGATGAATATCCGTATTCTTTAAATCCCGGCATGCTCAATCCATACAATCCTTTGTACAACTATTATCAAACTCCATCTCCACCATCTGTGGATCTTACGCACACTCAGTTTTCATCCATGCAACTGCAAGATATTGCCGCTCATTTCCGATTTGACCGAGTACCTACATTCTTGGAAGCATATGCTCTAACTAAGACAGGTGCTCTAGATTGGCAGACATTGGTCCAATATTATGGAACTGAGCCTTTTCTTGGGAAAGACCCTGACATTGATGTAATCCTTAAGTCTTTCCAGTAAATGTTGGAGTTATTGTAATGATATCTTTTGAATAATTGTAATGGGTCATCTCTATATGATGTGTCTATCTTTTTATGCTTGTAATACATGCTTTTAATGAAATTGGCCATCTTTACTTGATTCCAATGGATATTTTTATGTGAGACATATTCAAAATATGGATTATAAGATCATCATTGTAGAACATACCAAATAAGGGGAGCAACCTTTATAATTGTGGCAAAATTGACAAATTACTTAAAACAGCTATGAAACAAATCCAGACACATTCTTGGTCGAGAAACTGTTCGACTGAGAATGCTATCGGTTGAAAGATCGTCGACCGAGCAGGTTTCTGTTGTCAAGTTTGCAATAAAACTGAATATATTCGCAAATTAATCATGTTTCTCCTCATCATGTTGAAGATAAAATTGGTGAAACCGCTTCCACTTTGGAAGATGTTTTCTTTGATATTGGTGCTACTTAAACACAAGCTCTTGGTTGTTATATGGACATCATTTTAATGTACTTAATCTTAGTATACTTTTGATAAAGGTCAAAATCAAAACTTAAAATCATTTGTGACCTTAGCAGCCTTAAATTGCTTTACTTGTAAGATTAAGGGGGAGCTCATAAAAAAAATTTGATTATTTGATTAAGAAGCTTAAAAAAAAACATTATTTGGAGCTTGTTACGACCTTAGTATTTTTGGTTATGAAGAAATCTATGAATTTCAGAAAAATGATATAACTTGTACTTAAAAGAAATCTCTAAACAAATCGGGACTTAACATCCCTTGCATTTGGATGGAGACATTTTTATGTACTCTGAGATTAAAGGATTCTCATATCATTTTATGGGCTTAACATTCCTTGTAAAATGGATGAGAAATCAATACATATGCCATGTATCTAACAGGATCTCATATCATTTCAAGGCTTAACATCCTTTGCAAATGATTGAGAAACAAATTGTGGCTAAATTATAAAAATATGATATTAAATCCATGTTCCTAATAGGATATCTAATTAAGGGGGAGTTTTTATTCTTAACGGTTATCTTTTTGAAATGACAAAGGGGGAGAGATAAATATAAAACTAAAATTTAGAAATTATGTAAACCTCAATTAATGAGTTTCATAAATAAACTCTTGGCTTTACATTGAAAGTTGCTATATTCCCAAATGATCTGGATTTCATGTTCCACAATTCATGGGGAATAATAAGCACACATTTTATACACAAGAGAAAAAGCTACAAAAGGTAATCTAAAGGTATGAAACTCATATGTTTTATATTTCCTTTATTTATATTTTGGAAATGTTTGTCATCTTCAAAAAGGGGGAGATTGTTGGCTAAATGGACATCTATAAATCCCTTTGTTTTGATTATGACAAACATTTCATTCTTATTAATCTAACGAGCTACTTGAGTGTGCAGGATGACAAAGCAACAAGGGAAAATCTACAAGCTTACATATTTATATTTTCATGCAATGTAATCATTGTTGTAAAAACTTGTACAAAAATATAATGTACAAGTACTTAGAATTGCATGTAAATCAAGCGTTAGATTCTCCCTAGCTAAACACCACAGTTAGACAAGTCATCCCATTCAAATAGGATTACTTATGCACACTCACACACATAATTAGTGCCTAAATTGAAACCTTGAAACAGGATCAATCTCGGTCGACAAACTCCTCGACCGAGACACTCTCGGTCGACAATCTTCTCGACCGAGAAAGATCCAAAGTAGCCGTTAGACACAACAGAAAAGTTAGTTGGCAGTTGATGAAAGACGTTGCAAATCACTTGTTCCAGAGAGCCTGTCGGTCGACAAAAGTTCGACCGAGTAGGTATCTCGGTCGACCATTTGTCGACCGAGATGGTCTCTGACAGCAACTGCAGAATTAATTAATTAGCCGTTGTTAAAGCAACAACTTTGTACCTAACTACTAGTTAAGCACTTAGAAACCCCTAGAAGTTGTCTAGAACGTCCTTAAGCATCCTTAGGCCATTCCTATAAATAAGACAAGCCATAGGACACCTAAACTCACTTGTTTTACACTTGCTACACTTGAGAAAATGCTTGAGCATACTTGAGCAATCTGTTGCAAGCAAATTGAGCACTGTGATCATTGGCCTACTTTCTCCTTAGCTCAAATTCGTGTCCTATTGGCTAGCATCTCCTTACTACAGCACTTACACTTCTACACTCATTGGTTAGGAGATCAATATGCTTGATATAGGCAAATCAAGCCTTGTGCTTAAAAGGATAAGTTGTAATTTCTATTTCCTTTCTTGTTCCTTTTTATCCTTGTATTCTCCTTGCTACTCCTAGGGTTGGAGGCTGCGGATTGGAGAGAGTTTGACTTCTCAGGTAGAGAAGGGGACTTCAAGCTACTTCAAGAAGGCTATCACACGGGAAGCTACTTCAAGAAGGCTATTGCAACGGGAAGCTACTTCAAGAGGAAGGCTGCTTCAAGGTGGTGCAATTACTTCTAGGTGAAGGCTGCTTCAAGGTTGGGCGATTACTTCTAGGTGAAGGCTGCTTGAAGGGTTTAGGAAAAGAAATTGTATTTTATGTAAAATCCTTGCGAGGTAATAAAATAAATTTCTTTTCAAATCCCGGTTGGGTAAGCAACCGGGTACTGGACTGACTTCCTTAGTATTTGCTAAGGTTGGAACCACTCTAAACTCTTGTCTCCTTGTCCAATATCTTTGTGATTGATTGTTTGAGTTAATTAATTATTAAAATCTTTATAAAACTCTATTCACCCCCCCTCTAGTAGTTTTCACTCCTTTATTTTTCATAAATTTGTTGAAATTGTTGATTTCACCTGTCATATGTTTTGAGCAACCACTATCAACAATCCACCTCTTTTTGACCTACATGAAAGAAGGATGTCGATGCCCAACTCAAACTTTGGGATTTGGGGTTAGCTTGGGGACCCATTTCATCTTTGGGTGGGTCACCTTTGGCTTGTAACGACAATAAGTAGAGTAATAATCATCACATTTACAATGAGCACATACCATAGGGATTTTAGAGCCAGAAGTCTCTCCATAGAAGATAGGAGGTTCCACACTTTTCTTCTTACCCTTACTCTTGTTCTTATTCTTACCCTTGGGTGCAGTCCCATCATATCCTAAACCACAAGTACCAATTTATTTGGCAGAGTGTTCTAGGATAACATTAAGGGATTTCTTTCCCGCAAGAAACTTTTGCAAAGAAGCTCTTAACTTAGCATTATCATCACTAAGGTTAATGACAGTAGAAGATAAACTAGCAAGATCATCTCTATCATGAAATAGGTTGGCCTCTAAACAGAGGGCTTTAGTATGAAAAGAATCACGTTCTAAAGCAGTGCTAGCTACCTCATTACTTTGCAAAATAGGTCTAGATGATAGATCATTAACTTGAGCAAGCAGCTTAACATTTTTAGATTTAAGTAATACAAATTCCTTTTGATAGACATGAATTTATTACTTCCTACATTCAAAACTTTACATGACATGTTATGTGTAGGGATGGCAATGGTACCGGGTGCGTACACCCAAATACCAAAACTTCTCCACCCATATAACATGGTGACTGGTTCCATCCACTCCCCAGATTAGTGGGTGGTGTGGAATATTAAAAGATGGACAACCATGGTTCAAATGGGAAACCATATTTTGAGTGATTATCACGTAACCATGGACTCAGAGAGTCAGAGAAGCCCACCGTGCAACGTTCTCTGGCCGGTTCAGCATTTCCCTCCCCACAAGTGACCAACAATCGCCCGTAGTCAGTTTCATGATGTGGTCGGGCAGAGACAACACTGATGGTCCGAGCAATTGTCCTTAGACAAGGTTGTTGTAGTCAAAGTTCGAAGGTGTGAACAATGAGGATGCATCTGTCAGAGAAGACGACGGGCGTGCCCCGGCACACCTTATGACAGATCCTGCTGCCTCTATCATGAGATCTTGCTCCATAGGTTCCTTCTTCCTTGAGTGTTCCTCAATCACCATGGCCTCAAACTCTGTCTCTTATGCACATACTGCCCCACTACCAACAATTCGATGACATGGATCCTTACTTGGTGACAAGCCAACAACTCCGACGACATATCGTCAAGCCACCATGCAAAACGTACATCATGGCAACAATAAGCACGAGGCAAAGAACTGCTTCTCCAGTGATAGACTGGGACCCGTTGGCAATAAAAAACTTCTATGGAGACAAGCCGGTGAAAACTATTAATAAGCTCCTTTCTGACGACTAGCCAACACTGAGCACCTTCCCTCCATCTAGATTACGACGTCAGGAGGAGAATGGGGTGTAATTACTTCGGTGCACCTACATTCATTCGTATATGGTAGCAAACATGGTTGCTAGCCAGTGATGCAGTTAACATTTGGATTACGGTTTTATGTTTTGGATTCCCACACAACCAAACCATAAATCCTGGTTGTCCATCGTCGGGCCCCCACAACCTTGATGGATGTAAAATAGGTGGTTTGGTTTGAGACTGGTTGAGGGACTGGTAGTTGGTGATAATTGCCATCCCTAGTTATGTGTTAGTTCATGAAATTAGTTTAGGGTTAGTACTATATCTACCAGCATCTAGATTTTGGATTATGAAATCCAATTGCTTTTAATGAACACAAAGATATCACAAAATAGACTATATCATGGAATTTAAAAGTTTTTAAGAACTTATTTAAGATGTCTCCCAACTATCTGTTCTTAATTCTTAAGAAACTATTATGGGTTTTTACTTCATTGTTAAAGAACTAAAATTTGTCTTCACTTTATCTTCTACCAAGTAAAAACAAAAGCATATACCATAATCATAAAAAATAGTTAACAAATAATATTGTGAGCCTTAGAAGTAACTGATTTGATTGGACAAATAGTTATAAGCATAATTTTCTATGGAGTGAAAGGTTCCTATAGCTTATTTTAAGTGCACATATATATACATTTAGAAATAAGCTCCAGATTTATCATGTGTATCATTGAACCAAAGTTCACATGAGTGAAATATACGTGCCAAACAATATACAAAACAATATTTAAGTAAACAATACCTAATTTCACATTTATAACATAGTTAGATGCATATTTAACAAGTATAAAAAAGTATTATGTACCACATAATATCCTTTTCTAAAAGTAAATTGTCATGAACATGTGTCAAAATTACTTCAATATTGTTACAAGATAAACATAAATCTTCCCTAAATAATATTGCATTAACAAGAAAATGGATTTGAATGGTTGGAACATATTTGACTCTATAGAATACAAGAACCGTTCTTTATGAATATTGAATCACCATGTTAAGGACCTACACTAAGAGGCCCGTTTAGACAGAAACAAAGACGTTTCAACAAATACATGTATGTTTCTCATTGTCTACAATTTTATATATTAGTAAAAAATTAAAACAATTTCAATTTAATACATGAATGCCCATCTTTAGGTTTAAGAAAGTAGTCAACATGTTGACTACTACGCTCTCAATTGTAATTGAATAATCTACATTTCATAGATTTCCTATGTTGGTATATATGCCCAGAGAGCCAATCTTATGATGATTATATTGGATCATCATGTACTTGATTTGATGATAAAAATAAAGGTAATTACATCTATTATGGTTGTTTAACACCTACATGGTAGATGTCTAAAGAATGACATTATCCGATGACATAAGTCTTCAACTTGAGGTCCTGAACAATGAGATCATATGTATGATATGAGTACATACACTCTTGTTATGTCTCTAGTAAGATATTATTGTGGAAGCAAAATAGAAAACAATAATACATCAGACTAGAATTTGTGTTGGATGATGATAGAATCTCACTAGTCATGGTAGATGATATCAAGCCAGGCACATTGGTACGTGTTAGGAAACATTGTATCAGACAGACCCTCCACGAGAGTGTTATATGGAATTCATCAAATGGTAGTCAGAATCAGTTCTCATAGTGATAGTGGTGATTGTTGTTGTCTTTTTCTAGAGGTGTATGAGAGAGAAGATGGTTAGGGTTATTGGGAGCTTCGTGGGTTGTTGCTTTCCTCTTTTCGATGTGTCCATCATGGGTGGAGAGTGTTGGATCAAGGGCTCTAGAGGGGGGGTGAATAGAGCTTCACAATTCTCACAAAATAGATTAGACCATCAAAGTGTAGGAACTTAAACAAACAACAATTTGATGTCTTAACTAGCAAGCATAGCAAGGATGATAGACAAGGAAGAGCATGCAGTTAGACAAGGCGGTTTAGAGTGGTTCCACAGCCTAACTAGGAGCAATGTCAGTCCACTACGTAGAGGTGGTTAATGTCTAGGATTTGCAATCTTGGTACTCTTATATTCCATCATAAGACTACAAGACAAAACCACAACATCCAAGGGCTTAGTACCTCAAGCAAGGATCTTCAACCTGTAGAAGGAGCTTACCCACTTGAACCATGGAGTCATCAGCCATCAACATGGACTTACCCACTCCTTCTTCAACTCTTTGGCCTTCAAGGGATTACCTACCCTTCTTGAGCTCTTTCCTTGCATATCTCCTTCACTTGGAGATCTAGAACACCTTACCTTCTTCAATCTTGAAGAACAACTACTCCTTCTCCTTCACTCAGAGAAGATCTTCAGCCTTTTCTTCAATAAGGAAAGGGGTAGGAAGATGGTGGAGGAGAGCTTTACATCATTACACGGAGCAACTCTCTTACAAAGGAACCTATCTCACTCACACTCACGAATTTGACTTGAAGGAAGAGAGAGAAAGGGACTCAAAGGGTTAGAACACTCTCAACTAATCTAGGACCAAGCATATAGTGAATGAGCAACCTTGGAATGAACTCCAAGAGGTCCAATTTATAGGTGAGGGTGCCCCTTTAAGTTTTGTGACACTGAGATACAAAATATAGCCATTTTCGCTCAAAGCAATGACTCTATTTTCGCTCAAAGCACACACCAACAATTACAATCACTTTTTCTGCAAATTTAGTATAGTGCAATCGGTCGAGTTTTAATAAAGGTAACTCGACCGATAGAGTAAAAGACAATGCCGATATTCAAATCATCGGTCGAGTTTATCCTGGAGGAACTCGACCAACCAATGAAGATCAAATTGGTCAGGTAATCGATCAATCGAGTTTTATGAAACCACAACTCGACCGATGCTATCTTCATAGAACTGATCCAGGAGGATCGGTTGAGTTTGCAACTCGACCGATTGACTACATGTGGTCAATTTTCTAAAGTGCATCTAAAGTGATTAAAACTTGGTGTTTAGTGTCCCAAACAATTTTCTCATCTTAGTTACAAGCCTATTGATCAATACAAGTGATTACAAAAATATTCTAAGGTAATTTACATAGATTTCCAAAATTACACACTTGTATAGCTTTTGACTTGAACTTGAGAAAATTAGGGCTTTTGATTTTTGATCCTTTTCATGTATCTAACACCTGAAATCAATCTTCAATACACATATTAGATACACATGAATGGAATGGTTAAGTCATTATCAAAATATGGATAATGTATAACCTCTAGGTCAATAGAGAGCCCATGTTTATATAGTAGAGGCACTCTCCAAGTAACCCACTCCGCCCCCAAAACAACCTCCTTGGTTTATGTGATGCCCAACCACTTCCCTTATATCCTGAGGTCTGGGTTTACTTAGGGCCACATTGCTAATATCTAGGGGAGCCAGTTTTATTCTTTTAACCATATCCCAACATCTCCCAGTTAGTCAAAGGACCAAATAGCATTCCTTCCACTATACATATGATGTAATCAAATATAATTCATGCCACTATTCATGTGAAGTACTCATTTCAATAAATTTACACACCTTTTTCATTTTCCAATTACATAGGCTCCCATTATTCATGATACCTATAAATGATTCCCCAATCCCATCAAGATAAAATGCTTGACAAAAATTCCATTGAAATTCCTTTTGTTAATGAATCAACTATCATATCACTTATAGGGATATATGTGACTTCTATTTCACCTTTTGTACAATGTCACATATATAATGATATTTTACTTCAATGTGCCTTCCTTTAGAACTCTTTGCACCGATATTAATCAAACTTATTATTGCTTGATTATCACAATATATTTGTATTGGTCTGTCTATTAAATTAAGATCCAAATTAATCAAAAATATTCTAATCCATACCACTTGGGTAGTAGATGAGCATAAAGCAACATAATCAGCTTCTTGTGTGTATCTAGCTACACATCCTTCTTTTTTACTTCCCCGTTATATGGCTGCACCACCAAAAAGGAACAAGTGTCCCAATGTGGACTTTCCATCATCTTTATCACCCCCAAAGTCTACATCAAAGTAAAGTAATACCTCAAGTAAGACTTCTTAAAATATTAATTTGTGGTGCAATGTACCTTTTTTATATTTCATAATTGACAGATTCCCAATGCATTGGACTAGGGTTACTTTGATATCTACTCACTACTCCAACTAAAAATGCTAGGTCTGGTCTTGTACATAACATGGCATACATTAAACTTTTGATCGCCTGAGCATATGGCATTTGTAGAGGTTCTTGTCCCTTATCAAAACATTGTTCCTTGCACAACCATTTTCCATACACATATGGTGTAGGTGCCAGATTGCAATTTTACATTCCAAACCTCTTTTAAACTTGTGTAAGTACTTTTTTTGGTTTATACTAAGTGTTATAGACTTTTGATTCTGAAGAATCTAAATTCCAAGTACATAGGTTGCTTCACCCATGTCCTTCATTTCAAATTTTATACTAAGTTCAATTTTGATGTTGTGTATCATGTTTATATCATTTCCAACAAGCAAAATGTCATCCACATACAATGAAAATATTATAAACTTGTTCCCACTTTTTAAGACATAAACACAACTATATAATTTGTTTGAAACTAATCCCAGTTGAACCATTACATAATGAAATTTGAGATACCATTGTCTAGAATATTATTTTAAACCATATATTGACTTATTTAACTTGCATACTTTATGTTCATTTCCTTCAACCTGAAAACCCTCAGTTTGATACATATAAATTTCTTCCTTTAAGTCCCCATTTAGGAAAGCAGTTTTTACATCCATTTGATGTAATTCTAAGTCAAGATATGCAACAATTGCCAAAATCATTCTTATTGATGCAAATTTGGCTACAGGAGAATATGTTTCCTAGAAATCAATTCCAAATTTTTATGTAAACCCAGTGACAACTAATCGGTCCTTAAATTTATCAATAGATCCATCAGCTCTGAGCTTTTTCTTAAATACCCATTTGCATCCAATAACCTAACTATTTCTAGGTAAATCACACAATTCCTAAACATTATTCTTTTTCATGGAATCAATTTTGTTCCTTCACAGTTTCATAACATTATTCTTTTTCATGTGTATTTTGTGATACCTTAAATGTTATGGTATCTATGTGATTTTCCTCTTCAATGTCCACTAATAAAATGAAGGCTCACATGAATACAAATGATAGTCACACATCCATGTCGATGAGAATCTTTGTCATTTATTGCCAATAATGGGTTGATTTTCTACTTCACCTTCCACGTATATTCTAATTTTCCATTTTTTCATTCCATATCTTCATTTTCCATATTTTTGTTTTCCATGTTTTGTTGGTTTTTGGATCATTAATTACTTCATTTTCTTAAGTATCATTAAAATAATCATTAGTTATTATTTGTAAAGATTCCATCTCTTTGTTTTGAGATTCTTTTTCCTCAAAGTTTTCTAGGAATGTTGCATCGCTATATTCAATAATCCCTTTTCCTTTATGATAAAATCTATACCCAGTGATTTTTTAAAATATCCAACAAATCTACACTTTAATGTTTTAGATTTCGAGTTACTTCTAAGTTGATTAGGTATTAAGACGTGGGATTGCACCCCCATTTCCTAAGATCACTTAATATTGGATTCCTCCCGTTCCATATTTCATAAGGTGTAGATATTACAAATTTAATGGGCATTTTATTCAATTTGATGATTTTCCAATGTGTAATGCTTCACCCCCAAAAATTTCTATGGAGATGTGAATGACATAACATACATCTCACTGCATTCATTAAGGTTCTATTCTTTCTTTCTGCCACTCTATTTAGGTTGTGGCGTATAAGGTATGGTTAGATGTCTTTTAATTCCATGTTCTTGACCATATAATTCAAATTCTTTTGAATTATATTCCCCGCCTCTATTTGTTCTTAGAACGTTAATATTTCTTCAAAGTTGCCTTTATACTTCCTTTTTATATCTTTTAAAACATTCTAATGCTTCCAATTTAGAAGAAATTAGGTAGACATAGGAAAATCTTGAATAATCATCAATAAATATTATGAAGTATTCCTTATTATTATACGTCTTCACACTTAGTGGTCCACAAATATATGAATGGATTAGACCTAATAATTCTACAGATATATGTCAAACTTCAAAAGGGTTCTTAGTCATTTTTCCAACCAAACAATGTTCACATGGAGTTAAGTTATCTTTGTCATATTAGGAATCAAATTTAATTTTATCGTTCGTTCTATTTTAGATTTTCCAGGATGATCTAATCTATAATTCCATAAATTATATTCAAACAAGGTACACAAAGAGTAATCAAAAGAAGCACTGATATTATTCACTTCACTACCGATTACATGAATGCAAAAAAATCATGTTTGGGTATGAATTTTCCCATAGAAAGAACCTTCTTGTCTTTCCCTATGGACACCCTCTTATTATTAAAACAAACTCCTAAGCCATTTTTCATAAGTGCATTAGAAGGAATTAAATTGTGCTTTATACCAGCGGCATAGAAAACATCTTTAAGAACCATGATACTCTCTCTAAGGTCAAGACGATAAGTACCAACACCTTCCACATCAAGGTAGGTGTTGTTACCCATATATATGTGTTGTTCCCATTAGTTGAGTTCCTTGAAAGATTCCAAGCCATGCCCTGTCTTTGCAATGTGACGAGTTGCACCAGAATCAACCCACCATGCATTGGATTCCGCCAAGACTGCATTGTTGCATTCAGTAATGCCAATAAAAACATTCTTATTTGTTCCTCCTTGTTCTGGGTCTTTTCCCTTGTTTCCATCCTTGTTTGGACAACTTGATCTAAAGTGACCAAATTGTCCACAAGCATGAAAAGAGCCTCTACGTTTCTTTCCTTATACATGGTTGGATTTGAATTTTGGCTTATTTAGTTTGGTCCTCCTATTGTGTCCCTTTTGATGTTCATGTTTGGGCTTATGGTGCACGATATTTGCTTCCTGCAGATTCACTTCCTAGTTCTTATGGCTAGACATGATTTCTTGCTCAATTCCTAACCGAGCTCGCAATTCAGAAAGCTGAACAGAAGGGGTAGAACGCAGAGCAGTTGTTACCATATCAAAACTTCCTGGCAAGCCATTAAGAATAGTTTCTATTTGTAGTTTTTCTGGCACTGGAGTTCTTGCAATAGAGAAATATTTAGCCATAACAATCATATTATTAACATGCTCAATAATACTTTCTCCCTCATGCATTTTACAAAAGTTATACTTTTGTAGGAGAAGCTGAGTGTTTGTCTCAATTGTCTTGTCATATTTCTCCTTCAAAGCATTCCACAATTTGTGTGAGGAGTCATATGTCTCAAAAAATTTAATGAGATTGTCCTTCATGAACATGAGCATAAGGCTTCTTGCCTTCTTATCATCAACCTTCTATTGTTCATGTGTCTTGACTTCCGCCTCAGAAGTATTAGTGTTGGCACTACTACAGAAACGGCCTTTGGCGTCGGTCGTTTAACCCCATTTGGCGTCGGTTTCCAACCGACGCCTATGTGGGCGCCGCTAAAGGTCGAACACTTCGGCGTCGGTTTTTTAACCGACGCCTATTTAGCCTATTGGCGTCGGTCGTTTAGTAGATATCCGACGCCAAACAGGGTCCGCGCCACAGAAAATGGCGTCAGCTAGGGCACTTTCTGCGTCGGTTATTCATCTCAAAACCGACGCAGAAAGTGCCCTAGCTGACGCCATTTTCTGTGGCGCGGACCCTGTTTGGCGTCGGCTATCTACTAAACGACCGACGCCTACAGTTTAAATAGGCGTCGGTTTGATATGAATATCCGACGCCAATTCCAGGACTGCTTGGCCACATAAGGCGTCGGTTATATTAAAAAACCGACGCTGTAGGTCTTTGCTGACGGTTTTCGATAAATAACCGACGCCTATTTATATATTTTTTTTTTTCATATCAGTTTGCAGGCCTGCTGTGGCTGGTCAGCAGGATGAGAACCTGCAGTTCAGTTTTCTGAACTGCAGGTTTACGACATCCATTGATATCAGCCTACAAACAGGCCGCAAACCTGCAAAAGTCACAAGCAAAATTCTACACAAGTACATTCATTCAGACATCAATTCAATTCTCACATTCACACATATAGAAACATTCAAATACATGCATTAACATTCACAAACATTCATTTACAAACATTCATTTACAAAGTATCATTCATTATCACTATCAGCATCCCAATTATATCTTACAGTTGCCACTGTTTGTACAGCTATTGCCCATTCTTCTCTTACTTCATTTAATGCTTCCATCGTATATGGAGCATTTATTTTTTTTAAACGTTTACCTGTAGTGTGGTCAGTTTTAAACACCTGCAAAGAGAATGATGTATATATATAAGTAATAATATAAAAATAATATAAGATTGATATATTGCATACTAACTAATGAGACTATATATAATACCTCATGTATGGTATCGATGTCCAATGCGGCATATTTGATAATCATATGCATAAATCGCATCACATAGTATGCGCATGCCCAGCCATTGTCTTGTGTAGCACACTATAAATTGAAACATACAAAATAATACAACTAAGCACAATTCACATCAATAATATATATATTCGAGTCGGGAACTTACTTTTACGTTCTGCCAATTTATTGGCTGGTTCTTTTTCGTTGGGACCGTTCCTCCAGCCTTTTTGAATGCATCTAAACCCCTACATGTTAATATAACACAATAAATTGCATAAGTAAATAGTAATGTAATAAAAGATGTTAACGGATATAAAAATGAAATATTTCTCACCAGAATAGTGGCATTCTCATTACGTGTCCAATTTTAGTGTTCAATGTACTCCCCGCAGGATCTAGATAATAAACAGTGAATGTCTCGGGGGCAATAACTAGTAACTCCCAATGTCTACCGCTACAAGTAGAAGTTAACAATTAATAACTCAAAATGCAAAATAAAAATGGAATTTTCTAAAGTCCAAATTATAAATAAAGTAAACATACTTGACATTGAATGGAGCTATTATTATCTTCTTCTTTTGCTGACCAAAAATTGTAAAAGCATCTATACAGTATTGTTGAACATTATCAGGGTCTTTAGCTACCAAACTAATCAATGATGGAATCAAAAATCCCACATGATCAAATGCAAATTGTTTGCAATGATCTTCGACTAGGTAGCTGCAAAACATATAGGCGTATGCATTAATATATAAGAAACCAGATCACCGGAGCTTACACAAGGTATATGGATGTATAAACAAGATCTCACCTTATCCATGTCTCTATCATTGATGTATTCAGCCAATCATACTTAAACAGCTCAATAATATCTTCTATCAATAAAGAGCTATCGTATGATTGACCTGCATAATCTGCATCTAAAGAAATAATTATAGGGCAATGTACATTATGTGCCCGTAGCCAACATGCCATTCCCCTACAAGCAGGACCTAACGGGTATGTTAGGTCAGTTGGAACCCAATCGGGTAATGTGGGAACTGGAAGTGGAGGCCTAGGTGCTCCTGGTGTCTTCTTTTTAACCTGTACATATAATTTCAGATCAGTTGACATCATATATACACATTAACAGTCTAAATCAATGTAAATTTATCTTACAATTTCAGTCGTGTAGATGACATCTGCTTTGGGCCACAATATGACCCCGCCTTCTGCCTCACCAAGTGTATCAATATCCGGGTGGGCATATGGCAATGTAGCTTCTCTCCAATCGGGTAACACACGTATCGGGCTCACACGAACGTAGCCCTGTGGCATTGGAGTCCCGTGAAACATTGCCCCAGGAAGGGACGGGTAAGCCTGCGCCTCTGCGACAACGTAGTTTTGCATTCTTAAGCGGCATGGCTTCAATGCCTACAAATTTACGTAAAGAATATTATACATATATACATATCATCTTGAAAACATAACAACTTGAAAAGACTAACTACAATGTCATAAACAATACTTACAGCAGACGTGCTAGGCGATGGGTCTCCAGGATTACTCGCAGTGTGTGCATCAGGAGAAGAGTGGGTCGCCATAGGCGTATTGGAAGCCTGAGATGCCTGCCACCGCATCAATTCTTCCTTGACCTTCTCAGCAACTACATCGTTGACCTTCTTAGCAACTAAATCCTCAACTCTCTTATTCTCCTATACATGGATAAAAGAAACATTAGATTCTTATTAATGAATTTCCTTTTGCAGTAACATTCTAAAAAAAGAATAGGTTACCTCTTCTTGAGAAAGTCCCGCTCTGGGTTTGCGCTGGGATGGCCCAAAGAATGCTTTGATGCCAACACCAGCGCCGGCACCTCTAACACGTCCAGGATGTTCTGGGTTACCCAGAGCAACTGTCAATTCATCCCTTGTGCCCTGAGGGATGAACGTGCCTTGTTTCCTCTGCTCGTGCAGCTCCCGCTAATCACCATAAACAGAAATTGGTAAGTTAACACCACAAATAATCAATATTCAAACGATTTCTGTAAGAGTTGTATTTTACCATTTTTTCAGCCGCCTCAGCAGTTACAGGCTTCTTTATTTCACCCTTCTTGTTTTGCCTGCCAGCTATCCAGATATCATGGCGAGGAATGGGTGTGGTAGACTCCTGAGTAGGAGCAGACTCCTGAGTAGCCGCAGACTCCGCCTGTAGTCTTTGGCGAACGCTTGCATAGCCTTTTGGACCCATAGTGTGGTCATGCACATTCAGTGCACGCCTTGCTTTTTGTGCGTCACTGAGTGCCTAGTTAGTATGCACATTAATGATTTGGTTAGTAGCACTAAATGCTAATCTTGAATAGGTGAATACAATGTATATTAATTAAATTAGGAGTGACGCCTAATACCTTGAATTCTTCAGATTTTCTTGAAGCAACAAAATTGTCCCAATCTTCTTTGTCCAAGAAGTTCCATTGTTCAAGGGCTGACTTCTTCTTCTTATCACCCTCTTTTATGTATTCTCTATTCAGATTTGTCCTATAATTCCTAAGCATCTTTCCAGCGCGTTGCATCACATTTTTACGATGCAACTTCTCATCCAATGCAAACAGATTCTGTAAAATAGAAATGTTATTAACTAGTATCCAAAATAGAATTGCAAATAATAGAATTTGTAATCTACAAAATAGAATTGCAAATAATAATAACTCACGCATAAATCCTTCCATATCGAGTCTTTTTTCGCTTGAGGAACTTTATGCCAATTGTCATACTTAACACCACAATGGCTCCGAGTGGTACACCCAAGATAGTTCACAAAATTATTGCGGTTCACTCCAATTGGATTTCCTCCATTATCAAACTCCACCGCCAATTTAGATCCACTACCACTTAGCGCTAATAACTTCTTCAACAGAGTGATGCCCCTTTTCTTGTTAAGTGTCTGGTGTTGCGCATCAAGTTGCTCCAGTGCTTCAGTGGGTACAGGTGCATCAACCTAAAATTTGACAAAAATAAAACACACTAATTTAGCCCAATATAGAAATATAGGATATATGACATAACTAGAAGATAATGAATTTTATAGAAATACAGGATATGTTTTTAGAACTTACATTAGTATCCTCGCCATGCTCATCATGGACTTCATGCTCATCATGGACATCATGCTCATCATGGTCAGCCATCTGAAAATGTCATTAAAAAGGCAAACATTTAGCATTTGTATTAACTAGAAAAAGGCAAACATTTAGCATTTGTATTAACTAGAAAAAGGCAAACATTTAGCATTTGTATTAACTAGAAAAAGGCAAACATTTAGCATTTGTATAAACATACATGTCTCTAAAATTGTGATCTTTTATCAATTAACAATCCTTCATTGTGATCTCCGCGCACATATAAGTCATCATTAGCTTCAATATTTTGTGAAGTTGGCAACCCAACTGAGAATGGACTGGAGTCATCATACTTATCATAGTACTCTTCTTCATCTATAGGATCTTCAATGAACTGTCTTTTACCATGAAGAACAACCGACCATTTATCATTTGCAGGATCATCGATATAGAATATTTGTTTCGCCTGTGATGCCAATATGAATGGTTCACCCTTCTCGCCGATCTTTTCAAAGTTCACCAAAGTGAAACCCAATTCATCCACTATAACTCCTTTGGTGTTATCAACCCAATTACATTTAAATAGCGGAATTTTGAAATCTATGTAGTCAAACTCCCAAATGTCCTCAATGACACCGTAATATGACATTTTAGCTTCACGTGGACTCTTATCCTTTGCACTTGCAAAGTACATAGTCGACGCTTGAAGAGTGACCCCACTATTTTGGACGACACTCTTATCATCTTGGCGCTTTGTGTAATATGTGAATCCATTAATGTCAAACCCTTCATAAGACATAACATTCGGTTTTGGTTTAAAGGCGAGGCATTTGATAGTTTCTGTAATATCATTTGGTGTTTGAGATAGTTGATGTAAGACTTTATCTTCAAACCACTTAGTAAAAGTCTTATTATGCTCTCTAGCAAGCCACATTGAACTTGCTCGAGGATGTTGTCTCTTTATGAAATTGGTATGTTCCTCGATATAAACACTCACTTCTTCCATATTGTGTAAAATATACAAGTGAGCTTGTTCCAACTGCTCACGGCTGATTACTTTCACCCGTGATCCCAAAATTCCTTTGCCCTCGTCAATATTCTTGTCATTATTAGGAGTGTCATTACCACTGAGAAAGTCATTGCAAAAATCCATAACCTCTCTCGCCACATAACCTTCAATAATACTCCCTTCAGGCCGATAACGGTTTCGAACATCACCTTTAAAAATGCTCATGTATCGTTCAAAGGGATACATCCAATGCAAGAAAACTGGTCCCAACATTTTCACTTCCCTAGTCAAGTGGACAACAAGATGTACCATGATATCAAAGAACGAAGGAGGGAAATACATCTCAAGCTGACATAGGGTAACAACCACTTCTCTTTGCAAATTATCGAGAGTATCAGGGTCAATAACTTTGCTGCATAGACTGTTGAAAAAGAAACAAAGTCTGGTAATCGCAAACCTTACATGCTTCGGCAATATAGATCGAATTGCCACAGGCAATATTTGTTGCATTAGAGTGTGACAATCATGAGATTTAAGACCTATCAACTTCAGATCTTTCATTGATACCAATCTACGGATGTTGGATGAGTAACCATGTGGCACCTTAACATTTACCAAGCATTCACAAAAAGTTTTCTTCTCCTTTCTAGACAACGTGTAACAAGCGGGAGGTAAGTATGTTCTTTTATTACCCATTTCACGTAATTCTGTTAATTCTGACCTTATTCCCATTTCACGTAGGTCCAGTCTGGATTTTATCCCATCTTTAGTCTTACCTGGTATATTTAATAGAGTACCAATGATGCTATCACAGACATTTTTCTCAACGTGCATTACATCGATACAATGCCTGACTGTCAAAGAACTCCAATAAGGAAGATCCCAAAATATTGACTTCTTCTTGAATAAAGAATTGTCACTCCGTGTGGCCATACTACATTGTGATTTCTTACCAAATTCATTGACAATGTCTTTTACTCTTTCATAAACAACATCCCCTGGTATAGGTTTAGGTGCACTTCGTTCATCATTCCATCCATTGAATGCTTTGCGCTTCCTACGATACAGATGGAATTTTGAAAGAAACCTTCGATGACCAAGATATACAGTCTTGCCGCCATGTTTTAGTCTTATTGAATCAGTGTTTTCTTCACATATAGGACACGCTTTAGCTCCTTTGACACTATATCCAGACAAATTCCCATATGCTGGAAAGTCATTAATAGTGCAAAACAACATAGCGTGCAAACGAAATGTCTCTTTTGCTGAAGCATCATAGGTCATCACACCTTCAGCCCAAAGTTTCTTTAAGTCATCAATCAAAGGTTCAAGATAAACATCGATATCATTTCCGGGTTGTTTAGGGCCCGATATCAACAATGACAACATAACATACTTATTTTTCATACACATCCAGGGAGGAAGATTGTATATAACAAGCATGACTGGCCAAGTGCTATGTTGGCTGCTCAATGTCCCGTACGGATTCATCCCATCTGTACAAAGCCCAAGTCTTAGATTCCTATCTTCTTCACCAAATTTAGGGTACAATAGATCAATCTTCTTCCACTGTGGGGAATCAGACGCATGTCGTAGGATCCCATCATTATTTTTCTTAACATCTGCATGCCACCTCAGATTCTTCGCATCTTTCGGATTTGCAAACAAGCGTTGAAACCGTGATATTATAGGTAGATACCACAACACCTTGGCAGGAGAACCAGTTTTGAACTCCCCCGAAGTCGTCAATTTATACCGTGACGCACCACATTTTGGACAATCTTTCAAATCTACATAGTCCTTTTGAAATAATACACAATCATTCGGGCATGCGTGTATCTTCTTGGCCTCCATTCCCATTGGGCACAACATTTTCTTTACCTGGTATGTTGAGATTGGAAGCTCGTTTCCTTCAGGAAGCATTTCTTTCAACAAAGTCAACAATGAAGTGAAGCTTTTGTCGCTCCATCTATTGTTAGCTTTCAACTTATACAATCTCAAGACAGCGCTAAGCTTCGTAAACTTAGCACAACCTGTGTATAACGGTATCTCAGCATCATGCACAATGTTTGTAAAGATAGGAGGTGGATCGGTGTGCTCTACCCTACAACTATCCAGCATCGCATCAACGATGTCTGCTGGAACTGGTTCGTTCACATTTACGTCATCGGAGGCAATTTCTTCTTCCACCCAAGCACTGCTATCGACATCTACTGGTTTCGATTTTGAAATCTCTCCATGCCAGTGCCATTCTGTATAGCCTTGTACAATCCCGTTGCACATGACATGACTTTTGATTTCCTCACCAGTGTTGACTTTCAAGTTGTTACCGCAATGCCTACATGGACAGTAGAACCTATCTGTAGGTTTTTTCCTATGTTCCTCGGCAAATCTAATAAACTGATCAAGACCAGATATAAACTCTGGGGTACAACGATTACGAATCGACATCCATGATCTATCCATTCTATGATCAGAGAAAACAAGTATATATTAGGAAACAAGTATATATTAGGAAAAGATAAGGCAACATTTCCCCGCTGTTCTCTAAGTACATATATACTTAGAGAAGAAACGGGGAAATGCCAACAAACACATGTGATGTCATTCTTATATATAATAAATGTGTACCACCTATCCCATCCTTGAACACCTAATCTCACTAGTAAGTGTATAATGGGTATTGGGTTTTCAAGAAAATTTCGGCAGCATTTCCCCGCTGTTCTCTAAGTACATATGTACTTAGAGAACAAACGGGGAAATGCTACCAAAATTTTCTCGAAAACCCAAAACACATTATACACTTACATCCTAAGTGAGATTAGGTGTTCAAGAACAGTCCCAAACCGGGGACTATCCAAGATTTACTCCTAATGAGTCAATCTTGGACGGGTTTCTAGGCCAACAAACACATTTGATGTCATTCTTATATATAATAAATGTGTACCACCTATCCCATCCTTGAACACCTAATCTCACTAGTAAGTGTATAATGGGTATTGGGTTTTCAAGAAAATTTCGGCAGCATTTCCCCGCTGTTCTCTAAGTACATATGTACTTAGAGAACAAACGGGGAAATGCTACCAAAATTTTCTCGAAAACCCAAAACACATTATACACTTACATCCTAAGTGAGATTAGGTGTTCAAGAACAGTCCCAAACCGGGGACTATCCAAGATTTACTCCTAATGAGTCAATCTTGGACGGGTTTCTAGGCCAACAAACACATTTGATGTCATTCTTATATATAATAAATGTGTACCACCTATCCCATCCTTGAACACCTAATCTCACTAGTAAGTGTATAATGGGTATTGGGTTTTCAAGAAAATTTCGGCAGCATTTCCCCGCTGTTCTCTAAGTACATATGTACTTAGAGAACAAACGGGGAAATGCTACCAAAATTTTCTCGAAAACCCAAAACACATTATACACTTACATCCTAAGTGAGATTAGGTGTTCAAGAACAGTCCCAAACCGGGGACTATCCAAGATTTACTCCTAATGAGTCAATCTTGGACGGGTTTCTAGGCCAACAAACACATTTGATGTCATTCTTATATATAATAAATGTGTACCACCTATCCCATCCTTGAACACCTAATCTCACTAGTAAGTGTATAATGGGTATTGGGTTTTCAAGAAAATTTCGGCAGCATTTCCCCGCTGTTCTCTAAGTACATATGTACTTAGAGAACAAACGGGGAAATGCTACCAAAATTTTCTCGAAAACCCAAAACACATTATACACTTACATCCTAAGTGAGATTAGGTGTTCAAGAACAGTCCCAAACCGGGGACTATCCAAGATTTACTCCTAATGAGTCAATCTTGGACGGGTTTCTAGGCCAACAAACACATTTGATGTCATTCTTATATATAATAAATGTGTACCACCTATCCCATCCTTGAACACCTAATCTCACTAGTAAGTGTATAATGGGTATTGGGTTTTCAAGAAAATTTCGGCAGCATTTCCCCGCTGTTCTCTAAGTACATATGTACTTAGAGAACAAACGGGGAAATGCTACCAAAATTTTCTCGAAAACCCAATACACATTATACACTTACATCCTAAGTGAGATTAGGTGTTCAAGAACAGTCCCAAACCGGGGACTATCCAAGATTTACTCCTAATGAGTCAATCTTGGACGGGTTTCTAGGCCAACAAATACAATAATAGATATCTACAATGAAGCCATACTCCATACAAACAATATATAATTTAGTGATTGTTCATTCTAATTTATACCAATGTACAAGTAATATAAAGAACAATGTGGATTATATGGGACATAAATTCATTGTTCATTGTCCAACATTAGGTTCAACACTTGAAACATACATTCATTTACAACATAAAAAATTTGTATCATTAGGGTCCATCAATACCTACTATTAATCAGTAATTAACTAAGTATTCATCAATACCTACTATTAATCAACACTAATCAACACATTCATTTCAACACTAATCAATACATTCATTTCAACACTAATCAACAAATCAGTAATTAACTAAGTATTCATCAATACATACTATTAATCAGTATCTCTAATCATTAAAATCGGCAAGCAGATGAGTAATTGTAAATAACAAACTACGAATTGTTGAATTAAAGTAATCACTAAAGTAATACTAACCAGTAGGCGAGCTCCCAGCAGTGGTGGCAGTGACCGGCAAGCTCCAGGCGGCAGGGCAGCAGTGGTGGCAGTGACCGGCAAGCTCCAGGCGAGCTCCCAGCAGTGGCCGGTGAGCAGCAATGGCCGGTGAGCAGCAGGGAGCGGCAGGAGGCGGCGGGCAGGAAGGCGGCGGAGAAGGAACAGGAAGCGGCGGCGGCAGAAGGAGAAGGAGCAGGAAGCAGGCGGAGAAGGAGCAGGAAGCAGGCAGGCGGAGAAGGACCAGGAGAGGAAGCGGCGGCGGCGCACAGCGGAGGGTCGGGCAGCGTCGTCGTCGGTGAGCAGCGGCGTCGTCGGTGAGCAGCGGCGTCGTCGGCGTCGTCGGTGAGCAGGGGCAGGAAGTCGGCGGAGAAGACAATGAAACAGGAAAGGGGACCTAAAGTCGATCGATCGTGCGGCTAATAAGTGCACAAAGGGCGTCGGTTATCTAAAACGCCGACGCCTAAGGTCTTCAGCGTCGGTTCCTAATAACAAACCGACGTCCAATTAGAAAAAATTTGCCCTAAATAAATTGGCGGGAACCACTATCGGCGTCGGTTATCTAAGGATAACCGACACCTAAGCTATAAATTTTCGCGCAAATTTTCATCTTAAATAGGCGTCGGGTTTGAGGTAAATAACCGATGCCGTATGTGACATATTTTTTTGCTCGAAAATTGGTTTTGGCGGGCAGTTTTAGGCGTCGGTTTTTTACCAAAAAAACCGACGCTTAATACAAGCGGTACCCGTGTCTTGGATACAGACGTCGGATGACCTAGATGACCGACGTTGAATGTTATAGGCGTCGGTTTTCCTAAATAACCGACGCCCATAAAAGCGACACTGAATGTTGTTTCTGTAGTAGTGTGGGTTCTGTTAAAGCACTTTTGATTAAGTGTTCCTGATTGTCATAGATAAGAGCATGTCTAATTTTACAATGCCACATTTCAAAATTCACCCCATTCAATTTTTGAACTTTTACCAACTCAGCGGTGATGAGTTTGCTAGCAGCCATTAGAATCTAAATCGCAATTTAAAACGGGTTTGTAAATGAAAAGAAAGAAAGTGTACTGATGTGTACGTTTTATTATTTGAGAATAATGTTTGCAACGGAGCAAAAAAAAATGAACAGGTTGTACGTACAGGCTTCGCTGATAACGGAAACAATAAGCAAAAGGTTCATCCTTTTCGTGAACAAGAGAACAAGATACCATATATGTTCATTATATCTAAACAGGAAGCAACACGGTGAGGGAGTCTACGCGAGCAGTATGTCAGACTATAAGACGAGCTGATATGTTAACAAAACTAATTAATAAAACATGTTACTAATTAGATTAATGTGACAACACGTTTAGTAGGATGTTAAAGGAATATCAAGAATAAATATAAGATTCGCAATCAACAGATCAGAATATGGCAACAATAATTTTCTTAACAAATCACATCAACATAAAGCGTACTGATGTATCCAGAACCTATAGGTAACACTCTAGTTATGCCACAAGACAATAGTAAAAGACTATGTCCATTTTGTGCAACAAAAATGAGGCAATGATAAAAATAGCAGGTCGTTACATGGATTAAAGGATCATAATAGTAGATGTATAAACACAGATAACCACATTAACAGTAGATCGGCTAATACATGATGTATGTAACTAGATGTCCAGATAGATAAGAGAATCATTAACATGACACGTACATATGCACGACACAACGATACAACAATATCTATATATGGAACTAGCACATTATGTAATTATTAAGAGAGCAATCTGCGTGTTGACATGTACTTTTGTGATTCAAAAAGCACACCGGATGAGTAGATCTCAGCTGATGTGAAAACACAGCGGGAAAATAGACTTATAAAAAAATGAGTTTTTTCCCAAATACCTCCTCAGTTTTCATTAAATTCCTAGATACTCCCTCTCTTTTCTCTAATTCCAACCAGCCCCCTCTCTTTATTCTAAAATTCCAAATGCCCCCCTCGAACCTACTTTCCGTTAACTGCAGCGACAGAACATGTGTACTTTTTTCTTTTTATTGTATACTCAATTGCCTCTCTCATTTGTAGATGGAAAAAGTACTCCGATCAGTTTAAAAATCCAGATTTTAGATGTGTGTTCCGCTTTCGAATTGGCTTGGTTTGGATTTAGTGTGGTTCTGTTCAGACTTTGTCATGTCAAGTCACATTGTGGGTAATGTAACGGGAGTGGAAAAATTGTATTTTGCTATAATTTCCTTTTGCTAAATATGTGGGCCATTTAGTATTGCATCAAGTACGGGTGGGGTCTATCTAGCTTTTGATTTATTTGGATTAGACTTTTACTTGCTTCACATGTCTGGATTAGGTTCAGTTTGCACATATGGGTCGGGTCAAGTTTACAAAGTCAGACTAGGCCATGGGAGAATGAAATGTCATATGTATTATTTATTTTTAATTTTATTACATGTTATATTGTATGACATATTATGAATTTTGAAATATGTAATATTAAAAAATAAATATTAATTTCTAACCTATTAATTTCATGTACATCTAGGTACCTAGATGAATGCTTAATTAAATTAGGAATGTGAATAATTTGTATAGTTACATTATATATATACTTTGAGTCTGATTAGGATTGGTTTGAGTCTATCTGGGCTCGAATTTGTTCGGGTCTGACTTTTACAACTTTAATGCAAATGTGTCAGGCTTGGGTTGAAAATATGTGAGTAGATTGAGTAAATTGATCGTACTATGTATACAGTCAGTTATATACCTATTTTTATCAACCACCCATTTGTATAACCCGAGTGTACATGAAATTAATAACTTAGAAATTGATCTTATTCTTCAACATCATTTATTTCTTTTATTATTAATTCAAATTATATTAGTCTTAAAACTATCAGACCCAAATATGTACACCCCCAACTTGGTCGTGTCAGATATGACTCAAAATTTGACTCAAATATATCTATTATGAGATAAGAAGGATCAGAAACTACATGAACCAAATAAAAAAATCAACCCAAGACATCTCGACACATGGCGACCTAAGTCGAAGGAGGCATAATCCAATCTGACCTGAGTCATTCGTGATTTGAACCAACCAGTTTTGAAACCCACACACACCCCTAAATGTTTCAAATTTTAATATTGGGTTGAGTTTTTTTCTTGAACAAGCTGACATATGTGCAAATTGACTTTAACTCAACCACACCAGACTCATAAAGTTTGACCCAGACAAATCCAAACCTAGATATAACAATATGGCTGTACATTTCTCGGTCCAGACCGGACCGGCTAGTCGGTCCGATCTGGTCTTGGACTGACTTGACTTACGGTCCACCGGTCCGGTCCGGTCATGGACTGACTTGACTTTCAATCCGGTCCTCGGTCCGCTATAAATCCTAGATCCGCTCCTCGGTCCGGTCTAGTTCAGTCCAAAACCGATAGAAAGAAACCGGTCTGGACGTGTTGGACCAAATAACATAAAAAAATCTTATACCTATTAATGAAATCCGAAGGATTGTGGAATTTATTGTACATTAATAATGACTCTAGTTGTATTAGTAATGTTCCTAATATTCTTATGATATAGTTTACTCTCTCAAGTGGTAAGAATTTAATTGCGTAACTTACTTTGTGTTAACAAAATCAAATGGATTATAAATTATTTAATAATTATAATATATTTATTTATATATTATAATCAAGAGTCTATGAATATTGGTTATTCGGTTCGGTCTCGGTCGCGTCTCGGTCCGATCCTTCATTTTTCAGGTCCGGTCTCAAACCGGACCGGTTCTTACTTGGTCCAGTCCTCGGTCCATAGACCAGATCGATTCTTACTTGTCTGGTTCTCGGTCCATGAATGTTTTGTTAACCGGGTCTCAGTCCGGTCCGGGTTTGGACCGATGGGCAACCTTATAAAACATGACCTGACCATGATTGAAACCTAAATGACTCGAAATTTAGTAAAAAAATTATCACAAAATACAAAATTTAACCTAATCTATAAAATTATACACGACGACACGGACAAGACCAGAATTGAACAAGCCCGACCAGGACTGACCCTATTCGAAACGCTAACAAATTTGAGAAATTTCAAATATGGTCAAGTAGTTTTTACGTACAACTTTTACATGCGTAATTGCACTAAGAGGGAGGTGGGTGACTAACTGTAAAAGAAAAATAAATTCACCTACTCTGTTAGGGTAGTTGACGGAAAGCAGGTTGGACGGGGTAATTTGGAATTCTAGAATACATGCAGGGGGTTGGCTGGGATTATAGAAAGGAGAGGGGGTATCCTGGAATTATAAGAAAAGTGAGGGGGTTTGGAAAAAACTCTAAAAAAATTTGGACCAAGTAGTACATGTTGGGTACAATGTAACCACTTTGCCCAATAAATTAGAATATAAAAGGAATATCACCCAGAAGCTTTGGCACAATATCGAGACTGGTGGAAGTACCCTCTGTAGTGAGACAGAAAGAGGAGTCAAAGCGTTCAGTAGGGTACAATTTGATAGCAGTAGCAAAGTAGGTCTCAGGTCAAGTCAGCTCGTAGGCAGCGTCAGACCAGAGAACACAGATAGCAGCAATGTCAGATCGTGTCAGGTCGTAGCGCGTCAGACCAGAATCTGCTCTGATACCATTGTTGTCTTTTGCTAGCGTTGCGTGAGAGAGAAGATGGTTAGGGTTATTAGGGGCACCATGGGTTGTTGTTTTCCACTTTTGAGTGTGTCCATCTTGGGTGGTGAGCCCATGCTTATATAGGAGAGGTGTTCCCCAAGCAACCCACTTCACCCCCAAAATGGCCTCCTTGGTTTACGTGATGCCCAACCACTTTCCTCATATCCCAAGAATTGGGTTTACTTAGGGCCACATTGTTGTTATCTAGGGGAGTCAGTTTTGGTCTTTTGAATATATCCCAACAACTGTGATTCTTAGACCTAGAGTCAGTACACTCATGTCATGTCATTCAATGAACTTTGGCACCATCTATTGTGACCTTGAATAAGGGTTGACATAATGGTGGTGCTTGAATAAGTTGTGACACATGGGGATTAACTTTGTGTGATGTAGATGAGAATTGTCCCTCCTATATGAGTTGATATATAAATCCCTCAATAAAATTAAGTCTTAGATGCTTTCCATAAGTAGCATACATGAAAATATTGATTGAATAAGAGTAGGTTACACCAAAGCATGGTGTGTCGTCTATCTTGTGAAAGTGTGATGGTAGCTTTGTGGGTTTGCTAAAGTAGGGTGCAGTCGTATCATGTTGGCTTTTAGGTTATGCTTAACTAGGTGGTTTTAATGATATTAAGCGCATAGAAGCATACAGATAGAAAATGACCAGGAGTTTTGCACACAATGTCTCCAAGAGTAGCATTAGATGCAATTATAAAATGTTGCCTACCTGATTAGTCAAGTTGTGGGCAATCAACCAAAGTTGACTCATGATTTGATGAAATATAGATCTTGGCTCACTAGAAGATTGCATGCTACAATCCTATGAACTGACTATGAAGGCTATAAATTTATAAAAACTAGAAGTAGAGATAATTAATTAAAGGCATAATTAATATCATCAATACTTTCAAATCAAATCAAAATTGTTTTAACAAACGTGAATTTTATTGTAGAAACAAATGGAAAACACCAATAAGTTTTGTTTTGATCAGTCCTTTAGAGGGACAAACTGAACAAGAGTAAGATCCATGACTGATTCAGGATGTTGAGAATCATTCTCACTGAAGAGGGAAAGCTCTATGTCTTGGAAACACTAGGCTAGATGAACCCGCTCCAACCACACCTAAGGATGAAAGGGATTCTTACAAGAAGCATTTCAAACCTATTGTGACTGTCAAGTGCCTGATGCTATGCTCATTGAACTATGAGTTATAGACACATCATGATACATTGGAAGTCATTGAGACGGTAACACATCTCAGGAACATGTTTCAGGATCAGGAAAGACAAAAGAGATATGATATCACAAGGGTGTTTTACAAGTGCAATATGGCAGAGGGAAATCCAGTGGTGCCCCATGTGATCAAGTTGATTGGGTATATAGAGAACCTAGAAAGACTTGGATTTTCCCTTAGGCCAACAATTGACCATGAAAGTGAGTCTATAATGGTTTCCTAAATCATGTAATTACTTTTTCAGGAACTACAACGTGAACAATTTTGAAAATGTTTGAGTTGCTTGGCATGTCGAGAACTGGCAAAGAACAAATGAAGAAGGACAATTGTGGATTTGTGATTATGACCAGTTGAAGAGAAAGAAATTCTAAGGGAAAAGGCATGGCTAAGAAGAGTTATAAATCCAGTAAAAAAACCAAGTCTTGTACACTTTAAGAAAAGGGAGGTGTGGTAACGAGGGGAAATGCCACCACTATCACCAGCCTTGACAGTGGAAGAGGAATTGTCCTCTTTATGTAGAGGAACTTAGGAAGAAGAAGGAGATATATATATCTCATTCAGGTATAAATTTTATTGAGATAAATATATTTACTTCATCATTATTGGTATTTTATACCACATGAGGAACTCAAACATACAATGACGTGAAGGATCTAAAAATTAGTAAGCAAGACAAGGTGAAACTACACAGACCCAGACATCTTGCCACTATAATTGGAACTTGTCATTTATCTTAGCCATTGGGCATGTAATAAATCAGCGAACATGTATTATATACTTTCCAATAATTGAGACATCATATATTTATCTTGATTAGACAAGATTTGATTCAAATTTCATATAATGAGTGACTAATTTTCTATCTAAAAGACTATATTTTATGGAAGTGCCCCAGTATCTCAAAATTTACTCTCGTTAGTTCTAGAGACATTTATACATAATGTAAGTATTGAAACACTCGATTACTCAAACAAAACATACCTAAGGATTCATCATCTGGGACACATCAATTAGGAACACATTTATAGACTTCATCAAGATGGTTATCTAAATTCTTTTATCTTTGAACCAATAGAGGTATGCGAGTCTTTTTTGTTAGGCAAGATGAGGGAATCACCTTCCACTATAAATAGTGAGACAGCGAGTAATCTACTGGGACTCATACATATTGATGTATGTGGACCATTTAGAACAAATGCTAGAATTATTGATGATCTTGGTAGATATGGTAACTTGTGTATAGTGAAATACAAGTCTGAATCCCTTGAGCAGTTCAAGGAGTTTATGAAGTACATAACCAAGTTGGCAAACGTATTAAAAACATTGATACAATTGATGTGGACAATATTGAATGAGGAGTTTGAGGGCATGCTATGAGACCATGATATTGTATTACAATGAACTCCACTTGAACATAATGATGTCTTAGAAAGAAAAATTCACATTATGTCTGTCATGGTGTGATCAATGGTGAGTCTATATGATCTTCCACTTTCCTATTGGTCACACACTTCCCACTAAAAGGCGTACAATCTAATTCAGTTCAAAAGGCGCAATATGAGATATGGATTGGGAAGCATTCCAACATGTCTTTTATGAAGATTTCAAGATGTAAAGCTTATGAGACAAAATATTTTTTTGAAAAGCTTGGTCCCAAATCAGATAGATGTTATTTTTTTGGATATTCTATGGAAGGCAAAGGATACCACATTTATATTTCAACTGAAAACAAAGTGTTTTTTCCAAGATGGTTGTACTCCTAAAAGAGAATATATTTCCAAAGGAATCAGTGAGAGAAAAGTAGAACTCCAAAAGTTTGAGATGAACAAGAAAACATTGAACCTAAAGAAATAATAGGAACAAGGATCACAAACTATTCTGGAATCTCAAGTTCCTCATGACACATGAACCTCGTAGATCTTGTAGGACACTCCTTGAGACTAACAAATTTGGATATCTTGTGACTCAAGAAGGCGATGAGTTGGTCATAGATGATGATCCAACAACCTACCTAGAAGTTATAGAGGGACCAAAATTTGAGAAATGTCTTGAGGCAATGAGATTTAAGATGGACTCCATCTAACAAACAATGGTATGGACCTTAGTGGATCCACCTGAAGGGATAAAATCAATAGGGTGCAAGTGGGTCTCTAAGAAGAAGGCCAACATGGATGATAAAGTACAAATCTATACAGGTAGATTGGTTGAAAAGGATTTCAAACAAGTTCAAGATGAAAACCTTCTTCACTAGTTGCCATGGTTATGTCCCTCAGGATCATACTTGCCATTGCAAAAGAGCTACAAAGTTCAATATATAGATTGAAACAAGCATCTCAAAAATGAAATATCCATTTGATGAGGTAGTCAAAGAGTTTGACTTTAGTCAAGATGAAGACGAAACTTGTATTTATAAGAAGGTTATTGGGATCATAGTTATATTCCACATATCGATGGAGAATGATGTACTTACCTTAAAAATGATATAAGCATGGATAGAAATATGTCCTCTATGAAGGATTTAGGCAAGCAATCCTATGTCTCAGAGGTTGATATCTATAGAGATTGATCTCGAAAGCTTCTTGGTCTAAACCAAAATACATACATTGACAAGATGTTAAAGAGGTTCAACATATTGAACTCAAAGAGAGGAAATTGTTCATGGTCTCATGGAATTAGTCTCTCCAAAGCCTATTGTCCCGATTCTTGTGAAAATTGGAATGCATGAGTAAGATGCATATGTATCCACTTCTGGATATATCATGTATGCAGTATTATGTACTCGTCCCATTGTCTAATATGTTTTTGATCATGACAAGGAAATATCAGTCTGATCCCGTTAAAGATCATTGGAGTTTCATAAAAGAAAAAAAGTACTTGAGAAGCACTAAAGATCAATTCATTTTTTATGGTGATAAGGAAGAGTTGAATGTAAAGAGTTACATCAATGAAAGAATATAAACTGAAAAAGCAGATTAATAATCACAATAGAAATTTTTGTTTGACCTTAAAATAGAACTATAAGCTTAAAAAGTTTGGACCATGAGACAGTTATTGTTTCTTCAATAAATTTCAAGTACCTTGTTGTTTTGAACATAGTAGAGGATGTTGTATGGATTAAGAAGTTCATTAGTTAAACTTAGGAGGTTTCAACCATTGCTACCGTAGTATGAGTACTACAACAACAATGAAGGAATCAGACAGGCTAATGAACCCAAACAATATACCACGACATTCCATCTCATACGAGATTTCACACTGCAAGGAGGTATGAATATTTGCAAAGTACTAACCAGATGCAAATGTTACTAACCCACTGATAAAAGCACTTTCACAGTAAATTTTTTGATGATCATGTTATGATCAATTGGAATAAGATTTGTGGGTGATGGATCTAAGTTCAAGTTGGAGTATGTTGGTATATATTCCCAGAGAGCCAATCATGTGATGACTATACCAGGTCATCATGTACTTGATTTGATAATAATAAAGGTATTTATGTCTGTTGTATTTGTCTCAATCATGAGATGATGACACAAACATGATATATGTCTAACAAATAATGTTACTCAATGACATATGTCTTTAGGTTGAGGACATGAATAATGAGATCATATGTATGACAAGAGTACATACATTCTTATTATATCCCTATTCAGATATTATTGTGGAATAAAAATAGACAACAATAATACATAAGACTAGAATGTGTGTTTTCTGACAACAAAATCTCATTTTTCATGATATATGATATCAAGATAGACACATAGGTACTTGTTAGGGAACAATGTAAGACATACCCACCATGAGAGTGATACATGGAAATCATCGAATGGTAGTTAGAATCATATGTCAAATTGGTAGTAGTGATTGTAGTTCTTGGACTTGAAGTCACTAAGCTCAACACATGTCATTATATAAACTTTGACACCACCGAGCATGACCTTGAATAAGGGTTGCCATACAAGTAGTGCTTAGGTACATTGTGAAACATGGGGATCGACTGTAAGTGATGCGTATGGGATTTGTCCCTCCTACTAGACTTGATATCTTGGACACTTGATAAGTGAGTCTGAGAACGTATGACCATTGAGTCAATACGTGATATGTAAAGTCACATGCATATCATACATTCTTCTCTAGTTGAAGGAACATGGATTAAATGTTAAGAGGATGAAAATTCCATGTCTTGTGTTCAATCTCAATAGTAGACACAAAGGAACTATACGATCACAGTAACACTGATCTTGGATGTAGGTTGAAGTCATTCTCCAACTTTCAAATTACTTGGGTAGCAATGAAGTTCTTCTAGATACTGCTCATTTCTTGTGATGTCATAATCTAGTTATGGACATTCATTGTCAACATAATTTGGGACCTATAGGGCCATACATAAATGATGCAATTGGAATATAAGTTTACTCATGGAAAAGGTTTAACTTAGTTACTAAAGGGTTTAGGTGATCAACTTAAACAACACTGGCTATCATTTGGCTAACTGGAATGTCCAGTCGACTGACTGGCAATTCCACTCGAGTGGCTGGAATGTCCAATCAACTGACTGGGAATTCCACTTGACTGGCTGGAGTTTCCAGTCGACCAAATGACTGGGTAAAGTGATTGTTTTTTATGTAATGATGTGAATTATAATTGCATTAAAAGTTGGTATCTTTGTGAATATAAAATCAAGTCATGCCACTGGACCGAATGGGAGTACAATCGACTAACTGGTGGTTTACAACAACCATCAAACCATGCGATCTGACCTTTTGTATTCCCTAGATTTCTGGAAACCCTAACCCATCCACTCTTATATAAAGGAGGTTTCTAAGGCTCTCAAATATGTTGTATGACAAAAATTCTCATCTCAAAGTTGTGGTAGAGGGAGAGACGGATGCATCTTACCCGTAAAAGGGAGAGATATATAAGGGGAGAAATGTTGATGCTAGCACATTGACAACATGATGGGACAACTCATTCCCTCCTTATCTAGAAGAACTACTAGGAGTCCCTGTGGTCCGCATGGACTACGTAGAGGTGTGGAGGTTGGTGCCACTATGCTATAGGGACATCGTCAAATGTCATCTATGGTGCTACACCAGGAGGTCACCACCAACTATTGTCCGAGTGCTACTTAAGAAAGAAGCACAAATCTACAAGGATTGTCACTAGACTTGCTCTATTACTAGATACATGTCTTTCACCTTCCTTCCCATTATATAGTTGTTGACATCATATGCTAGTTATGGAGAATGGAGAATATGGAATGTAATTTTTTCTTTTTCCTATCATCTCTGATGCCATGTTTCCCTACATACATACATCAGACGTTGCCATTACGATACACCCTCAAAACAAAGAATCATTCTATTTTCAATCACAACTTTTGTGCAATTGTTTACGTTTACATTCATTATATTAAATTCTTCTCTTTCCACAAAGTTGGGTTAACTGTACATAAACCTATCTTTAATCCAACATTTAAAGTACACATTGTGGAACATATTAGACATTCCTAATATATTGACCTTACTATGCATGCGTTCTTGACTGGACATGTTAGCATCCAATAAGAAACATATTGAATAAAGGACCAACATGCTATTTTTTTAGTAAGTTGAAAGATCCAAACAAATTTAAAAGAGAAAATTAAGTGGGTGAACTTAAAGAAAATGAGTTAGAAACTCTAAATGTGTCTAGAAAATCTAGCTGTGTTGTCTCAATTAGCAAACGCTATAGAAATCACTACTTCACTTCAAGTATAAGACCACTTGTTATCTAGATAATCAAGGAAGAAAATAATTAAAGGAAAAAAGAAGAATGGGAAAGGTTAATAATGACTGTTAAAATGTGTTGCTATGTATGTCCAGAGAGCCAAACATATGATGATTGTAATGGAATATCTTCTAAATTATTTGATAATAATAAATTTTCATTTGTATGTTTTTTGAGTTATGATATAATGATGTAACATAATAAATGTCTAAAGAATAATGTTACTCGATGACATATGTCTTTTGGTTGAAGATCTGAACAATGAAATCAGGCAAATGATGAGAGTATATACATTTTTGTTATGTCCCTAGTCAAATGTTATTGTGGAAGTTGATAGACAACAATAGAACATATGATTAGAGTGTGTGTAGGTTGATGATATAATCTCATTAGTCATGATATGTGATATTAAATTGAACACGTAGGTACTTGATAGAGAATAATGTATCAAATAGACACACCTTTAGAGTGATGCATGTAAACCATTAAATGGTAGTTAGAATCATCTCTCATAGTGATGATGGTAATTGTAGTTCTCAGACCTAAAATCACTACACTCATGACATGTCATTTGATGTTCTTAGACATCATCCAACTTGACCTTGAATTAGGATTACAACATAGGTGATGCTCGGATACATTGTGACACATAGGATGACTGCGAGTGATGTAGATGAATTTTTCTCTCCTACTAGAGTTGATATCATGTCCACTAGATAAGTGAGACTATGAAATGCATGGCTCTTCCCATGAAAGTCAATATGTGATATTGAGCTCACATGTATTTCAAACAATCTGCTCTAGTTCAAGAAACATGAATTGAATATTGAAGTGGATGATGATTCCATGTCTCAAGTTCAATATGGATATTAGAGACAAACATATTATATAATCACCGTAACACTAATCACATATTGTATTTTGAAGTTGTTCTCCAACTTTCCAAGTACTCGGGTAGCAAAGATGTGTTTCTAGATACCGCCCATTGCTTGTGATGTCACAAATCAACTATGGTGGAGATTCATTGCCAATGTAACTTAGGATGGATAGGCTCACATGCATAGGATACACCTAGAAAAGGAGTTTACTCATGAATATGGTTTAAACTTGATTACTAATGTTTAAGGCATTCTATTGATACAATATTTGCAATCCAAAATCTGAAACGATCGATTCAGCTAGTGAACATCAATTCAGATGTATAAACTGACTGATTCAGGTTGTAAACTGGTTGATCAGTAAGATTGGATCAAGGATTGATGTTGACATCATGTTGTGCATTAATCTAATATGATTGTGAATAGGAAACATGGTGACATGATAAACTCAAGAGTTGAACATATTGACTCATGTGTGAACCGGTCATTTCAATGGTGAACTGACCGGTTCATGGTTTACATGTTCTAAACAATTTATGAAATTCCATTTCTTTGACTCCTAGTTGGTCTGGAAATCCTGACCCTGACCCTCATATAAATCGTGGGGTAGTTGAGTCTTTCTAGAGATACAAAAGTAAGATCTAAAAATTGTTGTCTTCTCACATTTGTAGTATTGAGAACCTGAGCAAGTCTTTCTAGTAAAATGGAGAGACACCAAGGGAGAGACAACAAGGGAGAGTACATTGAATCTAGCACGTTGACTAGAAGGGACAACTCATTCTAGTCTATTCTAAAAGAACAACATAAGTTTTCAGTGGTCCATGTGGACTATGTAGAGGTGAAGAGGGACTTACCACCCACTAGGAGGATGTCATCAACCTCTGACCATGGTGACAGACCAGGAGGCCTCTAATGATAGCTGTCTAGGTACAACTTGAAAAGGAAGCACACTGCAACAAGGATAGATGTCAGACTTTCTCAAGGACAAGGTATATGCCTTGCAACCTTCCTTCTCAATTTATAGTTAGTGATAGAGTGTACTATCTAAGGGGAATATAGAAAGTCATTTTTTTTCTTCTAATGCCATATTTCCTCTATAGTGGTATCCATGCCATGCCAATTTACCATGTTTTGGGATTTAATTGATATGATCAGATTCTGGTTTTATCATCTATTCATTACATGAGATGTGAATATTTAAATAATAAATGTGCATATCCAATTGAATACCACATACAATCCATATATATATATATATATATATATATATATATATATATATATATATATATATATATATATATATATATATATATATATATATATATATATATATATATATATATATATATATATATGCAAATTATACACATTGCCCAAAATTTGTTTTTGATGGTGGATGTAAGAATGGTTATGGCCAATAAACACTTGGATCTTTGTGCTTGGTTGAATGGTTTAAATATCTATTCATAACTCAGTCTGCATATTGAGCCTCTCTCTCCTTTTCCATATCTAAAAGTATTAAATGCTTTCATTCCTATGCTTCTCTGAAATGTAACTCAAGGTTTCCCTATTATAATGTAAAAAGTTAAATAAGAATTGGATAGTTTTTATTTTGTCTTATGGCAAAGAAGGAATTCTAAAATAGATGAGTGAAATGACTTAGAAAGTGAACTAATTGACTGGAAGATCGAGGAGGCTAGACGAGAGAAGGAGTTGACCGATCGACTGGTGGCCCAAACGATCAACTAGAAGAGTCAATACATTGCTTGAGTTGGATACTAGTCAATAGATCCAAGAGACCAACTGCACAACCAGGAGGCCAACCAATTGGTGTTCAAGATTTAAATCAATCAACCTGAACTAGTTTCCACATAGATTTTCTTCAACAACAAGTTTCTACATATGATGTGGACCTTAGACGGTAGGCATTCGTTGTTGATTTAAAGAATTGCATTACTATGGCCATAACCATCACTTATGTTTTATAATTGCATGTTTTATTTATGGATATAAAATGTATACAATACATATTAGTATGTGTTGATTGGATATGTATATGTATTTATATAAATATAAAATCCCTCAATCAAATATTAAGTCTTAGATGCTTTCCATAAGGAACACACATGAAAAGATTGATCGAATAAGCATGGACATGCCAAGCATGGTGCATCAATATCGTGTTAGCTTTTGGGTCTGACTTAACTAAGTGATCTTAATGAGATTAAGTTCTAGAAGCATGCAAGTTACTATGGCAAGGAGTTGCACATACCATCTATCCCAAAATTGCATGAGATGTAATTTGTAAAAGTGTTACGACCCCACCTCCCGATAACCCCCAATTAAGTGAAACTGAGAGGTTGAGCCGCACCCATTAATCCCGGATCAAAGGTTCGACATATAACCATAAACAATTATTAAATTCTAACAGACTATACTGAAAATGGTAATAAATTTTTTTCTTTTCATACCTTTTGAAAACTTGGATCTCTAAACTTCTATCCACACCGATACTAATCTATCTAATCCTCCTTTGCACTTTAATTCTCATTTAGTATCACATGTGCCACTTTACTGTTTGTTCTTTTCATTGTACCTAAAATGCCGACAAACAAAACGTCGGTCAGCCGTAGCTGGTATGTGGGGGAAACAGATAATCATGCAACTAAGATAACCATGTAATCATTCAATTAATCATTTAACAACCAAGATTACATTTTAGATATAACTCCGCGATCCAAGAGTACCCTATCCTCTGTGTTGTCCCCATTAAACCCCTCATGATCCACCTATAAGTGAAACAGTTTCTAGGGTTGAGTCACATGGTACTACTCGTAAGTAGACCACTCCTTAACTCGGGATTTGCTAAAGAGTCTCTAACTCACGGTAACCTAGAACTTACTCTAGGATTACCCCTTTTTAGCCTTTTCAAAGTAACAGAGGTGGACCCGGATCTAGCCAGTTATACAAGCACATTTATGGTGATAATCATAGTCACGTTATAGTGGCATGAAATAAATAAACATCCAACAGTTTAGTTGCATTCAATGCGATTAAACATCTGAGAATACGTCGGGAAACTATATCGGTTATTCATAATCGTAACCACATACCTGATCCATAGCAACTTGATGTCCATGCATTTAACATTCAACACAATTAACAAGCAATCAACAATATCCTTGAAATAATGCATAACATCCAAGTGTCATTGTTTTATTCAAAACATCCACAAGATCAACTTGGATTCCACCTTATAATTTCTAGGCCAACCTTAGGGTTTTATTAGGTTTTTAGCCTTCATTATGCATTTATCACTTTTAATGCTCCTTTAGTTCACAAACCCTAATTTCAGCATCATAGGCACAATTGAAGGTCAAATAAGTCTAATATGTTTATTTTACACTAAAACTATTATCTTTATCCTTTTAGGTCATATCCAAAACATTAAGGCTGATTATCACCTTCAGTTTCTTTCAAATTGACAAATCATATTTCATTATAGTTCAACTCACATATATGAACCTTATTTATTGCTATTTCCACATTTATACACTAGGAAACACTAATTATCCAAATAATTCACATTAAAGATCTTTGGTACTCAATTTATCTTCGAATCATCATATCTCCATTTTATTCTTCGATTTGTACAATTAAAACCATTAGAATTCATATCAACATAAATTAGGGTTTCTAATCCCATTAAGACATATTCATGTACATAGAACCCTAAGTTAAACCAACTATATCAAAAGATCATCTTTTTTCAAATCCTATTTTCACTTTTATTGACAACAGGTTAATATCAGCTTGAATTATCCATCTATTATCAAATCTAAGGGTTTTTCCTTAGTTAAATCATTAAAGAGGATAACTTTATGTATTTTTCCAATTTCAAGCATATAAATTCTAAATTAAACTAATCATGTGCAAAGTTCTTCCTTTTTGAACTCAATGTTCCTTTTTACATTTAACAGGTTAATATCAACCCTAATGATCCATTAAACCCTATTAATCACTTTAATCATATCAAAGTAGGGTTTCTTTAATCATCATTATGTTAAAGTTTATAAATTACACTACTTTTCAAATTTCAAGAGGAATTGGCTTATAAACATAATTTATTCAGATTCCTCATGTCTTTCTGATCAACTTTCATATAAAACTTGTTCTAATCGGAGCTACGATTATTTATCTATGAATTTGGCAAAGTAAGCATACCTTCGGCCAATAGAGAGGTGCCACGTAGGCAACCAACTCTCATGCACATCCCTGCGCGCGCCCCTCTTTAGATTAGAACCAAATGACGGTTCTGCCCTTCACTTAAGAGATCCGTCTTTTGTCCTGCTGAGGGTAGAATCGTCCAGCGACAATTCTCCTTTCTTCAACCTCGCGCGGCTGAAGCCGCGTCGCCCTAGCCGCCCATCTGTAGCCAGGCGCGGCTCGTCTCCCCCCACGCTGGACCAAGTGAGCAGCCGCCCGCCCTTGTCCTAGCCCCGCAGGCCTCCTCCGTACTTGGGGCGCCGCCCAGAGTGCTGCTGAGGTGGTGTGGTCAAGGGAAAACCATCCCCGACTTGCAGCAGGTGAAGCAGCAGTTCGGATACTGTTGTGCCTTGGTTGAAGCGTGGCCAAGATTGCAACGTAGCTCGAGGGCGCCGTGGAACATCCAGGGGTCGAATCCACCTACTATGGTCGTCTCATGACTACTCGATCCCGTTGCTCATCTGAGCTAGGGTTTACGGTCAAAACAAGAAGAAGAAGAGGAAGAAAAAGGGCGTACGTGGGATCTCTCCCTCCTGGACTCTGCCCAAAGCTCTATTTCCTTTTATAGAGGGTGAAATGACATCTTAACATGGTTAATATCGATTTGCCAAGTCCCTTTCTTATTAGGGAGTTTCTATTTCTTCATGACAAAGAAAACAACCTTTCTCTCTCTCTTCTTTATCCTTTGGATATCCGCCTATTATATGGATATTCGAAATTTCCTCTTTATCTTTTTTATACTTGCTCTCTTTAACCCACTGGCCACAAATTTCTATTTTCCTTTGGTAGAAACTATTTTCTTTTTATCAATATCACAAAATTCATCGCATTATCCTCTTATTTTACCTTTTTAGTATTTTATCTTTCATTCCTCTTTATTGGGACTCCTTGGATCCCAAGACACTCTATTATTTCGAAATTCTCTTTATTGGATACTAATTATCCTTCTAGATGCATCTAAATGCATTATTCTGCATTATCATGTTTATTTCTCATGAAAATATCTCTTTTTGAGGATTTCTTTTTATTTCCCTTTTATTTTCCCCATGGATATTCCTTTTATCATTAGAAACTTCATGGATACGAATTATCACCAAGAAAACTCATTTATGCCTCTTTCCATTCATCTTCCACATTATAAACATTATTTCCAATTTCTTTCTTAATCAAGAAATACTTAATTAATCGATTCTTTTCTTATTGCTTCCTTTATGCAACTTTGTATTCCTTAGAACCCAAGGAACCCAAGAGGCACGAAATCCTCTTTGGATTTTCCTTCTAGAGGTTTCCACATATTTCTTTTATCAATTATTCAATTATTCATTTACTAATTGAATTTTCTGTGTTGTTTCCTTGTTATTGGGCCTAATAGCCGATAAAGCCCACAAATCAAATAACAAGGCTATTTTAAACGAAATCCAATCATTCTCAACCAAATATATGATTATTTGTTCAAACATCTTTAATATGAGAAATTATATTTCTCACCACTTGAACCCAAAAATTGGGGTTATAACATCCTTCCCCTCTTATAGGAATTTTGTCCTCAAAATTCAAACAAACAAACAAACAATTAAGGATAAGACTTTTCCATGTCCATCATTGGCCCCTATGTGGCTTTTCCGTACCCATGGCATTTTCAAAGAACCTTTATTATCGCATATTCTTTTCTCTGAGTTCTTTCATCCTGGCGTCTATAAACTACACAGGTGACTCAGGCCATTTCAGCCTCCCTTGGGGCTCACTAGGTTCATTGCTCAGCCCATGGTCGGCATCTCACATAGTGCTCTAAATTGAACACATGGAAAACATCTCCCATTACTCTATCCTGAGGGGTAGGGTCAAACCTAACCTTCTCTACCCATCCATCTCTAATGGACCCATGTATTGAGGACTCAGCTCTCTTAGATATAACCTAGAGGGGTCGGATTTTCATGTCACATTTTCTCCCACAGTAACTTGTATGTCAGTCTACTTTGCATCTGCTCACGACTCTGATCGTCTCTAGGCTCCTTTCAGCCCTTGCGCAATCAAAGTGACTTCATCTACACGTACTGGGGCCCTTTTCACCAACATCACCTTATGAAGTGGTGACCGACACAACCTCCCTTACAGAGCTTCTTATAAAACCCGATACTGGATATGGTGGTCATTGTCCCATCTTTCATAGGATAATAACTATCTCTAGATATCACCCTGAATGAGCACACATGCCCTCATCAGACCCTTTAGTCTGGATCATACTACCATAGTTAGGGGTGATAAACTATACTAACATAAAGTTCTCAATGTACCTACTTCCACCTTTTGGAAGGGAACCTTTAGTTCAAACTCAAGAACCTTTGAACTCACTTCGTGGTGTAGTTGAACCATCTTTCTCATGGGTAGTTCAACTAGATCTGTCCCTTAATAGAACTCTTCCTTTCTAGGTAAGGCGACCTACCATAACCCCTATTGTATCTCGACCTTTTTTGGCCCAGGGAAGACCTATCACAACATCCATAGTGTTGAGCTCCCATTCCCTCTCAGGGATTCTTTTGTCCCCTATATCGATACACAGGGTTACTGGGGTTCGTCCTTTACCTCTTGGCTTGCATGGCAATAAACCACATGCAACCTCATCTTAAGCTTCCAAAGTGCTTTTGTCATTTTCCACGGTATATGATGATCTTCCACCATGATTTCCTGTATGTCATGATTATTTCAAGATCAAATCCTCTAAAACCCTAAACCACTCTAGTCAGGGTTTCATCACCTTCTCTTCCAAAGAGGTGCATCTGAGGTTCTACCACCATCTCTTCATTGCATTGAGGACTAGCCTGGCTAACCAAACAACCTCTTATTCTTTCCACGTATCTTGTTACATCTGAGTGTTATCCAAACACCTCTCCTTTTCAAATTTGGGGTTAGCCAAACAACCTCTTCTAGCTTCTAGTCAAACAAGTCTTAACCAGAGCATACATTACCACCTCTCATCCTTAGGTATTAGGTAACATTGAAGACATACACTTCCATGTATTTCACTTATCATATTATCTCCAACTCTATGTCTATATCCATTAAGAACACTCTCTGATTTCATCATCATGGTGACCAAACTCAAAATAGTATAACGTGTAAGCTTCACATCCTCATAAGGTGACCACCTCATTCCTCTTAGTGCTAGTAAGCCATCCATGTATCATTCACTTTACCGGGATAGGTCATCTTCTCTACTCCATCTCTCGTGGCAACGTTCCAACCAACATCATCTCTTATCCTTGGTGTATGACATGCATAATGTCCTATCTCTCACCCCCATATCAAGAGGAAATAAGCATTTGGCTGCAGCCCAAATACAGAGTTCCTCCTGTTCCAAGAGTAGAGATGGTACATCCCACCTTGCCAGTACACCTTTAAATCTAAGTTGCAACGTGCCACATATGTCACTTTATCACAAACATCATGATATCAAACTAGTCTTGAACCTACTGAGGTTTATATCCTTGGTCATTTCCTCTAGGTCTATAGGGTACTGACTCTTTTGGGGTCATCCCTCTTCCCTCATGCATCAAGAGAGTGCCCTACTCATTTGCCCTTTGGGTCCCATGAGTTCATGAAGGTGATCAATCTCCTAACCCATGGCCCTAAGACAATGATAGCTGTTACCTCCCGACCCTATGGTCATGTGCAACTGGGGAATTAGGCAACTCCTACCTACCTTGGTCATGCCCCTTACTGGTTACCTCCATGGTAACACATTCATATGCAATTAGAGATGGATATCTATGGGTCTACAGGTTCATTCTCATACCATGTACTTTTCACTTAGCTTCTCAAGATCCTAAGAGACCTCTTTAGGTTACCTTAAACTAACCAAAACTGATATACACCCTTCCAAAGGGGTCCCTCTCCCAAGATGGGAGGAAAACTATCTCTGAGGTCACAAAAGCTCTTAGGTCTAGGGTTTACATCCACACGAGCCTACTTAACCCTAGCAAACCATTAAGACATAAGCAGCCCACTCACTGTACCATGCTAGGTCATACTTATCCTTCTTTCCTCGATGTTGGATTAAGATAAAACTTTCCCCTTTATCATCAACCTAGCTGTAAGGGGGTTCACCCAACATACCTTAAACTTAAGGGGCTTCCCTTTTCCTTTATTCATGATGTGTACCATGCTCGAAACTATAGAAACTTAATTCTCATCATGAGCATTAGGTATACCACTTCCCCTCTTAGGCTTAGGAACCCTAGGTTCACTGCATGCTCTGTCTCTTAACTATAAACCAAGCATGAAAAAGGCATGACACACACTCCTTGTCATCCTTCAACTCAAGCAACACTCAGGATTGGGTCCTCCTTAAGGACAACCATCAAGGTACAAGGCCTCATAACCTGTTACTAAACCTTTCTAGGTCTAAGGAACTCTTCTTCCTACCTCAGAAGGTAAACATCCCTACCATGGGCACGTAGGTGCCAGAAGCTTCATCTCCTCTCAGGGGTTGGTCCCTCTCAAGACAACTAAGGTATCATCAACTTTCAGGGACCGATCATGAGGCAACCATTATCATCCATTGTTCAGGGTCTTAGGCTTCCAACCTTTTTTCGGGGTTTCCTACTCTTTCTAGAGCTAACCCTACATCCAACCTCACCATTAGAGGTCCTCTCTTCATGAAGTTTCAATCTCAGAGGCATGCTCTACATGGGTGAAGCATAGGTTCGAATTTATGGTTGCTCAAGATCATCCATAACCCTTTATGCTCCATCATGATTCCTTATCCAGGGTTTCACCCTACCGTCAGCATTATGACGTGCCCTAGGTTCCAGCTATGCCCTACTGGTACAAGCCCATGGGGTTTCTATGGTCCTTCACTAACATCATCATCCAAAGAGCTATCATGTACTCTAACATGCACGACCCTTCCCAGGGTTGGGGTTGCCAAAGGTTCTAGGTCACCCATGGATTATATGGCATCCCAAAGGCATGTCCTTTCAAACACCTGGTCCAACTCATTGCTCTCTAACCTTCACTTAGGGTTAGGGTTAGCATCATCCTCAGAGGATGTGCCAGGTCTCTACTTGCAATGGAGATCTCTATCTCCAAGACTAACTTATCCTCCTGACAAGAAGGCCTAGCCTCAGGTCTCTCCTGAGGACATGACATCTTATGTCATACGACCTAAGCATGTATCTATTATTTATTTTGCGCTTAATCTATTAAGCTTATGTCCATGAAATCTTATTTACATGCCTTTCATTAATTTAGTGGAGGATTCCTTAAACCTTATTAACATTACCCATACCTCAAGAGGGTGAGGAGAAGAAAGAAAACCCTAATCCTTTGGGTCCTTATCAGAATTTTGTGATGAGATGGGATGAATAAGATGAGAAGTCCTAAAGGTATCTTATTTCGATTCATACCCTAAGACTTTGTCCAGGCGGTCACACGGTTCTGGGAGTCCTCGTATTCCGACTAGCGGTGCGGAGGAAAATCTTGCCAGCCCTCAGTCGTGATCCCTTTCTAGACACCTCCGTCTTTCGGATACTCCTCTAATAACTCTCTTGGGTTCTATAGAGTTTGTAAAATTTAATAATTATTAATGGTTAACTGAGGAACCTACGCTCTGATACCAAATGTTACGACCCCACCTCCCGATAACCCCCAATTAAGGGAAACCGAGAGGTTGAGCCGCACCCATTAATCCTGGATCAATGGTTCGACATATAACCATAAACAATTATTAAATTCTAACAGACTATACTGAAAATGGTAATAAATTTTTTTCTTTACATACCTTTTGAAAACTTGGATCTCTAAACTTATATCCACACCGATACTAATCTATCTAATCCTCCTTTGCACTTTAATTCTCATTTAGTATCACATGTGCCACTTTACTGTTAGTTCTTTTCATTGTACCTAAAACGCCGACAAATAAAACGTCGGTCAGCCGTAGCTGGTATGTGGGGGAAACAGATAATCATGCAACTAAGATAACCATGTAATCATTCAATTAATCATTTAACAACCAAGATTACATTTTAGATATAACTCTGCGATCCAAGAGTACCCTATCCTCTGTGTTGTCCCCATTAAACCCCTCATGATCCACCTATAAGTGAAACAGTTTCTAGGGTTGAGTCACATGGTACTACTCATAAGTAGACCACTCCTTAACTCGGGATTTGCTAAAGAGTCTCTAAGTCACGGTAACCTAGAACTTACTCTAGGATTACCCCTTTTTAGCCTTTTCAAAGTAACATAGGTGGACCCGGATCTAGCCAGTTATACATGCACATTTATGGTGATAATCATAGTCACGTTATAGTGGCATGAAATTAATAAACATCCAACAGTTTAGTTGCATTCAATGCGATTAAACATCTGAGAATACGTCGGGAAACTATATCGGTTATTCATAATCGTAACCACATACCTGATCCATAGCAACTTGATGTCCATGCATTTAACATTCAACACAATTAACAAGCAATCAACAATATCCTGAAAATAATGCATAACATCCAAGTGTCATTGTTTTATTCAAAACATCCACAAGATCAACTTGGATTCCACCTTATAATTTCTAGGCCAACCTTAGGGTTTTATTAGGTTTTTAGCCTTCATTATGCATTTATCACTTTTAATGCTCCTTTAGTTCACAAACCCTAATTTCTGCATCATAGGCACAATTGAAAGTCAAATAAGTCTAATATGTTTATTTTACACTAAAACTATTATCTTTATCCTTTTAGGTCATATCCAAAACATTAAGGCTAATTATCACCTTCAGTTTCTTTCAAATTGACAAATTTTGTTTCATTATAGTTCAACTCACATATATGGACCTTATTTATTGCTATTTCCACCTTTATACACTAGGAAACACTAATTATCCAAATAATTCACATTAAAGATCTTTGGTACTCAATTTATCTTCGAATCATCATATCTCCATTTTATTCTTCGATTTGTACAATTAAAACCATTAGAATTCATATCAACATAAATTAGGGTTTCTAATCCCATTAAGACATATTCATGTACATAGAACCCTAAGTTAAACCAACTATATCAAAAGATCATCTTTTTTCAAATCCTATTTTCACTTTTATTGACAACAAGTTAATATCAGCTTGAATTATCCATCTATTATCAAATCTAAGGGTTTTTACTTAGTTAAATCATTAAAGAGGATAACTTTATGTATTTTTCCAATTTCAAGCATATAAATACTAAATTAAACTAATCATGTGCAAAGTTCTTCCTTTTTGAACTCAATATTCCTTTTTACATTTAACAGGTTAATATCAACCCTAATGATCCATTAAACCCTATTAATCACTTTAATCATATCAAAGTAGGGTTTCTTTAATCATCATTATGTTAAAGTTTATAAATTACACTACTTCTCGAATTGCAAGAGGAATTGGCTTATAAACATAATTTATTCAGATTCCTCACGTCTTTCTGATCAACTTTCATATAAAACTTGTTCTAATCGGAGCTACGGTTATTTATCTATGAATTTTGCAAAGTAAGCATACCTTCGGCCAATAGAGAGGTGCCACGTAGGCAACCAACTCTCATGCACATCCCTGCGCGCGCCCCTCTTTAGATTAGAACCAAATGACGGTTCTGCCCTTCACTTAAGAGATCCGTCTTTTGTCCTGCTAAGGGTAGAATCGTCCAGCGACGATTCTCCTTTCTTCAACCTCGTGCGGGTGAAGCCGCGTCGCCCTAGCCGCCCATATGTAGCCAGGCGCGGCTCGTCTCCCCCCACGCTGGACCAAGTGAGCAGCCGCCCACCCTTGTCCTAGCCCCACAGGCCTCCTCCGTACTTGGGGCGCCGCCCAGAGCGCTGCCGAGGTGGCGTGGTCAAGGGAAAACCATCCCCGAGTTGCAGCAGGTGAAGCAGCAGTTCGGCTGCTGCTGTGCCTTGGTTGAAGCGTGGCCAAGATTTCAACGTAGCTCGAGGGCGCCGTGGAACATCCAGGGGTCGAATCCACCTACTATGGTCGTCTCATGACTACTCGATCCCGTTGCTCATCTGAGCTAGCGTTTACGGTCAAAACAAGAAGAAGAAGAGGAAGAAAAAGGGCGTACGTGGGATCTCTCCCTCCTGGACTCTGCCCAAAGCTCTATTTCCTTTTATAAAGGGTGAAACGATGTCTTAAGATGGTTAATATCGATTTGCCAAGTCCCTTTCTTATTAGGGAGTTTCTATTTCTTCATGACAAAGAAAACAACCTTTCTCTCTCTCTTCTTTATCCTTTGGATATCCCCCTATTATATGGATATTTGAAATTTCCTCTTTATCTTTTTTATACTTGCTCTCTTTAACCCATTGGCCACATATTTCTATTTTCCTTTGGTAGAAACTATTTTCTTTTTATCAATATCACAAAATTCATCGCATTATCCTCTTATTTTACCTTTTTAGTATTTTATCTTTCATTCCTCTTTATTGGGACTCCTTGGATCCCAAGACACTCTATTATTTCGAAATTCTCTTTATTGGATACTAATTATCCTTCTAGATGCATCTAAATGCATTATTCTACATTATCATGTTTATTTCTCATGAAAATATCTCTTTTTGAGGATTTTTTTTATTTCCCTTTTATTTTCCCCATGGGTATTCCTTTTATCATTAGAAACTTCATGGATACGAATTATCACCAATAAAACTCATTTATGCCTCTTTCCATTCATCTTCCACATTATAAACATTATTTCCAATTTCTTTCTTAATCAAGAAATACTTAATTAATCGATTCTTTTCTTATTGCTTCCTTTATGCAACTTTGTATTCCTTGGAACCCAAGGAACCCAAGAGGCACGAAATCCTCTTTGGATTTTCCTTCTAGAGGTTTCCACATATTTCTTTTATCAATTATTCAATTATTCATTTACTAATTGAATTTTCTTTGTTATTTCCTTGTTATTGGGCCTAATAGCCAATAAAGCCCACAAATCAAATAACAAGGCTATTTTAAACGAAATCCAATAATTCTCAACCAAATATATGATTATTTGTTCAAACATCTTTAATATGAGAAATTATATTTCTCACCACTTGAACCCAAAAATTGGGGTTATAACAAAAAGTTTCCTACCTTAATAATTAGTTATGGCTTATGACATTAGTCAAGTAAAAACTCAGTTGTTTTGGGTCTTGGCTCAATAGAAGGTTGTACGATGCAATCTCCGACTTGATATGTGAGGGCTATCAATTTGAATAAAATAGTGGGATCATAACTAATTAAAGGACAAATTAAACATCACAAAACTTTATTTTAATCAAATAAAATCTAAAGTATTTTCACAAATTACAAATTTTTCTTGTAGAATCAAATGGCAACCAATAACACATTTTCCTTGCAATTGGTGCTTGAGAAGGATAATTTAAATGAGAATAATTTCCAAGACTGGTTATGGAAGTTCAGAATCATTCTCACACAAGAGCACAAGATCTATGTCCTGGAGACAGCAGAGCCAGATGAACCAACTCCCACTGCACCTAAGGCTGACAAGGATGCTTATAAGTGTAAAGATTTTGTATAGGTCAAGTTTATGATTCTATGCTCAATGAACTATAAGTTGCAAAGAAACCATGAGAACATGCATTTTCTTGAGATGGTAACACATCTTAGGAACATGTATCAAGATTAGGAAAGAACAAGAGAGATATGATGTCTCCAAGGCGTTGTTAAAATGCAACATGGCAGAAGGAAATCCAATAGGTCCCCATGTGCTCAAGCATATTGGATATGTGGAAAACCTTGCTAGATTGGACTTTCCCTTGGGTCAAGAGTTGGCCACATATGTGATTCTACAGTCACTTCCAGAGTCATTCAGTCAGTTTGTCATAAACTACAACATGAATGGTTTTAACAAGTCGTTATTAGAATTGCTTGGCATGTTGAGAACAACTGAAGCACAAATGAATAAAGATAAGCTCAAGTATGTGATGATGGTCAACAGAGGAAAAGGGAAGCCTAAGGGAAAGGAAAATATAAGAAAATTTCTAAAGCTAGCCAGAAGCTCGAGTCTTCTATCGTCAAAGCAGAGGGAGGAGTGTCCAAGGGAGGCAATTGTCAACAATGTCACCATCATGGATACTGTAAGAGGAATTTCTTTCTCTACCTGAATGAAGTGAGGAAGAAGGAGGGATATAGATCTCCACTTTAGGTATGTATGTTATTGAGATAAATGTCTACTTCACCATCTTGGGTACTAGATATCAGATGTGGATTCACATATATTTGAATATACATTATCTGAAAGAGAAGAAAGCCTTTAAAAAAGGGAGAGGCCAAATTATGCATTGTAAATGGAGCAAGAGTTGATGACATTGCCGTTGGAACCTATAATTTATCTCTACCAACATGGATTATAATATATTTAAAGAACTGTTATCTTGTACTTGTGATTAATACAAACATTATATCTGTATCTCGTATGGAAAAGGATGGATATGAATTTCATATAAATAATGGTCAATGTTCTATTTCAAAGGATGAGATCGTTTATGGTAGTGCCCCAATGTCCTTTGGTCTTTATTTTCTAGGTATAGAGAAAAATGTTTATAATGTAAATACCAAAAGATTTAAACTCAATAACTCAAATAAAAAATAAATTTGGCATTTTTGTATGGGCACATTAATGAGAAACATATTTCTAGACTCTATAAAGATAGATATGTAGACTTTTTTATTTCAAATCAATAGAGACATGTGAGTTTTGATTGTTGGGAAAGGTGACAACAAATCCCTTCATTGGTAACACTGGGAGGGCGGGGGATCTATTAGGATTCATACATACTGATGTGTGCATCCCTTTTAGAAATAATGATACAGGTGGTTATCAATACTTCATTACATTTACTGATGATTTTAGTAGGTATGGTTATGTTTACGTAAGTCATAAACTCTTGAAAAGTTCAAGGATTTCATGAATGAAGTACAAAACAAACTTGGTAAAAGTATTAAGGAACTTTATTCTGATCGATGTGGAGAATACTTAAGATAAACATTTGAGGACCTTTTCCTAGACTGTGGTATCTTATCACAGTGGACTCCACCTATAACACCACATATAACTGTGTGTCAGAAAGAAGGAATCACATATTGCTAGTTATGGTGCGATCAATGATGATCTTTCCTGATCTTTTGACTTCCTTCTAGGGTTATGCTCTAGAAACCGCAACGTTTACACTAAACCATGTACCACCTAAATCCGTTCAAAAGACAACATATAAAATATGGTATGGGAAGTGTTCCCGTGCCTTTTATGAAGATTTTGGGATGTGAACCTTATGTGAGAAAGTTATTTATGAAAAGCTCAGATAAATGTTATTTTATTAGATATCCTTAGGAAACTAATGGATACTACTTTTATACTCCATCTGAAAACAAAGTATTTGTTGCCAGAGATGTTGTATTCCTAGAAAAGGAATTCATTTCCATAGGAATCAGTGGGAGGAAAGTAGAACTCGAAGAGGTTAAATACCAAAAAGAAAGAATTGAACCTATAAAGGTACAAGAGGAACATAGAGAGGCAAAAACTGTGGTAGAATCTCAAATTCCTCATATAACGCAAGAACCTCACAGATCTAGTAGGAAATGCCTTGAGCCAAAAAGATTTGGTTATCTTGTGACTTAAGAAGGCATGAGTCGGTCATTTATGATGAGCAAACAACCTAACTAGAAGTTGTTAAGGGACCAAAATCTGAGAAATCGCTTGAGGCCATGAGATCAAAGATGGAATCCATGTACACCAACAAGGTATGGACCTTGGTGGATCCACATGAAGGGGTAAAACCCATAGGGTGCAAGTGGGTCTTCAAGAAGAAGACTAACATGGATGGTGATGTACAAACTTACAAATGCCAATTGATTGCAAAGGGTTTTACACAACTTCAAGGTGTTGACTATGACAAAACCTTTTATCCACTTGATAAGGTTATGTCCATCAGGATCAAGCTTGTTGTAAGGACCTTTACCTGAGTTTTGGGGTAACCCTATTTTTTTTGGCTTGATCTTGTTCTTAGAACCTTTCTCTAATCATTTAATATGTTATTGGGGTTTGTGGAGAGGTTAAGTATCCATTTTGAGCTTGTTTGGTTGGTGTTTGTGTTTTCTATGCTAGTTTTGGTGCAATTGCAATTTACCCAATACAGGTAGTTCATGTGCAATTTGTCACATATAGAGTTTTCCTTCTCTCTCATGGATTCTTAAGGGAGAGTGTGGTGCTTTGGGGTGCCTTGTTTGGCTCTTTGTTGAATAGTATCACCCTTAGTGGAGATTAGGGCTTTTCTAGGGTTTGTGTGCCTTAGCATTGTGACCTTGTTGTTTTGCCTTGACCTAAGTCGGGACCCAGGGTCTATTGTGGGGTGTCGCAGTCACAACACTTCCCCCTTAGTGTGGTGGTCACAACCATGGTTGTCTTAGGTCAATGTGGAGGCAAGTGAGGTGTGTTTCGAGCTGGGGCTCATGTGGTAGTCTTGGTGTCTCGATCTTATTGTGGTGATGTGGTGTGTCATGACCTTGGGACCTTAGGTGTGTCATGGTCATGTCATAAGGTTAGTTGCTTTGATGGTCGAGATCCTACCTTGGGAGTATCACCATCTCTTATATGTGGTTGCATGTTGGTCCTTTTAGTGGACAAGTGTTTCCTTAGAGCTCTATCTTGTTAACACCTCATCCTTTGTCTTACCTCCCTCCTCCTTTGCTTTATGAGCCCTCTTCTCTCTATGTAAGTTGTTCTTTTCGGTCATCTTTTTCCTCCCTTATCTTGTGCTCATCCTTGGAGCTTGGTGGGGCAAGAAGGTGCACTCTTGGTTCCTTTGAGGTGGCTCATCTCTTACATGTGGTGACAGTGACGATCCTTGGCCATCTCTAGCTCTGGTGAGTGTTTTATCTTCTCTTTGGTGTTCCTTCATATCTTATACCCTATATCCTTCCTTGTTCTTGGCCTTGGGCCATGTTTTTCCAAGGTGACGCTCAGGTGAGTGAGAGAGAGAGAGTTCTTTTTTCCCTTTTCTCCTTTCTTTCCCTTGGTTTGATTTTGGGTTTTTGCTCTCTCTTCTTGAGCTATCCTTTGACCTTGGTGTTTCTTCCTTCTTAAAGTGCTCTTGTGGTCGAGGGTGGAGCTTTTGGTGGAGTTTCTTCTACCCTTGGATCGTGTGCTTGGAGCTCTTGATCTTGGAGCTTGGAGCTTGCAGCTTTGGTGGCGATCTTCTTAATACGAGTTATATAAAACAAAACCCTCTCAATTATTGCACTTCTTATTATGTCATTTTGCTATTTTCTTACTTTAAGATGTTCTTCCATTATGCTAGCATATGAATCTTTACCCTAGAATTTGTTTGGGAGAGCTATCATGCTTGGTTTGGAAGTAACCCGAAACCCTAACTTTTTCGTATGAGTTTTGGGTAGGGATGATGATATGGAGTTTATTCCCCATGTTTTACCCTATATATAGCCCCCATTCTTGGTGTTTGTGCACACTAGAATTAAATGAGATGTTTGTTTTGGTTTTGGTCATCTTAGCTATGGTTTCTCTTCCTTTAATCATCCTTTTCTTAGACCCTTACCTTAAGATTTGTGGAGATGCATTTTCTTTAGTCTTCTCCCATGATGATCACGGTTCTTGCTTGGTTTTATACCTATTTTGGTGACCTGGGTGTCTACCCTTGGTGTGGTCGCAACCTAGGAGGTTTTGTGGTTGAGGCATGTCTACGGGCATCACGGTCATGACATAGCCCTTGATATGGCCACGACCTAGTTGGCCTTGGTTGAGATATCCCTCCTTGTGGTGGTGTTTGACCTAGTGGCATTGGATTGAGACCATTGGAGCATAGAAACCTTGAAACCCTTAGCTACTTACCTTATCCTTGTGGAGACAACCCTTGGAGTGGTGGTTATAGCCAGGGGATGTTTCCGTTGTGACGTGTTGGTGTTAAGGTTCCGCGGTCACGACATAGAGGTGCTTAAGGAGCTTCGTTGTGACATGATGGTTGAAGGGTGAAGTGAAACCCTAATCCTAATGCCATAGGCGCGACATGTAGAAGGTGGTCACAGCATGGTGAGGGAGTATGTCATGGTACCACCATGGTGTATTCTGCGGTCACGACATACTATGGAGGGTGGTCGCGACCCATGTGCTTAAGTGGTTAACATGTGATGATGGTAGGTGGTTATGAAACATGTATGAACATCTAATGTTAATCATGTATACATACATGTCATGTTGTGTTGCATGATCTCTAATCCTTTCTAAATGATGTTTCCTAATCCTGACACACTCCATGATGGTGGAGGGTGGTGGTTATAGGGTGGTCGGTTGACCCTAACCTTGTGGACCCTAATCGGAAAAAGTGGAAACCCAAAATGGGAATAAGTCTTTCTTATACATTTATCATGGATGGACATAATGTTATGTGATTATCTCTCTTGATTTTGATCTACTAACCATTCAAGTGTTGTGAAATTGATTATTATAGCTAGTGTGTGCTATGATGGATATGATGTGAGAGAAGGATTGAATATGCCCTTGTGAGGTATGTTGATTATACAGGTGATACAAGAATATGGTGGTTGGGCCTTATGACCTAACAGTGGTTATTTTTCTTACATGAAAGGATGTTTCCTACTGATAAATTTGAGGGATTGATATCCCATGGCATGTGGCTTTGTTGATGATATTGTGAATGACAACAATACAGACCATATGGTGATTGTAACATCCCTGACATGGGTTATGCCATAATCTAGAAGTTTTGCTTAAGTAATTTATTAATAAACTTTTGTTAATCTTTTTAAAAGTAATTAAGACTCTCTTTGAGTTTAATTTTCAAGTTTGAGCTTATTTGCAAATTGTTTGTGCATTATATGTTAGTTTGGGTGTAAATTGCAATTTACCCAAGATGAGGGGTTATATTGTAATATGTCACATTTTGAACATGCTTCAAGTTATTTAGCATCATAATAGAGAGATAATGATGCTAAGGGGTGGCTTGTAGAAAGCCTAAGTTCCAAGTTAGAACTTGTTTGAATAATGCTTGTGCCTTGTGTACCAGTTTTGGTGCAAGTCGCAATTTACCCAAAATGTAGGGTTGATATGAAAATTACAACCTCTAGAATGTCCCTACTCTATTAGTATCAACTAGAGGAGAGAGAAAGAATGAGTCACCATGTTTAAATCATATTTGGGTGATGAAAAGACCAAGAAGAGTTGTGTATTTGAAAACCTAATTGAGTTGTATCGAGTTGTAGAGCTTATATGGGAGTGCCTATTGGCCAAGAATCCATAGAGCAGGTCCCATATCATTTTGTCAACTCTTGGCCCTGGACATGATGGGTTAAGAACCTCAAGGAGGCGATGGATATATTTCTACAACTTTCTATAGAAAAAGTGTATCGGTTTGTGAATAAAGTGATGTTGAGTTGAAATATCTTGCTTAAAAAGATAACTAATGGACGAAATCTTATGCCTAGATTATCCTCAAGAGTTTTTCATGTCAATATAAATATGTGTGCATGGACACGTGTCATCCATGAATGGACACATGATACCTAGTAGTGTTAAATGATGCCACCTCTTATACACTCTCCCATGAACCTCAATTATATATACCACTCCTTTGACCTACTAGTGAATTTTTCAAACCTTATCACTCCATTTCTCTTAAATATCATGCATAGTAGTAAGGATCAAGGAGGAGATAAATCCATTAAGCTTAAGGTGAATCCATGGTCACCTTCAACCTTGGATAAAGCATGATCTCGGGTTGTGATTCTTTCTTTCTTTTCTTCTTAACCAAGTTCTTAACTATAGTAATTCCTTGTAGGTAGAAGAGTTGTGAACGAGTCTTGGATCTATGATAAGTTCATCTTCAACCTTTGGAACATTAAGCTTGGGATCTTGGAGCATTGAATTTGTTCTTGAGGTGGGTTATATAACTTGAACCCAATCATGTTATTATTCACCATCAATCTTGCCATACTAGATGATCTACTTTCAATTTCAAGTTTTCCTATATAATTGATGAATCCATGACTTCTTTTAGTGACATAGGACTGTTTTCCTTGAACTAGTTTCTATTAGTGACATAGGACTATTTTCCTTGAACTAGAACACTATGGAATGAAGTCTTGAGCTTTATGATGATGACATCATCATGGCTCAAACCGATATCGGGTTGAAGCACCTCTAACCCGGTATGGTGTTGAAACCCAATATGCTGATATGAAACATGATATACCTTGGAACCCCACACCCCTATTGGTTTGTACACTTGGTTTTCTTTAGACTAACCTGTTGTCTAGGCTGTCACTTAACACATGGTGAGGGGTAGGCTGACACTATGAAGATTTGAAGAGGTATGAACGTAAGGGTCTAACCCGATATGCAAACCCTAATTTTGAGCAACCCGATGAGTGACACACACATACACCTCATGCACGATATGGTGATCAAGGATACACCTCATGCATGAGATGGTTATGAACACACACCTCATGCCTAATATGGAAGCGCACATACACCTCTTGGGCGATATCGTAAGCATACATACACCTCTTGTGTGATATGGAAGCACACATACACCTCTTGGGCGATATGGAAGGACACATACACCTCTTGGACGATATGGTAAGCATACATAAACCTCTTGGGCTATATGGTAAGCACACATAGACCTCTTGGGTGATATGGTAAGCATACACACACCTCTTTCCTGATATAGGAGCAGGAACACACCTCTTGGGTGATATAGAAGAAAGCACACACCTCATGCCTGATACCGTGGAAGCACCTCAATCCAATGTACTTGATTGAGTAACACATGAAGTGTGTTATGTCAAATGATACATTAATATGTATATAGTTCAATGCATTTTGATAATGTAGGCTAATGTATCTTGAGAAAAGGAATGAGCCAACTTAATAAAGTATGATGTAATCATTATCCTAGTGAGGATGAGAAAGAAACTCATACTTTGTGTGATAATCATTCAATGGTCATGTAATGATACCCATATATCTATACATCTATGCATTAGGGTTTTGATTTTTGAAAATATGAACTTGAAACCCTAATTGGCTTGAAACCCTAGTCAGCTAAAGAGGGAAACCCTAAACCAAATCGGTGAAAAGAGAAACCCTAACCCTAATAATGGGAAGGCTGTATTTCTCTTATATTGCATGGTGATGAGATGTACTTAAGATTGCTTTTATCATGAAACACTAACCATGTAGGCATCATGAGATGATGAGCATAGCTAGGTATGAGCTATGATGTTTCATATGATACAAATTAAATGGGCCATGTGAGCCATGTGAAATACTTGTGCAACAAGTATTATGTATACTTGTGTCTAAGGACCTAGAGGTAATATGTTACAACTAAGGGTTTGAATACCCAGATCTAGCAATCATTATGTAAGGGATGAGAATTCCCAGTAATGTGATAAGGGACTGAGATCCCGAGTGTTGTACATTCAATGCGTTCCAAAGATTATGAAAGTACTTGATAAATGTATTACACCTTTCTTTGTAGCATATGTTATAATTCTTTCTTGTAACTTGATTGATACTAAAAGATACTATAATACACCTAATTAATCAAGTGGAACTTTATCATGTAGTTGCCCATGCCATAGATTCATTCGGTGTCATAATTTGCTGAATGGTGAAACAAGTTTAACTCGGAGTACATATTTTTGAATGTGGGGGTCAAGGATGAACATATCCTTACATCCAGATAGGGATCTCTGTGTGATTTCTCGATGAATATCAGGGTTGTTGTGTGATTGCCCTGATAAAAATGTATCGGGGATTGATGTGATATCTCCCTGAAAAGAGTGCATGTTGCGCATGTAGCTCTTTAGTGAAGAAACCACTATACCCCGACAAGCTAGTTGTAGTTTGAGATGATGTCACTGTAATGATCTCATACTAACTGAGACGGCTGAGGTCTTGATAGCCAACTCTTCCATTGACCTTGTATGGTTCCGATTCTTTACGTGGCCATGGTCGGTTAGAGCATGAGCAGTATACCTCATCTCCTCTGGGCATAAGTGTGATTGTAAATATGTAATCTACTGTGTAGCATATCTGCTTAAGAATTGAATACAGAAATATTGGTTGATGTTACATTACTTTTATACATCTTAGTTGATAAATGTTATACATATTCTTCATATTCCTTATAAAGCAAATAGATGATCTATAGCTCGGTTATGGATAGTTGAACTATTTAAACAATGATATTGCTTTGAACTGCAATTAAACAATGATTAAACATGCTTATTTACATAAAAGATCCTCTACTCTATTTTATACTTTTTACCTATGATAATAATATTATTGGCGGAGAGTTATATCTCTTGTTGGGACAGTTGTCTCACCACGTTGGTCCCAACATTTTTTTAGGTGGACGCGGATGAGGAGGCAGACACCGTAATATAGAGGAAGGAGAACTGTAATAGAGACGGTAGTAACAGCTCATGTTGAGTGTGTTGTCTATCGTGTCTTGTAGATAGAAATCCTATGTGTTGTCTCTATAGTCTCGGTTCCTTAAGAGTTAGTACGTAATGGTTTTATGAATGATCTGAGATTTTGGCTTCATTGCCTTGAGGTTTTATGGTGCTTATGTATATATTTGGGCAAAGCAACTGGTATATGGCATCCTCGAGATGAGATGGTACAATGTATGTACTTTGTGAACCATGACGTATATATTGTTTTGGTTCTTTCTTTATGTGTTTCCTGGCAATGGATCTCTTTGCAAAATGGTTTTAAATTTTTAGTGATTTTCGTTACTCCGCATAATTACTGATTGTGGTGGCTCGGGCGGTCGGGTCGTCACAGTGATAGTGTGACAAGTTCACACCCTATGTGTTATATCTGTGGGAAGAATGTTGTGCCCTTATGTTTGTAAAATTTGTTATGGTTTTATATGTTGTAACTTGATTGATTCTAAATGACACTTAAATGACCTAATTAATCAAGTGGAACTTAATTTTTCCATGTGCCATAAATCCATTTTAGTGTTAGCACTTACTAAATGGTGAAATGAGTTTAACTCAGAGAACATACTTTTGAATATGCAGGGGTGAGGATGAATATCCCCTTACGTCCATGTTATGTTATATAAGGTTGGCTACATGCCATATATTGGTAGGAGTGTGGCTTCGGGTCGTAGCTCAGTGATATGTAATATAGGATTGGTTGCGGTCCATACCTTTGTAGGAGTGTGGCTTTGGCTCATAGCTCAATTTCACTAGCGTCGTGACCTGTACCAAGGTGGGCTATGTTTGTACATATGGACTATATGTTGTTGGTAGTAGTTTGACTAATGATGTCACTATAGGTTCACTCATACTGATTGAGGGGTGAGATCATGGATTCTGGATCTTCCACTAGGCCTTGTATGGCACTAATTTTGACTTAGCAGTGGTTGTTTGGATTTGGGTGGTACTACTCAAATCCTCGAGGCATAATAAAATACATAATCAGCCGTGTATCATACTTGTATAGGATCAAATACAGAAACATTGGATTGAAAAACACTAGAGGGGGGGTGAATAGAGTTTTAAAACAATTTTATAAATTATTTCACTCAAACAACCACAATTGAAAATGGAAGAAGGAGACAGGTGTTTAGAGTGGTTCCAACTTTAGCAAATACTAAAGTTGTCAGTCCACTACCCGGTTGCTTACCCAACTGGGATTTTGAAAGTATTAATTTTATTACCTTCACAAGGATTTACACAAAATACAATACTTTCTTTACACCCCTTGAACAGCCTTCACTTGAAGTAGATGCACCAACTTGAGGTAGCCTTCTTGAAGTAACTCCAAGCTCCCCCTTGAAGTAGCCTTCCTCTCTAGAAGTAACCTCCCGTTGCACCAGCCTTCTTGAAGTAGCTCAAGGTCCCCTTCTTCACCAAGAAGATCTTCAACCTCTCCAATCCGCAGCCTCCAACCTAGGAGTAGCAAGGAGAGTACAAAGAACAATAGAGAACAAGAAAGAAAATAGAAATTACAACTTATCCTTTTGTAGCACAAGGCTTGATTTGCCTAGATCAAGCGTGTAGATCTCCTAACCAAAGTGTATGGAAATGTAATTGCATTGGATAGGAGATGCTAGCCAATTGTCACTATGCTCAATTTGCTCACAAATAGGTTGCTCAAAGTATGCTCAAAGATTTCTCAAGTGTAACAAGTGAGTTTAGGTGTCCTAAGGCATGTCCTATTTATAGGAATGTCCTACAAGTGCTTAAGGACGTTCTAGACACCTTCTAGGGGTTTCTAAGTGCTTAACTAGTCGTTAGGTACAAGTTTGTTGCTTTAGCAACGACTAATTAATTAATTCTGCAGTTGCTGTCAGAGTCCATCTCGGTCGAGAAATGGTCGACCGAGACACCTACTCGGTCAAACTTTTGTCGACCGACAGGCTCTCTGAATCAATTGTTTTGCAACGTTTATCTCCAACTGCCAACTACCTTGTCAGATGTGTCTAACGGCTACTTGGGTCTTTCTCGGTCGAGAAGATTGTCGACCGAGAGTGTCTCGGTCGAGGAGTTAGTCGACCGAGATTGACCCTGTTTCAATTTTTCAATTAAAGCACTAAGTGTGTGTATGAGTGTGCATATGTGACACTTATTGGAAGGAGCTGACCTATCTAAATGTGATTTTTAGCTAGGGAGAATCTAACACTTGATTTACATGAAATCTAAGTACTTGTACATTATATATTTGTACAAGTTTTTACAAAGCGATTATATTTCATGAAAATATAAATATGTAAGCATATGGATTTCCCTAATTGCTTTGTCATCCACCTTATTCCTGCAACACTCAAGTAGCATGTTAGATTAACAAGAATGAAATGTTTGTCATTATCAAAACAAAGGGATTTACAGATGTCGATTTAGCCAACAATCTCCCCCTTTTTGAAGATGACAAACATTTCCTAAATATAAAATAAGAAAGTATAAAAACATGTGAGTTTCATACCTGAAGATTACCTTTGTAAATTTTTCTCTTGTTTATAAAATGTGTGCTTATTATTCCCCATGAATTATGGACCATGAAATCCAATCCTTTAGGGAATATAGCAACTTTCAATGTAAAGCCAAGAATTTTTGAAACTCATTGATTGAGTTTTTCACAGATACTAAGTTTTATATTTATTTCTCCCCCTTTGTCATTTCAAAAAGATATCCGTTTAAGAATAAAACTCCCCCTTAATTAGATGTCCCAAAAAAAATGTCCATTAAAAGCCAAAATGATGTAAGTAAAAGTTATTTTTAAGAAGCACAAATATCAAAGAAAACATCTTCCAAAGGAGTGATAAGCAATTGCTTCCTAATTTTGTTAAATTGGTCTAGTGGAAGCAGTTTTGTAAAAATATCAGCCAATTGATCTTCTGTATCAACATGATGAAGGGAAACATGATTCTTGGAGATATGATCCCTTAAAAAGTGATGACGGATTTCAATATGTTTAGCTCGGCTGTGTAAAATGGGATTATGTGCTAAGTTTATAGCGCTCGTGTTGTCACAAAAAATAGGCGTAGATGAAAGAGTAAAACCATAATCATTTAACACTTGTTGCATATAAAGCACTTGAGCACAACAAGATCCGGCTGCCATATATTCAGCTTCAGTTGTAGAGAGGGCAACCGTGTTTTGTTTCTTGCTAAACCAAGATACTAAAGCTCTCCCTAACAGGAAACAACCACCACTAGTGCTCTTGTGATCAAGTCGACAACCAGCATAATTCGCATCAGTATAAGCTTTAAAATCCAAGGATTGTCCTTTTGGATACCATAAACCAAAACATGTAGTGCCGGATAAGTATCGAAGAATTCGTTTAACTGCTTGAAAATGAGAGTGCATAGGTTGTGATTGAAATCGAGCACAAAGACCAACAGAAAACATGATGTTCGATCGAGAAGCAGTTAAGTAAAGTAAACTACCAATCATGGCTCTATATAAGGAATCATCAATTGGTACCCCATTTTCATCCGTATCAATTTTTATAGAAGTGGCCATAGGAGTAGTAGCATGTTTGCACTGATCCATCCCAAAACGTTTTAAGAGTTCTTTAGTATATTTTTCTTGGCTTATAAAAATTCCGGCAGGCGTTTGTTTAATTTGGAAACCAAGAAAGAAAGTTAGTTCACCCATGAGGCTCATTTCAAATTCTTTTTGCATAATGTCACTGAATTGTGTGTACAATGATTCATTAGAAGCTCCAAAAATAATGTCATCAACATATATTTGCACAACTAGGAAATCAAATGTATATGTTTTGAAAAATAAAGTAGAATCGGAATTTCCAATAGAAAAACCATTATAAAAAAGATATGTCTTGAGCCTTTCATACCAGTTCCTAGGTGCTTGTTTTAAACCATAAAGTGCTTTCTTAAGTTTATAAATATAGTCACCTTTTTTCGGTATTTCAAAACCGGGTGGTTGGGCAACATATACTTCTTCTTGAATGATTCCGTTTAGAAATGCACTTTTTACATCCATTTGGTAGACTTTTGATGTTTTTATGTGCAACAATAGCTAGTAACATTCTTATAGCTTCAAGTCTAGCTACGGGTGCATACGTTTCATCAAAATCTATTCCTTCTTGTTGATTATATCCTTGTGCTACTAACCGAGCTTTATTCCTTATTACTTCTCTTGCCTCATTTAGTTTATTCCTAAAAACCCATTTAGTTCCAATGATGGTTTTATCTTGTGGTTTAGGAACTAAATCCCATACATTGTTTTTAGTGAATTGGTTTAGTTCTTCTTGCATTGCTATTATCCAATAATCATCTTTAAGAGCTTCAGATATCTTCTTAGGTTCAATGATAGCAACAAAGGCCATGTTTGCAACATCCTTAAAGGAAGACCGAGTTTTTACTTTATCATTTGGATTTCCAATAATTAATTCTTGAGGATGATCCTTAATAAGTCTAGGTATATGGTTGTGTTTCAGCTTGGTTATTGTTTGTAGTATCTTTCTCACTGTCATTTGGTATGTTTAGGTTTCCTAATTGATTAGTTAGATCAATTATTTCTAGATTTTCTGATTTGGACTCTTCATGAAAAGAGACATGAATAGATTCCTCAACTTTTCTAGAGATAGTGTTATAGACTCTAAATGCTTTGCTAGAGGTAGAATATCCCAAAAAGAATGCTTTGTGTGATTTAGAATCAAACTTATCTCTATCATCTTTGGTATTTAAGATATAACATGTAGATCCAAAGGTATGAAAATAGTCAACTCTAGGTTTCTTAGAATGTATTATTTCATACGGAGTTTTCTTCAAATGAGAATGAACAGTTACTCTATTTAACACATAGCATGCAGTGTTTACAGCTTCAGCCCAAAAGGTTTTGGGTGTGTTATGTTCGAGCATCATAGTTCTAGCTATTTCTTGTAGTGATCGATTTTTCCTTTCGACTATACCATTTTGTTGTGGAGTGCGTGGAGCAGAAAAATTGTGAGTTTACCCTTGAGATGTGCAAAATTCTTCAAATACATGATTTTCAAATTCTCCACCATGATCACTTCTAATGGTACATATTTTGCTTTGTAATAGATTTTCAATCATAGAGCAAAATTTTATAAAAGCATGAATAGTATCATCTTTGGTTGCAATAAAATGTACCCATGTATATCTACTATAATCATCAACAATAAAAAAACAATATCTTTTGCCACCGATAGATTGTGTCCTCATAGGTCCAAATAAATCCATGTGAATTAATTCTAAAGATCTACTGGTGCTAAGTTCATGTTTTGGTTTAAAAGAGGTTTTTGTTTGCTTTACCAATGTACATGGTTCACAATTTTCAACTTGATCAAAGGATAAAGTAGGCAAACCACGAACAAGATCATATTTCACTAACTTTTTGATAACATGTGAACTAGCATGTCCTAGCTTTTTATGCCATAATTGTAAAGTATTTTCATTTGCAAGCAAGCATTTTCCTACTACAAATTTCATAGAGTTAGGTCTAAGGATATAAAGATTTCCAACTCTTTTTCCTTCATAGACAACATTTGTAGTGTTTTCTATTAATAATTTGCAGCAGGTTTTGTTAAATAAAACATCATAGCCACTATCACATAATTGACTCACACTTATTAAGTTATGGTGCAAACCATCAACAAGTAGAACATTCTTTATTTTGAGGTTTGTACCAACGTTACCTATTCCAACAATTTTACCTTTACCGTTATCTCCAAAAGTGACTGTTCCACTCTTCTTTTCTTCAAAGGTTTGAAATGCATCCTTGTTTCCGGTCATGTGTTTGGAACATCCACTGTCAACCACCCAATCCTGCATTAGAATGTAGGTTTTGGTACCCATGTGATGGTCCGATATGGTTAGAAGCATTTAAGTAGAGACTGTATAAAAATTCTGATTCAGAACTTCAGTCGGTCGACAATTGTTCGACCGACATCTTTCTCGGTCGACTAATCGTCGATCGAGAAGGTTGCTGTATTGCAAATTAAAGATAGAAATTCAGCCGGTTGACTAATTTTCGACTGAAATAGTTGCTGTTTGATTTTGATTTGTCACAGGCATCTGGTCGGTCGACAAAAGTTCGACCGATTATATTTTCGGTCGACAATACTTCGACCGATTAAGTTTCTGTTTCAGTACAGCAGTTCAGAAAATTATTACAATTCATAAAACCTTTTATTAAGTTGAGATAATACAATATGAATTGCAAAATTAAGCATTTGATCATATCTCAACTGAATTGCATTCTACTCTACTAAGTTTGGGATTTTGGGACCCAAACTAAGTAGGAATCCTTGGTCTTATACGTGCATGAAAATGAATAATGTCCAAGACGTAGACAAAAATGACAAGTAATAGAGTCAACTTCATTTCTCTTTCTAGGAATTGTGTTCTTAGGTACAAACATAGTCTGAGTTCTTTTGGGTTGATTTTTCTTTGGATCATATCCCAAACCTTTTCTTCCATTGAAACTAGAGGAGGCTTTTAGGATGTTGTCAAGGATATCTTTTCTTCTTAACTCAAGTAGGTTTCTTTGTAGCTTAGCAATATCATCCATCTTCTTGTGTAAATCTTTTCTAGCTTGATCTAAATCAAATAATAGGGAGTCTCTTTCTTTTACAACATTGTCATAGTCTAGATGGTTACACAGAATTGGTTGAGTCTGAAAATCTTTTAGTTTAGCTAACAATTCAGTCTTTTCTTGAGAGAGAAGATCAACATTTGTTTCTAGAGTGAGTAGCTTGTTAGTGCAATCATTTAAAGATGTTTTTATAGATAAATTTTCAAGATCAATGTTGTTCTTTTCATAAGAGAGATCATTTAATTTAGCATATAGCTCATCATTTGTTTTGATAACCTTCTTTAGTTTCTTCTTGACATCAACATATTTATCATGAGTTTCTTGTAAACTAGTAATTAACTCTTCTTTAGGAAGATCAAGTAGGCTTACCTCTGGAGAGTCTTCATTATCTTCTCTTGCCATTAGACATTCCACCTTTTCTTCTCCGCTTTCACTTTCACTTGACTCATCCCATGCAGCTTTATAGGCTTTTTCTCCTCTCTTCATGTGTGAGCTTTTCTTTCCTTTCTTTGCTTTAGGACATTCATTTTTGAAATGTCCTTTCTTTCCACACTCAAAGCACCTAGGAGGAGAAAAAGAAGAACTAGAAATTTTGTTAGATTTAAATCTTCTATATTTCTTACCATTGACAATCAACGCGTCTTCTCCTTCTTCTTCACTTGACTCCTCACTTTCTGGTGTCATTATCTTTGAAGCTTTTAGAGCCACATCCTTCTTCTTTCCTTGCTGAAGTTCACGTTCTCTTCTTTCTTCCTCTTCTAGGGTTGCTTCATGAGCTTCTAGATTGCCAATGAGTTGCTCCATTTTCAGCCTAGTGAGGTCATTAGCTTCTTCAATGGCTGTCACCTTTGGCTTGTATTTAGGAGGAAGTGATCGAAGGATTTTTGATACCTGATCTTCTTCAAGAACAGTTTTTCCTAGGGCATTTAAACCATTAACAATAGAAGAGAATTTTGCAAACATTTCACTAATAGATTCATTTGGATCCATACGGAAGTGTTCAAACTTTTGTTTAAGCATGCTAATCTTAGAATTCTTGACTTGAACTGTACCTTCATAAGTTAAGGACAGTCTATGCCAGATGTCATAGGCTGTGTCACAGTTTGATATCCTATTAAATTCTCCTACAGAAATTGAACAATATATAATGCTTACAACTTTGGCATTCATTTGAGCCAACTTTACCGTGTTTGCATCCCACTCTGCATATTGTGTTTGAGGAAGCTCGTATGGGGTTGACACCATCCTCCATAAGTCCCAATTGATGCCTTGGAAGTAGAACTGCATCCTTCTCTTCCAATATATGTAGTTTGTTCCATCAAATGCCGGAGGTCTAACATCAAGTGTTCCTTCAAGGTTAAGGTTGTTAAGCACCCCGTCACCCATTCTTCAAGACCTTGTTAAGGTTCCTTGAAGCCTGCTCTGATACCAATTGAAAAACACTAGAGGGGGGGTGAATAGAGTTTTAAAACAATTTTATAAATTATTTCACTCAAACAACCACAATTGAAAATGAAAGAAGGAGACAGGTGTTTAGAGTGGTTCCAACTTTAGCAAATACTAAAGTTGTCAGTCCACTACCCGGTTGCTTACCCAACCGGGATTTTGAAAGTATTAATTTTATTACCTTCACAAGGATTTACACAAAATACAATACTTTCTTTACACCCCTTGAAGAGACTTCACTTGAAGTAGATGCACCAACTTGAGGTAGCCTTCTTGAAGTAACTCCAAGCTCCCCCTTGAAGTAGCCTTCCTCTCTAGAAGTAACCTCCCGTTGCACCAGCCTTCTTGAAGTAGCTCAAGGTCCCCTTCTTCACCAAGAAGATCTTCAACCTCTCCAATCCGCAGCCTCCAACCTAGGAGTAGCAAGGAGAGTACAAACAACAATAGAGAACAAGAAAGAAAATAGAAATTACAACTTATCTTTTGTAGCACAATGCTTGATTTGCCTAGATCAAGCGTGTAGATCTCCTAACCAAAGTGTATGGAAATGTAATTGCATTGGATAGGAGATGCTAGCCTATATGGAGTCTCTTTCTTTTACAACATTTTCATAGTCTAGATGGTTACACAGAATTGGTTGAGTCTGAAAATCTTTTAGTTTAGCTAACAATTCAGTCTTTTCTTGAGAGAGAAGATCAACATTTGTTTCTAGAGTGAGTAGCTAGTTAGTGCAATCATTTAAAGATGTTTTTAAAGACAAATTTTCAAGATCAATGTTGTTCTTTTCAGAAGAGAGATCATTTAATTTAGCATATAGCTCATCATTTGTTTTGATAACCTTCTTTAGTTTCTTCTTGACATCAACATATTTATCATGAGTTTCTTGTAAACTAGTAATTAACTCATCTTTAGGAAGATCAAGTAGGCTTACCTCTTGAGAGTCTTCATTATCTTCTCTTGCCATTAGACATTCCACCTTTTCTTCTCCGCTTTCACTTTCACTTGACTCGTCCCATGCAGCTTTATAAGCTTTTTCTCCTCTCTTCTTGTGTGAGCTTTTCTTTCCTTTCTTTTCTTTAGGACATTCATTTTTGAAATGTCCTTTCTTTCCACACTCAAAGCACCTAGGAGGAGAAAAAGAAGAACTAGAAATTTTGTTAGATTTAAATCTTCTATATTTCTTACCATTGACAATCAACGCTTCTTCTCCTTCTTCTTCACTTGACTCCTCACTTTCTGGTGTGATTATCTTTGAAGCTTTTAGAGCCACATCCTTCTTCTTTCCTTGCTGAAGTTCACGTTCTCTTCTTTCTTCCTCTTCTAGGGTTGCTTCATGAGCTTCTAGATTGCCAATGAGTTGCTCCATTTTCAGCCTAGTGAGGTCATTAGCTTCTTCAATGGCTGTCACCTTTGGCTTGTATTTAGGAGGAAGTGATCGAAGGATTTTTGATACCTGATCTTCTTCAAGAACAGTTTTTCCTAGGGCATTTAAACCATTAACAATAGAAGAGAATTTTGCAAACATTTCACTAATAGATTCATTTGGATCCATACGGAAGTGTTCAAACTTTTGTTTAAGCATGCTAATCTTAGAATTCTTGACTTGAACTGTACCTTCATAAGTTATGGACAGTCTATGCCAGATGTCATAGGCTGAGTCACAGTTTGATATCCTATTAAATTCTCCTACAGAAATTGAACAATATAAAATGCTTACAGCTTCGGCATTCATTTGAGCCAACTTTACCGTGTTTGCATCCCACTCTGCATATTGTGTTTGAGGAAGCTCGTATGAGGTTGACACCATCCTCCATAAGTCCTAATTGATGCCTTGGAAGTAGAACTGCATCCTTCTCTTCCAATATGTGTAGTTTGTTCCATCAAATGTCGGAGGTCTAGCAACAAGTGTTCCTTCAAGGTTAAGGTTGTTAAGCACCCCTCACCCATTCTTCAAGACCTTGTTAAGGTTCCTTGAAGCCTGCTCTGATACCAATTGAAAAACACTAGAGGGGGGGTGAATAGAGTTTTAAAACAATTTTATAAATTATTTCACTCAAACAACCACAATTGAAAATGGAAGAAGGAGACAGGTGTTTAGAGTGGTTCCAACTTTAGCAAATACTAAAGTTGTCAGTCCACTACCCGGTTGCTTACCCAACCGAGATTTTGAAAGTATTAATTTTATTACCTTCACAAGGATTTACACAAAATACAATACTTTATTTACACCCCTTGAACAGCCTTCACTTGAAGTAGATGCACCAACTTGAGGTAGCCTTCTTGAAGTAACTCCAAGCTCCCCCTTGAAGTAGCCTTCCTCTCTAGAAGTAACCTCCCGTTGCACCAGCCTTCTTGAAGTAGCTCAAGGTCCCCTTCTTCACCAAGAAGATCTTCAACCTCTCCAATCCGCAGCCTCCAACCTAGGAGTAGCAAGGAGAGTACAAAGAACAATATAGAACAAGAAAGAAAATAGAAATTACAACTTATCCTTTTGTAGCACAAGGCTTGATTTGCCTAGATCAAGTGTGTAGATCTCCTAACCAAAGTGTATGGAAATGTAATTGCATTGGATAGGAGACGCTAGCCTATAGGACACGAATTTTGATCTAAGAGAAGAAGTAGCCAATTGTCACTATGCTCAATTTGCTCACAAATAGGTTGCTCAAAGTATGCTCAAAGATTTCTCAAGTGTAACAAGTGAGTTTAGGTGTCCTAAGGCATGTCCTATTTATAGGAATGTCCTACAAGTGCTTAAGGACGTTCTAGACCCCTTCTAGGGGTTTCTAAGTGCTTAACTAGTCGTTAGGTACAAGTTTGTTGCTTTAGCAACGGATAATTAATTAATTCTGCAGTTGCTGTCAGAGTCCATCTCGGTCGAGAAATGGTCGATCGAGACACCTACTCGGTCGAACTTTTGTCGACCGACAGGCTCTCTGAATCAAGTGTTTTGCAACGTTTATCTCCAACTGCCAACTACCTTGTCAGATGTGTCTAACGGCTACTTGGGTCTTTCTCGGTTGAGAAGATTGTCGACCGAGAGTGTCTCGGTCGAGGAGTTAGTCGACCGAGATTGACCCTGTTTCAATTTTTCAATTAAAGCACTAAGTGTGTGTATGAGTGTGCATATGTGACACTTATTTGAAGGAAATAACCTATCTAAATGTGATGTTTAGCTAGGGAGAATCTAACGCTTGATTTACATGAAATCTAAGTACTTGTACATTATATATTTATACAAGTTTTTACAAAGCGATTACATTTCATGAAAATATAAATATGTAAGCATATGGATTTCCCTAATTGCTTTGTCATCCACCTTATTCCTGCAACAGTCAAGTAGCACGTTAGATTAACAAGAATGAAATGTTTGTCATTATCAAAACAAAGGGATTTACAGATGTCCATTTAGCCAACAATAAAATACATAATCAGCCGTGTATCATACTTTTATAGGATCAAATACAGAAACATTGGATGAGGTCTTTCTTACTTTTATATACTATAGTTGGTAGTAAATATACATGTTCTTCATATTCCTTTTATGATGATAAGATGTTTCATGTTCTAATGTTGTTTGCTTATTCAGATAGTGATGATTACCTACTCATCAAGGTTGTAACTTTACTACCATTATTTAATAATCATACGTGTGCTAATAATAGTGTTGGTGGAGAGTTATATTTGCCGCTGAGATTTGGAATCTCACCCTGTGGGTTACCCACATCATTTTTTAGGTGGATGTGCATGAGGAGGTAGGAATCATGCAACCGAGCTTGTGCAACAGCAAGAAGGATACTAGATGACAAGTTTGGAAGTGTTGTTGGTGGTTCTTTTCTTGTTAGAGTCCTAGAGTCGTCCTTGTACACTCAGCATGTCTTAAGGATGGTTGTTGGGTGTGTATTGTAGATGTGTTTCAATATGTGGTTTGGCTTGTATGCTCTTTCCATGTATGGATACAGTGGATATGTATATATATGTTTGTAATATGTTTTCTTGTAACAATCTGATGGCATACATGGTAAGTACCTTACGACAGGAAAGGACTCGCATGTAAAGATTCTTGTCATTTGGATCTAAATGAAAAAGGTTTTAATTTCTAGTGTTTTTCGATAATCTATTTATTTAAGCTTGTTTCTACAATTAGTTTTGAGTTATCTCGTAGGAGGTGTCACACTTGCCATTGGAGCTTATCATGACTATGAGATTTGGAATATGGATTTTAAAACTACATTCCTTAATAGGAATCTACTTGAAGATGTGTAAATGACACAACCCAAGGGTTTTATACATCCAAAGGATGCAAATAAAGTTTGTAAGATACAAAGGTTAATCTATGGATTGAAGTAAGCATATCAGAGTTGGAATCTTGTTTTTGAGGAAATATTCAAAGAGTTAGGGTTTAGTATAAATGAAGATGAACCATGTCTTTTTAAAAAAGTTAGTGGGAGCATGATTATATTCCTCATATTGTATATAGATGACATACTATTGATGGGGAACGACATCCCTACTTTACATATGGTAAAGACCTATCTAGGAAATACATTCTCTATGATGGACTTAGGCAAACCATCCTATCTTAGGCATCCAGGTCTATAGAGATAAATCTAGAAGTCTTAATGGCCTAAGACATAGAACATACATTGACAAAGTGCTGAAAAGGTTCAGTATGGAGAACTCAAACAGAGGAAAATTACCCATATCTCATGATGTTAATTAGTATCTCTAGAGACTAATGTCACAGTTCTTGTAAAGAATGGGATCACATGAGTAAGATTCCATATGCATCTGTGATTGGATCTATCATGTATGCAATGTTATGTACCTACCCTGATGTATCATATGCCTTGAGTATGACTAGCATGTATCAATCAGATCCCGATAAAAGTCATTGGACTTCTATAAAAAAACATCCTTAATTACTTGAGAATAACTAAGGATCAATTCCTTATATATGGTGGTGAGGAAGAGTTGGTGGTAAAGGGGTACACTGATGCAAGCATCCAAACTAACAAAGATGACTATAGATCACAATTTGGATTTGTGTTCTGCCTAAATAATAGAGTTGTAAGCTGGAGGAGTTCCAAGATAGAGATAATTGTTGATTCTACAATAGAGGTCAAGTATATTTTTGCCTCCAATCCAGCAAAGGAGGCCATTTGGATCAAGAAGTTCATTTCTGAACTTGGGGTGGTTTCAAGATCAGCGATGCAATAGAGCTATATTGTGACAAGAATGGAGCTAATGCAAAAGATAATGAACCCAGATTGTACCGGCGTTCTAAGAACATAAATAGTGATTTCATCTCATATGAGAGATTATACAACAAGGAGATGTGAAGATTTGTAGAGGACCAACTAAATGCAATGTGGGTGACCCCTTGATAAAAGAACTTTCATAGTAGAAACATGAAGGTCATGTTAGGTCACTTGGGTTTAAGTTCATGGGTTATTGTCTATAAGTGCAAGTTAGAGTGTTGGTATGTATGCCCAGAGAGCCAATCATATGATGATTGTAATGGTATATCTTGTAAACAATTTGATTAATAATAAAGGCAATCTTCATATATATGCTCGTTCAATTGTGAGAGAAAGATGTAACATAATAAATGTCTTAAGAATGATCTTACCCAATGACGTATGTCTTCAGGTTGAGGACTTGAACAAAGAGATCATATGAATGATAAGAGTATATACATCATTTTTATGTCCCTAGTTAGATGTTATTGTGGAAATTGTTAGAAAATAATAATACATTAGACTAGAGTGTGTGTTGGTTGATGACAGAATAACATTAGTCATGATATGTGATATCAAACCAAACACATAGGTACTTACTAGAGAATAGTGTATCACAGAGACCCACCTTGAGTGTGATGCATGGAAACCATTGAATGGTAGTCAAAATCATCTCTCATAGTGATGGAGGTGAATTTCGTTCTTAGACCTGAAGTCACTACACTCATTACATGTCATTTGATGTAATTTGATTCAGTGTGACCTTGAATAAGGGTTACCATAAAGGTGTTTTGCGGATATATTGTAACACATGGGGATGACTATGAGTGATGTAGATGAGATGTTTTCGTCCTATTGGAGTTGATATCCTGGCCACTTGATAAGTGAGATTGAGAAATGCATGACCATGCTCATGCGAGTCAATATGTGATATTGAATTCACATGTATCTCAGATAGTCTTCTCTAGTTCAAGGAATATGGACTAAATGTTGAAGAGGATGATGACTTCATGTCTTGAGTTCAATCTAGATATTAGAGACAAAAGAACTATATGATCACTATAGCACTAATAATAGATTGTAGGTTGAAGTTGTTCTCTAACTTTTCAATTACAATAATATGTTGCTAGATACTGCTCATTGCTTGTGATGTCATAAATTAGTTATGAACATTCACTGCTAATGTAACTTGGGACCTATAGGGTCAAGCCCATATGATACACCTAGAAAAGGATTTTACTCATGAATATGATTTTAACTTGATTACTAAAGTGTTAGGTATTTAATTTAAACAAAATTGACAATTAGAAATCTAAAACTATCAGTTCACTACTGAACCAATCGATTCAGATTTACGAACTGACCAGTTCAGGTTGTGAACTGACCGGTTGCTTGATCAGTAAGACTGGATCATGGATTGAAGTTGGCATCATGTTGTACATTACTCGAATATTGAAAGCCAACACAATTGCAAATTGGAAAAATGATAAATCAATTGACTCAAGAGTTGAACCAATAGACTCATGTGTGAACCGATTGGTTCATGGTATGTTACTTTTGGAAAATTTATGAAATTTAGTCTTTTTGACTTCCAATTGATATTGAAATCCTGACCCTAACCCTCCTATAATTAGAGGGGTAGTCGAGGATTTCTAGAGACACAACAATAAGCTTTAACAATTGTTTTTTTCTCACAATTGTGGTAATGTGAGAACTCGAGCAAGTCTTACTCATTAAAGGGAGAGACAACTAGGGAGATACAACAAGGGAGATCAAGTAGATGCTAGAACGTTGACTAGAAGGGACAACTTCTTGTATGTCTCAAAATAATCACAGGAGTTTCTAATAGTTCGTGTGGGCTACGTAGAGGCGATGAGGTCTTTGCCACTAACTAAGAAGATGTAATCAACTACCATAAGTGGTGATAGACTAGGAGGCTGCCTCTAACAGTCATCTAGGTGCAACTTGAAAAGGAAGCACATTGCAACAAGGATAGTCACTACACTTGTTCCAGGACCATATATATGTCTTGCATTATTCCTTATCAATTTATAGCTATTGATGCAATTTGTTGTTGAAGGGGATTATGGAAAGAAATTTTTTATTTTTCTGCCACATATGATGCCGTGTTCCCCTAAAAAATGATCTCTAATTGAACTAAGACTCTAATGGGCCTCAACTATAACACACAATCATAACTGGGCACATGAAATGATCTATCTGATAATGACTGTAGAAGATGATTCTTGTACACAAGAATACAAAATTCACGTACTTATTTGATTCTAAAAACTATTTCAGGTAAAGTTACCATCCTACCTGTTGGCTAAATTGGACATTAGCTCATATTATCTTTTGATGATAACAAAATTTTTTTATTTCTGATTATTAACATTCTATCTATTTTTTGAGGAATAAAAGAGCATGATTGAGAATAATTGATCAAGATTGGAATATCAAATACTTGAATTATTGTGTACTTGTGCTTATTTGTAATACAAATGTATAGTGTTTAGAACTCATGTAAAATCAATCTATGGATTAACCCCACCTATCCTAAACCTATCCATATGTATAAACCAAGTGTCTAGGGTAGGTTGGTCACATTAGAAAAACTATTAGATATGTTTTTCAACTATTGTTAAATCAAGTTCCAGGGACTATTTTAGTAAAAGAAATTGTCACCGAGACAAACTCGATCGACAATATTGTCAACCGAGTACCCTGTTGGTCAAAGACCCAGAGCACAGAAAAAACCTTTATAATTTCCTAGCCTTGAGTTATTCCCGGTCGAAGAAATTGTCAACCAGAATCAAAGTTTTTTGTACCAAAAAAAGATTGTTAGATCGTATGACCAAGAAGCTAGAATATTTGTTAGCTGTTAATAGAGTTTGACCCTTTGACCAACCTCGTTCAAAAAATTTCTTGACCGAGTGTCTTCCGATCGACACTTTTGTCGATCGAGATAGGTTCTGGAATACCAACTTTATTAACAAATAAATCAGCCATTACACCTACATTGACCCATCTATAATGGCTATATCTCATCATAGAACACTCTAGACACTACCCTAAGACATCCTAACACTTGCACTCCATTCCTACAAATAGTAGTGGTCTAGGGGCATCCCATATATAACTTACATGCTTGCAATACAACACTTGAGCAACATTTGAGCAATCTTGAGCCATAGCCTTCATTTGCAATATTTTACAACTGCCAAATTCATTTCCTAGTCATAGTTCTCCAACACCACCATTTCATCATTGCCTAATCCATAGTAGTATTGGTCCATAAGCTTGACCTAGGACATTGTGAGCTACATTGGTGTTTTTCCTTTCTCTAATATTCTTTCTTAATTCATGAATTCTTGTGAGACTACTCCAAGGAGAGGAGGATGTCCAAGGTCTTGAAAGTGAAGAAGGAGTCTTCACTCATGTTCTCTTCCATGTCTGTCTAAGAAGAGGAAGTGTTGTAGTGCTCTTTCATCGTCCATTAAAGAAGAGGGATTGTTGTGGTGCTCTTCCATCGTCTGTTAAAGAAGAGGAGATTGGTGCTATTCCATCATCCATCGAAGAAGAGGTTTGCATGATGATCTTCCATGGCTGGTAAAGAAGAGGGATTAGTTGCAAAAAGCACTTTTGTAATTTGTCCTAACAGATTAACAATAAAATTATTTGTTGCAAAATCCTAGTTGGAAACAACTAGGTAGTGGACTGACATCTTAGGCAGAACCACTCTAAATCCCATCTTCATTTGGTTTCTTGTATTTTCCATTCCATTATTGCATTAAATTTTTATAAGAATCGATTCACCCCCCTCTAGATCTCTTCATTTGGTATCAGAGAGGGTCATCAAGAAACCTTAATCGGTTCTTAGCAACCTCAATTTGGAAGGATCGCACGTGAGCATGCCTCCAATGTTCAATGGGTCTGACTACACCTACTAGAAAAGGAGGATGTAGTTCTACTTTCAAGTCATCAACTTTGATTTATGGAAGATGATAGATCGCCCATATGAACTTCCAAAAATGGAATTGGAAACATGGGACGCTAATACATTAAAATAATCCACACTCAATACAAATGTAGTAAGTATTCTTTATTGTTCTTTATCTATTAGTGAATTTAATCACATATCTTCATGTGAAATAGCTCATGAAATATAGCACAAATTAGTTGTAACACATGAAGGAACTACACAAGTTAAAAATACTAAAATCAGTATGTTAAAACATAAATTCAAATTTTTTCATTTGCAATCTGACAAAACTATTTGAGAAGTGTATGTTAGATTATCTACCATTGTTAACAACCTAAGTGCACTTGGGAAAAACATCAATGAGGAAGATAAAGTATCAAAGATACTTAGGTCTTTGCCTCCCAGGTACAAGTCAAAGGTAACTACTATTGAGGAAGCAAATAATCTCACGACACTTAAGATGGAGCAGCTCATCGGGAACTTGGAGACAGACAGAGTCACTTTAGAAGACGAAGAAATGATTGAGGCATAGCAACAAAAGGGAAGAAATAAGGAACATGTATTTAAAGCCACCTCCAAGACACCATCAAAAAATAACAATCAAGACAACAACAACAGGAGCAGTGATGATGAAGCAAACATTCTAATTGTGTAAGAAATATAAATGTTTTTGTTCTTCCAGGTGCTTCGAATGCAGAAAAAGGGGCCACGTGAAGAATAAATGCCCAAAGCTAAAAAAGAAGAAGTCCTCATTCAAGAAGAAAGACAAGGGTGAAAAATCCAACAAAGTTGCTTGGGATCAATCCAGTAATGAAAATGGAAGCAACGAAGAAGATGAGATAGAATGTCTCATGGTAAGAGAAGATGATGTAGAAATAGATGAGGTAGATATTTTTGAATTATCTAAAGAAGATTTAGTTACTAGTCTCGAAGACATTCATGCAAAATACATTGATTGCAAGAAACAAAAGAAAAAACTTTGTAAAATTATTGATGAACTTCACATTCATTTAGATCACCTCAATATTGAAAACGATACTCTGGAGTATTCAAATAATGCATTAAAAGAATATATTGAAGATTATAAAGAACAATTACTTGTTCTTGAAAATAATGATAATATTCTCTCTCAAGAAAAGATTGATGTCCTCACAAAATTAAATGATTATCAAAGTCAACCTATCATATGCACACATTCATATTATGATGCACTGGTAAAAGAAAAAGATACTTTATTTTCAAATCTTGCTCAAGAAAATTTAAATATATCTAAAATGCTTATTGAAAATGTTGAACTACAAAAATAAGTTTCTAGATTAATGCAAGGAAATAAAAATCTTCATAATATCCTAGATAACTCTTATAAACAAATACGAAGAAGAGGTCTAGGATATGTACCTAAAAATTAAAATATAAAAGCATATATTCCCAAGACTAAAACTATATATGTATCGAAAACTAAAATTGTAAATTATCAAACTATTCAAAAGAAAAATGAAATATCCTCAATTTCATGTCATTACTGTCAACGTTTAGGTCACTATTCTTTATCATGCAAATATCAAAAGAAAGGAGCAATAGAGATGGTTTGGGTTCCCAAAATTTTTACTTAAACCAAAAAGGAGAACTTATTGAGATTTGACTTGTGAAATATTTTGACAAACACACTTATGTTGTATTTAAACAATATTTTAATCATTTTTCATATTTAAAATATATATATATATATATATATATATATATATATATATGTGTGTGTGTGTGTATCTATATTATTGTTCAAAACAAGATTTCTAGTTTTCCAAAACTAATTTTGGTCGACAAATATCTAAACCGAGTAACCTCTTAGTCGAAAACTTGTTGGACTGAAAATTTATTTCTATAAAGATATTTTTGAGTTGATAATATAAGTTCTTCTACTTTATTAATTAACCATAATGGACTCTACTTGGGTACCAAAAACCTTCTAAACTCGCAGGATTGGGTGGTTGATAGTTGATGCTCCAAGCATATGAATGGAGATAAAAAAGGCCTTCAAATTACTCAAAAAGAAGAAGGAAGGATCAGTCACATTCGAAGAAAATGGAAAAGGAACCTTCATGGGGATAGCTAATTTTGAAACTAATCTCACAATTAAAAAGGTGCTATTATTAAATGGTTTAAAAAACAATTAGTAAATGCTTTTAAAAACTTGCTGCAAATTACTTGAAGAAGACACAAACAATATTGTACATGAAGGAAAAAGAGTAGGCAATCTTTACGTTCTTAGGCCTAATTCTATGAAATCAATTGTTGGAAAATGTCTTATTGCAAATGATAATACTCAAAATCTATGGAATAGGAAATTAGGACATGCAAGCACTCATGTTATTAAAAAATTAATTAAACATGATCTAGTTCGTGGTATGTCTAAAATCTCTTTTGATAGTCCTGAAAATTGTGAAACTAGCACATTAAGAAAACAAACTAAAACTTCTTTTAAGAAAAAATAAATCCTTAGTACACCCAGACCTCTTGAACTCATACATATGGATTTTTTTGACCAATGAGAACACAATCTATAGGTGGAAAGATATATTTCTTTTTAATTATTGATGATTATATTAGATATACTTGGGTACATTTTCTTTCAAGCAAAGATGATACTATTGAAATATTTATTCATTTTTGCTCAAAAATTGAAAACCAAATTCAAAATAAAATTTGCACCATTAGGAGTGATCATGGAGGAGAATTTGAAAACCATCCTTTTGAAGATATTTTCTCATCTAAAGGGTAAACTCACAATTTTTATGCTCCACGCACACCACAACAAAACGATTTAGTTGAAAGGAAAAATCATTCTTTGGAAGAAATGGCTACAACCATGCTATTAGAACATGGCATACATAAAACTTTTTGGGCTGAAGACGTTAATACCGCATGCTATGTTCAAAATAGAATTTCAATTCATCCCCAACTTAAAAAGACTCCTTATGAAATACTCTTTTCTAAGAAACAAACAATGAAACAAAAAACGATCTTCCACAACTAATTCAAGATTTAACCATATCTCCTAAAGAAGATAATAATACTAAAAATGAAAAAAATTAAAATTAAAATGAAGAATCCCATCAATACATTCTAAGAATAATAAAATACCACCCATAAGACCTAATAATTGGTGATCCTTTTGATGAAGTAAAAACTAGATCCCATTTTTGAGATGTAGCTAACACAATTTTTGTATCAATCATTGAACCTAAGTAGGTTGATGAAGCTCTTAAAGATGATTATTGGATCATTAGAAGAACTAAATCAATTTGCCAAGAATGATGTATGGTATTTAGTGCGTAGACCTAAAGATAAAACCATTATCGGAACTAAATGAGTATTTCATAACAAGTTAAATGAAGTTGGAGAAGTTGTTAGAAACAAAGCTAGATTGGTCACTCAAGGGTATAATCAACAAGAAGGAATTGACTTTGATGAAACCTATGATCCTATAGATAGACTTGAATCAATTCATATGCTATTAGCTCTAGCTACACATAAAAACATCAAACTCTTTCAAATGGATGTTAAAAGTGCATTTTTAAATGGAATAATACAAGAGGAAGTGTATGTCTCTCAACCTCCCAGTTTTGAAGATCCAAAACATTCTGATCACATTTACAAATTAAAGAAAGCATTATATGGTTTGAAACAAGCCCCTAGAAATTGGTATGAATGCCTAAGAAATTATCTTTTCGAAAATGATTTTTCTATGGGAAAATCAAATCCTACATTATTTATCAAAAAGTATGAATCAAATTTTCTTATCATTCAAATATATGTTGATGATTTTGGTGCTTCAAATGAATTCCTTTGCACACAATTTAGTGATATTATGCAAAAGGAATTTGAAATGAGTCTTATGGATGAGTTACCATTTTTCTTGGGTTTTCAAATTAAACAAACTTCAAGTGGTATTCTCCTCAACCAAGAAAAATATGCAAAAGAAATATTGAAACGATTTAATATGGAAAATTTCAAGCATGCTTTTACTCCAATGGGAATCTCAGTAAAAATTGACAAAGATGAGGTTGGTGAACCCATTAACAATTCTTTATATAGAGGTATGATTGGTTGTTTACTATACTTAACTGCAGCTCGACGATATATGATGTTTGTTGTTGACTGATGCACACATTTTCAATCGAACCTCTATGAATTCTCATCTGGTCATTGTCAAAAGGATCTTAAGATATTTAGCTAGTACACTAGACTATCCACGAGATCAACCATTTGACCTTAAAGCATAAATTGATGCCGACTACGTTGGATGTCACCTTGATCACAAAAGTACTAGTGGAGGTTGTTTCTTACTTGGAGAATCACTTGTATATGGTTTTGTAAGAAACAAAAGACTATTGATTTATCCACCATAGAAGCAGAATATATGGCAACCAGCACGTGTTGCACACAAGTTTTATGGATGCAACAAGTTCTAAATGATTATGGATTTTCATTATCTTCAATGCCATTTTTTGTGATAATACAAGTGCAATAAATTAGCTCATAATCCAATTTTACATAGTCATGCTAAACATATTGAAGTAAGACATCATTTTCTTTGGGATCATATTGCAAAAAATAACATATGTCTTAATCATGTTGATACTGAAAACCAATTATCTGATATTTTTACAAAACCCCTTGGCTTATAACAATTTATAATAATTAGAGATAAGTTAAGTATTGTTCCTCTTGAATATATATATTTTGATCTCTTTGCATAATTATTTTATTGTATACACTAACATTATTACTTTTTTAAATGTTTATCTGAAAATAATTTACTATCATACTTAGTCAATCTCAATTAATGCTCACTACAAAAATTTCTCAAAGTTTCAACATCATTCGAAAAATTCCTAGACCGAGTAGGAATTCGGTCGACAAAATTCTCGACCAAAATCCACTCAATGGGACCCTCATTCCGGTATTCACATAGTAATTAGAGAACATTCTAGATATTCCCTGATTGCAAAAAAAAAATCTCTGAATGCATGTCATTTGGTCGACGAATTCTTTGACTGAGGACTCGACCATAGAAAATATTTTCAAATTAAAGTCGACCGACTAGCCATTAGAATAGAGACGTTGAGGGCTAGGTCAACAAAATTGTCGATCGAGGATTAGTCTATTTTGCTATAACTAGCACCCAATTCGGCCATTCTCTTCACACCTCAAAGTGCATTCTTCTCTGGCACTTCTCTAGCATTCCTTAATCTCTCCTTTAGCAACTGTCACCCCCTATCCTCTCTACATTTTCTTCCACCAATTTTTTCTCAAGATGGCATCCTCTTCAGGTCGCGGTGGCAAGAAACAAGCAACATCTAGGAGGGGGCATATGGTGACTCTGGCTCTTAAGGTCATCAACGAGTGTTGGTATGTATGCCCTGAGAGCCAAGAATGGGATGATTGGTAGGATACATTAAGATTGATTTGACAAAGATCAAAGGTAAGCTTCCAATTCTTTCTAGTTCAGTCATATGAGATAATGATAGAACATATTGAATGTCTAGAGAATGACTGTACTCAATGATGTATGCCATCAGGTTCAGGACCTGAATGATGAGATCATAGGGATGCTAAGAGTTTGTACATTCTTATTATGTCCCTAGTCGTTTGTCATTGTGGAAGGTAGATAGACAACAGTGATATACAAGACTAGATTGTGGTGTTGGTTGATGACAGAATCTCATTAGTCATGATATGGAGATATCAAACCAAACACATAGGTACTTGTTGGAGAACAAGTTTACCGGACAAACCCACCATGAGTTTGACACATGGAACCATGACATGGTAGTCACAGTCAGTTCTCACAGTGATGGTGGTGAGTGTGATTCTTTGACCTCAAGTCACTACACTCAACACATGTCGTTGGGTACACTTTGATATCATCAAACGCAGTCCTAAAACATGGTTTGTTATAAAGGTGATGATTGGGTGGCTTTGACACATGGGTCTTTTGAGGGGTGAGTGATAGATATGGGAATTGTCCCTCTTGAGGGAGTTTGATATCCATGGCCACTTGATGAGTAGGATTTAGATAGGTGTGCGCACGCATGTGTGAATCAATATGTGATATCGATGTCATACATATCTCCTCCAATCTATTCTGAGATCAAGAAAGTGAATGAACGTTGACAGGATGACTGTTCCATGCCTAGAGTTCATTCGGGATATCAGTGACAAAGGAATTATACATTCATTGTAACACCATTCACGGATTGTAGGATTGAAAGTTGTTCTCCAATTTTCTATTTCACTTGGGTAGCACTGATGTGCGACTAGACACCATTCTTTGCTTGTGAAGTCATAAGTGTTATGAACTTTCACTGCCAACATGAAATGGACCTGCAGGGTCACACACATAGGATTTAAACTGGAAGAGGATTTTATCCACAAATGATGTTTAGATTGATTACTAAAGGAGTTTAGTAGTTCAATTAAACACTCAATTAATTGATATCTCAAAATCATAGTATTCAAGGTGTTGGATCGATTGATTGGAACTACGATTAACTGATTTTGCACAGTCTACTGCCCAACCTGATCGGCTCATGTGATGAACCAATCGGCTTAAGACAGGATGAGATGAACGGTTTAAGGGTTGAACCGATCGGCTCAATTGGTGTAACTGAGATCATTTGGAAAGTCAGAAGATATTTTGCAAATACAATTTGTCTCACTTGTACAAATTCGATTTGGACAAGGATTAATATTTGATTAATCGGAAACAAATTTCAAAGTCAATTTGAGTTGGATCAGGACCACGAACTGATTGGCTCGGGGAACATCCGATCAGCTCATAGCCCCAGATGATCGACTCGGGTCCCAAACGATCAGCTCAGGGCATGAAACAATCGTTTCAGGTTGTGAAACGATCGGTTCAGCTGGCGAGTTGGTTGCTTTGTGGAAAATCTCAAACCATCCTACTCCTACATTAATCTCGCATTGTTCGGGATAGAGAACCCTATCCCATGACACTCCTATATATAGGGGTATTGGGGGCTTCTCAGAACAACTCAGTGCACCAGTTGCTCTACAGAGTTGTCGTTCTCTTTGGTTTTGGTAACCGCAAGAGAGCCCGAGCAAGTGCTACACGATAAGGGAAGCACAATAAAGGAAAGACAACTACAGAAAGCGACTGGTGGCAGGAGAGTGTGTTAGTGACTAGTACGCCGACATGAGGGTGTGAATCCTTCTGATTCCTTGTGGGACAAGGAGATCAGATTTCGAGGTGGTCCGTGTGGACTACTTCAGAGGCGGGAGACTTCTACTGCTCGGAGGACAGATGTCAATCACGACAGTCCCGGTGAGACTAGGAGCTGACGGTCTCGGTGAGACCATGAGCTGCATAGACATTGTCCAAGACTGGAGGTGAAGACCGCGCAAGCCGCGAAGTAACGTCGCCGAGCAAGCCTCGGGACAAGGTATGCCTCTACAACCCATCTTTCCTATTGTATAGACATTGACGCGTTTCCTTTATTCTGGGTTTGGGAGAAGAATTTTTTTTGTTTCCGCTACTTTCTCTGTCTCCCCTAAAACCAAACAGTGGTATCAAATCCATGTCAACTTTCTATATTTTAGGATTATCGATATGATTGATTTTGGTTTGTCGCCTTTATTTATTGCATACGATGCGAATAAAATTGGCTTTATGCATGTACAATCCTAAATCCACAAATCCTTATATACATATATGATATGTAATATTAATGCACTCGATATGTGTCGCCCTTAAATGAGTTTTGTGGTGGATGTATAGCATGGTTATGGCCAATAAATCCTATGTATGTGTGCTTGGTTGTATGCGGTTGCTTGCATCTCGGTCTGCGCACTGATTCCCAATCTCCTATTCCTAATGTAACTCGAGATAAATCAAGATTTCTTTCCTACCTTTGCTCCCCCCGAATGTAACTCGGGATTTCCCAATTTAAATGTAAAACATGATAGATCTTTTATTTCCTGTTTTGTCAAAGAACGGAGGATAATCTGATGACGACTGAAACAGTCAGATCAAGGAGTGAACCAATCAGTTGGCGATCCATACGATCGGTTCGAGGAGCAAGACGATCGGGTGGCGCCCATGAAGAGATGCACGATGACCAGGCGACCCGATCAGTTGGAGGAGCCAACCGATCGGCTGGTGGCACCCATAAGACCGGCCTGATGGCGAGTTGATCAATCATGGAGATGAGTTGATCAAACCCAGTAAAGGCAAAACACATAGATCATCTTGTACAGGTTCTATGTGATGTAGACCTAGATGATTGTGATTCCTCTTGGCTCAAGGAATCACATTAGGATGGCCATAATCATCGCTTTTATCGTTTCACATGATTTCTGTGGGATATAGCATGTATATGATACGTTCCATATATTGTGGTGATTGGATATGTATATGTACCTATAAAACCAAATATACCATCTAAATATTAAGTCTTTTACACCTTCCATTAGTGGCACACATGAATAACTTGATTGACCAAGTGTAGGTTACACCAAAGCATGGTGTGTTGTCTATCTTGCAGAAGTGTGAAAGGTAGATATGTAGGTTCTGCCAAAGCAGGGTGCATGTTTACTGTGTCAGCTTTTGGGTTAGACTTTACTGGTGATTCTTAGAGCATCTAATCCCAGAGGCACAAAATATTCATGGCAAGGTGTTGCACATGTTCACTCATCAAGAGTTTCATATGATGCAATTGGCATGATGGCCTACCTAAATAGTCAAGATTATGGGCGATCAACCAAAGCTGACTCATGACTTGATGAAATATAGATCTTGACTCACTAGAAGATTGTACATTGCAATCTTCCGAATTGATGGTGAGGACTATCAATTTGAACAAAAATAGTTGGAGTGATAATTAATTAAAATCCTAATTATATCGTCAACCTTTCAAATCAATCAAATAAGTCAAAATTGAGTTTTGGAATAAATTGCATATATTTCCTTTTTGTAGTTCAAATGACAACAAACAACAATCACTTTTCGTTGTGATCGGTCCTTGAGAAGGACAAGCTGAATGGGACTAACTTCCATGACTGGTTTAGGACATTGAGAATTGTTCTCACTCAAGAGAGAAAGCTTTATGTCCTGGATACTCTAGTTCCAGAGGAACCTGCTCCTACTGCACCAAAGGCAGAAAGGGATGCTTATAAGAAGCATTTTGATGATGCCATTGATGCAAAGTGCTTGATGTTGTGCTCCATGAACCATGAGTTGTAGAGACAACATGAGAACATGGGTGTCATTGAGATGATTCAGCATCTCAAGAACATGTATGAAGATCAAGAACGTCAAGAGAGATATGACGTCTCTAGGGTGTTGTTTAAGTGTTTCATGACAGAAGGAGATCCAGTTGGTCCTCACACACTCAAGATGATTTGGTATGTAGAGAACCTGACAAGATTGGGATTTCCCCTCAGCCAAGAGTTGGCTACTGACGTGATACTGCAATCGTTTCCAGAATCATACAGTTAGTTTGTGATGAACTACAACATGAACAACATTGACAAGTCATTGACAGAGTTGTTAGGTATGTTGGGGACAGCCGAGACACAGATGAAGAAGGACAAGCCTAAGTTTGTGATGATGATCAGCGACAAGAACAGCAAGTCCAAGCGTAAGGGCAAGGGCAAAGCTAAGAAAGGTTCTGATGCTAGCCAGCAGCCCAAGTCATCTTCAACTCTCAAGGCCAAGGGAGGCATGACCAAGAGAGGCAATTGCCGCCATTGTCAAAAGCCAGGACATTGGAAAAGGAATTGTCCACTATATCTGGAAGAACTAAAGAAGAAGGAGGCAACAAACATCTCCACCTGAAGGTGTCATGAAATAAACTTGTAACATTTTTGATGTATATGATACCGAGATATAAAAGGTAAAGCACTCAATAAATGGGGCAAGTGTTTCCGCCATAGATAGGAGTACTTTAGTTTATTTTCAGCCTTGAAGGCATGTAATAGAGTTATGAACTGTTATTTCATATTTTCCAATGGATAGAAACACATTATTTTTTGCATATTGTATGGCAATGATAGCAATTAATAAAGTTGATGTTTCAATCTTTGTGGCAATGCCTTGTTTATCTTGTAGTACTTGGTATGTATAATATAAAATGATACCTAAAAGTTATTGATAACTCAAACAATCAAATTAGCATAAATCATGAGAAATTCATATGATGGATAATCTAGACTCTTTTGGTTAGAGAACCAGTCAGACACATGAATCTCTTAGACATGATTAATCAATCTTCACTAGTGGTAGTGGGAGAATGATTATCCTATTAGGTATAATACATGTGATGTATTTACATACCTATTGAAGTTAATGCTAGTACTTCAAATGTTGTTTAGAGAAATACCAATATGAATATCTTGAAGTGTTCAAGAATATGATAGATGAAGTACAAATTTGGTAAAGTGTTAGTTCTTGATGAGATCAATGAATGAAACACTTTAACCAAAAGTTTGAGAACCTTATGAGTGATTATGATAGAGTATCATAGTGAACTCATGATTAAGGCATGGTGATGTCAGAATCAAAAGGAGTCATACTCTAAGGAGTTAGAGGATGATTATCAAATAACTAATTTCTTCTTAAAAGAATACCCCACACTGATAAAGGACATTAAGAATCACAAGGAGTTGTGAGTTCTTATATCCTTGACAGATACACCTCGATTATCTATATGATGAGTTGGTCATGTGATGAGTCAACTATCTAGATGAGAATGAGGAACTAAATTTTGAGTTATGGCTTGTGACCATTACATCCTAAATGACTTCCATGTGAACCATAAGGTATGACCTTGATGGTAGCACCCATTGGGATAAAATCCATAAGTGCAAATGAGTCTTAAAATATTAAGACACATGGATGACATTTAAAGAAGGATGATGCTTGTTGATTGCAACTTAATGACTAAAAGATTTGGCATACAAATACTAAAATCACATTCCTATGAGGAATAAAACAAGGATGTGTATGGGATGCAACTTATAAGGTTTATGAATCCACTAATGCAAATGAAGTCTATAAGTTACAATGGATTAATCAATGTGATTGACTAAGTACAAGCAACTCAGAGTTGGATCTTTACTTTGATGATGTAGTCAAAGGGTTTGATTGATATGTCAAAGATAAAGAAGGGATCTGTGATTTAGTGGGAGTGTATTTGCATTCCACATGTTGATGTGAAATGGAAATGATCTAGAATGGAAATCCAAAGTGGAAATTATCTTTACGGAAGATTAAGACGTTTCCTATGTGATAGGAATAGAGATCTGTAGAGATAGTTCTCAAAAACCTCTTGACCTGAAAAGAGAGAGCATACATTGACAATCTATACTGAAGAGTTCAGTATGCATAGATTAAAGGGGAGAAAACTTTTCCATGTTACATGGAGTTGGTATCCCAAGGCCAAGTGTCCAATTCTTATGAAGAATGGGAATAATAAGAATAGATATGGATCTATCATGTATTTAAACATCCCATTATCTTGCATGTATGGACATAGAAAAATAAAGTGCATTCATCATCTCGTATGTAGGACATGACAATATGATGTGCTCATCCTAATAACTTGTATGTGGGACATGACGAGTGGATATCTTTCTAGTTCCAGTAAGGGTTACTGGAATACCATGAGAACTTGATAAGTAATTGAGAAGAACTAGTTCTATGGAAATAAGGAAGGTTTCAATGTAAAGAGTTACACTGATGCGAACTTCCGAAAAGGACAGAGAATTAATCGCAATATATATATGGGATATATAAAATTGAATGTTTGTTGATAATTGGAAACGTTCCAATAAACCTATTTAAAAGGAAAAGGCTGAGTATCAGTGTGTTAGAGAACAATAGTGGATAATATATGGATCTGGAAGTTCATGAGATGAACTTATAGATATTCCGACCTTTGATGACAAGTAAAGAGTACTTGGTCATGCAATGTGGCTAAAAGTTAGCAAAGGAATACTAGATTGCATATTACGACAACTCCATCTCATACATGTGACGTACATCGAAGAGATGAGAGACATGAAGTTAATACCGACTTTGGCAAGGTGTTGCCATAACTCACTATGTCAGCACTAGAGTACAGAAACATGTGGGACATGTTTGTAGATCACTATGAAAATGATTCAAGGGTGATTGGCTCACAGTGCAAGTGGGAGCCTGTTGGTATGTATGCCCTGAGAGCCAATCATGGGATGATTGGTGGGATACATTAAGATTGATTTGATAAAGATCAAAGGTAAGCTTCCAATTCTTTCTGGTTCAGTCATATGAGATAATTATAGAATAGATTGAATTTCTAGAGAATCACAATACTCAATGACGTATGCCTTCAGGTTCAAGACCTGAACGATGAGATCATACAGATGCTAAAATTTTGTACATTCTGAAAACCTCTAGAGGGGGGGGGTGAATAGAGTTTTATAGAGATTTTAAAGTAATTTAAACTCAAACAACCAAACTAAAGATTAAGAAGAGGAACATAGGTGTTTAGAGTGGTTCCACCTTAGCAAATACTAAGGAGTCAGTCCACTACCCGGTTGCTTACCCAACCGGGATTTTGAAAGTACTAAATTTTATTACCTCTCAAGGATGTTACATAAAATTTACAATACTTTCTAAACACCCTTTGGACAGCCTTCACTTTGAAGTAGTCTTGCCAACCTCGAAGCAGCCTTCCTTGAAGTAACTTCAAGCTCCCCCTTAAAGTAGCCTTCCTCCTGAAGTAGCTTCCCGTCAAGACAGCCTTCTGAAGTAGTCCAAAGTCTTCCTCTTCACCACGAAGAGCTTCACCCTCTCCAATCCGCAGCCTCCTACCTGGAGTAGCAAGGAGAGTACAAGTAATACAAGGAACAAGAAAGGAATAAAAGAAAATACAACTTATCCTTGTAGCTCAAGGCTTGATTTCCCTAGATCAAGCGTTTGGATTTTCCTAGCCAATATGATGTACTTGTGATTGCTAGGGTTAGGAAAATCTAGCCTATAGGACGAGCTTGAGCTAAGGAGAAAATGGCCAATTGATCACAAAGCTCAGTTTACACAGATTGCACAAGAGGGCTCAAGTATTTTCTCAAGTATAGCAAGTGTAAGAAGTGAATCCTAGTGTCCTATGGCTTGTCCTATTTATAGGAATGGCCTAAGTATGCTTAAGGACGTTCTAGACAACTTCTAGGGGTTTCTAAGTGCTTAACTAGCCGTTAGGTACAAAGTTGTTGCTTTAACAACGGCTAATTGCTTTTACTCTGCAGATTCTGTCAGAGATCGTCTCGGTCGAAGAACGGTCGACCGAGACACCCACTCGGTCGAAGTGTCGTCGACCGACAGGCTCTCTGAATGCAACGTCTATTTCCAACTGCCAACTAACTTGTCAGTTTAGTCTAACGGCTAATTGCAGAGATCGTCTCGGTCGAATGAAGGTCGACCGAGACACCTCTCGGTCGAGGACTTGTCGACCGACAGGCTTCTCTTTTCTCAAGTTATATGCAGATATGTCTAACTGCTACTTGGATCTTTCTCGGTCGAGAATATGGTCGACCGAAAGTGTCTCGGTCGAGGAGTTGGTCGACCGAGAGAGATCCTGTTTTAAGGTTTCAAGTTAGGCACTAGTTATACATATGTGTGCATAGGTGGTCCTATTGAATGGATGACTAAGGTGTTTAGCTAGGGAAAATCCAATGCTTGATTTACATGCGATTCTAAGTACTTGTACATTATAATTCTGTACAAGTTTTTACAATGATTACATTTGCATGAAAATATAAATACTTCATGTTGGATTTCCCTTATAGTTGTGTCATCCTGCACACTCAAGTAGCTCGTTAGATAAATAAGAATGAAATGTTTGTCATAATCAAAACAAAGGGATTTTATAGATGTCCATTTAGCCAACAATCTCCCCCTTTTTGAAGATGACAAACATTTCCAAAATATGAATAAAGGAAATATAAAACATATAAATGCCATACCTTTAGATTGCCGTTTGGAACTTTTCCTCTTATTTATAAGATGTGTGCTTAGTATCCCCAATGAATTATGGAACATGAAATCCAGTTCATTTGGGAATATAGCAACTTTCAATGTAAAGCCAAGAGTATATTTATGAAACTCATTGATTGAGTTTGTCATAAATATTAAGTTATAGTTTTATATATCTCTCCCCCTTTGTCATCTCAAAAAGATAACCGTTTTATTAAAAACTCCCCCTTAATTAGATATCCCATCAAAAATGAACGAAAAAGATGTCCATTGAATAGCCAAAATGTAAAGCAATGAAGGTTACGAAAATGATGTCCAAAGAAGCATATTTGGCAAAGCTTGTTTTAGGTCGCCCTTGACTACGACCGTAGCGCCCCTTGGCTAAGTTGTGTTCTAGCCAAGAGGCAACAATTTGCAAATTTCCAATTTAAACGTTCATATCAATTTTGATACTAAACATAAAAGCATAAGTATTCGTTTTTAAGAACCGCAGATATCAAAGAAAACATCCTCCAACGGAGTAATAAGTAGTTGCTTCCTAATGTTGTTGAATTGATCTAATGGAAGCGGTTTTGTAAAAATATCAGCCAATTGATTTTCCGTATCAACATGATGAAGGGAAACATGATTCTTTGAGATGTGATCCCTTAAGAAGTGATGACGGATTTCAATATGTTTGGCCCGGCTGTGTAGAATAGGATTGTGTGCTAGGTTTATGGCGCTTGTGTTGTCACAAAAAATAGGTGTAGATGAAAGATGAAAACCATAATCGCTTAAAACCTGTTGCATATAAAGCACTTGAGCACAACAAGACCCAGCTGCCATATATTCAGCTTCGGTTGTAGATAGGGCAACTGTGTTTTGTTTCTTGCTAAACCAAGATACTAAGGCTCTACCTAATAAGAAACATCCACCACTAGTACTTTTGCGATCAAGTCGACAACCGGCATAATCCGCATCAGTATATGCTTTAAAATCCAAGGATTGTCCTTTTGGATACCATAACCCAAAACAAGTAGTGCCGGCTAGATATCGAAGAATTCGTTTAACCGCAAGAAAATGAGATTGCATAGGCTGGGATTGAAATCGAGCACAAAGACCAACGGAAAACATAATGTATGGTCGAGAAGCGGTTAAATATAGCAAACTACCAATCATGGCTCTATATAAGGAATCATCAATAGGTTCCCCATTTTCATCCTTATCAATTTTAATAGAAGTAGCCATAGGAGTAGTAGCATGTTTGCATTGATCCATCCCAAAGCGTTTTAACAGTTCTTTAGTGTATTTTTCTTGGCTTATAAAAATTTCGGCAGGTGTTTGCTTAATTTGAAAACCAAGAAAGAATGTTAGTTCACCCATAAGGCTCATTTCAAATTCTTTTTGCATAATGTCACTGAATTGTGTGCATAATGATTCATTTGAGGCACCAAAAATAATGTCATCAACATATATTTGCACAACTAAGAAATCAGATGCATATGTTTTGAAAAATAAAGTAGAATCTGAATTTCCAATAGAGAAACCATTATCAAAAAGATATGTCTTGAGCCGTTCATACCAAGTCCTAGGTGCTTTTTTTAGACCATAAAGTGCCTTTTTAAGTTTATAAACATGATCGTCCTTTTCTGGTATTTCGAAGCCAGGTGGTTGAGCAACATAAACTTCTTCTTGTATGATGCCATTTAGAAATGCACTTTTGACATCCATTTGATATAGCTGAATGTTTTTATGGGCAGCAATAGCTAGTAACATCCTAATAGCTTCAAGTCGAGCTACGGGTGCATATGTTTCATCAAAATCTATTCCTTCTTGTTGATTATATCCTTGTGCAACTAACCGTGCTTTATTCCTTATGACTTCTCCTGCCTCATTAAGCTTGTTCCTAAAAACCCATTTAGTTCCTATGATAGTTTTATCTTGTGGTTTAGGAACTAAATCCCATACATCGTTTTTAGTGAATTGATTTAATTCCTCTTGCATGGCTATTATCCAGTAATCATCCTTAAGAGCTTCGGATATTTTCTTAGGTTCAATGATAGAGACAAAAGCCATGTTTGCAACATCTTGGAAAGAGGACCTAGTTTTGACTTTATCATTTGGATCTCCAATAATTAGCTCTTGGGGATGATCCTTGATCAGCCTAGGTGTAGGTTGTGTTTCAACTGGAGGATCGGATGTGGGAGTTTTCTCATTATCATTGGGAATGGTTATAGTTTCAAACTGATTAGTGAGATCAATGATATCTAAATTTGTAGATTTTGATTCCTCATGAAAAGAAACATGAATGGATTCCTCAACTTTTCTAGAGATAGTGTTATATACCCTAAACGCTTTGCTAGAAGTAGAATATCCCAAGAAGAATGCTTTGTGTGATTTAGAATCAAACTTGTCTCTATCATCCTTGGTGTTTAAAATGTAACATGTAGAGCCAAAAGTATGGAAGTAGTCAACTCTAGGTTTCTTAGAGTGTATTATTTCATATGGAGTTTTCTTCAAATGAGAGTGAACCGTGACTCTATTTATCACATAACAAGCAGTGTTTACAGCTTCAGCCCAAAAGGTTTTAGGTGTGTTGTGTTCAAGCATCATGGTCCTAGCCATTTCTTGTAGAGATCGATTTTTCCGTTCTACAATACCATTTTGTTGTGGAGTACGTGGAGCAGAGAAATTGTGAGTATACCCCTGAGATGTACAAAAAGTTTCAAATGTATGATTTTCAAATTCGCCACCGTGATCACTTCTAATGGTACATATTTTATGTTGTAAAAGATTTTCAATCTTAGAACAAAATTGCATAAAGACATGAATAGTATCATCTTTAGTTGCAATAAAATGTACCCATGTAAATCTACTATAATCATCAACAATAACAAAACAGTATCTTTTACCACCAATAGATTGTGTTCTCATTGGTCCAAATAAATCCATATGAATTAATTCTAAGGATCTACTGGTGCTAAGTACATGTTTTGATTTAAAAGATGTTTTGGTTTGCTTTCCCATTGTACAAGGTTCACAATTTGCAACTTGATCAAAAGACAAAGTAGGTAATCCATGAACAAGATCATATTTTACTAACTTTTTAATAGCATGTGAACTAGCGTGACCAAGCTTTTTATGCCATAGTTGTAAGGTGTTTTCATTTGCAAGTAAGCATTTACCTACTACTGATTTCATAGAGTTTGGTTTAAGGATATACAGATTTCCAACTCTATTTCCTTCATAAACAACATTTGTAGTATTTTCTATCAATAACTTGCAGCAGGTTTTGTTAAATAACACATCATAACCACTATCACATAGTTGACTTACACTTATTAAATTATGATGCAATCCATCAACTAGTAGAACATTTTTGATTTCAAGATTTGTTCCAACATTACCTATTCCAACGATTTTTCCCTTACCATTGTCTCCAAAGGTAACCGTTCCACTTTTCTTTTCTTCAAAGGTTTGAAAGGCGTCCTTGTTCCCGGTCATATGTTTGGAGCAGCCACTATCAACTACCCATTCCTGCATTAGAATTTAGATTTTGGTACCCATGTGATGGTCCGATAAGGTTAGAAACTTTTAAAATGCATATGTGTATAAAAGTTCTGATACAGAAAACTAGTCGGTCGACAATTGTTCGACCGATATAATTCTCGGTCGACAATTTGTCGATCGAGCAGGTTACTGTATCACAATCAAAAAGAACAGAAAATTTTTTTCGGTTGACCAATTTTCGACCGAAATGAGTACTGGAAGATTTTCGATTTGTTAAAGACATCCAGTCGGTCGACAATACTTCGACCGACCCAGAGCTCGGTCGACAGTACTTCGACCGACGAAGTTTCTGTTTTAGTACAGCAATGCAGAAAAATTAATACCAATAAGCATAGCATCGTTTGTTGAGATAGGACAATATAAATTGCAAAAATTAAGTATTTTGTCATATCTCAACTACATTCCATTCTTCTAAGTTTGAGGTCTTGGGGTCCAAACTAAGTTGGACTTCTTAGTCTTGTAGGGGCATGAAAAACAGTAATGTCCAAGACGTAAACAGAAATGACAAGTAATAGAATCAACTTCATTTCTCTTTCTAGCCATTGTGTTTTTGGGTACAAACATATTTTGGGTCTTTTTGGTTTGGTTTTTCTTTGGAACATATCCCAAACCTTTTCTTCCATTGAAGGTAGTACCACTTCTCAATATGTTATCAAGAATATCTTTTCTTCTTAACTCATAAAGTTCTCTTTGCAACTGAGCAATGTCATTCATCTTCTTATGTAAATCTTTTCTTGCCTGGTCTAAATCAGAAAACAATGAATCCTTTTCTTTTACAATATTGTCATAGTTCGAATGATTGCACAAGATAGGTTGAGTTTGAAAAGCTTGTAGTTTGGCTAACAAATCAGTCTTTTCTTTTGATAGAAGATTAACATTGGTTTCCAAAGTAAGTAGCTTTCTAGTACAATCATCTAAAGATGTTTTTAAAGATGCATTTTCAAGATCAATGTTATTCTTTTCAAAAGAAAGTTCATCTATTTTGGCAATGAGCTCATTGTTTGATTTTATAGTCCTTTTTAGTTTCTTCTTGGCATCAACATATTTATCATGAGTTTCTTGTAAGCTAGCTACTAACTCTTCTTTAGGAAGATCAACTAGGCTTACCTCTTGAGATTCTTCATCTTCTCTTGCCATTAGACATTCTACTTTATCTTCTCCGCTTTCACTTTCACTCGTTTCATCCCATGCCGCTTTATAAGCTTTTTCTTTCTTCTTATGTGAGCTTTTCTTTCCCTTCTTAGCTTTGGGACATTCATTTTTGAAATGTCCTTTCTTTCCACATTCGAAGCACCTGGGAGTGGAAGAAGAACTAGAAATTTTATTAGATTTAAACCTTCTATATTTCTTACCGTTGACTATCAATGCTTCTTCTCCTTCTTCTTCACTAGATTCCTCACTCTCTTGTGAGAGTGCTTTTGATGCTTTGAGAGCCACGTCTTTCTTTGGCCCACGTTGATGTTCATGTTCTCTTCTCTCTTCCTCTTCTAGGTCTTCCTCATGAGCTTCTAAGTTTCCAATGAGCTGCTCCATTTTGAGGCGAGTGAGGTCGTTTGCTTCTGCAATAGCTGTCACCTTTGGTTTGTACTTTGGAGGAAGAGATCGAAGTATTTTTGATACCTGATCTTCCTCAAGAATAGGTTTCCCTAAAGCACTCAAACCATTAACAATAGTAGAAAATTTTGAATACATTTCACTAATAGTTTCGTTTGGATCCATACGAAAATGTTCAAACTTGGTTTTAAGCAAACTAACTTTAGAGTTTTTAACTTGAACAGTACCCTCATATGTTATAGATAATCTATGCCAAATGTCATATGCGGTATCACAGTTTGATACTCTATTAAATTCACTTACTGAAATGGAACAATATAAAATGCTTACTGCCTTTGCATTCATTTGGGCCATTTTTACCGTATTAGCATCCCATACTGTGAAATCGTCTTGTGGGAGTGTGTATTGTGTAGATACCATTCTCCAAAGATCCCAATTGATTCCTTGGAAGTAAAATTGCATTCTTCTCTTCCAGTATTGATAGTTTGTCCCGTCAAATGCCGGAGGTCGTGCAACGAGCGTTCCTTCAATGTTGAGGTTGTTGAGCACTCCATCCCCCATCTTTTCTTCAAGACTTTGTTAGGGCTCCTTGAAGCCTGCTCTGATACCAATTGAAAACCTCTAGAGGGGGGGTGAATAGAGTTTTATAGAGATTTTAAAGTAATTTAAACTCAAACAACCAAACTAAAGATTAAGAAGAGGAACACAGGTGTTTAGAGTGGTTCCACCTTAGCAAATACTAAGGAGTCAGTCCACTACCCGGTTGCTTACCCAACCGGGATTTGGAAAGTACTAAATTTTATTACCTCTCAAGGATGTTACATAAAATTTACAATACTTTCTAAACACCCTTTGGACAGCCTTCACTTTGAAGTAGTCTTGCCAACCTCGAAGCAGCCTTCCTTGAAGTAACTTCAAGCTCCCCCTTGAAGTAGCCTTCCTCCTGAAGTAGCTTCCCGTCAAGACAGCCTTCTGAAGTAGTCCAAAGTCTTCCTCTTCACCACGAAGAGCTTCACCCTCTCCAATCCGCAGCCTCCTACCTGGAGTAGCAAGGAGAGTACAAGTAATACAAGGAACAAGAAAGGAATAAAAGAAAATACAACTTATCCTTGTAGCTCAAGGCTTGATTTCCCTAGATCAAGCGTTTGGATTTTCCTAGCCAATATGATGTACTTGTGATTGCTAGGGTTAGGAAAATCTAGCCTATAGGACGAGCTTGAGCTAAGGAGAAAATGGCCAATTGATCACAAAGCTCAGTTCACACAGATTGCACAAGAGGGCTCAAGTATTTTCTCAAGTATAGCAAGTGTAAGAAGTGAATCCTAGTGTCCTATGGCTTGTCCTATTTATAGGAATGGCCTAAGTATGCTTAAGGACGTTCTAGACAACTTCTAGGGGTTTCTAAGTGCTTAACTAGCCGTTAGGTACAAAGTTGTTGCTTTAACAACGGCTAATTGCTTTTACTCTGCAGATTCTGTCAGAGATCGTCTCGGTCGAAGAACGGTCGACCGAGACACCCACTCGGTCGAAGTGTCGTCGACCGACAGGCTCTCTGAATGCAACGTCTATTTCCAACTGCCAACTAACTTGTCAGTTTAGTCTAACGGCTAATTGCAGAGATCGTCTCGGTCGAATGAAGGTCGACCGAGACACCTCTCGGTCGAGGACTTGTCGACCGACAGGCTTCTCTTTTCTCAAGTTATATGCAGATATGTCTAACTGCTACTTGGATCTTTCTCGGTCGAGAATATGGTCGACCGAAAGTGTCTCGGTCGAGGAGTTGGTCGACCGAGAGAGATCCTGTTTTAAGGTTTCAAGTTAGGCACTAGTTATACATATGTGTGCATAGGTGGTCCTATTGAATGGATGACTAAGGTGTTTAGCTAGGGAAAATCCAATGCTTGATTTACATGCGATTCTAAGTACTTGTACATTATAATTCTGTACAAGTTTTTACAATGATTACATTTGCATGAAAATATAAATACTTCATGTTGGATTTCCCTTATAGTTGTGTCATCTTGCACACTCAAGTAGCTCGTTAGATAAATAAGAATGAAATGTTTGTCATAATCAAAACAAAGGGATTTTATAGATGTCCATTTAGCCAACACATTCTTATTATGTCCCTAGTCGGATATCATTATGGAAGGTAGACAGACAATAATGACACACAAGACTAGATTGTGGTGTTGGTTGATGATAGAATCTCGTTAGTCATGATATGGAGATATCAAACAAAACACATAGGTACTTGTTAGAGAACAAGTTTATCGGACAGACCCAGTGTGAGTTTGACACATGGAACCATGACATGGTAGTCACAGTCAGTTCTCACAGTGATGGTGGTGAGTGTGATTCTTTGACTTGAAATCACTACACTCAACACATGTCGTTGGGTACACTTTGACATCATCAAACGCAGTCCTGAAACATGGGTTGTTATAAAGGTGATGATTGGGTGGCTTTGACACATGGGGATTTTTAGGGGTGAGTGATAGATATGGGATTTGTCCCTCTTGAGGGAGTTTGATATCCATGGCCACTTGATGAGTAGGATTGAGATAGGCGTGCACACACATGTGTGAATCAATATGTGATATTGATGTCTTACATATCTCCTCTAATCTACTCTAAGATCAAGAAAGTGAATGAACGTTGATAGAATGACTATTCCATGCCTTGAGTTCATTCAAGATATCAGTGACAAAGGAATTATACATTCACTATAACACCATTCACAGATTGTAGGACTAAAAGTTGTTCTCCAACTTTCTATTTCACTTGGGTAGCACTGATGTGCGACTAGGCACCGCTCTTTGCTTATGAAATCATAAGTGTTATGGACTGTAACGCCCGGGCCCACTGCCCAAGGCTCTAGTACAGTTTTAGGAATGATGACTGGCCCCACAAACCACCACTAGCCTTAACTGCGCACTTTGTCCACACTGACGCGTAAGCCAGGATCAACTTCCCGACTGGTCACCCATCCTAGTACTACTCCAAGCTAAGCATGCTTAACCATGGAGTTCTTTAGTGATGGGCTCCCAGAAAAGAAGGTGCACCTTGGTGATATGGGTATAGTCCAATCATTCATTTTAAGATCAACTTATCCGAGGCCTCAAATCCTGGGATGTTACAATCTCCCCCACTTAGACTCTTGACGTCCTCGTCAAGTCTCAACTATACAGCCTCATAATCTGACCCCATTTCAGTATAGACCCACAATGGCCCATGGACACCCAGCTCCCGATTACGGAATATCAATGCAAGGGTGGCTACGTCAACCATGGACAACCCTTTCCTACATGCCTGGACCGCACGGCTCAAGACTAGCATGTCACATGCCCATGTGGGCCCCACCTATTGGAGGGGTTATGGATATGATACCAATTGTAATGAGCCCACCTCCCGGTAACCTCCAATTAAGAGAGACCGAAAGGTCAGAGCCGTTACCAATAACCCGGATCAAAGGTTTGACAAATAATCAATAACAATTAATAAACTTTACCAACTAAGCTAAAAATTGGTATAAAATAAAACTTTGCTTACCTTTTAAAAACTGGGATTTCTAAACTTCTATCCATGAAGATACCAATCTAACTAATCCTTCTGTGCACGTTAATTCTCATTTAGTATCACATGTGCCACTTTACTGTTTGTTCTTTTCATTGTACCTAAAACGCCGACAAACAAAATGTCGGTCAACCAAAGCTGGTATGTGGGGGAAACAATAATCATGCAAACATGGTAACAATGTAATCATACAATTAATCATTTAACAACTAAGATTACGTTTTAAGACAAACTACTCAATCCATACCTATCCACCCCTTTGTGGCTTAATAGCTGACCTAGTATATGGCTACCTAGAGGGTAGGTCCATCAGGTCATTGAATGACTTAGTATATGGCTACCTAGAGGGTAGAACCATCAAGTCATATTGAGTTAGATATTGGGCTACCTTTGGGTAGTGTCATGCGACTCTATTACCCTATGTATTGGCTACCTATAAGGTAGGACCATGGGGGTAAAGATCTACCTTTATAGAGGTATCATATAAGTCCATTACAGGGACAACACAAAGGTGTGGATAGGTATGGATTAAGTAGTTTGGCTTAAAACATAATCTTGGTTGTTAAATGATTAATTGAATGATTACGTTGTTACCATATTTGCATGATTATTGTTTCCCCCACATACCAACCTCGGCTGACCGATGTTTTATTTGTCGGCGTTTTAGGTACAATGAAAAGAACAAACAGTAAAGTAGCACATGTGGTACTAAATGAGAATTAACATGCACATGAGGATTAGTTAGATTGGTATCTTCATGGATAGAAGTTTAGAAATCCCAGTTTTTAAAAGGTAAGCAAAGTTTTATTTTATACCAGTTTTCAACTTAGTTGGTAAAGTTTATTAATTGTTATTGATTATTTGTCGAACCTTTGATCCGGGTTATTGGTAAAGGCTCTGACCTTTCAGTCTCTCTTAATTGGGGGTTACTGGGAGGCGGGGTCGTTACATGGACTTTCAATGCCAACGTGAAATGAACCTACAGGGTCCCACACATCAGATTTAACCTGGAAGAGGAGTTTATCCACAAACAATGTTTAGATTGATTACTAAAGGAGTTTAGTAGTTCAATTAAACACTCAATTAATTGATAGCTCAAAATTATAGTATTCAAGGTGTTGGATCGATTGATTAAAGTATCAGATTGATTAGAACTGTGATTGACTGATTTTGCACAGTCTGCTGCCCCAACCGATCGGCTCATGTGATGAACCGATCAGCTCTGGTTGTTGAACCGATCGGCTCATGTGATGAACCGATCAGATCAAGATAGGCTAAGACAACTAGTTTAAGGGTTGAACCGATCGACTCAACTGGTCTAACCGATATCGTTTGGAAAGTCAGAAGACTATTTTACAAATATAATTTGTCTCACTTGTACAAATTCAATTTGGACAAGGATTAATATTTGATTAATCGGAAACAAATTTGATAGTCAATTTGAGTTAGATCAGGACCACGAATCGGTCGGCTCGGGGCACCAACCGATCATCTCAGAGCCCCAGACGACCGGCTTAGGTCCCAAACGATTGGCTCAGGGAATGAAATGATCGTTTCAGGTTGTGAAACGATCGGTTCAGCTGGTGAGTTGGTTGCTTTGTGGAAAATCTCGAACTCTTCTACTCCTGCATTAATTTCGCATTGCCCGAGATAGAGAACCATTCCCATGACCCTCATATATATAGGGGTATTGGGGGCTTCTCAGAACAACTAAGTGCACCCGTTGCTCTGTAGAGTTGTAGTTCTCTCTGGTTTTGGTAACCGCGAGAGAGCCCGAGCAAGTGCTACCCGATAAGGGAGGCACAATAAGGGAAAGACAACTGCAGAAAGCGACTGGTGGTAGGAGAGTGTGTGGGTGACTAGTATGCCTATAGGAGGGTATGACTCCTTCTGATTCCTGGTAGGACAAGGAAATCGGAGTTCCAGGTGGTCTGTGTGGACTAGTTCAGAGGCGGGAGACTTCTACCGCTTGGAGGACAACTGTCAATCCGGACAGTCTCGTTGAGACCAGGAGCTGACAGTCTCGGTGAGACAAGGAGCTGTACAGACACCGTCTTAGACCGGAGGTGAAGACCGAGCAAGCCGTGAGGTAACGTCGCCAAGCAAGCCTCGGGACAAGGTGTGCCTCTACAAACCATCTTTCCTATTCTATAGACGTTGACGCGATTGCTTTATTCTGGATTTGGGAGAAGAAATTTTTTTATTTCCACTGCCTTCTCTGTCTCCCCTAAAACCCAACAATGAGATCCCCTTCAATGGCGTTGCTGCCGGAGAGAAGTAACTGAATATGACGTCCAAAATGCCTCTTCCTCGACAATTGTGGAAATAGACAACTTCTCTGAGCTCCTCAATCTTCCCCATCTCTTCAAAACCCAAAAACTACAAGAATTTCTTACCCCTTCCTTTCTTTTCTGGTCCGCACAAGATGTCCATGAATTTTATGCCAACCTAACTACAGACACCGAGAATCGTTATTCCTTCACCACCACGGTAAATGGGCTATTTTTTAGTTTTATTGAGATTAATATCCTAGAAATGCTAGATATAGACATTGCTGAATATGTTGAATATGCTGAATTTGCAGACCTCACCAATGGCAATCCTCTCACTAATCTTTCAACTGCACAACATCCACTCAGCCTTAGTGACATCAAACAAACCATCTTTATCCCAAATACCTCTTCTCAAGAACATAGGGGTACCTACTATGCTACATCCCTGACCCCGTAAGCTAGGATAATAAACCTTATCATCATCCACAACATCTATCCTTGAGCCAACCAAACTAAAATTCCACAATTTAGAATGTACCTCATATATGTAATTCTTGAATGAATTCCCATAAATTTCATTCGCATTACCCTTTCAAACATGCTTGATTTCTATGGAAATCCACCATATCCTAAATTTGTTTGCCAAATCATTCAACACTCCATTGGCAAAAACTTAAAAGAATTAGGGTATTCCCATGATAGGTGCCCTCAAAGGATTACCAAAAACACTATTGACAAAATGGGCATAAACTTTGGACAAAAACACTATTGACAAAATGGGCACCCTTTTATGGGAAGGATCCGGAGGTGGATGTCATCCTTGACTCATTCAAGTGACATACTATTGTAATCATCTAGATATCCTTATGTATCATTCCTTTGCGTAATCCTTATGTTTCTTTCCTTTGAGCAATTATGTAATTGTTTCTTCCATCAAATGAAGTGAGCTTGCTTGAGTATTGATTCATGGCTAAATTGCGCATTATTTTAAAGATTATATTAAGGGGGAGTATTCTTTTACTTTTTGAAATGACAAAGCGGGAGAAATACTCTCAAAAGAAACACTTAATTCGTTTAGCTTTTATGTTTATAAATTGAGTTTTTGAGTTGAGAAATACACTTCCATAAAGCAAATTGTTGCACTTTACTTTGAGAGCTAGATGACATATTCCATAACTCTCTAGTATAAGTGTGCACACATTTTGTGACATTCAAGGAATATCTCACCAAGGTATGAAAATCTCATTTCAAGTTTTATTTATCGAAATGTTTGCCATCTTCAAAAAGTGGGAGATTGTTGGCTAAGTTAGACATTAGCTCATCTTATCTTTTGATGTGACAAACATTTCTTATTTGTGATTATTAACATTCTATCTAGTATTTCAGGAACAATAGAGCATGATTGAGAATAATTGATCAAGATTGGAATATCAAATACTTGAATTATTGTATACTTGTGCTTATTTGTAACACAAATGTATAATTTCTCAGAACTCATGTAAAATCAAGCTATGGACCGACCCCACCTATCACAAACTTATACATATGTCTAAACCAAGTGTCTAGGGTAGGTTGGTCACATTAGAAAAACTATTAGATAGGTTTTTCAACTTTTGTTAAATCAATTTCCAGGGACTATTTTGGTCAAAGAAAATGTCAGCTGAGACAAACTCAGTCGACAATATTGTCAACCGAGTACCCCCTCGGTTGAAGACCCAGAGCACCAGAAAAATCCTTGTAATTTCCTAGCCCTGAGTGATTCCCAATCGAAGTAATTGTCGACCAAGATCGAGGTTCTATGAACCAAGAAAAGACCGTGAGATTGTCTGACCAAGAAGTTAGAACATATGTTAGTTGTTATTAGAGTTTGACCCTTAGATCAACCCCGGTCAAAGAATTTCTCGACCGAGTGGCTTCTGTTCAACAATTTTGTCGACCGAGATAGGTTTTGAATTGCTAACTTTATTAACGAATAAATCAGCCATTACACCTACATTGACCCATCTTTAACGACTATATCTCATCATAGAACACTCTAGACACTACCCTAAGATGTCATAACACTTTCACTCCATTCATATAAATAGTAGTGGTCTAGGGGCATCCCATATACAATTTACATGGTTGCAATACAACACTTGAGTAATAATTGAGCAATCTTGAGCCATAACCTTCATATGCAATCTTCTACAACTACAAAATTTGTGTCCTAGTCATAGTTCTCTAACACCACCATTTCATCATTACCTAATCCATAGTGATATTGGTGTACATTGTGAGCTACATTGGTGTTTTCCTTTCTCCAATCTTCTTTCTTTAATCATTAATTGCATTGGGACTACTCCAAGGAGAGGAGGTTGTCCAAGATCTTAAAAGTGAAGAAGGATCTTCACTCAGGTGCTCTTCCGTGGCCGTCAAAGAAGAGGAAGTGTTACGATGCTTTTCTGCCGTTCGTTAAATAAGACGGATCGTTGCGGTGCTCTTCCATCGTCTGTTAAAGAAGAGGAGATATGTGCTCTTCCGTCGTCCGTCAAAGAAGAGGTTTGCATGGTGCTCTTGTGTGGCCGATAAAGAAGAGGAATTAGTTGCACCAAGTACTTTTATAATTTGTCCTAACAAATAAGTAATAAAATTATTTGTAGCAAAATCCTAGTTGGAAATAACTAGGTAGTGGACTACCATCTTAGACAGAACCACTCTATATCCCGTCTTCATTTAGTTACTTGCATTTTTTATTCCATTATTACTTTAAATTTTTATAAAAGTCTATTCACCCCTCTCTATATCTCTTCACTAACATGACTATAATTAGTAGTTATCCTCTTTTGTAAAAGGAGAAGCACGACTATTACGCATTCCCGCAACCCACAATCCCAAGTGACTAGGCATGGGTCATGCATGTGTGCCTGTTGGTGTCATGCCCACCTCAATTTATTATGAACTGATAATACTCACATGTACTCCCATGTATAAAGTATGGACACCAACTTGTCGATGAGCAATGCGGGACTAAATTCCCCTTTCATATGCAACAAAAACTAATGATCTCCTATTCACATATACTAGTTCCTCTTTCTTCGTACTTAAAACATATCATATCCGCCAAATGCTTAATCTTACAATTTGCATTCCAATATCTTTCTTTCCATTATAGTTACAACTAGTAAATGTAAATTCAATGGTTCTCTCTGCGACCGTGAGAGCTATTATTTTGAAATTTGTTAATTTGAAAAATAGAAAGATACTTGTCTTTGTTTGACAAACATGTGTGTGATATATATACGTACTTGGCATCGATATTTGAGTCATATAATATAGAGAATGTACAATATTCGAAGGGAATAAACATGCAAGTGCTTCAAAACTGTAAGTGGCAAAAAAAAAAAGACAAAAGAAGTGGCAGAAAATCCCTTATCACGACTCCTAAGACGGATTCTATGCTCCCAAACTAGTACCATTATATGTACAACTACAACCCAAAATCACCATTCTCGTCAATCTGTAGAAAATCAAAGTTGTTCGATGCACTTGGGACTAAGGCCGGATAAGCATGGTGGTAGTATGATGACGGCATGATGATGTTGTTCACGGGCCCTGTAGTTCAAACAGAAAGAAGAAAAGATTAGTGTGGTGAGGTTAATCTGTATGCATATTCTTTTCTGTCATAAGACTTACGTTGGACAACCGTGTCCGACATCACAGCCGTGTTGCCATGCTGGGTTTCTGGCCACGGATTGTATGAGTTCAGGACGAAGCTGTTGACATGGGGCTCTTCAGCTGTGTAGTCGTTGCCGTCGATAGTGATAGTGGCACAATCAATACCACCAACGGGGCTTAGCAACTGGGTGTCTTGTTCGTCGTTGACGATGAGGTGGTGAACATTGGAGTCCCTGGCGGCGTAACGGTTGCCATCAACAACAGCGGACTCAGCACCTCCAACGGGGTTTAGCAATAGGGTGGGTAGTGCGCCATTGACGTGGGAGTCACCAGCCGCGTAGCGGTTTCCACCAACAACGGCGCACTCAACGCCTCCGACGCGGTTTAGCAACAATGTGGCTTGTGCTTCGTCGCATGTCTTGGCGTGGTTTACTGTCTCCTCCCAAATCTTCTCCGCCATGCCCATGATCTGCATAAAAGAAATCCAAATTGCATACTTTGAGGGGGGAAATGTGTAAATGAACTCCCGAAGTAATTCACTTTATTAATAAAACATCACTTATATATGATGACTCCCGAAGTAATTCACTTTATTAATAAAACATCACTTATGATGACATTATTCTGATCAAGGTACTGAAAACGTCATTCGGATTGGAACTTTCAATTGAAGATAAAAAATATATAAAATTTAGAACAAAAGAAAAATGTCAAGTGAATTGACACTTTCACCTAGATGTTGGGTGAAAACTACAATTTACTAGGCGTTTTGTCTTGTTTATTTTTTATCATTTAAAGTTTCCAATTTTAATGCGTTTCTTGTGTTTTCACTTCAAAATAGACCGCATTGGAAATTATTTTTACGGAAATGCTATACTCGGAATGATTTTTTTTTTTACTTTAGGAATAATTAGGAATGGGGACTTACCGTTCTTAGCCTTCCTGGGTCTACGGCATATAGCTTGAGAAAATCTTGAAGGTTGTGGATATGGTTTTCGGAGAGCCGCTTGTGGAACTTGCCACCCTTGCTGATGTTCTTCAGGCGCCAGACTTGATCGGAGGGCACCGGAGGATAGCTTTTCTTGTACACTGCAGGAACATAAATATATCCCGAATTGGAAAAAGAAAGAAAGAAAGCGCAAAACATATTATCGCTAATTAATCAACTTGTGTTGTGGGATTTAAAGATACATTCTCCGCGCTGATCCCTGACGACAAACGTTTCTGTGATGGCCTCTTTAATCCTGACACCGGCGGTCTCGCAGCACTCAGGCGCGACCCTCGCCCCGATCCTGAAGTTCCTGCTCCGCGTCCAGCTGGAGTTGTCGGTGATGACGAGCTTCTCCACGGTCACTCTTTTATTGACATCCGTTATCACCACGTCGTTGACATTCCCAATAAGCAGCGGCCTCTTCCCATCCCTCTCTTTGATCACACTACGGCTGAACTGCTCCGCCGTCCACTCCTCTTTTCCTGACCCGGGGAAGTCCCCGTCGACCATCACCAGATTGATCTTGAGATCCGGCTGCAGGGAGTAGTGGAGGAGCTGGCCGCTGTCACTCGATGCTTCGCCCACGAGTTCGAGCTGAAGGGGCTTACCGCCCACGTCACGGACATTAGCGTTGGTAAAGATATCTTTGGGCGGATTGGTGACGAAGGCAAGACGGAGCTGGGTGGACCGGGATGACGGCGACGCCTCCCCACCTGTGTTTGGCTGGATAATCGGAAGGCCGTGTGGCTGTGGCTGCGATTGCATCTGGGGGAGGGTGGGGTGGGACGACGGCGACGGTAGTGTCGTCGTTGATACCTCCCTACCTGCTTTTGCCTCGATCATCCGAAGTTGCGGTTGTGACTGTTGCTGTGGCTGGCAGAGGGTGGAGCAGGAAGATGGCAAAAGTAACATCGAGGACGGCTCCCCACCTGTGTTGGCTCGGATGATCTGAAGGTCATGGGGCTGTGGCTGGCTGAGAGAGAGGCACGATGGAGACATTAGCATCGGTGACGCCTCGCTATCTATGTTTGGCTGGATCATCTGAAGGTTGTGCGGCTGCAACTGTGGCTGAAAGTGGTGCTGCTGGGACGACTGGGATTGCGGCTGCTGCTGGCAGAGGGCGGGCTCTATGATCTGAAGGTCGTGTTGCTGCGACTGCGGCTGCGGCTGTGGCTGTGGCTGCTGCGGTTGCCATTGCGGCTGAGGATGCGGCTGCTGCTGTGCCTGCTGGGGTCCTGACGACTGCTTAAGGTAGTATAGTAGCTTGTGGAAGACGATTTCCACCTCTTCATGAATCTGTATATGCGAATGTAAAACATCAGATATCATACCCCATCGATTAATGCTAGCAAATTATAGGAACAGCCATGATCACAATTCCGTTGATGTGTATCTCGCAACCAAGCAGCGGTGGGCGTGCGTACCGCTTTCCTCATGATCGGCTCGAACATGACCACGAGCTTCTCCAGCGACTTGGTAACCATGACTTCGTGAATGACACTGCACGTTGAAGAAACTGTTAGATGCTAGAACCGGCCAGTCAAATGATGAAGAACATAAACAGTAGATTTTAAAACGCACGCTGCGAAGGAGATGCTGGCGCGCTTGCTGGAGCAATTGCAGCCGCTTGTGTGATCCTGGACCCCGAATTCATTCCGGTATCTCTTTGTGGACATGTCTTAAGGCAGGAGCCACTCTGGTGCTATGGGGATCTTCAGGTTGCTTGAGTTCGTCGTTTTAATTTGCTAGATGTGGGAGGATGAAACCAGGTGATAGTGCGGATAGTGGATCTATTTGAAGAGAAAACGTCGGTGGGTAGATGGATTGAACTCGGAAGTTGGGTTGTGCTTGTAACTAATCGATATCAACTTCGCCGGCGCTGGCTGGCAGGTGCTCGTTCCGTTGGTCATTGCTGTGCCGGCGATGGTAATTTGGTTTGAGTTATTTATGGGAATAAGAAGAAGAAGAAGAAAACGGGACCTCTGGATATATAGGAAAAGATCAGGAAAAATCGATCAAAACTCCAACACGGATGAATGGAAAATTCGCCGAAAGATGTGTGCCAAGCTACCCCACCGGGCCACCACCAACAACTGCAGCGTCATGTAGCGCCGCAAATCCCACGCGGCCGTCAAAATACTCAGATTAGATCCCCTTACCAGGTGTCTTTGTGCCGTCTTGCCTTCTGCACTAGCGTGAGTCTCCTATCCATCAAATGATCAGCAACCGTGCTTGGATTTGATGACCCCATCTTAAACTGTTGAAATTGACAAGGGAAGCAGAGGGGAAGGGGGTGAATGTGTTGAACATGGAAATGGGGGGTGAATGTGTCGCAATGTGAAAGTCGGTCCCATAATTGGCTTAATTCCTTACTGGCCAATTGTACCATTGTTAGTTCATCAATTAATTGCCAAACACTAGTTTGTGGGACGATAATGGCAAAAATACCTAAATGGCACATTTGCCAATTTTAATTACCTAAATGGCACATTCTTGAACTTATTGCCCAAAATGGCACATTTCTGGAGCAATGCGTCCCCTGCCGGGACGCATTGCTCTCCCGCGAGCCAATGCGTCCCGGTGAGGGACGCATTGGTCCCACAGGAGGGCAATGCGTCCCGAGCCGTGACGCATTGCTCTGTTGTGGGACCAATGCGTCCCCCGTCGGGACGCATTGCCACGCGGCAGAGCAATGCGTCCCGGCGGGGGACGCATTGGCTCCAAGGGAGTGCAATGCGTCCCGAACCAGGACGCATTGCCCTTTGTGGGACCAATGCGTCGCGCCCCGGGACGCGCCCAACGGCTAGAATTTGCCACGCGGGCAATGCGTCCGGGACGGGGACGCATTGCTCCCAGGCCAACGGCTATGTTACCGTTGGGCCGCCGCGCGGCGGTCCACGTGGGCGCAATGCGTCCCCAACCGGGACGCATTGCTCCCCTATATATATTGGCCGAAAACAGCCCCCCAAACTCACACCATTCTTCATTTCCTTCATCTAGCTCTATACTCCCATTGCTCTGGAGCTTCTTCTCGGATTTCTATTGCTTTGGGTGCTTTCTAGCTTATTTCGGGCGATCTTGGAGCTGATATCTGCTACTGCTCGGAGACTACTTGGAGCTTCTTCTTTCTCTTCTTCTATTCTTCGATTGTCAACAAATAACTCTCCATTTCAGGTATTTGTTCTACCAAAATTTTAATTTTCAAAATATGAACTTAACTTTAGTACGAAATATTACAACTGAAATAAATGTATTGTTACTCTTTAATTGTACATTACTGAAATAATGATGTAGAAAATGACAATTGAAGGCTACTTAATACCTGAAAATGTATTGTTCGAAATTGCAAAATTGTTATTTTGAAATGTTAGTGTTACTAAAAAATTAGCAAAATTGTTGTTATGAAATGTTAGTTAATTTTACTGAAAAAAATAGCAAAATTGTTGTTCTTAATTGTTGTTCACTGTTAATGTTATAGAAAAAGTAGTCCAATAAATTTAATTCCAAATTGATGTCACTGCTCTAAAATATTAATTTATGTTGATATAATGTCATAAAATATGAATTTCTTTCTGATGTTAATATAATATTCTAAAATATAGGAACATGGCATCTAGTTCAAATTCACAAATTGTGAAGATGCGATATGATGGGCAATTTCTCTCTGATGGGTCTTATTCTAGTCGATCTGTTAGACCCATAAACATTTCACTTATTAATACCCTATCTGAACTAAAATCATATATCTATACAACACTTGACATCAATCCCAACCACTTCTCTATCAAAATATCCTATCTTTTCCCTGGAGAAAATCATATGCTCATACAAGTTGATGATGATGATGCATACAGAACCTTGTTATCACTTTCAGCTGATGCCTATATTGATGTGTTTCTTGAAAAAATATCTATCCACCAACAACCTTATTTAATGAGTCTATTGAATCAATTTCAATCTCAATTCTCTCGGAGTCAACCACCTCAATTATCTCAAAGTCATTTAACTACTGAATGGAGTCAACCACCTCAATTCAGTCTTACACCTCAATTCAGTCTTAGCAATTTAACAACTGAGTGGAGTGAACCACCTCAATTTTCTCAAAATCTAACTACTGAGAATATTGGTGTTGAGGTTGAGGAGGGAGATAATGATTGTGATCATGAAGGTGATAATGATAGTGATCATGAAGGTGATAACAATAGTGACATTGAAGGTGGTAATAACAGTGAACCACCTGAGGATGAGTCATTGACTGAAACCGATGCTGAGCACACACATCCATTCCCTGACTCTATTGTAGCATTGAGTCATATTCCATCCATATTTGACAACCAATGGCCCCAACATGAACACATTGATTCCAACTATGAAGCTTTTCAAGATGATGACTGGGTGGAAGATTTTTGTCATGAATTTCGTCTCGATTACAATCCTTCCAGTGCTGTTATATATGAGGGTGCTTTATTTGCATCTAAAGTTGTACTGGTTGAGACACTCCAAAAATGGTCGGTACAAAAGAATGTCCAGTACCGTACATTACGCTCAAATAATCGTCATCTTAAACTTGCTTGTATCCATGATGAACGATGTCCTTGGAGATTGACCGCTTGCCAGTCCAAAAAAGCAGGTGGCATGTGGAAGATAAAACGTTGTAAAGAAGGCCACAATTGTGAATTAACTGTTATGAATCATGATCATCACCAAGTCACAGCATCTTATATTTCTCGAATGATAATGCCAATCCTAGTATCACGACTGGATATGTCGACACGAGAAATTCGTGACAAGGTCAATGCTGAACTAAGGCTCAATATATCTTACAAGAAGGCATATCTAGCGAGGAGGAAGGCTGTTTGTAAAATATTTGGAGACTGGGAATCATCATATCATTGTTTGTTGCCGTTCCTAATTTCTCTGACACAATATATTCCAAGAACTATATATGCCCACCTTATTGATGATTATATCCTTCAAACTGAAGGCACTCGTAGATTCAAGCGGGTGTTTTGGGCATTTGGTCCAGCTGTGAGGGGTTGGGCCTATTGTAGGCCTGTTCTTACTGTTGATGGCACATTTTTAACAGGAAAATATACGGGCATACTTCTCCTTGCATGTGGCATAGATGCTGATAATGGTCTATTTCCACTTGCTTTTGCTGTTGTCGAGAAAGAAAATAAGGATTCCTGGGAGTGGTTCTTTGGTTCTCTACAAACTTGTATTCCAATCATTCCACGACGTACAGACTTGTGTATTATTTCTGATCGAATGAGTGGGATTTTTCCAGCCCTTCAATCAAAATTTCATTGGGCTCAACATCGTTATTGTCTTCGACATCTTCGGGAGAACTTCCATAAGCAGTTCAAGTCCAAGGAGTTGAGGGACCTTATGTGGAAGGTGGGATCCACAACTGATACACATGAATTTGATCGTCATATGACTGTTATAGAAACCATAGAACCAGCAGCGAAGTCATATTTATTGGGCCAAAATCCAGTACATTGGGCTCTCGCATATGACAGAGGTTGCAGGTATGGGTCATTGACTACCAATCATGTTGAAGGCTGTAATGGAGTCTTAAAAGGTGTTAGAGGTTTGCCAATACAAGCGTTAATTGTTGCCACATACTATCGCTATGTGACCATGTGGCTGTGCAGGCGTAATCTCGCAAATAAACATGCACAACATGGATTTCATTGGCCCTTTAAGGTTCATGATAAGCTTTATAATGTTCGAGAGGATGCAAAAAAATTGACAATACACATCCGTGTGAACAATGATGAATGGCTTGTTGGTGACATGGAAGGATATAAATTTCAAGTAATAGTGCGTCCAAATGGTGGCAGTGAATGCAGCTGTGGTTTTCCACAACAATGGCATTTTCCATGCTCTCATGTTTGGGTAGCTGCAGAATCTGTCAATTGGGATCTTGATGCACTCGTGAGTGCATATTATACAAATGAGGCTTATCTAAATGCGTACAGAACTGAATTTCGTGGTATTCCCGACAAGAGGTATTGGCCTCAATTTGATGAAAGTAGAGGTATTTATCCCTTATTACCCCCTAGGAAACAAAGGCAAGCTGGAAGACCAAAGAAAAAGAGAAGGCATTCAACTATGGATGTTGGTCCAAATCAGTATACATATCACTGTCATAAGTGTGGCAGAAAGGGCCATAATAGACGCACTTGTCCTAATGTCATATGATGGCTTATCTAATGTAATGTTTGCAATTTCAATTTACTCAAGTCATGTAATATTTGCAGTTTCAATTTAACTAAAGTCATGTAATGTTTGCAATTTCACTAAAGTCATGTAATGTTTGTAATTTCAATTTCTATAGATGGCTCATCGAAGGACATGGACATTTCACATGTCCGTAGAGTTAATCTAAATAATAGCTACGAAGTGCCTACAGGGAAAAATGGCTCATCAAACTCTATTGGATGATGACTGGAATGACGTACCAGATTTGTTGCACAACAAGTTAGGATTTATAGTGACAAAAGAATAAGCAAAATTTCATTGGCAATTTTTAAAGCAAATGTTTCACATGTATGAAGAACTTCTTGAGCTACCTGGTTGGTATTGGGATCACACAAAACAGAAAGCAATGCCAATCAACGAACAAGTAAAAAACCAGTTAGCTGTATCACATCCAGAGATACATCGAGTGGTACATCAAGTGTGGCCATTTTATGAACCTCTAGATGAGATACTGAATCAAATGCAGTAATTTCATGTAGTTCATGTTGTATTTTTATATTGTTTGTTAATGTAATTCATGTTGTTCATGTTGTAATTTCATCTTATCTAATGAAGAATCTTGACAATCTTAAATGTTGTACACTATTTGCACTTTTCATGTAATGTAATTTTTGCACTTTTCATTTAATGAAATATTTTCACTTTTCATAGATATGGCTCCTAGACAAGAAACCTACCGACTCTCCCAGCACCACATTATGTTGGCACAATGGCCTATTATTGACCAGGATGTTTTAGACAATATTTCCATAGCTGGTTTTGGGCTTGTTCATAGGCTACCATGTATCCACCTTGACCCTACTTTAATAACTGCATTAGTTAACAGGTGGGACAACTCTAGCAATACTTTTAGGCTTCCCCCTTTTGAGATGAGTGTCACTCTTCAGGATGTTGCAGTTCTTTTAGGCCTGAGGATTGATGGCCCACCGGTTATAGCTTCATATCCTTTAGGTGTAAATGAGGGGCAATTTTCTTCATGGACTCACCTTTGTGAGAATTTCTTAGGAGATGCACCAGATGGGATGTCTAAGGGGCATATCTCCTTGATTTGGTTGCGTGAGACCTTCAAGGATATGGATCTGACTGCGGGTGATGAAGAACAACAAGTAGAAATGAGGACAAGGTATACTAGGGCATATCTCTTATATTTCTTAGGTAGTTACCTTATCCCAGATAGTACATGGGATAGAGTTCATGTTAGGTATCTCCCTCTTGTGTCCGATTTTGCACGTTGTGGCACTCTATCTTGGGGTGCTGCAACTCTAGCTTTCTTATATAGGGAGTTGTATAAGGCAACCACCCGGTCTAGGAGAACAGCCCATCTATCAGGTTGTGTGTGCCTATTACAGCTGTGGTGTTGGGAGAGGTTGGGAATTGGACGCCCAGGTACAATTAGAATGCGCTGGAATGATTGGCCAGAAGATGTTCCCTTGGGCTACAGGTTAAAGATCAACACAATTAACTTTTTTATTTGTCTAAATATTATGTAGTGTTTATCTAAATTTAGTTTCTCAATTTAATAGGTGGCCTACCTTTGTCCAAAGGAGTCAAACTATCAGGGGAACAATTCAATTTTACGATTCAGCATTTGACCAGATTTTGCCCTCACAGGTATAACTTACTTACCTCTGTTGTTTGATATGTTTTATTTATTTACAATTTACTCCTTTTTATATGATACACGTTGTTTATATGAATAACAGATAGAGTTGACTCCTTAAACTGCTGAGGTTCTCGAGAGATTGCCTGCCATTTGTAGAGATGGTAGTGATATTTGGTTGGCACGAGTGCCTCTGTTGTGCTACACAATAGTGGAGTGGCACTTTCCCGACAGAGTACTTGGACAGTTCGGCTTTGTTCAAGTACAACCGACTCTTGAGCTGCCGAAGCTTAGCCGGATAGATGGGAGGTGTCATGCGGCTGAGGATTGGATGCTTCATTATAGGCAGGAGGTGCAGATGTGGAACAACAGACGTGAGAGCTTAGTTCCCTCTCCACCAGCTGATACAGTCTACAGTCCTCAGGGTCACTATGCATGGTATCATCCACAATACATTGTGCCCCCTCCAGCTATGCCTCCAAGCATATACTACCCACAAAGTTATCGTCAGCAGGAATTTGTGAGTATCATTATTATTTTCTTTTACAAATTGTTATTATTTATCTTTGTTATTTGTAATATATGTAATTGGTCTTTATTATGTGTACATACTTTATTTTACAGGTACAAACACATGTGGCGATCCGAGCGGCAGTAGAGCACACCCCTGCACAAATCAGAGACAACATCTATACCATCCAGGGGAGTTACTTTGATAGTCTTCCCGACTATGCTCGGCCGTGGGATCCCATACCCACTCATACCACAGCCCCTGAGCCCACTCCTACTCCTACTCCTACTCCTACTCCTACTGTTGAGCCCACTCCCACTCCCACTTCTCAGTTCATGTCATGGGGACCGACAGGGCCATATTTTTCAGGAGCTGCTTCATATTCCTCATTCATCACCCCACCTCAACCACCATCATACCATGGAGCAAGTTCTTCTTCTGCTCCATACACTCCATTCCCACCAGCAATTATTCCCGAGAGCCGACCACCATCTTATATCACATATTCACCTACTCCGTTTGATTTCTCAGGATGCACCCCACCTGATGCATCCTATCATGGTTTTCCTAGACCCCTCACCCCACCTCCACCTTTTCATTTCTTCCCTGATGCTCGCCAGCAGCCTCCTACACAGTTGTCCCCAGTTCAACAGTCTCCAGATGACATCGGTACAGAGGATCCTGATGTAGAGGGACGTGGGCGAGGACGTCGTGGGCGAGGATGACATACTTAGTTTTTTATATATTGTACAGTTTTGTATGTATGCCTTTGTGAGGACATCTATTGTATGTGGATCTATCATATTATGATATGACATTGGTTCATTTTGGATCATGTTGTTGTGGATCTATCATATTGTTCTGTTGTGTATTATTTTCTCGTCATGTTGGTTCATGTTTTAACCTTGTTTTTAATTGCTATCTCATTTATTTGGATTAAGTTCGTATTATATAATCAATTAGGAACCAACCAATGTTGGTTGCAATATACTTATATATTCCATATGCATGTTACGACCTATTGAAATTGACAAATTTATAATAATTGAGTATATTATAGACATCCAAATACAAGTGAACGAATTATAAATGTATAAATATAATCAATATTGTTAATTTACATATCAATAACATATCAGTGATTGCAAAAAATGATTAAAAAAACCAATGCGTCCTGCATGGGGACGCATTGCTCCAATGCGTCCTGCATGGAGACTCATTGAGCAATGCGTCCCATCTGGAGACGCATTGGTCCCACACAAGGGCAATGCGTCCCGAGCCGTGACGCATTGCAGTCCTGTGGGGTCAATGCGTCCCTTTCCGGGACGCATTGCTCTCCCGCGTGGCAATGCGTCCCGGCGGGGGACGCATTGGTCCCACAACAGAGCAATGTGTCACGGCTCGGGACGCATTGCCCTCCTGTGGGACCAATGCGTCCCCCACCGGGACGCATTGCCTCGCGGGAGAGCAATGCGTCCCAGCAGGGGACGTATTGCTCCAAAATGTGCCATTTTGGACAATAAGTTCAAGAACATGCCATTTAGGTAATTAAAATTGGCAAATGTGCCATTTAGGTATTTTTGCCGACGATAATACCATGATCGCTAAAGTGACTAGGAAAGTGATAGGCCTAAGAGAGACTCTATATTAAATGATTGAGAAATATAAGTGATCAGAACACGAGTACAAAGTTTGAAATTTGTGCCATTGTCGATTATTCAAATTATAGCAACTTGTTTTCTTGTTACATGTGTTACACGTTACATGATTTGTCTAAGAGTCAGTGTGGTTGGACGTAAAAACAACTTAATAGTAGGGATTCCAAAATAAAAATTCGTATGCACGGGTTCAAATGACAGTGCCCCTAATTAGTTGATTGACTCCATGATTTTAGTTTCTAGAAGTTTTGTTATATGTAATTTTATAGATCTGGTTGCATGTTTTTTTTCAAATTACTGGCAGGATGAAGCTAAAGCAAGTGGTATCTAGCAATTTTCGGTGATGACACGAGAGGAGACTGAGAAATGAAACCGTGTCCATTTCCTGCACAACTAGAATTACCAGTTCTATGTACAGATAAAAGATAGTGTGTGGTTCATTTCCACCGTGGTTTGGGACGACACTTTACAAAACTAATAAAAACGAAAGCTCAATGTTTTCGAAACTATGTGATTTTATTTATAGCACAACCAAACGGGCCCTGAGTTTATTCCTAATGTGTTAAGATTTCTTTGTGAAATAAAGAGTCTAACAACACATAGATCTTGTAATAAAAAAGAGAGGAAAACAAGGTTTGAAGAACTAATAATCTAGCAGAATAGGAGTAGTTCCAATAATATTATAGACACGTTGACAGAGTGATTTGTGAAGTAACCACATTTCCCATCCTCTGCACCAACATCCGACCACGTTTAGTGCCTACTTATTTGAAATATTTTCCTACCACGAACTGCAAAACACCCATGGTTGATGCTATAGTGTTCGAAATTTCGTAGACTACAACGGAAAGCTATATAGAATGACTCCTTTCTTAAGAAATAAATAAATAAGAAGTGGCTCACTTCATTAATGCATGTTAAGACAAATTTCGTCAATGTTATAAATTTGAGATCTTTTTTTTATAGGAATCCTATAAACAACAAACTATGTATAAGTAGCTATAAAATTTTGACCTTGGAACGCTAGAATCGACACCTCACTTGGGGAGCCTAAAACCAAATTCATGCATGGACCTCTCACTCTTAGGATATTACAGCTACCAATTTGTGCATATTTTATACCGTTCATGATTGGAACCCAAATCTCATCCTCAAAGTACATTTTGTAATAACCGATAAAATTTGGGATCTTGTGGTTCACATTAAAAAACAGGTTAAAAGGTCCGTTTTGACAAGGAGTATGAGGTACATATAAATACGTGTTATTTAATTTCTTACTTTTTTGACAAAACAACTTATTAACTTCATGATCATTTGTATGAATACTCTGGTCGGCATAACTTCATTTTATACTAGAGGAAGGGGCATCCACAAGATGTTTGCTTAGTTATTATTGATGAATGTCCTAATTTTGACAGTATTATACTTTTGGCCTCTGGTGTCTCTTTTCTTAATGTTAATTTTTACATAAAATCAACACTACCCATCTATAGCGTCAGATGGTAAAGCATAAGAAATATGCCGAGTAAGAAAAAATATGGGTGTCTCTTTTTCTATTATATCAGTTTCTTTGTGAAGAACCTACATTTGGCCCATGAAATTAAATATTTTAATAGAAAATTTAATATAGGCATATTGCGTCATTTGTAAGAAACCAACGATAAAGCTCTTCTCGCGAAACAAATTTTGCCTCCCTCCAACAAAGCTTTGTCTTTGTTTTCTTTCCGTACAAACCGAGGTCGCAGGTCACGACCACAGTGAAGAATTTTACCTCCAAAAATCATGTGTCATAGGTTTTTTCTAAAAGAACTGACGACAAAGGGCTCCCATCATCTGCTATGAGAAAAATATTTCCTCCCAAATTGGGTTACATCATCGATTTTTTGCTAGAAACCAACGACTAAAGTCTTAGTAAGGTTGACATTTTTAATAGAGATAAGTACATTTGACGCCAATTTTTAAATTGATAAACAACAACATAGATTGAACTACGTAATTAGTTTTTTTTTCAAAAAACCAACGACATATGTCTTAATGATGTTGGCATTTTTTAATAGGTATAAGTAGACATGGCATCAACTTTTTGGTGGATAACCAATGACATAGAGTGCTCTATGGCATCAGTTTTCCTAGACAATTGATGACTAAATTCTTAATCAAGGATTTTATTTAACAACCAACGACTAAGTTCACTTAACTGCACCTATGAATCTATCTCTTTTTTTATCAGGCAAGACCTAGAACTCTAACGATCACCTTCTATTATTGTTGTTCTGCTACTCACCTACTGCTGTCACACCCTATTGTTTCCGCAGCTGGTACTGCACTGTCGTCGCTGCTTGAGCCACCATTGTCACCGCCACTTCTACTATTGTTGATGTCACAGCTAAAACCACCTTCGTTCACCACTATCACCGCATCCACCGCTTGAGCCACCATCAAAGCTGGGGTGCTTGCTGGTTCTTCCTTCTACTAACTAATGTTGCTATCTGTTTGAGCCACCACCTTCTGCACAACACCTCAAGGTGTGTTTTTTTGTTTTATATATATTTTTATTTATTTGGTTTGTTTAAGTATAATTTTTAAAATCATATATAGTTGTCTATTTGGTTTGTTTAGCTATAATTTTTAAAACATATGTATTCTTCTTTGTTTAATATGTTTAGAATTTTTCATATGATTTTTCTGTCACAGAACTATTGGTTACCCAATGTCTGCACTCCAAATGGTACATAGCCAAAGGCGAGTGGACTTGGACATATGTTCATCGAATGGCACAATTATTTTACATAGACAATAAATATGTATAAGTAGTAATAGCAAGATAGAACATGATATTAAAAGGGGATACAGAAATATGTATTCATTTTTGTTTCAAGATAACCCATTGGTGTTTCAATCCAGATCTTAGAGACTTGAGTGCAATGAATCTTCATTTGGCAACTATAAATTCGATAAGCAAAATATATCAATGTGAGTGCATTGAGTACCCAATGAAAAGCATGTAACCACAATTTAAGAGTAATATAAAGTTTCTTGGTTAGAAACATCAAATTAAGCAAGAAGTATAAATAAGACATAAAACAATTAATGAAATGTTTTTATACAAATCATGTTTTGAGTCTATTTCCATTATACTTAACAACATATTATGGACATGGACCAACTTTCTCAATGGAAGGGTCCATAAGGGTGCTCAACATCAGCCAACCCCTTTTTATGTGCGAGGGACCTCAAGACCTAAGTCAATGAGCTAACCCTATTTTTGACATGTCTTGTTCCCTTACCCCAAGAATATAGGTGGGAACACACGGTTTGTATAATGGATAAGTTCAATTATGTTTCAGGTTTGTTCAACATATTTCAAGAAAAATAATCATACTAATCATAGGGATAAACTAGCTCAAATAAGTAATTATCTAGCCAAGCATTCATATGAGAATACATACAAACAAGCCAATATCATAGTAGGGTTAAGAGATTAAGTGTACCGTATGAGTAGAGAGAAAGATATGATAAGAGCTCTAGAGATGGTCCATCCCAAGAGGGCCTAAGTTGCAAAAGATATAACACGGGGTCTTAGATCAATAGGGAATTGATAAACTAAACACCATATGAGTCATGTGGATGTTTCCTAAATCTAGGTTTAATTTAGTTCAAATATAGTTTTCAAAGTCCCAAACATGCATGCAATGATTCCATATAGCACATGTATCAACATTAAGTCTTAAATCTAAGTGAACCATCCACATTAGATTTGATAGAAATGTGAGATCATTTCTGATTTGGAGTTGGGGAAACATGATATTCATATTTACATCAAGGCTTAATCATATAAGATCATGATTAGTCATACTAGATCAATTTCATGCAATAGATTCAAATCTCAAAGTCATAAGATCATAAAAGAGCATAGGATAGATCAAGTTGATATAAGTGCTACAAGTGTGATGAATCTACTGATTTGAAGTCACTAAGTTATCTTGTATATCATTAGATTATGATTTATCAAGGTTATAGCCCAACAATCAACATATGCATCTAGAACATGTTAGGGGTAATACATATGTCACAAGTAGTCAAGAGCATACATGCGTTTATTAAATGGAATTTAGTGTCACAAGTCATAATAGGGTTTGATCTGAAAGCAAACATACATGGTTTGACATTTAGAATCCTTTTTCAAGATCCAAACATTTAAGCATTCCAACATCATACTTTAGGACATAACAAGGTTCACGAGTGAGACTTTAAGTCATAAGAGCTATTCATGATGAACATTGCATAAGATCATTCTCAAGTATCACAAATAACATCAAAATGTTTACTGATTTCAAGATTAAGGGATTATATCTTAACAAATTAAGACAAAGATCTATACTTGGTCATGTATGCACATGAAAGAACCATTTTTAGGTCAAAAGTAGCCATATAAGTTTAAGATGATCATTAGGATTTATTTAGATGATCCAAGACAATAACAAAAGTAGGCTAAAGTTAGTGATTTGCATGGAAGAGTTATAGATCACTATTCACACAAGGGGATCATGGTGAATACTAATCACCATTTAAAAGATTATATAAATGACTTCTTTAGCAAATTAGGGATGATACGAGAAAAATTAACAATAGGGGTAATCATCATTAAAAATATGGCGTTTTTCTATTTAAAATGGTATATAAAATCATTAGGTTTGGATGAGGGAGTGGAGATATGATTTATGGAAGATAATCATGATTTACTTGATTTTTTATTAAGGTTAATACCTAAAAGGATTCAGTGGACCATCTCGAACACCCTAGCCCCATAGAATGGCTCACGGGCTAGCCTCATTTGAAGTGACCAGATGGTCGTTGCCTACCACTCGTGGTCTCCCACAATGGGTCTCTCATACACACACTATTGCAAGAAAGGTAGAGAGACAGGGGTCATCCACACCCTTAATTTGGCATCATATGGCTCGAGGTCATCGTATCACCCCCAGTCCTCCACCCATGTGGCTTAGTAGTTCACGTGACGGTGTGACTCATCAGATCAAGGTCATGCTTGGGCTTCAGGCCTCCAGGTCGAGCACCATACAGTCACACTAGCTCGAGAGGTTGTGCCGAAGCCACTGTTGGGCATCACGAGTAGACATTTCTGCTAGGGCATATACACCCAAAAGGGGATGGTCGAGGAGTAGTAGGAAGAAAGAAGGATAAGGGAGGGAAATCATGGTGTTAGGGTTGTGAGGAAATGAAGAAAAATAAGTGAAATTTGTAGGAATAGTAGTTTTATAGGAAAAATTAGGGTTAAACTATGTCAAAGGGGTGGGAAAATGAGTAGTAGGTGGAGCTCAGTGAAAAAGCCACCGGTCACCATATGGAGGAAGGGGATAACTTTTTGATCTTAGATTTTCGAGGAATCTGCTAGATGATGATCTGATGATCCACACTGGTAGGGGCGCAGAGGATGTGAGGTGGATTAGATTCAAGTGGGTGGAGAGGTGCCTGGCCACACACCCTCTTTGGGCTCAAAATGGTTGTGCTAGCTCCAAAACAAGGAAAAAGAGTAAAAAAATGCATGATTAAAATAGTGATTTTCAAAATAGCATAACTTTTGATCTGTGTATCCAATCAAGATGAATTTTATGTCATTGGATTCAAAATTGGAAGCTCTATAACCTGATGTGCATTTTATAGAAAGATAATGATATTGATTTGGGTTCAAAATAAATTGCAAGAGGGTGGCATTTTAAGGATTGGAAACTTGTGTCTAAAAGAAAAAGGAATGTCACCACATCTACATGTAACATCTAGGAACACTAGCCAAGGCTCAAGTAGGGTTTCAAGAATGATGAATGGCCCTACATACCATAATGAGACTTAAGTATATGGTTTTTCCTCACTCACATGCAATCTAGGATAAACTTCCCGACTGGTCACCCATCCTAGTACTACTCCAAGTTGAGCATGCTTAACTATGGAGTTCTTTAGTGATGGGCTCCCTGAAAAGGAGGTGCACCTTGGTGATATGAGTAGTCTAATCATTCCTTTTAAGATCATTTTATCTGAGGCCTCAAATCTTAGGACGTTACAATCTCCCCCACTTAGAATCTTGACGTCCTCGTCAAGGCCCAACTATATGGCCTCATAATATTTCCCCATTTCAGTGTAAACCCAGAATGGCCCATGGAAACCCAACTCCCAACCATGGAATACCAATGCAAGGGTGTCTACATCATCATGGACAATCCTTTCCAACATTCCTGGACCACAAGGCTCAATACTGGAATGCCACATGCCCATGTGTGCCCCACCTACTATGATACCATTTGTAACACCTAGGCCCACTGCCCAAAGCTCAAGCAGGGTTTCAGGAATGACGATTGGCCCCACAGACAACCATGAGCCTTAACTACGTACTTTATCCTCACTCACGTGCAAGCCGGGATAAACTTCCCTATTAGTCACCCATTCTAGTACTACTCCAAACTGAGCATGCTTAACTATGGAGTTCTTTAGTGATGGGCTCCCTAAAAAGGAGGTGCACCTTAGTGATATGAGTAGTCCAATCATTTCTTTTAAGATCATTTTATCCGAGGCCTCAAATATTGGGATGTTACACTACATATATCCAAGGTGATTCAATTTTGTATCAAATCATATTAAATCATGAAACTAAGGTCAAGAGTGAGATACTTATATAAGGGGGAAGTGCATACTACATGTATGAGGAGAGAGAGAGAAAATTCTAGGTTGTCACATCCTCCCCACCTTAAAAGATGTATTGTCCCCATAATTAAACCAAGTCATCAATTGAGATTGGGTTTTCCTACTCCATATCATAATCAACTTGGTATTCTAATAAGGTATCCTCATTTCTTTCACTATCAATCTTAATCTCAAATCAAGCAATCGAGTATCTGGGTCAAAGTGCAGTCACATAGATCATAGAATTGGGAAGATCACTACATAGACCATAAATTTGGAAAGATTATCTTATAGATCACAATTTTTCGAGAGATTACATTTTAGGTCAAACAAATAGAGCTCTTGATTCAAGATTACAACATGACATTCCATCCCAACATTTAGGGTTCTAGCTTCTTCACTGGCCTAGGTGGGGTTATACATCCATGATCTACTTTATGTATTTCAACAATTTAAGACATGCATCATATTTCAATATTATCATTTCGTGTTCTAGATCAATGGAAGGTCCCACCCTAGTCCTGAGAGAGCTAATTCCTAAGTCATAATTCAAGTGAGACAAAGAAATCATCATTTCAATTTTTCAAGGTTTGGGAACGTGAAAGTCATCAGTCATATATCGAGGCTGATCTCAAGATCCAAATATGGTGATCATAGGAAGCCAATCAATTTCGAGATCATAAATCATGATTTCAAGATTTCATTATGTAATATAGAGAGTCATGTTTGGACATCAAATTTGTACGTCCAAAAAGTTTGAAGCTAGGGTTTATATTCCTACCTTATACCTTAAGGGTGTTCATCCATCCATATACAATAATTCAGCAATAATCAATCAACCTTTTGTAGTATCAACATCAATTTCATTATCATGGTATTTGAGGTTGATGGATGATCTAGACTTAGGTATTTCTAGGAACTAAAACACTAACTATAGCCAATTGTATAATATGTAAAGATCATTATTAAATTTAGATTGAAGATATAGTATCAGTAATACATTAGGTTCTTAGGTCAAGAAATCAAAATTGTGCAGAAGGAGTTACCTTTCCAGACTCTAGATAATCCACTAGATGGGAATGTAGTGGCAGTCATAATAGAGATGTGACCTAGATCAGGGGAGTCATAAGTCAACTACCACCCTAATGTAGCACATTAATCCATATTATTCATGAGTCATCATGCATATTCAAATAGGGAAAGTATCAACTATCAAACAAAATTTCACTAGATCACAAGTCAAACATCAAGATATTTAATAGGGAAATCCATATTTCAAGATTTTGTAAGAACAAAGTCATAATAGCATCCCCTTCCTATCATGATCAACGTAAGGGTATATCTTGGAAATTGAGAAGTCAAATTGAGAACCCAAGGGTTTGAGTATAATAGTGCAAGATTGAGATTTAGGTCTATCATATTATTCAAATTGAGCCTACAAAGAGAAAAAATGGTCAATAGGGGATTTTCTTTTTGTTACAAGTGTTCACATAATACTCTAGAGCTCCCAAGACATGGTCATTTCATAGCATGATCATGGTACATATAAAATAGGGAAGGAGTTTGCTTCACTATGTTTGAGCTTTAATCAACAATAGGGCAACATAGGTTTAAATCAATAGAGAACTCATGAAACATGAGGTGTAAGACATCAGTTCCACCTTATTTCACCATATCAAAAATTTACATCAAACATAGAAAGACTTATATATAATTTTGTAACATTGAGTTTTCATAAACATACACATGAGTACATAACAGTCAAAAGTACTTTCTTGAAACCAAATAGGGTTTTTAATTTATGATCAGATCACATCATTGTCATCTTAATCAAATTTCATGCTTTCAAGTGAATTTTAGTTTTCACATGCATAAGCTACTAAAATTTGGAACTCATGTGATAATAGTCATGAGAGAAGAATCAAACAAAGAGACAAGAATACTAACTAATCATCATATACTTGAGTGGCTTAGGTGGCCGTTAAAGAAGATATGATATGATAGAGTACTCTCTAAGCTTTAAGGAGAGGATTTTAGTCCTCCCTAGGTTCTTAAGATGTGTTATATCTTAATCATATGTAGAGGCATGTGTGTATGTATCTGATACAATTTTTCATGAAACTATTTGTTACTCTAAGTCCACACTCCTAATGTCTACATAGCCAAAGGAGAGTGAACTTGGGCATCCGTCGGTAGAATGGCACAATTATTTCACACAGGAAATATATATGTAAAAGTAGTAACAACAAGACATAGAAGGATAGTAAAAAGGGATAGAGAAACATGTATCCATTTATATTTAAAAAAACCCATTGGTGTTACATTCCTGACTTTAGAGACTTAAAAGTGGAGAATTTTCATTTGACAACTACATTTTCGATAAAAAAATATCAATGTGAGTGCATTGAGTACGCTATGAAAAGCATGTAACCACAATTTATGAGTAATATAAAAGCTGCTTGGCTAGAAACATCAAATTAAGAATGAAGTAGAAGTAAGGCATGAAACACTTAACGACATTGTTTTATACAAAGAAAACATTAAGTATATTTTCGTTAAACTTAACAACATACTATGGCCATTGACCAACTTCCTTAAAGGAAGGGTCCATAAGGGTACTCAACAATAGCTAACCCCTTTTTATACGTGAGGGGCCTCAAGACCTAAGTCAATGAGCTAATCATGTTTTCAACATGCCTTGTGCCATTACCCTGAGATTATAGGCAGGTATACAAGGTTTGTATAATGGACTAGTTCAATTATGTTTGAGATTTGTTCAATATATTTTAAGAAAAAGGAATGTACTAATCATAGGGAGCAAGTAGCTCAAACAAGTAATTATCTAGGCAATCATTCATATGAGCATATATACAAACAAGCCAATATCATAGTAGGGTCAAGAGATTAAACATGCCTTATGAGTAGAGAACAAGATAGGATAAGATCTCTAGAGATGATCTAGCCTAAGGAGACCTAAGATGTAAAAGATATAACATGGGGTCTTAGATCGATAGGGCATTCATAATCTAAAAATGAAATGAGTCGTGTGGTTTTTTTCCTAGAACAAGGTTTCACTTAGTTCAAACATAGTTTCCAAAATCCCAAACATGCATGTAATCATTCTATATAACACATGTATAAACATTAAGTCCTAGATATAAGTGAACCATCTACATTAGATTAGATATAAATGTGAGATCATTTCTGATTTGGAGTTAGGGACATGATATTCAGATTTACATCAAGGTTTAATCATATAAGATCATGACTAGTCATACTAGATCAATTTCATGCAATAAATTCAAATCTCCAAGTCATAAGATCATATAAGAGCATATGATAGATCAAGTTCATATTAGTGCTAGAAGTGTAATGAATCTAATGATTAGAAGTCATTTAGCTATTATGTATACCATTAGATTATGATCTAGCAATGTTAGACCACAACTATCAACATATGTATCTAGAACATATTAGGGGTCATACATATGTCACAGGTAGTCAAGAGCATACATGAGTGTATTGAATGGAATTTAGTGTCACAAGTCATAATAGCATCTAATCTGAAAGCAAACATACATGGTTAGACATTTAAGATCCTTTTGCAAGATCCAAATGTTTAAGCATTCCAACATCATGATTTAGAACATAACAAGGTTCAAAAGTGAGACTTTAAGTCATAATATCCACTCATAATGAACATAGCATAAGATCATACTCAAGTATGGCTCATAACATCAAAATGTTTAGTGATTTTGAGATTATGGGATTGCATCATAAAAAATTAAGACAAAGTTGTATAATTGATCATGTATGAAAATGAAAGAATCATTTTTAGGTAAAATGTAGCCCACGATGTTTAAGATGATCATCATGGTTTATTTAGATGGCCTAAGACCTAAAAAATAACAAATGTCAGCTAAAGTTACTATTTTTCATGGATATAGAGTTATAGATCACTATTACCACAAGCGGATCATGGTGCATACTAATCAATATTTAAAAGATTATATAAGTGACTTCTTTAGCAAATAAGGGGTGATACGAGCAAAATTAACTAACAATGATTATCATCATTGAAAAGATGGTGTTTTACTATTCAAATGGTATATAGAATCATTATGTTTGGATGAGGGACTGGAGATATGATTTATGGAAGATAATCATGTTTTACTTGATTTTTGGTCAGGGTTCATACCTAAAAGGACTCAGTGGGCCGAATCAAATACCCCTGGTGCATGGAGTGGATCATGGGAGGGCCTCATTGGCGATGACCAGTTGGTCACTGCCTATTGCTCGTGGACTCTAGTGTGGGTCTTGCGGAAGCACGCCACCACACGGCTAAATACGGGTAGACGCAAGAAAGACAAAGAGATGGGGACACCCACACCCTAGATTTGGCATCCTACAGCTCGAGGTCATCACCCCACCCCCAGTCCTCTATCGTTGTAGCTTAGCAGCTCTCGTGGCAGTGCGACTCACCAGAGCAAGGTCGTTATTGGGCTTCGAGCCTTGTGGTCGAGCACCATGCAACAACCCTAGCTCAGGAGGGTGTGCTGAAGCCACCACTGGGCCTCGTGAGTAGTGATTGCTTCCAGGGAAGATACACCCAAAAGGGGGTGGTGGCAGAGCTAAAGGAAGAAAGAAGGACAAGGAAGGGAAATCAAGGTGTTAGGGTTGTCATAAATGAAGAAAAAAGAAGGGAAATCGTTGGGAGGAGTAGTTTTATAGGAGAAATAAGGGTAAAAGTGCTTCTAAGGGGCGGGAAAAGGAGTAGTAGGTGGATCTCTATGCCAAAACCACTAGCCATTATACATAGGAAGGGGATAACTTTTTAATTGTCAATTCAGGGATGAATCTACGAGGTGATGGTCCGACAGTCAACATTGATAGGGGGTGCTCTGTAGGCCCCGATTGACTGAGAAGGTGTGAGGTGGATTGGATTCAAGTGGGTGGAGAGGTGCCTTGGCCACACACCCTCTTTAGGCTCAAAATGGATGTGGTGGCCCAAAATAAGGAAAAAGAGCCAAAAATGCATGATTCAAATAGTGATTTTCAAAATAACATAACTTTTTCTCTGTGTATCCGATCGAGATGAAATTTTTGTCGCTGGATTCAAAATTGAAAGCTCTACAACTTAATGTGAATTTAAGATCAAGATAACAATATTGTATGAGTTCAAAGAAAATTTCAAGAGTGTGACATGTTAAGGATTGCAAACTTAAGTCTAGAAGCAAAAAGAATGTCACCACAAGTTACATGTATCCAAGGTGATTCAATTTTGCATCAAAGCATATGAAATCATGAAATTAAGGTCAAGAGTGAGATACTTAGATTATGAGGAAGTACATAGAACATGTAAGAGGAGAGAGAGAAAATTCTAGGTTTATACACTTTCATATAAACTTTGTTTAGCTATATAATTATGTCTGGCATTGTTTATCAGACCAACCCCAAGCTATTTAATGATAATGATAGATGTGTGGCATGGAGACCAACCTTAATGTAACAATAGAATACAAAACACTAGTTCTCATATTTAATGATCATAGCATGCTTAATTGGCTTAAATCAATGAAGTTTAGTCTTTTTGGATAACAAGGACATCCTTGATTTAATTTGAGACTAATAATTCACAAGTTGATGAATTAGGGTTTTCTTGAGTTAAAAATGCATATGATAATAAAATTAGGGTTTGTATACCAAAAAGGCATTAAACGTGTTTATTAGGGTTTGAAAAACCAAAACCCTCATGTAACCCTAATTTGGCCCCAAAACCCTAACTTCGACCCCATATCAATCATAATGAGAGGTTATGAACAAAATGGTGACACATGGGTATTGTGCTTCAATTTTAGGGTAGTTGCTTCATTGGTTGCTTGTTGCCTTTTTTTATTGGACATCAACTACTCCTAAGAAAGGTATCTGGTTACACCTATGACTACCTGACTTAACCGACTTTTTTGGTATCCTGGTGGCTTCTATAAATGGATTGCAAAACTAATACTTGCATGTTTATTTACTTCATGCAAACTATAAATCTTATATAAATATCGCAGTGTATAGAAATAAATTTCTTAAGCACGCAATAATATATCAGAAATAAATGCATGCATGATGATTTTAGAAAGCACCCCCAAAGAGTGGGTTGGCTAATAAATACTTCCAGAGAGTGAGTATGATATCACAAACACCCCTAGAGAGTGGGTATAGATGGAGTCACCACCAGTGAGTGGTGGATCAAATAATTACTCCTAGAGAGTGAGTATGGTAAGATTGGGTACACCTAGAGAGTGGGTATGCCACAAACATTAAGGTTTGAGGTATTAAAGAAATACAAATGTGAAAATATTTTTTGATAATTGCAATTATAGTTGATTATGTTGTTATCCATACATGCATATATTTTATTTTATCTCACATACCAGTATAACTTGTTATAGTAACCGTGTTTTTGTTTAACGACATTTTAGGTTAAAATGCTAGTAACATGTAATATTGATCAAAGATGGACATACAGAAAGAAGACACTAAAAGAAAAGATTTTATGTAATTATGGAGGATATAGATGGATAGATTTTATTTCTATTACAAACATTAGTTTACTTTCCATGTAAACTCCCTTGGGAAGAGATTATTTTGTTACCAAACTATTTTCCATATAATGAAATTTATTGATTATTATTGGTTACTTGCTTGTACTAGTCCTAGAATAATGATTATGTCCCTTCCCCCTCAGTCCTCCTTTTTAAGGGATAACAGGGGGAGGGGTCATAACATTTGGTATCAGAGAGTAAGTTTACCTTTTAACCTTTAATAATTAAATAATTTCATAAAACTCGATAGAGCCTAAGGGAATTATTAAGAGTACTTTCTAATGTTGATTGTGTCTAGAAGGGACCACATTCTGAGGGCTGGAAAAAATTTCCACCGCACTGCTATTCATCTTATGAGGACTCCCAGACACGTGCATCCTACCAGGCCAAAGTCAGATGATTTTACTTGAAATAAAATACCTCTAGGATTTTTTCTCATCTAATTTCATCCCTTCTCTACCCCTTACATCACTCAAAAACCCTAGGGACATGAAGGTTGTTTCCTCTAACCCTTTCTATAAAATTAGGTTTATGGTTAATAGGGTTAAGGAATCCTCCAATGAATCATAAAATGCATGTAATCAAGATGTCATGGACATAATTTATGATGTTTTAATGCCCTAAAAATTTAGATTGAGGTTAAATATCTATTTATGTGAGCCAACATGGCTCGTACCAAGAACACCACAATTCCCTATGACACTCTCCATGATCATTAATAGGGTAGGCCCTCCGGTAGGAAGAGGACCTCCTTAGAGAAGAAAAGGAGGGTATGGAGGAAGCGTCCTCGAAGAAGCGGATGACGTTAGAAGAGGCCTCTAAGGAAGGCCCCGATCCTAAGCCTGTCCCCTTCGAATTCCTGAACCTGGAGAATGGCCAAAAAGGTGAACCTATGTCAGAAGACAAGGCCAAGACCAAGACCATGCCCAAGCCCAAGGAGGTCCCTGCTTCTGGCCCTAGACCCACAATTGGGGAAGTATGGTGTACACCTCTGATGCAGTCTAAATGGAGCAATAAAAGAAGCTCATTGAGGCCATTAGTGCTTTGACCCTTAATGATACCAACAGAGACAAGAATGGTGAACCTCTACTTGTTCACCCTCATCTAGTAGCCACCATTTTGGATTTTTTCAAGATGAATATTGAAAAAATCTAGGGTGAACATAAGACTAAGTTGGTTGACAAAGTGGATGCCTGGATGCTGGAAGTAGAGAATGGCTTCTGTATTTTGGATGCGCATTTGGGCAAAAAGGTTCTCTTTGCCACTCACCTTTTTAAAGAAGCAACAAAGATATGGTGGGAGAATCATATCATGGTCTAAGATCTGACTAAGGAACCAATGGCCCAAACAAACTTTTGTACTATCTTATCTGCAAGGTTCATATCTACCCCTGCCATAAAAGAAAAGGAAAATGGGTTCACATTCCTTTACTAAGGCAACATGATAGTTATACATTTTGCTCGCAAATTCTATCTCCTGGAGCATTTTGGGTACATGATGAGTGAAGAATGATGAGTAGAACATCTTGTGGATCACCTGAATCCTCTGGTCAAGCCTCACATGATGGAAAGTAAACCTACAAGTTTCACTGAGGCGTTTAACTTTTCCCTAGACATGGAGAAGTCAGTCATACTTGCACATAACCCATCCAAAGGATACCTAGGGAAGGTATCTCTACCCCAAGGAATTATTAAAGAAAAGGGAAAGGATGCAACAATGGCAAGTAATGGAGGCAACAAAAAGCCCCATTAAGAGAACTGTCATGCTAAGCGTCGAACCTGCAAGAAGAGATACCCTGGAAAGTGTCGCTATGAAAAGTGAGTGTGCTTTTACTGTAATCAGGAGGGTCACTTTGTGGGAAACTATCAACTCCCTCCTCCACCAGGTCAAGAACCAGTGGCAGTACAACTAGTGGCAACCCAACTAGTAGCAACAACACCACTGGCAGCTACTGCTCCATAAGGAATGGATCCAGCTGCAGGTGCGTCGGTAGGCCCGATTATTTGCTATTGATAATGAAGAAGCTTAGGTGAATGCCAACCGTATGATAGATGGTAATCAAGAATATAGTTCTATTCCTATCCTTTATCTTGAACTGCATAACAATTTAAGTGTCTTGAATTCAATGTAGGCATGCTTGATATCATGGGACAAAATGTAAAAGCTTTTTTTTACTCTAGATCTCAATATTTTTATTTCGAGAAATCTCACAAATATGCTTTGTCTGGATTTCAATGATTTAGGATTTGTTTTAGAAGTCACTATTTCTAGTGGTCAAATAACTTTGTCTTTGTTGAGGGCACCGGTCATACCAGTTAAATATATGAATAATGAAATACCTAAGATTTTATTCTCCTCGATAAGAATGACATTGATGTAATAGTTGGCATGGATTGCCTTTACACCTATAATATGAAAATAGATTGTTGGGAAAATAAGATAATAATAGAGAGACTAGGTCACCAGACAATTACCATTAGAGGTAGGAAGGATGCTACCACTAGCCTGTATGTGTCAGATGTGAAGGTTGAACAAATGATAACCAAATGTTATCATGCATTCTTGGCAGTAGTTATCGAGTTGGAGCCTAAGGTGTGGCCCTTAGAAGAAATAGAGGTAGTCTGGGACTATGTAGACGTGTTGTCAAATGATTTTCCAAGTATACCTCTAGAAAGAGAATTGGAATTCTCGATAAAATTATCTCCTAGGACGAACCCCATTTCTAGGGTGCCTTACAAGATGTCCCCCACTAAGTTGCATGAGCTGAAAAAGAAACTACAGGAACTACTAGACAAAGGCTTTATTAGACTGAGCACTTCTCCTTAGGGAGCACCAATCCTCTTTGTGAAAAAGAGGGACTGATCACTTTGTATTTGCATAGACTATAGAATCATAAATCAAGATATCATTAAGAACAAGTATCCTCTACCCCATATAGATGACATGTTTGACCAGATCAAGATAGCTCGTGTTTTTTCAAAGATTGATTGGAGATCAAGATACCACCATTTGTAATTCAAGAAAGAAGATATTCCAAAAATTGCTTTTTGGATCCACTATTTCCGTTATGATTTCTTAGTCATGCCTTTTATGTTGTACAATGCCCCGAGTGTGTTTATGAACCTTATGAACAGTGTGTTCCAACCTTTCCTTGACTCCTTTGTCATAGTATTTACATATGATATCCTAGTTTATTCCAATGACCTAGAACAACACTGTGACCACCTTGCTAGAGTCCTTGATATCTTGAAAAAGCAAAATTTCTACAGGAAGTTTTCAAAGTGCGAGTTTTGGATAGATGTGTCATGTTCCTTGGACACACTATGTTTGGAGGGAACATCTCAATGGATCTTGCAAAGGTGTAGGGTGTATGTGATTGGCCAACATCGAAGAACCCTTCCAAGATTCACAGCTTCCTGAGATTGGCTGGGTACTACCAGTGATTCATCAAGGATTTCTTGAAGACTGCTTTTCCTCTCACCAAACTCACCCAAAAGGACGAGAAGTTTGTGTTGCCAACCTGTGTGAAGCATGATTCCAAGAGTTGAAGGAGAAGTTGACCACAAATCTCGTATCGACTCTACGTTCTGATAATGAAGGGTTCATAACCTTCACCAACACATTAAATATGGGGCTTGGATGTGTGCTAGAGAAGAATAAACATGTTGTCACCTATGCTTCGAGACAACTCATAATGAAAGAAGTCAAATATCCAACACATGATCTAGAGTTAGCAAAAATTATTCATGACCTAAAGATATGGCGACACTATCTCTATGGAGCTACCTTTGAAACCCTCACCAACCACAAAAGCCTACAGTACCTCCTGCCTCAGAAGGACCTAAACTTAAGACAAAGACGATGGATGAAGTATATGAGAGACTATGATTTCACTATTGCCTATTTCCTAGGAAAAGCTAATGTTGTGGCATATGCCCTTAGTTGGAAACAACTTAGATGTGTAACTTCCTTATCCACACATTAGAGAGAGTTGGAGGAGTTTTCTTGCACTCTGCAACCATTAGAAGACTGATTCTATTTGGCTAACATTTAGATAAAACCTAACATGTTGACTTTGTTGTTAGCTACCTAGCTAGCCAGCTAGAGCAGGAAAGATGAAGGGTTTGATGGGGAAACCAGACACATTTCACAGTAGGTGTTGATGGTCGAATCTAGTACAAAAGTCAAATTTGGTTTCCTGAAGAATCACCCTTAAAAACTCATATCTTGCAAAAGGCTCATGGTTCTAAGTATACAGTGCACCCTAGTACCATGAAGATGTTTAAAGACCTAAATTGATACTTTTGGTGGCCTAGAATGAAGAGAGACATAGTAGCATATGTGGGTTTTTCTCTCACATGCTAGATGGTGAAGGATGAACACCAATAACCCGGTGGATTACTAATTGGTATTCCTATGTCGAAATGGGATCAGATCACTATGGATTTTATTGTAGGTCTTCCTAAGATGAGAAAGGGACATGATGCTATATGGGTTGTGGTAGACCGTCTAACCAAGTCAACACACTTCCTAGCCCTGAAGGTTACTACCAAATTTTAAGACCTAGCTGAATTGTATATCGAAAAAATAGTTTGTTTACGTGATGTTCTGAGTTTGATTATTTTTTATCATGACCCTAAGTTCACTTCAAATTATGGAAGCAAGCTCAAGAGGAACTCGATACAAGACTAAAATTTATTATTATTTATCACCCCAAACCAATGGTTAGTCAGAAAGGACAATTCAAACTTCAGAAAATTTGTGAGAGCATGTGTGCTTGATTTGGGTGGATCATGAGAACTGTACCTACCCTTATCTGAGTTTGATTATAATAATAGTTATCAAGCCAGTATTTGGATGCCTCTATATGAAGCTCTTTATGGGAGTTTATATCAGTCATCACTTCACTAGGATGATGTCGGTGAGAGGACCTTTCTTAGGTCAGAGGAACTATAGTGATATGCTGATAAAGTCGCTTTGATAAAGCAAAGTCTTCATAGAGTATAGGATTGATAGAAGTCATATGTTGATGCACAAAAACTAATTGGCACTTCAATGTAGGTGAACATGTATTTATTAAAATTTGACCCCTTCAAGCTACATCTAAGAATAGAGGAAAAATATGTCACCGGTATGTGGGTCCATTTGAGATTCTAGAACAAATTGGCAAAGTCCTTTATTATTTAGTCTTACCACCACAATATTGTATGATGCATAATCTATTCCATGTGTCCAATCTAAAGCTCTATGTGAAGGATCATGTTCACATGCTAAATATTCAACCTATTGAACTCCAAGGGAGGTTGACATATCCTAAGCCACCTGTGAAGGTATTGAATACCAAGGTGAAAGAATTTAGAAATAAAAAGATTAAGATGGTAATGTTTCTCTAGAAGCACCATGGAGAGGATGAATCCAAATGGGAGTTGAAGAGAACATGGAAAAGTCTCATCCTAAATTTTTTATGATTAGTTGAATTTTGAGTACAAAATTCCTATGGGAGGGAGAGGATGTTATAACTTGATTTTTCCTATTTTTTACACAAGTTTGGTTTTAAGTAGGGAAACCATAATTATCTTTTATGCCTTGTTTTTAAAAGTATGGACTTGAATTGTAAAATCACATTTTATTTGGATTTCGTGGTTGTCACTATTTTTATTAAAATAATAATGAATATGGGGAAAAAGGAAGAAAGAAAAAGGATTATTAAGGGAAATACAAAAGATAACAGATGGATAACAATGTACTTTTAGAATCATGTGGAATTTTCTAGAAAAGAGGTATTAAAAGCCTAAGGGTATGCTTGCATTTTCACATGGTTTCTAATAATAGATGACATCAAAATAAAAGGAAATGGGGAAGATAGAAAGAGAAAATGATTATTTTAATGCTTTAAATAATGAGATAAAATAGAAAACTTGGAGATTAAGAAAACTGTATTCATTTTTGAGGTTTGGTCACAACCCTACCCATACTTAGAGAAAGTCATTAAGAACCTTACTTTAATATTTGGGGTTAAAAGGATTAATAGAGTGAGAGATATGAATTTAATAAGTATTCCTAAAGTGAATGGGTTTTTGAGATTAATGAATTAATAGTCAAGATCAAAACCATAGGCCTGACCTTTTGATCATTGTCTGTGATGAGCACCATTGCATCGAGATCTGACACTACACATAGTGTCTCCTACCCTGAGTCAGAATGGGAAAGAATCCATGTACAAACACAAGATTAGAGGATCTTATATCCCTCTCTGATACATCTCAAAATAATATAATCAAACCATTAACTTTGTCTTGAGAAACCAAATTGCTGACATAGGTTTTCAGTCGAGTTGTGATCTATGAAACAAATGATATACCTCACCACCAGTCCTCTCTTAATAGGGATTTGAAAATGCTAGAACTCTCCAACACACCTATAAATAGACCCCCTCGACTTTACCAAGACCCTAGGAACACGAATAATGAGACTCCACCTGTAGAACCCCTCTCACCCCCTTGATTCATCTTTCTTTGATGACAAATCTACCGTGGAGCTGCCACATGAAAACCTTGGAGTCAAAGAAAGAGGGGATGATAGAGAGTCGCGAGATTGGAGTCCACCGTGGGCTAGCGAAGGGAGTCGATGACTGGAGTCTTTTTTGCAATTTTGAATTGCGTGAGTGGGCATTTTCCACAAAATATTCATGATCCATGTGTCGTTGAGTGGCAACCAAAAATCCAACGACTGAGGTTTTTCTTAGCTAAGCTAAATTCTCTCTCTCTCTCTCTCTTTGAAAAATCAAAGAAATTGTTGGAAATTGTATAAATCACTAGAAATTCATCCTTTGGCTAAAAAAATACAAACAAATTGTTCTTCTTGATCTAAAAATACAGGGAATGCAATAAAAATATAAACAAGACCTAGATCTATCTGTAAGTTAAAAAAGTACTGAAGATGCTAACTTTAATGTGTTTAACGTATAAAAACCCTAATTTCTAAGTTCAGATGATCCTAATGTGTTTGATTGATCTTAATGTTCAAGGATTGATCTTTCGAATATAAGTGGATTCAAGATCTTGATATACTTTGAATTATGAAAGTGCCTAAAGTTACTAGCATAATAGAAGCATACAAAGCCCTAGTTTTCAAATTTAATTATTATAATATGCTTACTTGGCTTAAATGGATGAAGTTCAATCTTTTTGGATAAAAAGTACATCCTTGACTTATTTGAGACTAATAATTCACAATTTGATGAATTAGGGTCTTCTTGAGCTAAAAATGCATATGATAATAAAATTTGAGTTTACAAACCAGAAAGGCATTAAAAATGATAGTTAGGGTTTGGGAAACTAAAACCCTAATGTAACCCTAATTTGACCTCAAAACCCTAACTTGGACCCCAAGTCATTCATAATGAGAGTTTATAAACAAAATGGCGATACATGGGTATTGTACTTCAATTTTAGGATAGTTGCTTGATTGGTTTCTTGTTACCTTTTGACTTGGACATCAAGTACTCTTGAAAAAGGTATGTGCTTATTCCTATGACTACCCAAATTAATCGACTTCTGTGGTTTTATCGAGGGTTTTCTGAATGGATTGTAAAAATAATTGCTTGCTTATTTATTTACTTCATGCAATCTATCAACCTTGTATGAGTAACACAATAATTAGAAATAAATTGCTCAATAATGTCTCTGAATAAAATGCATGCTTGATGATTATGGAAAGGAACCCTAGAGAGTGGGTTGGCTAATAAATACTCCCAGAGAGTGAGTATCGTATCATCAGTACCGCCAATGACTGGGTATAGTTGAAATCAAACCTAGAGAGTGGGTGGATCAAATAAATAATCCCAGAGAGTGTAAGATTGGGTACCCCCAGAGAGTAGGGAATAATAGGAGGAGGGGGTCGTAACACCTCATTTATCTACCAAGAATCCTTCCTGAGTGAGGAGGAGGAGCTCTAAACCTGTAACTCTTGCTTGATGGGCCATAGCCTGGATCAGGGGGCTTCAATGCACTTGCATGTAGATGATTCAAGCTTCTTTGGTGGATTCAATACCTTTTATCTTCTTTCTGATAGTTCAATGAAATATATTCCTTCAATAGTCAATTTTCTTTTTCTTTCCCTCTCATCTTCTTCCTTGGGTCGATCTCCATGAATTTTAAAGGTGGAAACTAGATCATCTAGCTAAAGCACCTCATTTCTCTCTCTTTTTGCCCATGTGACCTTATCCTAGCTTTGATGATCTTCTATGGACCCTTTGGACAGATGCCACAGGTGGAAAAGATGATTTTGTGTCTTTTGCATGTGGATCTTGAGTTCTAATCTAATAGAGACAAGATATATTGCTTGGATACATTCTTTTACCTACTATATACATGAAAAACCATAACTTTACTCTACATTTGCTTATATCTTGATCTATGTATCTGAAGGAGAGATATTGATGAACTATTTTTTTCCATAATTTAAACTAATAGAAAAAATGCATTCTCTTCTATAACTTCTAAAGGATTCACTTTCTGATAGCTACATGTTCCCCTAATTCCTCGTAGCATGAAATTTAAAATTAATGTGTTTGTACCCTATAATTGTTAGTATGTATGCCAAGAGAGACAATCATATGATGATTGGAATGTGGCATTAAGTACCTTATTTGATAATAATAAAGGTATTTCCATCTATTATGTTTGTCTCAATCATGAGATGAAGACACAAACATACTAGATGTCTAAAGAATGCTGTTACTCAATGACAAATGTCTTCAAGTATGTGAGTTGAACAATGAGATGATACATATACTAAGAGTACATACTTTCTTGTTATGTCCCTAGTTGTATATTATTGTGGAAGCAAAATAGATGAAAAAAATACATAAGACTAGAGTGTGTGTTGACTAATGACAAAGTCTCATTAGTCATGATATATGATATCAATTCAAGCACACAAGTACATGTTAGAGAACAATGTATAAGACAGACCCACCATGAAAGTGATACATGGATATCATGGAATGGTAGTTAGAATCAGCTTTCATAGTGATAGTGGTGATTTTGTCTCTTAGACCTGCAACCACTACATTCATCACATGTCATTCAATATACTTTGAATAAGGATTGCCATAATGGTGATAATTGAGTAGTTGTAAGACATGGGGACAAAGTGTAAGTGATGTAGATGGGATTATTCGCTCCTACAGGAGTTTGATATCTCGACCTCTAGTTAAGAGAGACTGAGTAATGTACATCCATACTCATGTGATTCAATATGTGATATGTGAACTCACATGCATCTTAGATAGCCTTCTCTAGTTCAAGGAACATGGATTGAATGTTGAGAGGATGACAATTATATGTCTCGACAATCCATATATCACATACAAAGGAACTATATGATCACGGTAACACTAACCACAAATTGTAGGTTAAAGTTGTGCTCGAACTTTTTGAATTACCAGGGTAGCACTGATATGGGACAAGGCACCACTCTTTGCTTGTGATGTCATAATTTCTTATGGACATTCACTCCCAACTTAATTTTGGACATATAGGGTCACACACATAGGATACACATAGATTAAAGGAGTATATCCATGATTGATGCTTAATTTAATTATTGAAGGTGTTTAGATATTCAATTAAGCAACTGAGGTTCAAAATTGACTGACTGGACACTAAATTGGTTCAAGTGGAACAAATCCATTGGAGTGTCAAGTCAATTGGAATCAGTATTGGTTGAACTTTTTCTGAACTGGATAAGTGAAACGACTATTTCACTTGTCAAACGACTGCCTCACAATGTGAAATGATTGTTTCACTATGTGAGATGACCGATTCACCCTTTGGGTCGCCTAGTTTAGTTGCCAATTCATTTGCAACAAAGATTGGTGTTGATGTGATGTTCAACATTAACATAACATTAGATATCAATGTAATTCAGAATAGGAAATTACGTGAAATGACTAGCTCATGCACCAACTGACTGGTTGTGTGTGTGAATTGATCGGTTCATCATTTACAAGTTGTATAAAATTCATGATTTTGGACCCTTCTACTCCCACATAGACTAGGAACCCTGACCCTATCCTCTATTATAAATAGAGGTGTATTTGTGGCTTCCCAACACACATAATTGAGAATCAGTTGCTCTAAAAATTGTTGTCCTCTCTAGTTTTAGTAACCAATAGAGAGTTTGTAATGACCCCGCCTACCGGTAACCCCCACTTAAGGGGATACCAAGAGGTCAGAGTCGTTATCCCAATAAACTGGATCAAAGGTTCAACAATTAATCAATAATAATTAAGAAATTCTACCAACTAAACTGAAATCGGGTATAAAATAAAATTTTGCATACCTTTTAAAACTTTGGGAATCTATCTATCCACAGCTTGAATTATTCTATCTAATCCTCCTTGCACTTTATTTCTTATTTTCACAAAGTGTCACTTTACTAATTGTTCATTTCAGGGTTGTACCTAAAACACCGACAACCAAAACAACGGTCAACATATAGGAATATGCCGGTATGTGGGGACAACCAAAAGTTCACAAATATGGCTAACAAACTAATTATCACAATTGAGGTAATTAACAAGTCAATTTACATTTTCAATGTGTCAATCTCCGCCACTTTTTCCCTAACCCTGGAATACCCTCTTTAGGGTTTGACTTAAGGCCACCTTCTCAATCCCGAGCTTGGTGCCTAGGGCCACCTATCATGGTGCCCTTTAGTCATGCAACATAGACCACCTTCCCTTTCCCGAGCTTGGTGTCTGGGGTCACCTCTCATGGTGCCCATGGGTCTCCCCTCCTGGGCTTGACCTTTTTGCATCATCCATCAGGGTGGCATGTAGGTGGAGAATACACACTTTATTTATAGTTGTGATAATCATAGTGACTTTATAATTTGCAATTATGAACATCCAAACTGGTTAATTGCAATCAATGCGATCAATTCATCTGGAAAACCTTCAGGAAATTAAAGCGATTAACCATAATTAACCACATACCTATCAAGTTGACTTGAATGCAGAAATAACTCAACCAATTAAAAAATCAAGCAAGTATACACAAGTTGATCCTGAAAAAGGCATCCAATTTTTCTATCATTGATCATGTCATCATCATCTATGAATCCTAGTTGTTTCCTAAGGTTATTAGTCCTTTTTAGGGTTTTGAGCATAATTAGGGTTCCACTTCATTTTTATTACTTTAAACCCTAATATTATAAAATCACTTACAAATCCTAATTATATCATCTTTCTTTCACAAAAGATTCTAGGATCATCTTTTAGCAACATGAAACCCTAATTTTGGATTATAAGCACTTTTCTTTTCTTTTTCTCTTATTTAGGGTTTCTAAGCATATTAATCATCATATTAGGTTTAAAACCCTAAACCTTGCAATTCTATGTTTAAAACATGATAAAATTCATATTTATCACTAAACAAGTTAACCATGCTCGAACTAATCTATTTGCAATATTAAATCTATCCTTGATTAACAGTTAGGGTTTATGTCCACAAATTAACACCCTTTTCGTCAAAATAATACACTTTTGTTAAAAGAGATAGATTTAGGCTTTCAAACTATTTTTAACCTATTATTCGCATTTTTCTAATTAATTTTCATGTATAAACCTTTCTTATCCATGCTTTCTAACAAAAGATACGATTTTATCAAAAAATTCTTTTTATTGATTTATTTGCTATTTTCGGAAAAACCAGGATCGCCCGATCCATGGTCTGCGGGTCCTTTGAGGATCCAAAGGCCTTGGATGCGCGCACCTTTCTAGTTATGAAAACCAAGCAAAGGATAAGTCTGACCTTCTTCAACCTCGCGACACTACAGATGTTGCGAGGGTCAACTCCGCAATTGACTCCTTGATCTAGTCGACCTATGAGCATGCCAAGGGGCCAGGAAGCTTTGTCTTCCTCTGTCGAACCTGTGTGTGGCCTCAATTGCTTACCTAAAACTCACCAAGACCTCCCCCAACTCGTCAAACTCCCGTGAGGTTTATTGAGGTGTCGAGCGTGCAGGTCAAGGTGATCGGAGAAATTGAAGGCACGACGACAATCCTTGCATCCTTCTGTGGAGATTGGAATAGCAAAGAGGGGTGTTGGTGCCCTCACGCACCCTTCCCTATATATAGGGTCGGGGCAGGTCCCTGTCGGATTGGGAATTCTCCCAATAGGCAGCCAATCCCCTACAAAGTAGGGTGGGTTTTGATCATTTTCCTCTTCTGAGTCCAAAACACTCATCATCAGGCGTGCACACTCCCCGGATTGAAAGAAAACTTGAGATGAAAGACCCTATGTAACTCACAGAGTCCCAATTCCAGTGGGACTTAGACGATGAGTGTCCAACATTGGATCAAGATCCAACAGTTCACATTGCTCACGATCAACCAAAAGGAAATATATTCTCCTATTTGCTAAATTAATGCTATATCTTGAGAAATTCATATCTCCTAAACCATAGCTCCGTTTTATCTCAAATTTTAAGGGAAAGTTCATCTTGACATTATTTAGCTATTTAAGAAATTTGAAAAAAAAATTCCAATGGATGAGAAGGTTTTCTTCCCTCCTAAGGTATCCTTTAATTAATCCAAAATTAATAGGTATTTCTTTTCCCTTTGCTATTATCTTGTTATTTTGGGTCCCTTGGACCTCAAGAAAACCTAAAGGCATGAATTCCCATATTGGAGAATATTTACTTGCCTTTATTCTCTTATCTATTTCTATTTCACATATTCTCCTTTTATTTAATCAAATCATTTTCCTTTTTATTTCTCTTTTCTTTTCAATTGGGCTCAATGGCCAACAAGGCCCATTATCAATCATTCTAGGACATTTCACACGAAATCCATCACAACTCAAAGAAATAGTTTTCATTTATACTTTGAAAGAGAATTCCACTTTTCATTACATACTTAGGAAATTCAGGTTATAACATCCTCCCCTCCTTATAGGAATTTTGTCCTCATAATTCAAGCAATCAAATAAACAAATTAGGGTATGCTTTTCTTATGTCCATTAGGGCTCCCATGTGGCTTCACCCTTTCCATGATGCTTCCCAAGAACCTTCATCATCTCATATTCTTCCATCTGAGTTCTTTCTTACCTTGGTATATTGTACCCTCATAGGTTACTCAGGAAATTTCAGCCTCTCAAAAGCTGAATAGGTTCAGGGCTCAGTACATGGCTTGGGTACCTCACATAGTGCTCTAGATCGGACTCACATGGAACACATTATACATCCTGTTATCCTGAGGGGTAAGGCTAAACACAACCATCTCCACCAATCCATATCAAATGGATCATACAGCCGAGACTCAGCTCTCTCTTAGCTATAACTTAGAGGGGTCGGATTTTCACATCACATGTTCTCCCATAGTGAACTGCATGTCAGTCTGCTTTGCATTAGCTTATGACTCATGTTGCCCCTAGGCCCTCTCTCAGTCATTACACGATCAAAGCGACTTCATCTGCACACACTGTGGTCTTTTCCTGACCTTCGCGAGGTCCCTCCACCAACATCATCTTAATGAAGTGGTGACCGACACAACCTCTCTTACAGAGCTTCTTTACAACCCGATACTGGATATGGTGGTTATCATCACATCTTATAGAAGACAAGAACTATCTCGATGTATCACCCTGAATGAGCACACATGCTCTCATCAAACCCTCTAGTCTGGATCATACTAACCATTAGTTAGGGTGATAAACTATACTAACATCGAGTTCTTCATGTATCTACTTCGACCTCCTAAAAGTGAATCCTTAGGTTATACTCAAGAACTTTTGAACTCACATCTTGGTGTAGTTGAACCATCTCTCTCATATGTAGTTCAACCGAATCTGTCCCTTGACAACACTCTTTCTCTCTCATGTCATCTAGGTAAGGCAATCTACCATAACCCATATTGCATCTTGACCTTCCTTGGTCTAGGGGAGACTTACCACAACATCCATAGTGATGAACTCCCATTCCCTCTCAGGGACTCTTTTATCCTCTATATTGATACACTGGGTTACTGGTGTTCGTCCTTCACCTCTTGGCTTGCATGGCAACATACCACATGCAACTTCCTCTTAAGCATCCAAAGTACCACTGTCACTTACTATTTTCGTAGTACCACAGTGTATGGTGATCTTCAATCATGATCTCCTGTATTGTCATGATTCCTCAAGATTGATTCCTTAGAAACCCTAAACCACTCTAGTTGGGGTTTCATCTCCTTTTTCTCCAGAGAAGTGCATCCGAGGTTCTATAACCATCCTTTTATCATGATAAGCCCTAGGCTGGCCAAACAACCATTAACTTGATCAACCAATATTTTTACATTTGAGTGTTAGCCAAACTTATCTCTATTCCAACTAGGGGTTATCCTAACAACCTCATCTAGCCTCCATTTATACTAGGCATTTGTATCTCATCCAGAGCATCCATTACCAATTCACATCCTTAGGTCGTTGAAGACATACACCTCCATGTATTTCACTTTTTTATCTCATCTCAGCTCTAAGTCTATCATCATCAAGTAAACTCTGAGCTTATTCTCTTGGTTTTTCAAACTCAAATGTGTATAACTCATAGCTCATGATAAAAACATCCTCATAAGATGAATACCTTATTTCTCTTATTGTTTGTAAACCATCCATGTATCATGCGCTCTTCCAGGGTATGTTATCATCTCTGTCCTCATTCCTCATGGAAATGTTCCAACTCACATCACCTTTTATCCTTGGTGTATGGCATGTGTATTGTCATATCTCTCAATCCCATAATAAGAGGAAATAAGCATTTGGCTGCAGTCCAAATACAAAGTTCTTCCTATTCTTAGAGTAGAGATGGTACATCCCACCTTGCCAGTACACCTTTAAATCTAAGTTGAAACGTGCCACATACGTCTCTACTTCAGAAACATTTTGATATCAAAGTTACTTCCATGGAAAACTGGTTTCAAACTTACTTGGGTCCACACACATTCCTTGGTCATCTCCTCTAGGTCTTATAGGGTGTTGACACTTTAGGGGTCATCCCCCTTCCCTTATGCATCCAGAGAGTTCCCTACTCATCTTCCCTTTGGGTCCCATGAGTTCACAAAGGTGATCAATCTCCTAACCCATGGCCCTTAGACAATGATAGTTGTTACCTCCCGACCCTATGGTCATGTGCAACTAGGGAATTAGGCAACTCCTACTTCCATCGGTTTTATGCCTACCTGACCCTAGGATAGACTTAGGATTCTAACATAGTACATGTTCAACTTAGATCCTTACCCAAGCCTTCATCATCTCTCTCTACATTCATGGGCTGACTTTCATCCTTTCATAGGGGTCATGGCGACATGCCTACCTTGGTCAGGCCCCCATACTGGCTACCTCCATGGTAACACATCCATATGCACTTTAGAGATGGTTATCTATGGGTCTACAAGTTCATTCTCATACCATGTACTTTTCACTTAGCTTCTTAAGATTCTATGAGACCTCTTTAGGTTTCCTCAAAACCCACATAACTAGTATACACCCTACCAAAGGGTCTCTCTCCCAGGATGGGAGGAAACTACAACTCTTGACAACACGGTCACAAACATCCTTAGTGTTTATATTCACATGAGCATGCTTAACCCAGCAGCTACCAAGGCACAAGCAGACCACCTACTAAACCATGATAGGTCATACTTGTTCCCTTTCCTCAATGGTGGACCAAGATCATACCTTCCCATGTCATCAACTTAGCTGTGAAGGGTTCATCAAACATACCTTAAACTTAAGGGGTTTCCCTTTCCTCTAAACATGAGGAGTACCATGCTCGAATCTATAGAAACTCAAACCTTGTCATGAGCATCAGGTACACCACTTCCCCTCTTAGGCCAACGAACCCTAGGTTCGCTTCTCTGATGTCCAACTATCTGCTCAACCTCTTAACCACGATCCAAACATGTACAAGGTATGACAAGCTCTTTCTATCATCCTTCTACTTGAGCAACACCTCAGAGTGGAGTCCTCCTCAAGGACAACCAACAAGGTATAAGGCCTCAAAACCTATTACTAAACCTCTCCAGGTCTAAGGAACTCTTCATCTCATCCCTACCATAGGTACAGAGGTACCAACAGACTCATCCTGTCTCTAGGGTTTGGTTCCTTTCATGACAACCAAGACATCATCAACCTCTAGGGATCAAGTATGAGGCAACCACTATCATCCACTTAGGTCACATCATCTCAACTCCCCACTATTCCTCATATCTCAGAGTCTAAGCTTCCAACCTTCTTTCTTGAGTCCTACTCGCTCTTTCTAGAGCTAACTCCACAACCAGCCTTACTACTAGAGCTCCTCTCTCTACGAAGGTGGATTAAGCTCACAAGCACACCCCTACCTGGGTGAAGCCTATGTTCCACTTATGTTTTCTCAACATTATCCATGGTTCTTTATGCTTATATCATTAGCTATCCATCATACTCTCCTGGCCAGGGTTTTATCCTACTACTCACACCACTGACGTACTCTGGGTGCATGCTATGACCTACTTGCATAAGACCATATGGATTCTATAGGTCCTTGTCTAACCTCATCAAAGAAGGTTCTATCCTTCACTCTAACAGGAACGATCCTTCCCAGGGTTGGGTCACCAAAGGTACTCAGTCATCCAACCTCTCATGGCACATATGGTCATCCAAAGGCATGTCCACCCCCACACCTGGTCTACCATGACCTCTAACCCATCATGTTATATCTCTCTCTAACCACCACTTAGGGTTAGGGTTAGGGTCAGCATCATCCTCAGAGGATGTACTAGGTCTCTACTTGCAATGGAGATCTCTACCTCTAGGACCAGCTCTCTCTACTCATCCTCCTGACAAGAAGGTCTAATCTCAGGTCTCTCCTTAGGGTAATGACAACTCATGTCATACGACCTAAGCATGTATCTATTCTTTTGTTTACGCTTAACCTATTAAGCTTATGTCCATGACATCTTATTTACATGCTTTTCATTAATTTGACGGAGGATTTCTTAATCCTTATCAACCTTACCCATCCCTCAGGAAGGTGAGGAAAAGAGAGAAAACCCTAATCCTTAAGGTCCTTAACAACATTTGTGTTGAGAGGGGATGAACAATATGAGAGAGTCCTAAAGGTATCTTATTTCGAGTCAAATCCTAAGACATTGGCCAGGCAGTCACACTAATTCGAGAGTCCTCGTATTCCGACTAGCGGTGCGGAGGAAAATCTTACCAGCCCCCAAAAGTGATCCTTTTCTAGAAACCTCAGTCTTTCATAAAATCCTCTAATAACTCCCTCAGTTCTATAGAACTTGTAAAATTTAATAATTATTAAAGACTAAATGAGGAACCTATGCTATGATATCAATTGTAACGACCCCGCCTCCCAGTAACCCCCACATATGGGGAGACCAAGAGGTCAGAGCCATTATCCCAATAAACCGGATCAAAGGTTCGGCAATTAATCAATAATAATTAAGAAATTCTACCAACTAAACTGAAATTGGTATAAAATAGAATTTTGCATACCTTTTAAAACTTTGGGAATCTATCTATCCACAGCTTGAATTATTCTATCTAATCCTCCTTGCACTTTATTTCTTATTTTCACAAAGTGTCACTTTACTGTTTGTTCATTTCAGGGTTGTACCTAAAACGCCAACAAACAAAACAACGGTCAACATATAAGAATATGCCGGTATGTGGGGACAACCAAAAGTTCACAAATATGGCTAACAAACTAATTATCACAACCGAGGTAATTAACAAGTCAATTTACATTTTCAATGTGTCAATCTCCACTGCTTTTTCCTTAACCTTGTAATACCCTCTTTAGGGTTTGACTTAAGGCCACCTTCTCAATCCCGAGCTTGGTGCCTAGGGGCACCTCTCATGATGCCCTTTAGTCATGGAACATAGACCACCTTCTCATTCCCAAGCTTGGTGTCTGGGGTCAGCTCCCATGGTGCCCATTGGTATACCCTCCTGGGCTTGACCTTTTTGCATCATCCATTAGGGTGGCATGTAGGTGCGAGAATACACACTTTATTTATAGTTGTGATAATCATAGTGACTTTATAATTTGCAATTATGAACATCCAAACTGGTTAATTGCAATCAATGCGATCAATTCATCTGGAAAACCTTCGGGAAACTAAAGTGATTAACCAAAATTAACCACATACCTGTCAAGTTGACTTGAATGCAGAAATAACTCAACCAATCAAGAAATCAAGTAAGTATACACAAGTTGATCCTGAAAAAGGCATCCAATTTTTCTATCATTAATCAAGTCATCATCATCTATTAATCCTAGTTGTTTCCTAAGGTTATTAGTCATTTTTAGGGTTTTGAGCATAATTAGGGTTCCACTTCATTTTTATTACTTTAAACCCTAATATTATAAAATCACTTACAAACCCTAATTATATCATCTTTCTTTCAAAAAAGATTCTAGGATCATCTTTTAGCAACATGAAACCCTAATTTTGGATTATAAGCACTTTTCTTTTCTTTTTCTCTTATTTAGGGTTTCTAAGCATATTAATCATCATATTAGGTTTAAAACCCTAAACCTTGCAATTCTATATTTAAAACAGGTTAAAATTCATCTTTATCACTAAACAAGTTAACCATGCTCGAATTAATCTATTTGCAATATTAAATCTATTCTAAATTAATAGTTAGGGTTTCTATCCACAAATTAACACCCTTTTCATCAAAATAATACACTTTTGCTAAAATAGATAGATTTAGGCTTTCAAACTATTTTTAACCTATTCCTCACATTTGTCTGATTAACTTTCATGTATAAACTTTTCTTATCCGAGCTTTCTAGCAAAAGATATGATTTTATCAAGAAAATTCATTTTTATTGATTTATTTGCTATTTTCAGAAAAAGCAGGATCGCCTGATCCATGGTCCGCGGGTCCACTGAGAATCCAACAGCCTTTATCTATAGTGAAGGCACAAGGATAAAAAACAAGCAAAGGACAAGTTTGCCCTTATCTGTAGTGAAGGCACCACATGGGTAGTTTGGTAACTTCACAGGTCGACACCTTCTTCAACCTCGCGACACTGCAGTTGTTGTGAGGGTGAACTCCGCAGTTGACTCCTTAATCTAGTCAACCTACGAGTGCACCAAGGGTCCAGGAGGCTTCGTCTACCTCCGTCGAACCTTCCTACGGCCTTAATTGCTCGCCTGGAACTCCCCAAGACCTCCCCCTACTCGCTGGACTCCGGTGAGATTTACTGAGGTGTCGAGCGTGCAGGTCAGGGTGATCGGAGAAATTGAAGGCACGAAGACAATCTGTGTGTCCTTCCGCAGAGTTTGGAATAGCAAAGAGGGGAGTTAGTGCTCTCATGCACCCTTCCCTATATATAGGGATGGGGCAGGTCCCTGCCGGATTGGGAATTCGCCCAATAGGCGACCAATCCCCTACAAAGTAGGGTGGGTTTTGATCGTTTTCCTCTTCTGAGTCCAAAAGACTCATCATCAGGCATGCACACTCACTGAATCGTGAGAAAACTTAAGAGTAAAGACCCTATGTAACTCATAGAGTCCTAGTCCCAGTGGGACTTAGATGATGAGCGTCCAACATTGGATCAAGATCCAACGGTTCCCATTGCTCGCGATCAACCAAAAGGAAATATATTCTCCTAATTGCTAAATTAATGCTATATCTTGAGAAATTCATATCTCCTAAACCATAGCTCCTTTTTATGTCAAATTTTAAGGGAAAGTTCATCTTGACATTATTTATCTATTTACTAAATTTGGGAAACAAATTCCAATGGATGAGAAGGTTTCCTTCCCTCCTAAGTTATCCTTTAATTAATCCAAAATTAATTGGTATTTCTTTTCGCTTTGCTATTATCTTATTATTTTGGGTCCCTTGGACCTCAAGAAAATCTAAAGGCACGAATTCCCATATTGGAGAATATTTACTTGCCTTTATTCTCTTATCTATTTCTATTTCACATATTCTCCTTATATTTAATCAAATCCTTTTCCTTTTTATTTCTCTTTTCTTTTCAATTGGGATCAATGGCCAACAAGGCCCATTATCAATCAATCAAGTCCATTTCACACGAAATCCATCACAACTCAAAGAAATACTTTTCATTTATTCTTTGAAAGAGAATTACACTTTGAGGTTATAACAGAGTCTGAGCAAGTTATACCTATTTAAGGAAGGGATAGTAAGAGAGAACAACTGAGAACAATTGTGGGAGAGCATGTCAGTGACTAGTACGTCGACAAAAGGGGAGAACTCCTTCACGTTGTCTCTAGTAGTGCAACATAGAGTTCTCGATGGTCCATGTTGACTACTCTACATGCGAGAGGCCATTGTCTACCGCTAGGAGGACATCATCAACTATCGTATGCGGTGGCCAGTGGAGACAACAGTTTGAGTGTTGATGTTGTTGATGGAGCGTGCTACTGCCTTAAGAAGAAGAAGCATACTGTTGTAAGGGTAATGCCGTTGGACTTGCTCTAAGACCAAGTATAACCTTTTAAACCTTCCTTTCTAGATACATTGTTGTTGATGCCATCTTTCTATTTTGAGAAATGGGCATTTAATTTATTTGTTTCTACAACCTATATATGCACCTAATTTCCCTACAGTGGTATCAAAGTCACCTCAATTTACAGTGTACATGGGATTTAACTCTATATGATCAAATCTAGTTTTCATTATTTTATTCCATATGATGCAAATATTAAAATGATTAATGTCCATATCTTACAAAATTCCACATATGGATCCATATATATATATATATATATATATATATATATATATATATATATATATATATATATATATATATATATATATATATATATTGTTTGTCAACTCTTAGGGCTCCACTCCATGAGATCTCCCAGGCGACATCCTTGGAAATTCTGGGGCCGCTTGAGGGCATGGCACCCACGCTCCGATCACCCCCATCGGGGACGTCCACCTCCAAGCACCACCAACCAATACCAGCAGACCCACATGGAGTGACCAAGGAAAGGAGGGTAGGAACCCTTGGCTGGCAGAGGGAGAGAGGCCGCGGATGACAGTGCCAAGGAAAACATGGACAAAAGTATTGAAGAAGCATGCTGATCGCAAGGATGAGGAACACAACTTCCCCAAACTAAAGGAGATTGAAGAAAAAATCCACGTGGAACTAGAGGTGGAGGAGTTCGAAAGGATGCATGATGTTTGGGAGCACACCATCTTGGTGTAAGTCCTGGGAAAATGATCCTATTTCCCTCATCTTCAAGCTTGGATCTGCCGCACATGGAAACCTAAGGGTTCTTTTGAGTTTCTATCACGCCATCAATGTATCTTCTTGGTGTGGTTTTCCAATGAAACTGATAAGAAAAAATCACTCACATAGGACTGAGATGGTTTGATCTGCAGATCATGGTGGCGAGGAACTAAAATTATGGTGATGAGCTAAAGAGGGACCAATTCACAACCATATCAACATGGAAAATAGTGAAGTCCTTTAGGCGATCTTGGATGAGAAAGTTCATGGGAACCATAGCGGCTGGCATCGAGAAACTACTTCACATAGATGATCATTTGCTGGAGTCCAAAGGAGCCAAGGTTCTCAAAGAGCACATTCCCGTCAATGGTTTGGCTGAATGTGAAGGGCAGAGAGATGACACTAATTGAGGTTGAATATGACTACATCCCTGCCATCTGCCATAGGTGCCTTTCCTTTGGTCATGTTGAAGGTAGATACATGGAAGATTCACATGAGGACAACAATGCTTCATAAGTTAATGAAAAAAAAATTGGAGAAGGAAAGAACCAAGGAGCAAGAAGGGACAGCACTACAGGCTGCAAGGTCAGCCACTTCAGACGAGCTTGGCAAAGGGGAAGAGTCCAAACACACAGGTCCAAAGGAATAAGAAAAGTAGACGTCCAGGGATACACCATCATTTGTGGAAGGTGTTCCTCCCACAAGTGAGAGTGACACGTTCAACTGTGAAAGTATACCAGAAGGATGCAACAATAAGAGGGCTAACTATGAGGAGAAGGAAGGGGACAAATGAAGCACTCCTAGGGATGTAGGTGTCCTACACAAAGAAGGAGAATTCATTTCTAGCACAATAAGGAAGGTAAAGAAGATATTGATTCCTAAAAATCTTGGAGTAGGTGCAATTCTCAATACGACAAACAACTTTGATGCACTATTCGAATATGATAAAGAGGAGGAAGATGCAAAGAAGCTAGCAGAAAAGGAGTAAAGGAAAAAGGACAGCAAGAAGGAGTCGGCAAGGTGCACCAGATCAAACAAAAATTGTTGATATGTACATGCTTTTATGGAACATAAAAGGAGGGAGAGATAAGAACAAAAAGAAGGAGATCCGGGAGTGGATTGCTACTAGTGGACATTCATTAGTTGCTCTAGTGGAAACCAAAATAAAGGAAGAGAACAAGAAAAGCATTATGTATCTCTTCCCACAGGGATGGGAGCATGTTTCTAATGTAGAGTGTGCAAATGTTTTTAGAGTTTGTGTGGCATGGGAGCCATGTGTGCGGTAGGTGTCAGTGATACAAATGTCAGATCTGTCAATTACAGTGGACTGTAGGAATAATGGAGGCTTACATATGTGGGTGACAGTTGTAGATAGACATAATGATGCCAAAGCAAGATTCGAATTATGGAAGGATTTGGTTTCTCTATCCAAGCAGGTAACTCAACCTTGGATAGCAATTGGGGATTTTAATACTATTCAGTTACATGCTGAGAAAAAGGGGAAAAGATTAGTATCGAATACAAAGATAGATGCTTTCAATAAAGCTATTGATAAAGCTGGACTTTTTGAACTACCAATGGTGAGAGGTGATATCTTCCCTTGGAATAATGAAAGGGGGTCAGAAAATAGAATAGAGAGCAAACTAGATAGAACCTTAGTGAATGATGAATGGATGCAAATATTTCCTTATGTGCATGTGAAGATAGGAGGATCTGAGCTAAGTGACCATGCACCTATCTTGGTCTAGATTACAGATAAGAAACAAAAGAGGAAACCTTCCAGATTTTTAAATTACTGGGATGAATGGAAAGGTTTTGATGATGACATTAAAGAAGGTTGGAACACATAGGTGATTGGTAATCCAATGTATGTATTTGTAAAAAAGTTGCCACGTACTATGGCAACACTTAAGAGATGGGCCAAAGTTCAGGTGAATTTTCCAAATCTAATTAAAGAAACAAAAGGAGACTGTAAGGAGGTTAGGGAAAAACTAACGATTGACGCTCTAAATCTAGAACTAATAGAGAAGGACAAGGAACTGAAAAGAATGTTAGAGGACCTGAAGAAAGAGGAGGAATAATTCTACTGGTAGAGAATTAGGGAGAAGTAGAGGGATGATGGGGAAGGAAACACCAAACTCTACCACAATACTATTAAAAGGAAGGAGGATAAACGTATTGTTTCTGAGTTGATAGATGCTAAAGGGAGAGTGATCAACAAATTGGAGGATTTATAAGAGCATGTCGTTAATTTCTACATGTCATTATGCAACAAAAAGTTTGAGAATGATAGTGTGGAGGAAGAGATAGAGTGGAGGTTCTAAATCACAAGCACACATAATAATATCATTACAAGAAGAAGAAATGAACAAGAGGTCAAGGAGGCAGTATGGAGCATAGGAAGCAATAAGTCCCCAGGGTCAGATGGTTTCAATGCCTTTTTCTACAAGAAGACATTGATCAAGGAAGATCTGGTTGCATATGTTAGCTGGTTTCTGGAAGGAGGTAAACATGGTGAGATAGGTAAACCACTCTTTTCTGGTACTCATTTCCAAGAAGAACGTTACTTCCTCTCTTGCTAATTTTAGACCTATTTCATGATGCTCGGTTCAATATAAAATCATTACTAAGATTCTAGATGCTAGATTGAAGATGGTTCTTCCCTATCTTATTTCTGCAAACTAAGGAGCCTTTGTGATAGGAAGAAGTATAAGTGATTGTGCTTTATAGGTGGGGGAATTTCTTCTAGACTATAATGTCATGAGAGGAAGTAGGAAAGCCTGCTTAAAATTGGATGTTTCCAAAGCCTATGATAGTATTAGATGGGAGAAATTGTGGTGGATCATGAAACAAATGGGATTTAATGAGCAATGGATTTGCTGGATGAAGCAGTGTCTTGGCACTATAAGCTTTTCTATTCTGGTTAATGGCACATCTATAGGAATGTTCAAAGAAGGTAATGGCTGGCACCAAGGAGGCCCCCTTTCACCTCTCCTCTTTGTGATTTTTATGGAGTACTACATATTAAAGATGTAGCAAGCTCAAGAGAAAAAGGAAATCAAGCCCTACAAAATCCACGACACAAAGGTGATGACCCACTTGATTTTTGCAGATGATGTGTTAATTTTCATTGAAGGTAAGTAGCAATTTCTAGAAAATCTCAAATATTTGCAATGGGAATTTGGAGAGAAGACGGGGTTGTGTGTGAATGCTAGAAAAACACATATTTTCTTATCCAAGAACTACTATCAGATTGAAAACAAGCTAGTAGATGCAATGGGTGTGGAAAGGGGGAACTTCCCAACAAAATATCTTGGGTTTACCCTAGTTGGAGGTAATCTATTAGTCAAGGACTTTGCCGACTGCATGGACAGGGTGGACGAAATTGTTAACAGGTAGTCGACACAGAAGACATCCATGGCGGGAGGAGCAACACTGATAAAGGCTGTTATTGAAGGACTTCTCATTTTCTAAGTGCAATAAGGGGAGATCACCAATGTAGTCTTGGATAGAGTGGATATGAAGATGGAAAATTTTCTATGGGCAAGCTGACACCATCCTATGAGATATGCAAGAGTAGCACTCTCGAAGAATGAAGGTGGGATGAATTTAAAAACACCTAGAGACATAGCAAAGTGGGGGACAATATGGAGAATAATTATCTATCAAGAAAGTTCATCAACTTGGGGGAAAAGGGCGAGGGAGAGATATCCAAGAGGATTGGACTTCAAGATGAAGACAAGGGAGGGATATTCACATACTATCAGTGTCATGACAGAAACATGGTAGTACGTTAGACACTTGTTTAAAACCCAGGACACAAGGATATGGAGACTCAAAGATCCAAAGGCATGCTTATGGGAGTTGACATGCTCAAGGGGTACAGAGGACATGCAGATCTAGATTGGTGTGCATGTACCAAAGTGGTGCATGTGTGTACATAAAATTCTACATATTGTTCTTGATACTCTTGATAGGATAAAGGGATGGAACTATGACATATCCACATTGTGCTTGCAATGTAGGGATGCTGAAAAATCTCACAATCAACTTATAGGTGGATGCAAATTCACAAGAGAGATTTTGGAAACATTGTGCAAGTACTTAAATGTACAAATCCAGCTATAGGGTGATCCTAGAAAAATATTAAAAAATGTGGGAATGAGTTCATTAAGAAGCTTCTATTTACTGCCCTATGCTACCATAAATAGGAGGAACGGAATGCCCAGAAACACAAAGAGGACACTGCTAATACTATGAGTATTGCTGTAAAAATCTATAAATGTGTAAAACATAAGTTGCACATTAGATAGAAGTGTGAGTTGTAATTCTATTTTTATAGTGTATGACATTGACCTACATGTAACTCTTCACCTCCTATATTTTTGGGAGGGAGTCAAAATATATGTACCTGATTCTGATATATATATATATATATAAATATATAATTATAAATATAAATATAAATATATATATATATATGTGTGTGTGTGTGTGTGGTTATGGCCAATAACCCTAGATCTATGTGTGCATGGTTGTGGTTACTTATTCCTTTTATTACTCAATCTTTGTATTGAGCCTCTCTCTTCTTTCCAAAATGTAAATTAATGCTCTTCTTCCTATTTCCCTTCGAATGTAACTCAAGGTTTTCCATTTATAATGTAATAAGAAATAAACAGTTTAATGAGATGACAATATATAGAAAGGTGAAATGACCATCTCGTGAGATGAATCGATCGAATGGAGGAACGAGGAGGCCATATCACAGGGGGACGAATTGATCGACTGGTGGCCCAACCGATCGATTGGAGGAGTCCAAATGCCACTTAGACCAGAGAAATAGATGACAGTTTCAAGATCCCAACTGAGCGACTAGGAGATGAGCTGACTGATTCAAGAGTTGAATTGATCAACCTAGATTGGTTCGAGCACAAATCTTCACCAAGAATAGTTTTCATATGATGTCGACCATAGGTGGTAGTAATTGCTTGTGGCTCTAAGAAATTACATTAGTATGGTCACAACCATCACTTGAGTTTTTAATTACTGCATGTTCTCGATTGTAGTTATAGCATGTATATGATACATGCTATAAGTATATGGTTGTAAAAAGTATGTGCTTTCAAAAAATCTATTGATAAAGATGGACTTTTTGAACTACCAATGGTGAGAGGTGATATCTTCACTTGGAATAATGAAAGGGGGCCAGAAAATAGAATGGAGAGAAAACTAGATAGAACCTTAGTGAATGATGAGTGGATGAAAATGTTTCCTAATGTGCATGTGAAGGTAGGAGGATTTGAGCTTAGTGACCATGCACCTATCTTGGTCCATATTATAGATACGAAACAAAAGAGGAAACCTTTCAGATTTCTAAATTACTGGGCTGAATGGAAAGGTTTTGATGATGTCATTAAAGAAGGTTGGAGCACATATGTGATAGGTAATCCAATGTATGTCTTTGTAAAATAGGTGGAATATACTAACGCAACACTTAAGAGATGGGCCAAAGTTGAGGTGAATTTTCCAAATCTAATTAAAGAAACAAAAGGAGAATGTAAGGAGGTTAGGGAATCATGTAGAATTCTACTGGCAGAGAATCATGGAGAAGTGGAGCGATAACATGGAAGGAAACACCAAACTCTACCACACTACTGTTAAAAGGAAGGAGGCTAAAAATATTGTTTCTGAGCTGATAGATGTTGAAGGGAGAGTGATCAACAAATAGGAGGATTTAGAAGTGCAAGTCATTAATTTCTTCACGTCATTATACAACAAAAAGTTTGAGAATGACATTGAGGAGGAAGTGATAGAGTGGAGGATCAGGCTCACAAGCACACATAATAATATCCTTATAAGAAGAACAAATGAACAAGAGGTCAAGGAGGCAGTATGGAGCATAAGAAGTAATAAGTCCCCAGGGTCAGATGGTTTCAATGCTTTTTTCTACAAGAAGACATGGATCAAGGAAGATCTGGTTGCATATGTTAGCTGATTTTTGGAAGGAGGTAAACATGGTGAGACAGGTAAACCACTCTTTTCTGGTACTCATTGCCAAGAAAAAGGTTACTTCCTCTCTTGCTGATTTTAGACCTATTGCATGTTGATCGGTTCAATATAAAATCATTACTAAGGTTCTGGATGCTAGATTGAAGATGGTTCTTCCCTATCTTATTTCTACAAACTAAGGAGCCTTTGTGATAGGAAGAAGTATAACTGATTGTGCTTTATTGGTGGGGGAATTTTTGCTGGACTATTATGTCATGAGAGGAAGTAGGAAAGCCTACTTAAAATTGGATGTTTCCAAAACCTATGATAGTGTTAGATGGGAGAAATTGTGGTGGATCATGAAACAAATGGTATTTAATGAGCAATGGATTTGTTGGATGAAGCAGTGTCTTGGCACTATAAGCTTTTCTATTCTGGTTAATGGCACATTTGTAGGAATGTTCAAAAAAGGTAATGGTTGCACCGAGGAGACCCCTTTCACCTATCCTCTTTGTGATTGTTATGGAGTACTTCATATTGAAGATGCAGCAAGCTGAAGTCAAAATGGATATCAAGACCTACACAGTCCACGACACAAAGGTGATGACCCACTTGATTTTTGCAGATGATGTGTTAATTTTCACTGAAGCTAAGTAGCAATTTCTTGAAAATCTCAAATATTTTCTATGGAAATTTGGAAAGCAGATGGGGTTGTATGTGAATGCTCGCAAAACACATATTTTCTTTTCCAAGAACTGCTATTAGATTGAAAACAAGCTAGTAAATGGAATGGGTGTGGAAAGGGGAAACTTCCTAACAAAAATATCTTGGGTTTACCCTAGATTGAGGTAATCTATTGGTTAAGGACTTTGCCGACTACATGGACAAGGTGGAGGAAATGGTGAATAGGTGGTCGACACAGAAGACATCCATGGCGGGATGAGCAACACTGATAAAGGTTGCTATTGAAGGACTTTTCATTTTCTGGGTGCAACAAGGGGAGATCCCCAGTTCAGTCTTGGATAGAGTGGAGATGAAGATGGAAAAATTTCTGTGGCCAAGTGGACACCATCCTATGAGATATGCAAGAGTAGAACTCCCGAAGAATGAAGATGGGATGAATTTAAAAACACCTAAAGACATAGAAAAGTGGGGGACAATATAGAGAATAATCATCTATCAAGAAGGTTCCTCAACATGGGGGAAATGGACGAGGGAGAGATATCCAAGATGATTGGACTTCAAGCTACAGATAAGGGAGGGATACTCACATACTATCAATGTCATGACAGAAACATGGCAGTACATTAGACACTTGTTGAAAACCTAGGACATGAGGAGATGGTGAATCAAAGATCCAAAGGCATGCTTATGGGAGTTGACACACTCAAGGGGCATAGAGGACATGCAGATCTGGATTGGTGTGCACGTACCAAAGTGGAGCATGTGTATACATAAAATTCTACATAGTGTTCTTGATACTCTTGACAGGATAAAGGGATGGAACTATGATGTATCAACACTGTGCTTGCAATGTAGGGATGTTGAAAAATCTCACAATCAACTTATAGCTGGATGAAAATTCACAAGAGTGATTTGGGAAACGTTGTGCAAGGACTTCAATGTAAAACTCCAGCTATAGGGTGAACCCAGAAAAATATTAACAAAGTGTGGGAATGAGTACATGAAGAAGCTTCTATTTTCTACTCTATGCTATCAAATCTAGGAGGAACGGAATTCCCGAAAACATAGAGAGGACACTACTAATGCTATGATTATTGTTGTGAAAATCTATAAATGTGTTAAACGTAAGTTGCACATTAGATAGAAGAGTGAGTTGTAATTCTACTTTTATGGTGTATGACATTGACCTACATGTAACTCTTGACCTCCTTTATTTTTAGGAGGGAGTCATAATATATTTACCTGATTATGATATATATATATATGTATATATATGTATATATACATATATATGTATATATACATATATATATATGTATATATGTATATATATCTATATATATGTATATATATGATGTGATATATATGCAATTCACAGGCATCACCCTAAAATTGGTTTGTATGGGGGATGTGTAGAATGGTTATGGCCAATAAACCTTGATCTATGTGTGCATGGTTTTGGTTATTTATTCCTATTGTTACTCGATTTGTGTATTGAGCCTCTCTTTTCTTTCCAAAATGTAAATTAATTCTCTTCTTCCTATTTCCCCTCCAATGTAACTCAAGGTTTTCCTTTTATAATGTAATAAGAAAGGGATACTTTTTATTTATGTTTTGATGTGTATGATGACGATCTACAGAAAGGTGAAATGACCATCTCGTGAGACGAATCGATCGAATGGAGGAAAGAAGAGGCCATATGAAAAGAGGATGAACTGATCGAGTGGTGGCCCAACTGATCGATTGGAGGAGTCCAGACGCCGCTTGGACCTAAGAAATAGATGATAGTTTCATGATCCCAACTGGGCGACTAGGAGATGAGTTGACTGATTCAAGAGTTGAATCGATTAACCCGAATTGGTTCGAGCACAAATTTCACCAAGAATAGGTTTCATATGATGTAGACCATAGGTGATAATAATTCCTTATGGCTACAAGAAATTACATTAATATGGCCACAACCATCACTTGAGTGTTTTAATTATTACACATTCTCGATTTTGGTTATAGCATGTACATGATACATGCTATAAGTATGTGGTTTGTAAAATACTCAAAACCAAGAAAATAATGTAACTCTCCTTTATCCTTGGCCCCTTTTCTATTAAGTTAATATTTAGTGCATTCTCCCTTATTTGGACATTTATTAATATTAATTGGAGTCAAATAACATATTACACTCATAAATATCCTTACATATATACGTGAAATAATTAAATAAATTCAATAAAAATATTTGATATCCATATACATTGATTAATATTGTAACTCTCATTTAACTTTTTGAAATAATTTTGGAATTAAATAAGAAATTAATTGTATATTGTTAAACTATAGTGTCACAATTTATAAGAGGTACTAATTACCTTAAGTTAATGGGTAGCATCCAAGTAATGAAATCTAGTATCAAATATTTATGAAACATAAAATTGAAATTAGAGATAGTGTTCATGTTACATAATGAGACCAGTTAGCAATTTTCAAATCAGTTGACCATTATTTATAGCCTCTATTAATTCATTGAAGCTTAACACTTGAAAATGCATTTAATATTTCATTTAAAAAGTAAGTTCCAATATGATCCCTCAGAAAGCGGCATATTATTTCCCTTTCATCTCTGTATCACGTACACGATGCTGCCCCAAGCGATTGTGCCTTCTTCCCTCTCCTCTTTTATTCCTTATCATCCCCTTCCATTTTCAGTGGCCATGAACGGTTCTTCCATTCCTCTCTCCCCCCTTATTCTTATCTTATCTCTCATGTATTCTTCATGTGGTCCATTCTTACTCGCCCAAAACCCTAGACATAGTAGTCGTATTTCTTTGCACCTGACGGTAATGGAAACAAGGAAACTGCCATTAGCTATCGTGGCTTGGGAAGGCCCTAACGACAACCAATAGCCTCAGATCCACCACTGGCAGTACATGCTTCTATCCTTTCTAGGACTGCCACTGGCATGATCCTCCATCCCTCTTGTGCTGCTAGTAACACATCAAAAAAATGTGGTCTATATTGTAGAAACTACATTCGGCTCTAGAAGATAGGGTAGGGTCATCAACTGCTATGGTTCCCTTAAAATGATGAATTCTTGTTTCGAAACCAACCACAAACAACAACTGTGATCTTCCTATCCCTTCATCCAAATGCTTCCAAAGAACAACCCTTTCTATCTATCATTCCCCTCTGAAACCCACACCCCTGACGAGAAGAAGTCACCACATGGCACTACCTTGGTTCCCCACAACTAGAACAAGTAGTCCCCAGACAACTATTCTCCCCATACTCTCTTATCCTCCTCACCACCACCATTCAAGATTCCACACCTAACCATGCTTTCCCCCACCCAGTCCCACACCTAATCCCAATTTGCATCGATTGCAAGATTCCATGACCTCGATAGAGATCTAGCATGGTCATTGTTAATTAGTTGATCTGATTGCCACATGTGTTGCAAAGTCCTCAGGTCGCCCAATTTGTTCTCACGCCTCGACCCCTAGTCTACATCCACCATTGTCAGCCTCTGTGATCCCTTGTTCCCTGAGCAACTGATCAACAAAAATGTTCATTAGTCTAAAGGTTATAGACCACACCTAAGTAAGAACTTTTTGCATCATATAACACTTGTATCCACATCCAACTCGATCTATGGAGAAACCTCCACTTCACTGATGAACCTATTCCTCTAGACATGTTGATCTAGTTCTGATTAGAAGATGGTAATCTCTAACCTATGCTCCCTATCATACTGGCGATAAAGTAGGGGATTCAATATCAGATTTTTCAGCAAGGAAGTCTTCCAACGTGGAGTTCTACAAATTGTCCTACAATTGGGATGACAAAATGTTGTTTCTACAAGTCCTAGAGCTCAGAAATAATAAGAAACTCTGAGGTCAACTTTATATTCAAGCTTGATCCATGAATGACCATTCTAAACCTAGTGAACTAAAGGATGACAAATTGCACCTCACCAAAGAGAGGAGAATAGGCCCTCCTTTACATATCTAAAAACTCATGCCTTGTTTAGAAATTACAATCAGGTCCAAGAAGACCCAACCATGAGATGGTGATCGATCTATTCCACCAAGTTTGGAGACTATCATCAATAATTTACAATGTTCCAAGGTATGTAACCCATCCTGCTATTCATATTCCAATTTATAATACAACCAAGGTATTTTAGAAGATAAGATTGTTAAACATAATTGAGTTATAGCTAATATTTGAGGACTCACACATACATATGTGTAACATTTTCGATCATACATATATATATATATATATATATATATATATATATATATATATATATATATATATATATATATATAGGGCCCATCTTTATTGCCCGCGCGGGTATCTACCCGCCCACCCTTCCGATCACTTTTTTTCAAAAAAAATTTCGAAATTGTAGAGGACTATTTTGTCTAGCTCTCCAAAAAATTTGAGCCAAAAATAATATCATTTTCCCCTCCAAAATCAAAAAACCCGTCCTTATATATATCTGCTGTATATTTTGTACAGAGTTACTTTTTTGGCCAGCAGAGTTACTTTTTTGACACCATAGTTACTTTTTTTACAGAAGAGTTACTTTCTTAGCTAGGAGAGTTACTTTTTTGGCTACAGGGTAGCGAAAATCCATGCTACCCGCACGGGCAATGAATGAACACCCATATATATATATATATATATATATATACATATATATATACATATATATATATATATACATATATATATACATATATATATATACATATATATATAGTAAACTGGAAATTTTTACTTGACGTAGATGGAACTAATATCCTAATAATATCATAGGAGGAAACCAATGTGTTCATCATATACAATTTATGATAAATCTATATTTATGTACTCTTCTAATAATTATCATGTTAGTACATATAGTAGAGATCTAGCATTGATAACTAAGCTTTCATTGATTGTAATTGGAAAACACACACATAAAACTAAGCAATGAACCAAACATTGATGTAAGGAGGGACATAATGATAGTCTAACCTAGATGGCACATCAAGTTAGTATTTTTCGTATGTGAAAAAAAATGTGATTTAGAAATCTATTTATTATATTAGGGAGTGTATTTATCTAGGTTGAATGAAAATTCAAATGAAGAAAAGCATATATAGGAAATGAATTTATAAATGTTTATATATATGACCTAAATGGAAATAAGTAAAACACCCTACAAGAAGACTAAAACCATAGGTGTTACTAGTAAGAATATTCCAATAAACAATAGCTAATCCATCCCTCACCCTATGTATTGTGTGTTTTTGGAATTACATACCCTAAATACCCACATTAGATAACCAATACTAGGTTTATATATACTTGAGAATATGATTTGGTTCATATGACTGATGGGTATATAATAAACTTTTAGGTTGAGAAAAATGAAATGTGAATTTTAAATCTAGAAATAGAGGTAGTCATGAATATCAGTTATGTACTCCTCCCTATTTAATTTTGGGTATAATTTGACTTAAATCTTCTTACAATGAGGCATCCTTTGAATATTGTTCACTTTTATTCATCCATATTGTAAATTCCTTATTTCATGATATTGAATCATCTGATTCCACTTTGCTTGATGAATACTTTATTGCCTTGGGTCTATGACCCCACATGCTTTATTGTTGTACTTGAAAATGTGAATGGTGAATGCAACTATGTTGCTACTCTATGTATGCATGTTAGATAATTTGACTAGACAACAATTATCGACCCTTATGCGTAACCATTAGGGTATCTTTTCCTACCCAGGGTATGCTTCTTTTCCTACCCAGGGTATGCTTTTCTACCCTTATATATAGGCGTGTTTTTCCACCTAGGGGGTGCTTTTCCAACCATTTTACTTAGTCCAATGACTCAATAGTGTCTTGACCCTATATAGTTACTTTAGTGCAATATATCTACATGTGAATGATTATATTTGTTGTGATATTATGAATGGTAAATGGAAAGATGTGTTATCTCATTTATTTTTTTATTTATCTGCCTCATTCTTTTGGAATTCATTTTCCTTATATATCTCTTGTTGGAACTTATATTTTCTTTTCTGTTTTTCGCTGGGAATATTTCTTTTACTCTATGTATGCATGTTAGATAATTTGACTAGACAACAATTATCGACCCTTATGCGTAACCATTAGGGTATCTTTTCCTACCCAGGGTATGTTTTTCTACCCTTATATATATAGGCGTGCTTTTCCACCTAGGGGTGCTTTTCCAACCATTTTACGTAGTCCAATGACTCAATAGTGTGTTGACCCTATATAGTTACTTTAGTGCAAGATATCTACATGTGAATGATTATGGTTGTTGTGATATTATGAATGGTAAATGGAAAGATGTGTTATCTCATTTATTTTTTTATTTATCTGCCTCATTCTTTTGGAATTCATTTTCCTTATATATATCTTGTTGGAACTTATATTTTCTTTTCTATTTTTTTCTGGGAATGTTTCTTTTTCTGTTTTAATCCAATTAAATGACTAAAATATTGTTAAATATATATACTCAGCTTTTTCTGATACATATCATGTTTTCCTATTTTTTGGGTGTTCCCTCCACCCATGTGTAGGTGCTTTGTAGGGACAAGACTCAAGATGATCATGAACTCATTGGTGAATTCAAGGATAGCTTGAGATATCCTTTTTACCCTCTTCATATGGGCTTATGTGTATATATATGTAACCTTTTCATTTTGTGTACCACCCTTAGGGTGAGAAAGCTATGTACATGGTAACATTTTTTAACTTTGTAAATAGTTATGTTTTTTGTTTCTTAAATATTTTATGGCTCATGTTTATATAATTGAGTGGGCCCACTATTGGGTCCCTCTCCTCACAGATTGGTATCTGAACCTAAGCAGTCGATGATGACTATTTCAAGTTATCCTAGATTGTTCCATGGTAGGTAGGTGAACCCTTAGAGGTTGTTGTCATATCTAAACCTGAATGGTGTTTACCAATTAGGGTTCACCTCTTATACAATTTTATGGTATACCTGTGTCGCAAATAATGTATGTGGATGACCTATTTTTGGTTAAACTCCTATCAATCCTTCCATCTCTTCATAGGTTTTCTTTATAAATGTAATGGTTGACTCTCCTAGGAAGTAACCTCTACCTCCTATCTTAGGGGAAGACTATTCATCTACCATAGCTAGTAGGTTGACTTGAACTCACATTAATTTTGTGTAACCCTAGTACACGTCATTAAATCTTTAACTATTTTTGTTTTCTTACATGCCTATGATACACACATTATGTGAACTTAACATGCATGGATACAAACTTAAAATGTTGGCATGGGTTTAAGATTTGAGGTGTTCTATGATAGTACATGATGATATGAACTAGATTCTTCAAGGTTAGAGTTTTCCTTCCTACAACATCAAGTTATCTCAACATAATTTTGATTTTGACTCAACATCTAAGATTTGGATACTATCCTAGAAAAACTTCTGATACCTCATAAATGAGAGATTGTTGAAGAAAGATATAGGTTCAAGATTTCATCCCTCCCATACCAATAAGGTAGGAATGATGCTTATCTCCCTTGTACTATAAAGGAATGATCACATAGTTCTCATAGTAAAACTTTGTGCCATTTTATTTTTCGCTAAGGATATATGGGACATAGTAATGTTTGGAAGATATTGTGGATACTCTTTTTCTTGAAACTTTGGATGTTGACTAACACCAAGGTTATGGGAGGTAGGTACATTTAGGGCTGATCCTTAAAGAGTTGACCATTCTCATTGCCACTATGTAATTAGTTTACCTAATGTATGAGATGAGGAGTAATTTGACTATCCAGTTCACCTATGCTTGTAATGACACCATGGATGTAAACCAACTAGGGAAGTAGAGACCCTCATCTCTTCTTATTATGGTTACCCAATCTTATAGATTAATGATGTTTTGGGATTCGATTGCCTAATTCACTATTAAGAGAATGGCGGAATAATACATATCATGCCTAGTGAGGCTACTAGAAGTTAACCGCATCCCAGAAGAAATTTGTATCCCCTCCTAATCTAGAAATTGTATATGCTTGTTGTATTTCTTGATGATGTGTGTAGAGAAGCCTCTTTTGCGAAGAGGAAGTGATGTTAGGGTGATAACATATGTTGTACGTGGTAAAAAGTGGTCGACCTTTGTTCTCAGATTGATTTTGGCGCCCTTTTTCGATTCCCATCACAAGATTTTTTCCGTGTCAAACTTATTTCTATTACAAAATTGTATATATATATATGTATATATATATATATGTGTGTGTGTGTGTGTGTAAACTTTTCTAGATTTCATCGATGGTTTTGAAACCAAGTCACCACCACAAACAAGTTGTAGTAGTAGATAGGCCCATCAGTGAAGAAATATTTGAATTTCCTGTTCAATATTTCGACCCTAGGCATACGCCTAATATAGAATTTAGGAGGTAGAAGCGAAAAATAATAGCTATAATATAGTTGGCTACCCCATCAACTCTCTATATGGTTAGATATGTCTTGTTAAGGGGTGGAGCCTTGTACACTTGGGTTGGTGACTTAATTTAATGAATAATCGAAATTAATGGATATTAGAATAGAAAACATTTGAGTAACTTCTGATAGTAATGTCAAATAATTATAGGCACTTCCAAATCAAGGTGATGAGTAAGCATTTGTAGTTATGCCATATTATATGCTACAAAAAATATTGGACCCCACAATCTCGGATAAGATGAGATGCTAACTATGATAAGGTCTTGATAAAACCACTATAATGGCGTAGGTATATTATGACACATGTAACTCTTCTTAGTTAATCCTATGTCTTAATGATATCTTCCTAGTTCAAGCTTTTATAAAAAAAGGATTTCAGAGACATAATGTTTGGAGTGATATAGTTGGACTTCCTGTATATAATATATGACATTAGGGTGGTACACTAGAAACTTTTGAGTTGGTAAAGGGGAATATCCTAGTATTCTAGCCTTTTTCTCAGTGGATTTCGGGGATGAAATCCTCTTTAAGGGGTGGAGTGTTGTAACATACTCAAATCTAAGAAAATAACTAAACTCTCCTTTATCCTAGGCTCGTTTACTATTAAGTTAATATTTAGTGCATTCTCCCCTATTTGGACATTGATTAATATTTATTGGAGTCAAATAACATATTACACTCACATATATATGTAGTATTAAGGTGATATAAATAAATAAATAATATACAATTATTTAATATGTATCGACATCAATTAATATTGTAACTCTCATTTGACTCTTTAAAGTATTCTACGAAGTAAAAGAAGAAAGGAATCATATTCAGGTAAACTATTCTATCACAATTTAGAAGAGGTACTAATTTCCTTATTAATGGGCAGCATCCAAGTAATGAAATATACTATCAAGTATTTATAAAATGCAAAATTGAAGTTAAAGTTAGTGTTCATGTGCCACAATGAGGCTAGTTAGAAATTTCCAAATTTGTTGACCATTATTTATAGCCTCTATTAATTCATTGATGCTTAACACATGAAAATGCATTTAATATTTCATTTAAATGGTAAGTTTTAACATGATCCCTCAAAAAGTGGCATATTGTTTCCCCTTTCATCTATGTAATGCCTACATGATTTTTCCCCAAGCGGCCAAGCCTTCTTCCCTCTCCCCTTCTGTTCCTTCTCCTCCCCTTCTATTTTCAATGGCCATGAATGGTTCTACCATTGCACTGTCTCCCCGTCCTCTAATCTTGCCTCTCATTTCTTCTTCATGTGATCCATTCTTACTCACCTAAAACCCTAGACATGGTAGTTGTGTTTCTATGCACCCGAAAACAACAGAAACAAGGAAGCCTCCATCAACTATCATGGCTTGGGTAGATGGCGATGACCACTAGCCTTAGATCCACTACTGAAAGAAGATCCTTCTGTCCTTTCTAGGACCACCACCGACATGCTCCTCCTCCCCTCTTGCGCATCCAGTAACACATCAATGAAATCCATCTTGTAGTGTAGAGACTGTAGTCGGCTCTAGAAGCAAGCGTAGGGCCATCAACTGCTATGGTGCCTTATGACAATGAATGATCACTGCCAACCGAAGTGCAAACACCAACTGTGATCTTCATGTCCCTACGACCAAATACTTTTAGAGAACAACGCTAGCCACCTATCCTTCTCCTTTGGAACCCACACCCTTGATGACAAGAAGCTATTTTAGGGCACCACCCTGGCACCCCGCAACCAAAACAAGAAATCGTCAGAGAGCCATTCTCCCCAGACACTCTTCTCCTCCTTTCCACCGCCGTTCAAAATTTTACACCTGACCATGCTTTCTCCCACACAATCACACACCTAATCCCAATCTACAATGGTCACAAGACTCCATGACCTCAATGTAGATTTGTCATGGTCACTATGAATCAGCAGATCTCATCAGCACTCATGCTGTAAAGTCCTTAGGTCATCCAATGTGTTCTCAGGCCCTAATCCCTCATCTACATCCACCACTGTCACTCTTTGTGATCCCTTGTACCCTGAGAAACTGATCAACAACAACGATCAATATTCTGAAGCTTATAGACCACACCTAACTAAGAACCTTTTGCATCATATAAAACTTGTAATCATATCCAACTCGACCTATGGAGAAACCTCCACTTCACTGATGAAGCTATTCCTCAAAACATGTTGATCTAGATTTGATTAGAAGAAGCAAATCTCTAACATATGCTCCCTATCATACCAACGATAAACTAGGGGATTCAACGTCAGATTTTTCAGCAAGGAGGACTTCCAACATGGAGTTCTATAACCTATCCTCCATCTGGGACAATTGAATGTTTGTACTAAGAGTCCTGCAGCTTTGAAATAACAAGAAACACTAAGGTCAACTTTAAATTCAAGATTGCTCCACAAACTACCGCTTTGAACCCAGTGAACTGAAGGATGACAAACTTCACCACACCAAAGAGAGGAGAAGATACCCCTCCTTTACATCTCTTAAAAATCAAACCTTCTTTAGAATTACAATTAGGTCCAAGAAGACCCAACCCTGAGATGGTGATGGATCTATTCCACCAAGTTTGGGGACTAATCCTCAATAAATTACCATGTTCTAATGTACATAACCCTTAATGCTATTGATATTCCCATTTATAATACAACCAAGATATTTTAGAAGATAAGCTTGTTAAACATAACTGTGGTATACCTAATATTTATGGACTCACACATACATATGTGTAACATTTTCGATCATAAATATACTTATATATATGCATGTATGTATGTATGCATGTATATATATATATATATATATATATATATATATATATATATATATATATATATATATATATATATATATATATATATATATATATATATATATATACATATATATATATACATACACACACACACATATATATATATACATACATACATACATACATCTATATGCATTGATGGAAATGATATGCTAATAATATCATAGGAGGAAATCAATGTGTTAATGATATAAAACTTATAATAGAGATCTATTTATTCACTATCCTAATAATTATCATGTTAGTACATATAGTAGATATATAGCATTGATAACTAAATTATCATTCATGGTAATTGGATAAAACACATGTAAGACTAAGCAATGAACCAAACACTGATGCAATCAAGGATGTAATGTTAGTCTAACCTAGATGTTACATCACCTTAGTATTTTTCGTATGTAAAATAAAAACCCTTGATTCAGAAGTCTATTTATGATAGTAGGAAGTGTATTTATCTAGGTTAAACGAAAATTCAAATGAAGAAAAGAACATATAGGAAATGCATTTATAAATGTGTATATATATGACCTAAATGGAAATAACTAAAACACCCTATTAGAAAACTGAAACCCTAGGTGTTAATAGTAAGAATATTCTAATAAACAATAGATAATCTCATTCCTCACCCTATGTATGGTAATGTTTTGACTTATAAACCCTAAATACCCACATTAGATAACCAATACTTGGTTTAGATATACTTGTCAATATGATTTGGTACATTTGGGCTGACGAGTGTATAATACACTTTTAGGTCAAGATGAATAAACTATGAATTTCACATCTAGAAATAGAGGTAGCCATGAATATCAGGTATGTACTCCTTCCTATTCAACTTTGGGCATAATTTGACTTAAATCTTCTTACAATGAGGCATCATTTGAATATTGTCCCCTTTTATTCATCCATATTGTAAATTCCTTATTTCCACTTTGCTTGATGAATACTTTGTTGTCTTGGGTATATGACACCACATTCTTTGTTGTTGTACTTGAAAATGTGAATGGTGAATGCAAATATCTTTCTACTCTATTTATTCGTGTTAGAAAATTTACTAGATAACTATTTTAGACGCTTATGCTTAACCATTAGGGTATGCTTTTCTACCATGGGTATGCTTTTCTACCCTTATATATATGGATGCATGTTTTTTCACCTAGGGTGTGCTTTCCCAACCATTTTACTTAGGACAATGATTGAGTGGTGTCTTGACCCTATTATAGTAACTTTAGTGTAATACATCTACATGTGAATGATTATGGTTGTTGTGATATTATTAATGGTAAATGAAAAAATGTGATATCTCATTCATTTATTTATCTGTCTCATTCTTTTGGAATTCATTTTCTTGATATATCTCTTGTTGGAACTTACTTATCTTTTGTTGAACCTTCTACTCCTAGGAATATTTCTTTTAACCTTTTAACCCATTTAAATTCCCAAAACATTGTTAAATGTATATACTCAACTTTTGCTGATACATATCTTGTTTTCTTATTTTTTTGGGTGTTCCATCCACCCAGGTGTAGGTGCTTTCTAGGAAAGAGACTCAGGATGATCGTGAACTCATTGGTGAATTTAAAGGTAGCTTGAGATAGCATTGTAACCCTCTTCATATGGGCTTATGTGTATATAGATGTAACCTTTTCATTTTATGTACCACCCTTAGGATGAGAAAGTTATGTACATGGAAACATTTTGTAACTTTGTAAATAGTTATGTTTTTCATTATCTAAATATTTCATGGCTCCTGTTTATATCATAGAGTGCCCCCACATCCTGGTCCCACTCCTTACAGTGGTGATTGGATATGTATATTTATTTATATATAAAATCCCTCAATACAATATTAAGTCTAGATGCTTTCCATAAGAAGCACACATGAAAAGTTTGATCGACTATGCATGGGCACTCGAAGGGTGGTGGGTTATCTATCTTGTGGAAGTATGATGGTAATAATGTGGGCCTGCTAACCAGGGTGCATTATTTTCATGTTGGATTTTGGGTTAGGCTTAACTATGTTGCCTTAATGAGATTAAGCACCAGAGGAATGCAGATGACTATGTCAAATAGTTGTGAATGTCATCTATCAAAGAATTACAAATGATGCAATTGGAAAAAGCTACCTACCTTAATAATTGACTATGGACGCAGATGTTGGTTGGGTAATAGTTGAATCGTTTTAGATCTTGTATCACTAGAAGATTGTATGTTGCAATCTTCTGAATTCATACATGAGGGTTATCAATTTGAACAAAATTGTATCAACATAATTATTTCATGGCCTAATTAATCTCGTTAAATTATCAAATCAAACAAATAATAAATGTTTTGAAAAGTTGCAATATTTCATTATAGAATCAAATGTCAAACACAAACACATTCTTATTTTGATCAGTCCTTAATTAGGAAAAAACCAAACGAGATTTATGTCCACATCTAGTTAAGGACTTTGATAAGTTTTCTCAATCATAAGTGAAAGCTTTGTCCTTAAAACACCAGAGCCAGAGGAACCCTCTCCATCTATGCTTAAAGGCTAAATGGATGCTTACTGGAAGCATGTTAATGATGTCATAGACAATGAGTACCTTATGCTTTGTTGTATGAATTATGAGTTGCATAAACAACATGAAAACATGGACATTTTCAAGATGGTAACACATCTTAAGAATCATGCAAAGCAAGAAAGGTATAATGTTTCCAAAGCATTAGTTGAGTGCAAACTAAAAAAGGAATGTCTAGTAGAGCCCATGTTCTCAATATGATTGGGCATGTGGAGTGAATGGGATTTCTCTTAGGTCAATATTTGACCATGGATATGATTTTACAAATTGTTGCATGAATCATATAGTGATTTTATCAAATACTTTGCATGTTTATGCCAAAGTCAAAATGTAGAAGGACAAATCCATGATGGTGGTTAGAGGAAGTGAGTCCAAGGTCAAAGGTAAGGCCAAGAAGTGTTCTATGACTAAGATTAAGTCCAATTCTTCTACACTCAAGTTACAGTGAAGGCTAAGAGAAAAAGGAATTTGTCCTTTTCACTTGAAAAACAAAGGAAGAAGATGGAGATAGAGATCTCTACTTTAGGACCCAGTAAGAAATAAGCTAGAACTATAAAGAGAAAGAGTTGCTACCACTATAGCTATAATCTATCATTCATGGGGATATAATAGAATTGCTAAATTGCTATTATGTACCTACCATTGATAAAACATCATATATCTTGTATGCACAGGAATTGAAGTTTCATTTTAAATGATGAGATCGTATATGATAATGCCCTTTGTCTCACAAGCTATACTTAATAGTTGTAAAGACAAATGTGTATGACACATATACTAAATAACATGATAACTCAAACATTGAATACATATATCATTGTCATCTAGAGCACATAAATGAGAAATGAATTTCTAGAGTCCATATGATTGTTATCTAGACTCTTTTGATTATTGAGCCAATAGAGACGTGCACATATTATATGTTATGCAATATGAAAAAAGCATCTTCACTAGATGTAGTGGGAGATAGACTATTCTGTTAGGTGCATACATACTAATGTGTATAGACCTTTTAGAATAAATGCTTAAGGTAGTTACTAGTACCTCATTACATATAATAATGTTATCAGTAGATATGGAAAGTTCAATTTAATGATATACAAGCATGGATCTATTGAAGTGTTCAAAGAGATTGTGAATGAAGTATGTAATTAACTTGGTAAAAATATAAGATACTTCAATGTGATCGATGTTGAAATATTTTAGACCAAGAGTTCGAGAACCTTAAAGGGATATCATGATAATGTATCATGATGAACTCCACCTGAAACACAATGACAATGTATCATGAAAGTGTATCAGAAAGAAGGAATCACACCTTGTTAAGTCATGGAGAAATTATCAATAAAATCTAGCTAATCTTCCAATTTTCTTTTGGGAACAAGCTTAACACTAAACAATTTACCATTGAAAATGGTTCAAAAGACAACATATGAGATATGGCATGGGAAGTGTCTCGATGAGTCTTTTATAGTTATTAGGATTGAAATCTTATACAAGAAAATTATTTTTTAAAAGGTTTGCCTATAAAATCATGTAAATGTTATTTTGTTAAAATAATATTCTTATCCCAGTACAACAACAAAGTTGTTTGTTAATCTGGATAAATGTATTTCTAAAGAGGAACTTAGTTCCACAGGAATCAGTGGGAGGAAAAGTAGAACTCGAAATGTTCAAGATGAATAAGAAAACATTGAACCTAAAGAGGTACAATAGGAACATAGAGAATCTTAAGATGTTGTGGAATCTCAAGTTCATTTTGTAACACACAAACCTTATAGTTCTAGTAGAACATGCCTTGAGTTTGATATATTATGATATCTTATAACTCAAAAAGGTGATGAGTTGATAATAGATGATGAGTCAACTACCTACCTAGAAGACATTGAGAAACCAGAATATGAGAAATGGCTTGAGGTCATGAGATCCAAGATGGACTCCATGTACGTCAATAAGGTATGACCTTGATGGATCCACCTGAAGGGGTAAAACCCATATGGTGCATTTGGGTCTTTGCAAGGAGATCAACATCAAAGGGTAGATTGGTTGTAAATAGTTTCAAACAAAGTTCATGGTGTTGAACATGATAAAGTCTTTCACCATTTACCTTGGTTAAGTTCATTAAGATCATGCTTGCTATTACAGCTTAGTATGACTAGGAGATTTGGCATTTGGATGTTAAAATTGCATTCCTTAATTAGAATAATCAAAAGGATGTGTATGTGACACAAACTAATGGTAAAAAATGTTGGGTTTTAGGGGAGGTAGAGAAGGCAATAGAAACAAAAATTTCTCCACCAAACCCGGAACAAGGAAACACGTCAACGTCTATATAATAGGAAAGGATGGTTTGTGGAATCATACCTTGTCCTGAGGCTTGCTCGGCGACAATACCTCGCGCCTTGCGCGGTCTTCACCTCCGGTCTTGGAAGGTGTATGTGCAGCTCTTGGTCACACCGGGACTGAAGACTCCTCCTCTCACTAGGACTGTCAGGATTGACAGTCGTCCTCCTGAGCGGTAGAAACCTCCCGCCTCTGAAGTAGTCCACACGGACCACCTGGAACTCCACACTCCTTGTCCCACAAGGAGTTGGAAGGAGTCACACCCTCCTACTGACGTACTAGTCGCCAACACACTCTCCTACCTCCAGTTGCAACTGCAGTTGTCCTTCCCTTGCTGCACCTCCCTTTGCGGGAAGCACTTGCTCGGGCTCTCTCTCGATTACCAAAACCAGAGAGAACAACAACTTTGCAGAGCAACTGGTTGCACTGAGTTGTACTTTGAGAAGCCCCCAATACCCCTATATATATAGGAGGGTCATGGGACAGGGTTCTCCATCCCGGGCAATGTGGGACTAAAAGCAGGAGTAGAAGGGTTTGAGATTTCCCACAAAAGCAACCAACTCGCAACCTGAACCGAACGTTTCATTTTTGAAACGGTCGGTTGGGGATCTGAGCCAGTCGGTTGAAACTCAACCGATCGGTTGGGACCCATGAGTCGGTCGGTTCACTTTCTGAACCGGTCGGTTCGTGGTCCTGACCAGTTCCCAATTGACTTTCCAACTTTTGTTTCTAATTGGTATCAAATACCAATCCTTGTTCCAATCAAATTGGGCAAGTGAAACGAAAGGAAAATTCTCACCAATCCTACTTTCCAAACTTGCCCGGTTGTAACAGTTGAACCGATCGTTTCAACACTTGAAGCAATCGTTCACCCTGTCCTTGAGCTGATCGACTCAACACTTGAGCAGACCGGTTCACCAAGCTCATCCGATCGGTTCATCACATGAGCCGATCGGTTGGGAGTGCAGATTGTGAAGAATCGGTCAATTACGATTTCAATCAATCTGATACTCTAATCAATCTGTCCAACACCTTGAACACTATGATTTTGAGCTATCAATCAATTGAGTGTTTAATTGAACTACTAAACTCCTTTAGTAATCAATCTAAACATTGTTTATGGACAAAACTCCTCTTCCAGGTTAAATCCTATGTGTGTGACCATGCAGGTCCATTTCACGTTGGCAATGAAAGGCCATAACACTTATGACTTCACAAGCAAAGAGCGGTGCCTAGTCACACATCAGTGCTACCCAAGTGAAAGTCGAAAGTTGGAGAACAACTTTCAATCCTACAATCCATGAATGGTGTTACAGTTAATGTATAATTCCTTTGTCGCTGATATCCCGAATGAACTCGAGGCATGGAACAATCATCCTGTCAACGTTCATTCACTTTCTTGATCTCAGAGTAGATTGAACGAGATATGTATGACATCAATATCACATATTGATTCACACATGCGTGTGCACGCCTATCTCAATCCTACTCATCAAGTGGCCTTGGATATCAAACTCCCTCAAGAGGGACAAATCCCATATCTATCACTCACCCCTCAAAAGCCCCATGTGTCAAAGCCACCCAATCATCACCTTTATAACAACCCATGTTTCAGGACTGCGTTTGATGATGTCAAAGTGTGCCCAACGACATGTGTTGAGTGCAGTGATTTCAGGTCTAAGAATCACACTCACCACCATCACTGTGAGTACTGACTGTGACTACCATGTCATGGTTCCATGTGTCAAACTCACGGTGGGTCTGTCTGGTACACTTGTTCTCTAACAAGTACCTATGTGTTTGGTTTGATATCTCTATATCATGACTAATGAGATTCTGTCATCAACCAACACCACAATCTAGTCTTGTGTGTCATTGTTGTATATCTACCTTCCACAATGACATCCGACTAGGTACATAACAAGAATGTACAAACTCTTAGCATCCGTATGATCTCATCGTTCAGGTCATGAACCTGAAGGCATACGTCATTGAGTACTGTCATTCTCTATACATTCAATCTGTTCTATCACTATCTCATATGACTGAACCAGAAAGAATTGGAAGCTTGCCTTTGATGTTTATCAAATCAATCTTAATGTATCCCACCAACCATCCTATGATTGTCTCTCAGGGCATACATACCAACAAAAAATACCATAAAAAATTAAGTCTATAAGATACATATGTCAATCTAAGGATTGAAGCAAGCATCTCAGAATTGGAAATCTTTTATTAGACAAGATAGTTAAGGAGTTTGACTTGACTTAGATTGAAGATGATCTGTGATTACAAAAGATTTAGTGGGAGCATATTTATATTCAACATAATGATTGGGAATAATGTCCTTAATCCTCCAAATGTTAAAACCTAGCAAGGAAAGTACCTTCTCTGAAGGGTTTAAGTGAAACATCCTATGTGATAGGAATTGAGATCTATAGAGATAGATATGGAAAAGCTTCTCAACCTAAGAAAGAACACATACATTGGTAAGATGTTGAAGGGGTTCACCATGCAAGAACTCAATGGGAGAAAACTTGTCCATATTCCACTGAGTTAGTCTCTCAGGAACCTAGTGTCCTATTTCTTATGAAGAACAAGAGCACATGGAATAGATGCAATATGTATTTGCAATTGGATATATCTTAAATGCAATGTTATGTATTTCTATTATTATCTCATAAGTATTGGACATGATGAGAGGATATACAGCTATCTCATGTGTTGGACATGATGAGAGTATATATATACCTATCTAGCAATCTCATATGTATTGGACATGACGAGAGGGTATATGTCAGATGTCAATGATAGTATCTAGACTACCATAAAGAACAACTTTAGGTTCTTGTGAAGCAATAAAAGGATTGGTTCCTTGGTTATGGTAACAACGAAGAGTTGGGTGTAAAGAGTAACACCAAGGTAAGCTTCCAAACTGGCAAAATGATCGCAATCTATATTTATAGTTCGACCTTAAACAAGAACTGTAAGATAGAAAGGGTTTCGAGCTAATGATAGTTGTTTAAATCTACTAATAAAGATGAGTATATCTCTATTATGAGAATAATAGAGGATAATGTATGGATCAAGAAGTTCATATGGGTGAACTTGTGTAAGGTTCCAACCATTGATGACATAGTAGAAATATTGATGACAACAATGGAGATAGTGGTTAGGCAAGGAATCTCAGATAACATACTATGACACTTCCATCTCATATGAGATGTCTTACAATGAAGACATGTAAAATTTATAAAATACTGACTAGAAGCAAGTGTTGTAATCCTCTATAAAAGCGCTTGTGCAATAGAAACATGATGGACATGTTAAGATCACTTGGAATAAGATTCATAGGTGATTGTCTCTAAGTGCAAGTGGGAGTCTATTGATATGTATTCCCATAGAGCTAATAATATGATGATTGGAATGTGGCATTAAATACATGATTTGATAATAATAAAGGTAATTGGGTCTGTTATGTTTGTCTCAGTCATGAGATGATGAGACATACATACTAGATGTCTAAAGAATGATGTTACTCAATGACATATGTCTTCAAGTACGTGACTTGAACAATGAGATCATAAGTATGCTAAGAGTACATGCATTCTTATTTTGTCCCTAGTTAGATATTACGGTGTAAGGAAAATAGATAACAATAATACATACGACTAGAGTGTGTGTTGATTGATATCAAGTCAAATACATAGGTACATGTTAGATAATAGTGTATCAGACAGACCCACCATGAGAGTGATGCATGGAGAACATGGAATGATAGTCAGAATCAACTTTTCTAGTGATTGTGGTTCTTAGACCTTAAGTCACTACATTATTCACATGTCATTCGGTATACTTTGACATCATCCGACATAACCCTAAATAAGTATTTCCAAAACAATGATGGCTGGGTAGCTATGATACATGGGGACTGAGTGTGAGTGATGTAGATGAGATTTGACCATCCTATAAGAGTTTGATATCTAGGCCTCTTGATAAGTGAGACTGAGTAATGTCTGACCATACTCATATAATTCAATATGTGATATGTTAACTCACATGCATCTCACATTGTATGCTCTAGTTCGAGGAACATGGATTGAACGTTGAAAGGATGGTGACTGCATGCCTTGAGTTTAATCCAGATATCAAAGACAAAGGAACTATATGATCATGGTAACACTAATCATAGATTGTAGGTTGAAGTTGTTCTCCAACTTTTGAACTCCTTGGGTAGCAATTATGTGTGACTAGGCACCATTATTTGCTTATGATGTCATAATTGGTTATGGGCATTCACTGCCAATGTAATTCTAGACCTATAGGGTCACACATATAAGATACAGTTGGTTTAAAGGAGTATATTCATGAGTGATGTTTAATTTGATTACTAATAGTGTTTAGGTATTCTATTAAACAATTAAGGTTCAAAATTTATTGAATGGACTCTGAACCGACTGGTTCAAGTGTTGAACCAATCGTTTGGAGTGTCTGGTCAATTGGAATCAATATTGATTGAACTTTTCTTGAACTGGACAAGTGAAACAACTATATCACAATGTGAAACAATCGTTTCACCATGTGAGATGACTAATTCACCCTCTAGGTTGCCCCTTTCATTTACGAATTCAATTGGAACAAGGATTGATGTTGATGTCATGTTTAGCATTAATCGGGCATTAAATACCAATGTGATTCAAAATAGGAAACTATGCGAACTGACCAGCTCATGCATCACTGGTTGGTTGTGTGAACTGACGGTTCACCATTTGTAGGTTCCAGAAAATTTGTGATTCCAAACCCTTCTACTCCCACACAGAATGCAAACCCTCACCCTGGCCTCTATTATAAATAGAGGGGTGTTGGGGACTTCCCATCACACACAATTTTGAATTAGTTGCTTTGACAAATGTTGTCCTCTTTAGTTGAGATAACCAATAGAGAGCCTGATCAAGTCCTACCCATTAAAGGGAGGGATAGAGAGGGAGAGAACAACTGAGAACAATTGTGGGAGAGTATGTCAGTGACTAGTACACCAACAGAAGGGGACAACTCCTTCACATTGGCTTTGGTAGCGCAATATGGAGTTCCAGTGGTCTGCGTGGACTACTATAGAGGCAGAAGGCTATTGGTTGCTTCTAAGAGTACATCATCAACCAACGTCCATGGGGGCCAGACTAGGGGGTGGTGGAGGTGACAGTTCAAGTGATGTTATTGCGGAAGGAGTGTGTTACTACATGAAGAAGAAGAAGTATACTATTATAAGGGTAATGTCACAAGAGTTGCTCTAGGACTAGCTATAACCTTACAAACCTTCCTTCTTGGATACATTGTTGTTGACGTGATCTTGCTATTTTGGGAAATGAGCATTTAAATTTTTTGTTTCCTCTATCTATATATGACCGGCCTAAATCACGCGTCTAAAAGAGTGGATTTAAAGTAGTCAAACTTTTAAAGAGATAACCCGACCTTCTGACCCCCGCAACGATAACGAGGTCCGATGTAGCGATCGGGGTCAAACACATGGATGAGGTTGGTAGTGCCAACAATGCAGAGTCAACACTTCTATACTCCGATAGAGAGAGAAGATGATTAAAAGGTGTTCCCCAAGGAACAACAAACCGAAGGCAAAAACAAAAGGGGCCAAAGAAAAGAAAAGAAAAGAAAACAAACCAAAAGGAGGATAAGGAAAACTCAAAATGGGGCTCACTTAACTAAGATATTCCCATAACCAACATATTATCCCCCCTCCCTGCGTGCACATATCAAAATTACGAGCAACCTTGCATAGCCTAATTCCACTCTCTCTCAAGGTGAGGAAAGAACCAGACTTAAAAGAAGTCTCTCTCTCGAGAAGACAGCTCAAAAGCCTTACGGCAAAACATACGGTTTAAAGCACCAGCAATCTAACACTCTTTTGCATTCATGCTGCTCTATGTCATGGATAGAAGCGATATTACTATCTCGAGATATCCACGATCAAACATTGCAAGACGATAGCTGAACATACATTAGAAGCATTTAAAGCAAGCACATAGAGGTAACTTTCATATGGGCAAGGATATACAGACAAGAAAGGATAGATATGCCGCAACAAGGAAACATTGTAAATAAAAACTATCTCCAACTAGAGTTACAAGAAAGGTGATGGTTTTAGGGTTTTAGTGATTTTTAGGGGTTTTGCGCAACATCATCCAAGGAGATAAAACTATTCTCTAGGCAAGGCACGGAGGAAGAAAACTTAGGAATAACAAGCGGCAGCTGAAAAACACCATGCACCTCTTCTCTCGAAGAGGGTACCTCCAACCAAATGCCAACACTCTCTCTTAAGGGTAATGGACATAGGTTGTAGTGGGGAAGCAACCCAAAGCAACTCTAACCCTGGGTACTCTCGTACTCCCGGGTTAGACTGAGTTCTAGAGTTACAACGTCCTTCTCTCAGAGGAGTTGAAACAAGAAACATATTTCGATAGCTAGTCAAAAAATGATCCAAACATACAAGCTAGAACTTAGATGATAAATAAGAAATCATCCAGCAAAAGGGAACCAAACACAGAGCAACATGTATTAAACTCCACAGATTCTGTAAGCATAGATATTATATAAAAGGGGTTCAGTTAAAATGCATAATGAATGTAAATGCTAAAAAAAGGGAAGATAGGTATCGCCTCCTTGATGTAGGAGGGCGATAGATAGCAGCGACCCCTAAGGCACGACTAACCCAGTACCAGGCAGAAGTTCTGCCTGATATGCCCATGTCGGGCAGCCACCCTGTTGGGCGACAAACCACGACGACTAGGCGTATCGGTCAAGGCTTCCTACCCGATACGGTCATTTTGGGCAGCCACCCTGTCAGGCGACATGCCATGATGATGATCTGTATCCGGTTCAGTGCTATGTCGGGTTAGAATGGACTTCGGTTCTCGGGTTCCTTGTATCGAGCGCAAAGGGTGAGCCGTCTTGAGTTGAAGCCCATCTAGGGACCCGACATGCTGGGTGGCCTTCTTGGTCGTATCGGTCTACTTCGGCTATCGGGACGGGTTCTAAGTGAACCACTCCCTCCCCTCTTGTTTTGGGGGTGTGCTCACCTAGTGTCACCCGACACGCCTTGGTTGTCGACACACTAGCACCTCAAGCTTTCCAACGTTAGCTTTCGCCAGGTTTTTGACCTGTCACACGTGGCTTCGGGGATGATCGACACGTGCGTGTCGCCCGGCACAGTAGGTCATCGTGACGTGCCGGGCTACAAGCGTATCGGGTGGCCACAGTGGGCAGACGCTTCCGACGAGTGGCTCGTATCACGCGACATGCCATAATGGTCTGATTAGTCATGGCGGGCAGAGCTCTCTATCGGGTAAGTGGCGTATCGCCCATCAGGGCCTCCTTGCGCGACACGCCCGTGTCGCGTTGCTGCTATATCGGGCTGAAGCCACGATGAGTAGGTGGGCATGTCGGGTGGCTGGTAGAAGGGTCGATGCAAGTAAGCACCGTTCATGGGCCGAGACGGGCCTTTAGTGGTCTTTTAGGTATAAAATAGGGAAAATATGTACAAAAGATGAAAAAAAAAAGGTTTAGGGCGTAGCGCAGTTTACTTTTGTGCAAAACATGACAAAATTGGAGAGGAAATATAGTTTAGAGGGCAGTTTTGACAAGGAAATAAATGCTATAAATAGCCATAAAATGAGTGTTATAAACTCCCCCAAACTTAGCATTTTGATTGTCCTCAATCAAATTGTACCTATTTTTAAAGTTTCCTTTGTGATACTACTTCATGACCAGACATTGTCCTCGGACAAGGGGTTTAAGTGCATTTTTCAAGACGTTCATTTGAAACATTACATCTACTCACGAGAAACGGGCTTTATTGTTTTTCATTGCCTTATTTACGCAAAAATGTTCTCTTTAGTTTCGGCAAGACTTTGGTGCATGGTTTCAAAGTTAACTTTCACATCAAACAACTTTTGGGAATAATAAGTTGGGTTTAAGGGAAGGCTAAAGGCTTTTGGGGTTTTTCTTGTTTCCCATCGGTCCATCCAGGTACAGGTCCATTAGTGGGCAAGTGGTCCCTACAGTCCAAGCCAGTTGGCTTTAGAGCAGTGATTTCACATCCTACGTACCACTGCCCCAGATCTACCATGCCTAAAGATGGGTACTTTTGGAGGAACAAGTGTGTTTTTTTTTCATTAGGCACAACTCTCATGCTTTTATTCACTCTCATTAGGATTTTCTCTCTTCTTCTTTTTCATTTTGGGATTTTGGCGGATAAGGGGGAAAAAGAGTGTTTCTGTTCAGGCAGCTTTTTCCTTCATATGCACATCTCTTAGTTGTTGTGAGATTATTTTTGTTTCAAAATTGGCATAGAAAAAGTCGTAGCCTTTTTGTCATTTGAGACAGCATTTTCAGAATGATCATAACAAAAACGTGCACCACCTTAGACACAAAGAGAACAAGCTGGGAGAAGCTGTATCTCATATTTACTGTAGAATGCATATGTACAATTGTAAAGAGGCAAGGAGTTGTATATGAACTATTTTGTATCAGACTTGCATATGTATATGTACATAGGATATGTATAAGAGAAAGACGAAAGACAAAATGGAAGAACTTTTAGTACCTCCCTCGCTGATATATAGTACCCCCCCAAACTTAACCCACACTTTGTCCCAGAGTTGTGAGATAAATAAGGTAGCATAGTGATAAGTCAGTGAGGGTTTAGCTGGTGAACGCGCCTCCTTCATTTATAAGCTCCCACACATATTCTCTGTGTTTGTTGTGGTAGTCGATGTGGTGGAGCTGTTGGGTTTTAGGGAGACAGAGAAGGCAGCGGAAACAAAAAAAAATTTCTCCCCAACCCATACCGAGGAAATGCGTCAACGTCTATATAATAGGAAAGGATGGTTTGTGGAATCATACCTTGTTCCGAGGCTTGCACGACGACAATACCTCGCACAATTCGCGGTCTTCAACTTCGGACTTCGACGGTGTCTGTGCAGCTCCTGGTCGCACCAGGACTGACAACTCCTACTCGAACCGGACTGTAGGATGACAGTTGTCCTCCTAAGCGGCAGTGTCCTCCCGCCTCTGTAGTAGTCCACACGGACCACCTGGAACTCCACTCTCCTTGTCCCACAAGGAAGTGGAAGGAGTCGCACCCTCCTGTTGACGTACTAGTCGCCAACACGCTCTCCTGCCTCCTGTTGCAACTGCAGTTGTCCTTCCCTTGCTGCACCTCCCTTTTGCGGGAAGCACTTGCTCGGGCTCTCTCACGGTTACCAAAACCAGAGAGAACGACAACTTGCAGAGCAACTGGTTGCACTGAGCTGTACTTTGAGAAGCCCCCAATACCCCTATATATATAGGAGAGTCATGGGACAGGGTTCTCCATCCCGGGAAATGCAGGACTAAAGCAGGAGTAGAAGGATTCGAGAATTTTCCACAAAAAGCAACCGGTTCGCAACTTGAAACGATCGGTTCACAACTGAACCGATCGGTTCGGCCATTGAGCCGATTTCGATCGTTTGGGGCACTCCAACCGATCGGTTGGTGCCCTGAACTGATCGGTTCATGGTCCTAATCTGGCTCAAAAGGACTTTCCTTGTTTCTTTCCCAATTGGTATCGAATACCAATATTATTCCCAATCGAATTGGGCAATTTGAAACGAAAGGAAAATTCTTGCCGACATGACTTTCCCAACTGGTCGGTTGCACCAGTTGAGCCGATCGGTTCAACTCTTGAACCGGTCGTCTCAACCTGGGCATGAGCCGATCGGCTTGGACACTCCAGCCGACCGGTTCAGCAACCTCAGCCGACCGGTTCATCACATGAGCCGATCGGTTGGGAGCACAGGTTGGGCAAAATCAGTCAAATGCAATTTCAATCAATCCGATACTCCAATCAATGCGTCCAACACCTTGAACCATACGATATTGAGCCATCGACTGATTGAGTGTTTAATTGAACTACTAAACTCCTTTAGTAATCAATCTAAACATTGCTTTGTGGACAAAACTCCTCTTCCAGGTTAAATCCTATGTGTGTGACCCTGCAGGTCCATTTCACGTTGGCAGTGAAAGTCCATAACACTTATGACTTCACAAGCAAAGAGCGGTGCCTAGTCACACATCAGTGCTACCCAAGTGAAAGTAGAAAGTTGGAGAACAACTTTCATCCTACAATCTGTGAATGGTGTTACAGTGAATGTATAATTCCTTTGTCACTAATATCCCGAATGAACTCGAGGCATGGAATAGTCATCCTGTCAACGTTCATTCACTTCCTTGATCTCAGAGTAGACTGGAAGAGATATGTATGACATCAGTATCATATACTGATTCACACATGCGTGCACGCCTTTCTCAATCCTACTCATCAAGTGGCCATGGATATCAAACTCCCTCAGGAGGGACAAATCCCATATCTATCACTCACCCCTCAAAAGCCCCATGTGTCAAAGCCACCCAATCATCACCTTTATAACAACCCATGTTTCAGGACTGCGTTTGATGATGTCAAAGTGTGCCCAACGACATGTGTTGAGTGCAGTGATTTCAGGTCTAAGAATCACACTCACCACCATCAATGTGAGTACTGACTGTGACTACCATCTCATGGTTCCATGTGTCAAACTCACGGTGGGTCTGTCCGGTACCTTGTTCTCTAACAAGTACCTATGTGTTTGGTTTGATATCTCTATATCATGACTAATGAGATTTTGTCATCAACCAACACCACAATCTAGTCTTGTGTGTCATTGCTGTCTATCTACCTTCCACAATGACATCCGACTAGGGACATAACAAAAATGTACAAACTCTTAGCATCCGTATGATCTCATCGTTCAGGTCATGAACCTGAAGGCATACGTCATTAAGTATTGTCATTCTCTAGACATTCAATATGTTCTATCACTATCCCATATGACTGAACCAGAAAGAATTGGAAGCTCGCCTTTTATGTTTATCAAATCAATCTTAATGTATCTCACCAATCATCCCATGATTGGCTCTCAGGGCATACATACCAACAGACTCCCACTTGCACTGCGAGCCAATCACCCATGAATCATATTCATAGTGATTTTTCAAACATGTCCCACATGTTACTGTGCTGTAGTGCCAACACAGTGAGTAATGGAAACACCTTGCCAAAGTCTGTATAAAATGCATGTCTCTCATCTCTTCGCTGTACGTGACACGTATGAGATGGGGTTGCCGTAATATGCGATCTTGTATTCCATTTGCTAACCTTTAGCCACATTGCATGATCAAGGATTCCAGACTTGTCATCAATGAGTGGAATATAAGTTCATCTCATGAACTTTCATATCCATATAGTATCCACTACTGTTCACTAACACATAGATACTCGGCCTTTCCCTTTTAAAAGGCTTTATTGGAACACTTCCAATTATCAACAAACATTCTCTTTTATACATCTTATATATATTTTGCGATTAATTTTCTGTCGTTTCGGAAGTTCGCATCAATGTAACTCTTTACATTAAACTCTTCCTTATCTCCATAGAACTAGTACTTCACAAGCACTTATCAAGTTCTCATGGTATTCCATTAACCCTTACTGGAAGCAGACAGTCATCCACTTGTCATGTCACACATACGAGTTATCAGGATGACCACATCATATTGCCATGTCCTACATACAAGATGATGAATGCATTTTATTCTTGCCATGTTATACATGCAAGATAATGGGATTATTACATACATGATAGATCCATATCTATTCTTAGTGTTCCCATTCTTCATAAGAATTGGACACTTGGCCTTGGGATACTAATATCCATATAACATGGACAAGTTTTCTCCCGCTGAATCTGTGCATACCGAACACTTCAGTACAGATTGCCAATGTATGCCTTCTCTTTCCAGGTCAAGAGATTTTCGAGAACTATCTCTATAGATCTCTATTCCTATCACATAGGAAACATCTCTATCTTCCTTAAAGATAATTTCCACTTTTGGATTTCCATTCTAGAACAATTCCATTTCACATCAATATGTGGAATGTGAATACGCTCCCACTAAATCACAGATCACTTCTTTATCTTTGACATATCAGTCAAACCCTTTGACTATATTATCAAAATAAAGATCCAACTTTGAGTTGCTTGTACTCAATCAATCACATTGATTAGTCCATTGTAACTTATAGACTTCATTTGCATTAGTGGATTCATAAACCTTATAGGCTGTGTCATGTACACATCCTGGTTTTATTCCTCGTAGGAATGCGGTTTTAGTATCCATATGCCAAATGTCTTAGTCATTAAGTTGCAATCAACAAGCATCATCCTTCTCAAAATGTTATCCATGTGTCTTAACACTTAAGACTCATCTGCACTTATGGATATGATCCAATGAGTGCTACCATCAAGGTCATACCTTATGGTTCACATGGAAGTCATTTAGGATGTAATGGTTTTAAACTATAACTCAAGATTCGGTTCCTCATATTCATCTTGATAGTTGACTCATCACATGAACAACTCATCACATAGATAATTGAGGTGTATCTGTTAAAGATATAAGAACTCACAACCCTTGTGATTCTTAATTTCTTTTATTAGTGTGGGGTATTCTTTTATTAAGAAGAATTCAGTTATTTGATAATCATTCTCTAACTCCTTAGAGTATGATTCCTTCTTGATTCAGACATCACCATGCCTTAATCATGAGTTCACTATGATACACTATCATAATCACTCATAAGGATCTCAAACATTTGGTCCAAGTATTTCATTCATTGATCTCATCCAAAATTAATACTTTACCAAATTTGTACTTCATTTATGATAATCTTGAACATTTCAAGACATTCATATTGGTATTTCTCTAAACACCATTTGAAGTATTAGCATTTATTCCAATAGGTATGTAAATACATCACATGTATTATACCTAATAGGATAATCACTCTTCCACTACTTTAGTGAAGATTGATTAATCATGTCCAAGATATTCATGTCCCTTACTGGTTCTCTAACCAAAAGAGTCTAGTTTTATCCATCACATGGAAACTAGAAATGAATTTCTCATGATTAATGCTAATTAAATTGTTTGAGTTATCTATAAATTTTAGGTATCGTCTTATCTTATGCATATCAAATATCACAAGATAAATAAGGCATTGCCACAAAGATCATATCTTTAAGATTGAAAACACAACTTTATTAATTGCCATCATTGTCATACAATATGCAAAAATAAAGTGTTTCTATCTATTGGCAAGTATGAAATAGCAGTTCATAACTGTATTACATGCCTTATTGGCTGAAAATAAACTAAAGTATTCCTATCTATAAAGGCAACACTTGACCCAAGTAAGAATGCTTTACACTTTACATCTTGATATCATATATCTCAAAAAGTGTTACAAGTTTATTTACATGACACCTTCAGTTAGAGGCTTCAGTCGCCTCCTTCTTCTTTTGTTCTTCCAGGTAGAGAGGACAATTCCTTTTCCAATGTCCTGGCTTTTGACAATGGTGGCAATTTCCTTTCTTTGTCACGCCTCCCTTGGCCTTGAGAGCTGAAGATGGCTTGGACTCCTGGCTAGCTTCAGAACCTTTCTTAGCTTTGCCCTTGCCCTTGCGCTTGGAGTTGCCTTTCTTGCTCATGATCACCATCACGGACTTAGGCTTTTCCTTCTTCATCTGTAACTCGGCTGTCCTCAACATGCCCAACAACTCTGACAGTGGCCTATCAAAGTTGTTCATGTTGTAGTTCATCACAAACTGACTGTAAGATTCTGGCAACGATTGCAGTATCACGTCAGTAGCCAACTCTTGGCTCAGTGGAAATCCCAGTCTCTGTAGGTTCTCCACATACCCAATCATCATGAGTGTGTGAGGACCAACTGGATCTCCTTCTGTCATGACGCACTTGAACAGTGCCCTAGAAACATTGTACCTCTCTTGCCGTGCCTGATCTTCATACATGTTCCTGAGATGCAGAATCATCTCTATGACACCCATGTTCTCATGTTGCCTCTGCAACTCATGGTTCATTGAACATAGCATCAAGCACTTTGCATCAATGGAATCATCATAATGCTTCTTATAAGCATCCCTTTCTGCCTTTGGTGCATTAGGAGCGGGTTCCTCTGGAATTGGAGTATCCAGGACATAGAGCTTACGCTCTTGAGTGAGAACAATTCTCAATGTCTGATACCAGTCGTGGAAGTTTGTCCCATTTAGCTTGTCCTTGTCAAGGACCGATCACAAAGAAAAGTTGTTGTTGTTTGTTGCCATTTGAACTACAAAAAGGAAAATATGCAATTTTAGTCCAAAACTCATTTTTGACTTATTTGATTGATTTGAAAGTTTGATGATATAATTAGGCCTTTAATTAATTATCGCTCCCACTATTTTACTTCAAATTGATAGCCCTCACCATCAATTCGGAAGATTGCAGCGTACAATCTTCTAGTGGGCAAGATCCTGAAATCCTCTAAGTCATGGACCAGCTTGGGCTGTCACCCACAACATAGATCTCTCAGGTAGGCAACTTTTGCCAATTGCATCATATGCAACTCTTGATAAGATGTCATCTACAACTCCTTGCAATGATCATCTCCATGCCTCAAGGCGCTAGATCCTATCTAGGTCACCTTGTTAAGTCCGACCCAAAGCAAACACGATGAACATGCACCCTGCTTGGGCAGACCCACACATTCATCCTTCACGCTTCCACGAGATAGACGGTGCACCACGCTTGGGCGTGCCCACACTTGGTCGATCAAGCTTTTCACGTGTGTCGCATTTGGAACGCATCTAAAACTTAATATTTTAATGAGGGATTTGGTTTTATATACATATACATATCCAATCACCACAATACATAGTACGTATCATATACATGCTATATCCCACAGAAAACATGCACAAACGATAAAAAGCGATGATTATGGCCATCCTAATGTGATTCGTCGAGCCAAGAGGAATCACGGTCATCTAGGTCTACATCACATGCAACCTGTATAAGATGAACTCTGTGCCTTGCCATCCGAGTAGATCAACTCATCACATGAACGATCTGTACTCTCCAGTCGGTCGTCTGGGTGCCACCAGTCGATCAGTTGGCTCCTCCAACCGATCGGTTCGCCTGGTCGTCGTGCATCTCGTCATGTCTGCCACCCGCTCGTCTCGCTCCTCGAACCGGTCATCAACCGATCGGTTCACTCCTTGAACCGACCGTCAAGAAGGTCAACCGATCGGTTCACACTTTGAACCGATCGTCTGAGCAGTCGTCTTGATGTCTGCCGGTCTTTGACATAACAGGAAATAAAATCCTATTCTATTTATTACATTGCTTTAAAAGGGAAACCCTGAGTTACATTCGGGGGGATCAAAGGTAGGAAAGAATCTCGAATTATTTCGAGTTACATCAGGAATAAGAGAGGGAAGATCAGTGCGCAGACCGAGATGCAAGCAACCACAAACAACCACACACAGATAGGGGTTTATAGGCCATAATCATGCTACACACATCCACCACAAAACTCGTTTAAGGGCGACGCGTATCGAGTGAATTAATAATACATATCATATATGTAATTAGGGATTTGTGGATTTAGGATTGGACATGCATAAAGCCGATATTATTTCCATCGTATGCAATAAATAAAGGCGACAAACCAAAATCGATCATATCGATATTCCTAAAATATAGAGCAGTTAACCTCGCTCTGATACCACTTTTGGGTTTTAGGGAGACAGAGAAGGCAGCGGAAACAAAAAAAATTTTCTCCCCAACCCATACCGAGGAAACACGTCAACGTCTATATAATAGGAAAGGATGGTTTGTGGAATCATACCTTGTCCCGAGGCTTGCTCGGCGACAATACCTCGCGCAATGCGCGGTCTTCAACTCCGGACTTCGACGGTGTCTGTGCAGCTCCTGGTCGCACCGAGACTGACAACTCCTACTCGAACCAGACTGTAGGATGACAGTTGTCCTCCTAAGCGGCAGTGTCCTCCCTCCTCTGTAGTAGTCCACACGGACCACCTGGAACTCCACTCTCCTTGTCCCAGCAGGAAGTGGAAGGAGTCACACCCTCCTGTTGACGTACTAGTCGCCAACACGCTCTCCTGCCTCCTGTTACAACTGCAGTTGTCCTTCCCTTGCTGCACCTCCCTTTTGCGGGAAGCACTTGCTCGGGCTCTCTCACGGTTACCAAAACTAGAGAGAACGACAACTTGCAGAGCAACTGGTTGCACTGAGCTGTACTTTGAGAAGCCCCCAATACCCCTATATATATAGGAGAGTCATGGGACAGGGTTCTCCATCCCGGGCAATGCGGGACTAAAGTAGGAGTAGAAGGATTCAAGAATTTTCCACAAAAAGCAACCGGTTCACAACTTGAAATGATCGGTTCACAACTGAACCGATCGGTTCGGCCATTGAGCCGATCGGTTGGACCTGAGCCGATCGTTTGGGGCACTCCAACCGATCGGTTGGTGCCCTGATCTGATTGGTTCATGGTCCTAATCCGGCTCAAAAGGACTTTCCTTGTTTCTTTCCCAATTGGTATCGAATACCAATATTATTCCCAATCGAATTGGGCAATTTGAAACAAAAGGAAAATTCTTGTCGACATGACTTTCCCAACTGGTCGGTTGCACCAGTTGAGCCGATCGGTTCAACTCTTGAACCGGTCGTCTCAACCTGGGCATGAGCCGATCGGCCTGGACACTCCAGCCGACCGGTTCAGCAACCTCAGCCGACCGGTTCATCACATGAGCCGATCGGTTGGGAGCACAGGTTGGGCGAAATCAGTCAAATGTGATTTCAATCAATCCGATACTCCAATCAATGCGTCCAACACCTTGAACCATACGATATTGAGCCATCGACTGATTGAGTGTTTAATTGAACTACTAAACTCCTTTAGTAATCAATCTAAACATTGCTTTGTGGACAAAACTCCTCTTCCAGGTTAAATCCTATGTGTGTGACCCTGCAGGTCCATTTCACGTTGGCAGTGAAAGTCCATAACACTTATGACTTCACAAGCAAAGAGCGGTGCCTAGTCACACATCAGTGCTACCCAAGTGAAAGTAGAAAGTTGGAGAACAACTTTCATCCTACAATCCGTGAATGGTGTTACAGCGAATGTATAATTCCTTTGTCACTGATATCCCGAATGAACTCGAGGCATGGAACAGTCATCCTGTCAACGTTCGTTCACTTCCTTGATCTCAGAGTAGACTGGAAGAGATATGTATGACATCAGTATCATATACTGATTCACACATGTGTGCACGCCTTTCTCAATCCTACTCATCAAGTGGCCATGGATATCAAACTCCCTCAGGAGGGACAAATCCCATATCTATCACTCACCCCTCAAAAGCCCCATGTGTCAAAGCCACCCAATCATCACCTTTATAACAACCCATGTTTCAGGACTGCGTTTGATGATGTCAAAGTGTGCCCAACGACATGTGTTGAGTGCAGTGATTTCAGGTCTAAGAATCACACTCACTACCATCACTGTGAGTACTGACTGTGACTACCATCTCATGGTTCCATGTGTCAAACTCACAGTGGGTATGTCTGGTACCTTGTTCTCTAACAAGTACCTATGTGTTTGGTTTGATATCTCTATATCATGACTAATGAGATTATGTCATCAACCAACACCACAATCTAGTCTTGTGTGTCATTGCTGTCTATCTACCTTCCACAATGACATCCGACTAGGGACATAACAAGAATGTACAAACTCTTAGCATCCGTATGATCTCATCGTTTAGGTCATGAACCTGAAGGCATACGTCATTGAGTACTGTCATTCTCTAGACATTCAATCTGTTCTATCACTATCTCATATGACTGAACCAGAAAGAATTGGAAGCTCGCCTTTTATGTTTATCAAATCAATCTTAATGTATCTCACCAATCATCCCATGATTGGCTCTCAGGGCATACATACCAATAGGTGCTTGTCAAGCATTTGTTGTAGCGCCACTGAGTTAGAGATCCATTCTAGCACATAGATGCCACGGTCGTTTGATTGTGGAACTTGTTGTGGATTGCTGTGGCAGAATTGAAGCTCATGCCATGCGTTCGCCATGTTTTCCAGGAATGGCTGGATCAGCGTTGCCACCTCGGTGTAGTATTTTTTGGCTAAGCGCCCGAGGGGTGTCAACGCGATTAATGTACACTGTACCGGATGATCTTTATTGTTGTCTGAGCTGTTGTAGAAGATTGTTGCTCATGGGTGAGTATACACCATTAGGAGCATTCAATGATTGTAGTGCAGGATCAGAAAGAAGATGATATGCGGCATGCCACATTGTATCCTTGCCATAAATAATTGCTTTGCTCCTGACTCGTCAGTTAGGCAGATATCGTTGAACAACATAGGATGGGCGTTATATGCGTGTTCAAAATTTCTTTATAGTACTTGGATGTAGGTTGTCACCACCAACATTGCCATACATCCTCCTGCCTTTATCACGTCCCGAAGATCATCCACTAGGACTATGACGTCTTCTGCCTCATAGATGACGTCTGCGGGGGTAGAATCAACCGACTTCTGTAGAATTTTGTTGACTTGTTCATGGGTTAGTGAAGAACACACGAAACGGTCGAAGTTTCTGACCATTTCTTCTAAAGCATCAGGCGAAGCGGGGTCTTCATTTGTAAGAATATCACGTAGAATTTCCATCTGCTTGCCTGCCCCATAAACGTTTGTGTCCATTTCGGCTTCTCCCTTGGGAAGGCTGCTAGGTTGGGAGGATTCGTCATCTTTATCGCTGTCCAGCAGCTTCTCTGGGATGTCTGTGTCTCAGAAATAGCGCCCATCCTTGATCAGCAGCAAAGCATAAGTGCTCTTGAACTGAAACAAATTTTGTCCCTTGAGAAGTCTTAGCCCCTGTTTGGGAACGGACTGGGATTTCGTAGTCTGGACTGGATTAGACGGGGTTAGTCAGGATTCAGTCTGATTCTATTTGGCAACCCAGTCTGATTCTATTTGGCAACCCAGTCTGATTCTAGTCAGCTGGTCTGATTTGAGTATGATTGTAGTCTGATTCTATTTGGCTACTATGCTGGATTCAGTCTGCTTTTGTTTGGCAACGTAGTCAGTATCTACTGATTATGTCCTGATGTTGTAGAACTGTTTTAACAAGAGTAAGGAATGTGTAGTTGTGCTGCCACTTAAGAAGAAGTTGGCCGAAGTGTATTATATACTAAATAACAAATAAATAATATATAAAATGCATAATTTATGCATTTAAATTAAAAAGTAGCAAACGTGCGTAGCATGTCTGTAGCAGAACTTAATAACACATAAAAAATAGACAATATTTTATTGGTTCCAGGGCAAATACATCTGTAACATACAAACTAAAAGGAGAGGTATGCCCTGGACCAAGACAAAGACACAGCTACACAATCTAAGATGGTGAGCAAGCAGCCAACTTCATGCCTCGTCGTACTTGTCGACCAACTTCATGGCCTCGTCGTACTCGTCCCATGACACAAGACATGCTTCGTTCAACAACTGATTTGTTTCCTATTTGCTGGCGTCTTTTGGCCACTCAAACAGCAATGGCAGATGGTGAATAGGATGAGTAACACCCTTGGCTTGTTCGTGTCTCCCATTTGGGCCCTCATAGCGTGTAGGCTCGCAACATCTTTTCTTGCAAACATGGTTTTCTTCTACATATGTTTTAATCTTGGACGGAGACATCAATAATTTTTCAAACTTTGTCCTTGCCTTTGACCGTGACCGCGATGACGACATCTATAGTTAATAAATAAATATAAGTATTAGAAAATATCAATAATAGTAAAATAACTGTGAAAATATTGAATACAAATAAATGCTCCTAACAAACTTAGCTACAAACAAGTAAGAACGTGATGTATGCCTTCAATACATAATAATAAAGCTCCAAACAAACTTAGCTACATACAAATAAATGTTGCAAAGTAAACACAAACAACTACAATGTCATGGAAATATATTACAAGTTCATGTGTTACTTTCGTCGTCTAACGTGGTTGTTTGATTCACTCATCGGTGTTAATAAGGTATTCAACAACCCCAGGTGTGTAAATGCGACGAGTCATCACAAAGTTGTGTTGCACAGCCAATGGTGGGGGAGTCAATAAATCTCCCAAAATAAAAAGATTGTCTCTTATAAACTCTCTCCTTATGTGTTGCCATCTCATCTGCAACTCAGTCAAAGATATGTAAGCCCCCCCCGTTATGTTTCGTAAGTCACGCCATGCCTCCATCCAAGCCTATGTAGTATATACTCCATTAACACATCTCCCCAACTCATATTGGTTTCTCATCATACCTCTGAGAACCATATCAAGCTCCGTACACCGCATAAAAGAAGGCATCCTTGGAGGCCCAGCCATATTACAGATTCTGTAAGTAATATATTTTAGACGTAAGGGTGTATGGCACAATTAAGGGAATATAAAATGCATATTCAGTGCTAACTAACATTCAACAACATCACGATGAAAAAACATACACCCTCCATAAAACATACACCAACATTATGATAAATAACAAAAGCTTGTTAATGTTGGATGAATTCAGAAAGATTTAATGTTAAAAACATCAAATGGTGGACAATGTAAATCGATATACCAAACTAAATGTATCTCTGCCATTAAAGGTTATGGCATCACTTTGGGTGAAGGAATGTCTAAAAGAAGACTACAATCTTCCTCCAGACTGGCAATGTAGCATTCTAGAACCTCATGCTCATAATTTTTTTGGGTGTATATATCATCGTAGTTGTGATGAATTTCAACAAAGTCCTTCATGTTCATTGCCTGGCCCCACAGTGACTTGCACTCGACAATTAGTAACATAATCTCAGCTTTCAAAGAATCAATTTTTGGGGGGAGATCGACTGCCCAACGGAAGTATCTGCACTGATCTTTTCCCTACAATGTATTATCAAGTTTAATGAATGACAAAGAATGTGCATAATACACAACGTCAACCTATTATGTATGTATTTACTAGTGCACCTCACGAGAAGGACATATGTAATACATTTCTCCTGACCTTTCACGCAGAATGCCAAAATCATACAACCTTACATCCTCTGTGTTAAGCCGCAAGGCTGCATCTAACCCACAATCACACCTCAGAACTTCATATGGATTCATTGACATCTAAAACATGATTGAGGATTAGTAAAAATATTGTCGAATTCTGAACATAGATTTCAAATACAAATTTCTGAACATAAAATAGGCCTAACTGCTTGTTCTACATCTATGATGTATTTTATCTGTCCTCGTTTGAAGAGTCATTATTGCTCGTGATGTGAAGTCATTGGCGAAGATATTGACACCTCTCCCATAGAGTGGAAATATCTTATTCGAGCCTATCGGTGTCTTCTCTTGTCGAACTGACAAAGTCACATTGTTCAGACCACAGCTTGCGTTCGTTGCATGCATATGCAAGTTGTGTTAGCATAACATCCCTAACTGTAGTAAGTGTGGCAACTGTGGGTGGTGCACGCTTCGCGGGCAATCTCATCTGACATCTGTTCGAAACAAGACCCCTACCACATGTAAAATACAGTCTGTGGGGGTTGCTATTTTCAAAACGTCCATTTGCCGCATCCACAGCATCCATATACGCATATTAGGATCCAGTAAGGCATTCCATTCTCCATTTCAAGACAACCTACTGAATTATTATGTCATGTATATTATTAGGATCCAGTAAAAAGTTCGTAAAATAAACAACTAAAGGCTACAAAGTTATGTGGTGGATGATTTATCAAATAATGTCAAAGACTATTACACATACAATTGTACGTCAACGGGCATCCCATAGAAAATTAGAAATGGATTCACATAAATGATCACCCTCCCTTGAATCGGCCTGAGTTGTTTGTTGGAGGGAACTCAGGTCAACCCCAGCAGGGGGAACGACATATGTTGAAATGTCATCTGGGAGTTCGTCCATGATACTTTTGCCATCATGTTGGCAGCGTATGAAATTGTGGAGGATACAACAAGCCATTACGAGGCGACACTGTGAATGTATGGGATATGTCGCCCCCTTTCTAAGGTAGGCAAACCGCCGCTTCAGCACCCCAAATGCTCTTTCTACAACATTACGTAATTGTGCATGGCGGTTGTTGAACATCTCCTTCTTGCTGGTGTAGGAATGTCTGTTTCCTCGGTACTCAGAAATATGGTAAGCGGTGTTGCGATACAGTGCAAGGAATTGCCGAGTGTTGGCATACCCTGCATCAACTAGGTAAAACTTTTCTGGCAGAACTTTAAACCCGCCTGTGGTCGTCGCTGACTATAGGACTCGTTGGTCAGCAGTCGATCCCTCCCACCCAGTTAGGACATATGTAAACTCCATGCAGAAGTCAACTACAGCCAAGACATTAAGAGAGACATTCCCTTTTCTGTCTCGGTAGCGATTTTGCTTGTCTCGTTTAACCAAGACTGGGATGTGTGTTCCGTCAATTGCCCCGATGGCATTCTATAACACCAAAATAGGTTGTAAACATACTAAATATTTCCAAATGATTAAAGATTGTAGGGGCTAACTATTACCTTGAAGTACGGGTAGAACCTTGGGGTCTCCAATATACGAGAATGTGTTGTCGTGCATGTCGCTGCAGTTTGCATGACAATGTAGTCATTGGACAATGAACACACAACGTCCAAGACTTCGTTGAACTTTCTAGTGATGGTCTCACCAGAGTGAATGTAGTCCTCAGCCAAAGCATGATTTGTATGTCCATGGCCAACCATTTGTAGGAAGTAGCATACAACCTCAACTGAACTAACGCCTCTAGTACTTCGCAACAAGGCCCGACTCTCAAGCTTGTCCACAAGGGCCAATATAGAATGTGGTCTCATTCAGTATAGGTCATAAGCCTTTGTTCATGACCGTTTAAAATTTCTAAGACCTTCTGGTGGCCACTCCTAATGCTAATTGACCTAGGTATTGTAGGTGGTATGTCAGAAATGTCGTCGATGATGGAGTTTGTTATGGACTCAGCTATTGTATCAGCAATGTGATTAGCTGGACCAGACAATGTATGTAGAATGTGCATGACGAGCTCAGGTGTTTCTATTTGGTCAGTGGTTGACATGATGCCTACAAGTGGAATCGTAGCAAGGTTGTCATGGCAATGACAAGGAAAAATAACTACTCGACAATCATATGTAACCGTGGACCTGTAAATAATGGCTTGCAGGATACATAGCAATTAGATTGAACGCAAAATAAAAGCATGGCAGTGAAATAAATTATTACAACAGTTAATCAATTAAGTTTGTGCGGAAAAATAATGTCTGCACAGGAATAAAAATATTTCAACAATTCAGCAAATTAGATTATGGTGAAAGAAAATGTTTGGATGGGAAATAGATTATTACAACAATGAAAGAACTTTCTACTGATTTGCTGAGTGAAATTTCTGGCCATTAATCAAACTGATGTTCCCCCTTATGGTCTGGAAGGGCCAGCATCATTGGATGAAGGAAAAAATGCACCGTGAGATGACATAAACGATGATGGCATACTTGGTTTGTTGCTGAAGTTGGGTGTTGGGGATTGCGGGAAAAATGCATTGTGAGATGGCATAAACGAGGATGGCATTGAAGGTGTTAATGTTGCATTGGCATCTTGGGACCTTTCCCAAAGGTCTTGCAACCATATGGTTATCTTTTGAGGTGTGTCTATAAGATTGAGGTAGATGTTGTAGTTTGTTGAGTCCTTGATGGTGTTCACAAGTGTTGTAAACACAACAGTGAGAGCATCTGGGTAAGTGTCATGGAAATGTTGTAAGATGGTTGTAAACTCTTTCTTTTCAAAGGCTCTAGTTTCCACACCACTTCCTAACTCATGAACCTTTGCATAAACCTGTGTGAATGCAGATAACACTTCATTTGAAAGCCCACATCGGTCTTGAGCCATTGATGTCCGCTTCTTGCGCCTAACGACAGGAGGCCTCCCGCCAACACTCGGTGTATCTGTTCCGCCTCCCCCGTTGTCTCCCTCACTTTGCATCCCATATGCGGCCATATTCGGTTCCCCTAATTGGCTTCCAGTGTTCATGGGTGTCTATGACCCATCTAAGTCAATAGTGACATCATCCTCAGAGGCAACGTCATAAGGGATTTGTGTGTCCGTTGAAGACACTACATGATGTCCTCTAGCAATGTTCCTCCCCACCATCATCTCGATGTCATAGTAGTGGGGAAACGGCTTGTTAAGAAACCTAGCAAGGTCCTTGTTTGCCTAAGTATACGAAAAATTTGTATTAGGAAATTTAAGTGTAAATATAGGACATTACTTTATTCGATTAAGGGACTGGTTATTGGATATACCGCAAGGCTCTCCCTCCATTCAGGGTTGTCGAGCAGCGTGGGCTTATGCCTATTGTCATTCCATACAATGCCACTCTTATTCGTCACAAGCTTCAAAGCGGCATAGTCCCACCTCAAGTTCTTCCACCGAGTTTTGAGCTGGTCTATATTGTAGGCCGTCTTCCCCATCCTATTTTGCATTTCCACAATTGCCTCCCTCCAAGCCTCCCTAGTGAAATGACCATTGACACACCTTCCTAGGTCATATTGTCTGCACAATGCTGATACTAGAGCGGCATCAGACTCTCTTTCCCAAACAATACGAAACATGGGGTCAGCGGAAGACATACCCCCACAGGTGCTGCAATATATTATGATACACAAATCGTTATGCTATCAAGAAAATATTGTATTGTAGTACAGGCAATAAACAACCATCATACTATAGAGACTAGGTTGATATATATATGGTGAAGTTGATATATATATGGTGAAGTTCATATATATATATATATATATATATATATATATATATATATATATATATAATTATACTATGGTGAGTTTTTTTGCTTATCTTAGCCTTCCTCCCCCTGGTATAATATATAAAAGTTATATTAATCTACAGGTAGAAAGAGTATGATTATATATTAATATCACAAATGTAAAGAGATTTTAACTGCAAGTTGTTGAAATAAAGGAAGTTGGGTCACTGAAAACTATTACTAGCTATAATAATCAAATAGGTCGACAAAATGTTTATATTAATATCACAAATGTAAAGAGATTTTTACTGCAAGTTGTTGAAACAGAGGAAGTTGGGTTATAGAAAACTATTACTAGCTATAATAATCAAATAGGTCGACAAAATGTTTAATTTGGATTTAAGTTAAATGATGCTTAAAATGAGGAATTGCCTAATGTTGTATCATATTAATAGATTGAGTAATTCGTGTAATTTAGTAAAATGCCATTCTGAACCAGAACATTGTATCTACATAAGAAATTTCCTACTTTCACAAACTTATCTAGTTCAATAAAAGTAGATATCACATGAACTAGGCTTTTTTAGTGCACTCGTGAACCTATGCTTATACAAGAAAATCATCACAAGATTTGTCTGTCAAATACAAATCCTATGTCAAAAATAAATTATGGTGATCAAATAGACTCAATGTAATTCAATCATTGTGTAGAATCTAAAACAATAATCATTTATTTTAAAGATTATCTCTTCCTAATATGCTAGTTTCTTCTCTGGTGGCCGCCGCTGGGGGGAGGGGTGTCTTCTCGGTGCCTTCCTCCCCCTGGCCCAACCACGGAAGGCCAGAGTTTGAAGGGCGTAGAAGCTCTCAGGAGATGATGGAGTTGGTGTCCTTTCGATGCTCGCCCTTCAGTTCGAGTGGATCGTCTCTTGGCTGGGCTGAGGAGGAGACGTGATGCGCTGTTGTGGAGCTCAGATCCAGATTAGCATTTTGGTGATTCGACTTGTCGACTCCATCCCGTCTATGAGTGATGGATAGAGAGGAGATGCACCCTAGATCTGTCTCCTATGATGCCGCTCCGTCCAGGCGATGAAAAGGGGATCCCTCGATCTCTTCTTTCAGTCTCATGGTTCCCCTTCCCCTGAGTCGTTAGCTGGTTCGGCTTGTGTAATAGCTGCCTCGTTTCGACCTCGACTTGATTGGTGATGGAGATGGAGGCTGAGCGTTGGGCGACTGCCGAGATCGGGCGTTTCGCCTCTGGTTGTCTTCTCCCGACGTCGACGCCTCCTTCCTTAGTCATTGGATGGCCTCTTCTTCGGACTCGGGTGGGTCAGTGTCGGGGCCAAGCTGACCCTCAGATGGGGAGGAGTCATGTTGCGCCTTGTGGGGCTCTGTCCATCTTCCTGAGATGGAGGTGCAGGTGTCCCTATCGATCCGGTGGATGGCCCATGGCCACTCGACCACGGTGTGGCTTCACCAACCGAAGTCATCAGTGTTCTCATCGGCCACGACGAGGCTTTGTGTTCAAGCAGTGATCTCCGGATCTCGAGCAGCTATGCTCGTCATTGCTTGGGGCAGATCTTGGCCTGGAGCGAGGAGGAGGTAGTTCTGGGTCCTTGCGTTAGTCTGGTGACCCTTGCTGCTGCGTGATGGAGCACTCACAAGGTGCGTGGTGATTTGCCTCTGTGCAAACAGGTGTTCGATCATGGTGTTAGGAGTCTCTATGCAAGCAGGAGACTAGGTGCACACTTCTTGGAGGCTTATGGCTATTCCAAAAGATCCCTGGGAGGTTTTGTTATGGTTAATGAAGATGGAAATGAAGTTTTCTTAGATTCCATTCTTTCAGGTGTTGAGCAAAATGCATATGGAGGATAGGGGGGATCTTTTTTTCATGGACATGAACTGTTGGTATTACCTTTGTTGGTTCCTTTTAGACTAGTATATGCAGCTTGGGAGTTTGCTTGGTTTGGTAGAGAAAAGTCCTGTTGGTTGTTCCTCCTTGATGGTACTATCAACCCTGGAAGTCAAGTTTGCTTCAGAAGGCAGGATGTCACATTTTGAAGGTGTTCATATTGTTAGCTGACTATCATGTCTTTTGTAAGCAGTACAGTAGTTGCAAGGTAGTTGGTAGTATAGGATAGTGCGAACTTTCACCTATTTTTTCTCTCCTTCTCGGGGGTCCTTTTGTAGGACCTCTTTTGATTCTAGCCTATTGGGATCATGGTTTTAGTTCTGCTGTTTGGGGTATTTCATGCCCTTGTTCTAGTTTCTAGCTTTGCTGTATGGGGTACTTTCGTTCCCAAAGTTTTGGTTTTTATAGCAACACAATTTTTTGACCGACCAAAAAAAAGATTATCTCTTCCTAGTCAAACAGATTCCATTTTGTACAGACCTAGGTATTCTATAACAGAAACACTGCTAAATTGCACATGTATGTATAAAATAGTTCTATTTCAGTGTAATGTACAGGTTCAGTGCATGGAAAGTCAACAACAAGCCATGATAGGATAATCCAAGCATATTTGTTTGATGACTTTCAAGCAAAAGAAATATTATGATATCATTTCAATGTTATAAATCATGACACATGGTAGGTATACCAAGAATACTACAAGTAATGTATAAATAAAGGTAGTTATTAGTACTCATTTTCGACCTATAATACTGAAATACTAATCGGTAGATTAAATTGATTCAATTTTTGACTGAGCTAGTTATTATGTAACAGAAACACTGCTAAATTGCACATGTATCCAAAAAAGTTGTTCTATTTCAGTGTAATCTACAGGTTTAGTGCATGGAACCAAACATATTTATTTGATGAGTTTCAAACAAAAGAAATATTATCATATCATTTAAAAGTTAAATTAATGTGCAGGTAAAAGAGTATGATTATATATTAATATCACAAATGTAAAGAGATTTGAACTACAAGTTGTTGAAACAGACTGGGTTGGGTCACTGAAAACTATTACTAGCTATAATAATCAAACTAGACATCACATGAACTAGGCTTTTTTAGTGCACTCGTGAACCTATGCTTATGCAAGAAAATCATCAACAAAAGATTTGTCTTTCAAATACAAATCAAATGTCAGAAATAAATTATGGTGATCAAATAGACTCAATGTAGTTCAATCCTTGTTTAGAATCCAAAACAATAATCATTTATTTTATAGATTATCTCTTCCTAGTCGAAACTGATTCCATTTTTTATAGACCTAGGTATTCTATAACAGAAACACTACTAAATTGCACATGTATGTAAAAAATTGTTCTATTTCAATGTAATCTACATGTTTAGTGCATGGAAACTCAACAAGAACCCATGATAGGATAATCAAAACATATTTGTTTGATGAGTTTCAAGCAACAAAAATATTATCATAGCATTTAAAAGTTATAAAGCATGAAACATGGTACGTATACCAATAATAATATAAGTAATGTATAACTAAAGCTAGTTATAAGTACTCTTTATCTTTTTATTATTCCGTAGATGCACATAATCATTTATTACAGTTGTGTTTTTGATAATAAAATCATTTTGGGATACTTGTGGGTACTAGATGAAGACTATCTCGTCCTAGTCCAAATTATCTCCATATAGCAAGCAACATGAAATGAAAAAAGCATAACAACGGGAGAGAAAGAAGGAACTTTGGGGTAGATATCAACCAAAAAAGTTGTATTATTCCTTGGCCTCCTCTCTGACCGTATTCAAACATGAATAATGAGATGGATATATTTGCTCCTATCCATGACAAACATTGCTTAAACTATGCCATCGACTGATAAAATGTGACTGTCATACACAATGATTAAGTTGTTTGGAACCAATGTCGGCTGAATAAATACAAAAATTAATGGCCAATCCACCTCAGAAATCACCTCAAAAATGTCTGCCCTAATCGACATCACAAACAAAGTGTCGGCTACCCTATTTTGTGACCAACCTTAGCAGGAAGGGGTGACAAAGAAGAAGCACTGTGGAATCCTGGCTGTGTGTAGCATCGCCGGAGCACCAGGGAGGAGAATTGCTGGATTTCAGCCAGGGACGACCAGCTTTTGCAAATAGGTGCTCCAACAGGCGTATGTGGAAGTGAAGAACCTCACATCACAAGGCGAATATGAAGGCAGACAGACACTTTGCCTTGGATGCTCTAGGGTTTCTTCTGTGTGTCGACAAGATGGGACAATGTCAGATTCAGATAGTCGAAGACCAGGGCAGGGTATGGGTTACCTTGCTTTTGAGGGATGTAGCCAACCCAGTAGACCGGCGGTTGTAGACGACTGAATTAATTCTCCATGCAGGCGCTTGGCCCGACGATGACCTATGGCCTCCATCCGCGATTTGGTCGAGGTCGCAGACATCACTTTACTTCTCTCACACACGGACCAATAGTATGCACGCAGAGCCGCGAAGCGTCAGGAGGAAGAGGGTCGAGAGGGAGAAGGCTAGGGTGAGAGGGAGAAGGCTAGGGTGAGACGGAGAAGGCTAGGGCGAGAGGGAGGGGTATGAGGGATCGGGGTTGGGGGGTTGTGTCTGGGTAGAAACCAGACTGAGATTCACAATCCTTCCTCGACCGGGACTGGGATTATGCGGATTATGGGATTCCGTTATTCCAAAATGGGGATCGAACTGGGTTAGATTTCAAACACATTTTTCTACCAAACCGGACCGGATTAGGCCATCGTGGCACTACACGACGGGTGCTAATCCAAGCCCAGTCTGTTCCCAAATAGGGGCTTAGGTATCCGAATATGTGTAGCATCTCAATGGCGTGTAAGATTATGAAGGAGCTATTTCCACTTCCCTCTTCTTCATGAATAGGGAAGTCACTAAGTGTAAAGAAATTCCAGACGCCACTATAGTGTTGGATTCCGTACTTGATTGCACGATGGAGATGCAGCGGGACAAGCCTTTGATATCTATCTTCGGGGCGAACGAAGGTGTTTCCTGAGCGTGGGACCTCTTTGTTGCAGCAGATGAGAAGTTGGATGTCATGATTCCTGAGGTCCGCCACACAAAGGAACCAGTTCCTTCGATGATTGTAGGGGGACAAGATTAGGTTTGGGTTGTGCTCTTCGATGTACTCCATCATGCTGGCCACCTGTGTAGAGTTGTATAGCCCTTTCATCAATCTTCTCACCAAGGATGGGGTGGCATTGTAAATGAGCTACCGGCCTATCCTGATGCCCACGTTCTCGATCATGGCACCTTGTAGGACCCTGAAGAGTTTCTTTCCGATGACATCCGGTGAGCGGAACATGCTCCTTAGCGCTCCCTATCATACAGAGAAGTAGTCATCGCTCTAGACGATGTCTTCTTCATCTGCATGCGATCTTAAGACCTTGTTCAACAATTTTTGGTCTCTGATCGTCAGGTATACGATGGCTCTTCTGTCGACGTCCACCATCTTGAAGGAGGGGATTTCAGACGGTGTAGAAAATGTGTCTGTCATCGAACTCCTTCCTTTGGGGGGGTTTCTGTTGTGAGCGGTATTGATGTCCCCCCTTCTCACTATGATTCTTCAGAAGAGTCCTCCCCGACGCTGATCGATTCATCATTGTATTCAGCTTCGTCGAGGGAGGCTGAGGGAGCAGCTTCTTCGATGCCGCAGGAACTCTCCTATCCTGCTGGAGCCCCATCGGCTGACTTATGCGTCATCCCTTCCTCGGGCGCTGTGGATGGCCCGCTGGAGGAGGAATGAGACGACATCTCGGGAGAGGACACTGATGAGGAGGGTGGAGAGCCGGAGCCAGGAGGTGATGGAGATTTCATTTCTTGTCTTGAACGGGGGTGGTCGTCTCTCCGGTCCAACCTCTCTTCTATTATGTCGAGGCATTGGAGCGCCAAATGCATTGTCTTGTTGAGGGTTTCTAGTTAGCCGGGAAGACCAACTAGGGTCAGCAGTTGCCACTCCTGGTTGTTCAACCTCTCCTACAAAACAGTAAACTTGCGGGTGAGGGAAGCAAAAGTAATGGAGTGGTTTCCTGTTACCTCCCACAAGTAGTCAAATTTTTGGCCCAAGATTTGCCTAAGTGATGGAGGGGCTACGGCTGATCTGCTCCTCAGCCTCCTGACATCCCTCACGCGAGACGTTCATATTGACGAGGGTGCGTCTCCACTCACGTCTGAATCCACGTGGATTGTTCACGAGTGCATCACTTTAGAATGGGGCATTGTCGCTTTCATGGCTGCCTCTACCTCGCTTTCTTCTGGTGGTGGGGAGGGGCATGGAGAAGGTGGGTGTTGGTCCACCATTAGGTTGTCAGCAACCTCCTTCATAACCACCATTAGCAATGTTGGTGGCGGCGTGGGCTGCAAAGATCTGAGCTCTGCCTCAAAGAGCTCAGTGAATGCGATGTTGCTGGCATCCGACTGCACCGCTTCTTCTGTCGTTGAAGGAACAACAGAAGCTTCAGGAGCTGTGGCTATCTCTTCTGCGGCAGCTTCCCCTGGGGCTATTGTCGTTGTTTCAGCCCCGGTTGTTTTGGCAACCTCCACGATCACCATCATTTCCTCTTCGGCCGCACCAATTGTTGTTGCTGTGATGGTCGCGGCCAGCTTAGGAGCAGGGGTGACAACAGTCGTCGCCGTGTCTCACCGGGCGTCAGGAGGGATAGGTCTTCCTGTCATGAATGCCCTCTCTTGTATCCTCATGGTGGCAGCATAAGCGGCTTCTAGCATCACAACTTTAATCTCTGCTGTGGTGAAGACCAGCTTTTCTGCGTCGTAGCTGGCACAGTGTGGGAGTGACAGGAAGGTGTTTGTTCTTGCGAACTTATAGAAGTAGCAGTGCCCCTCCTTCTTGATGATGCTAGCCCTCATCAGGAATTTGAGGTCAATCTTGTCGTCACCTCTCATCCTTGAGAGGCTACATGGCTCCCTGGGGTATCCTAACCCTATCGCAATTAGGTTCACCAGTCCGCCCATGTTATAGTCTTTGGTGGTGTCCTTTACTGGATGAAGACGGTTGAGGAGGAATCACCCCAAGTTGATTGTATGTCCCTCCATCATTTGCCACATGAGGTGGAGATCTTCAGTGTAGAGGTTGCTTGACTCATACTTGCTGAAGAGCAGACACGCAATGATCTTGTGCACTATCCTCCAAAAATAGGAGTGTACTGCCGCCACCTTGCTTCCCAATTTAAACATTGACTTGCCGGTCAGCTTCCTCCATAGTGCGACCAGTTTGAACCTGTCGTCTTTGATGATTCTAACACCGGTGCTTAGTTCTTTTTCTGCTTTGCTGGAGGAGAAGATCTCATTGAGCATCTTTTTAGATATGCCGTGCTCAGTGTTATACAACTGTCCTTGTAGTCTATCCACTCTGTTGAATCTTTCGACTTCTTCTGGTTTATTCTGCACCCAGCGGCGGGACGACATGAACTCCCTTGTGAGTTTTGTGTAAGAGGCGGAGTGGCTGAAGAAGATTTTCCTCAGCCCAGCAGATGTTAGGACATTTTCTAGCGTATCGAAAATGTCTATGTGGTGGAAGGATGAATGGTGGCAGAAGTAGCTTGGCCTGTAGACTTTGGCTGCCAATTTTGTGTACTGCCGTCTGTGCTCAACATCTCTGGGCATGAACCAGCCTGGTGAGTGATCCAGAGGCTATGGCTTGGCCGCTGCGGTTGAGACTGTTGTTAAGGCTATTGCTTCTTCCATCTTGGGCCGCTTCTCAACCTCAGATGGCCTCACTACATTGGGGTTTGGGCGCTTCTGCCTGACTGTGGTGGCTTCCGCTGTGGCCTCAGGGTTGATCCTCCGGCCTTGGTTGTCTACTTGTACGACAGTTTGCTCGGTGCGGGCCATTTCTATTCTCATCAAACAAGTGTATGGTAAATAACTAGATTACTAAAATGTGTCACACTACCTGATATCGGGCGGCAGACCAAGGGAGTCACAGTGCCCAATATAAGGTAGGTGATGTTTGAAAAACTAGTTAAACAAAATGAATCTGGATACAAGCAAGTTGATATCGGGCACCAAAAGAAAATGTGCCTTATTGCCTGATATCAGGTATGACCGATAGGGTAGACCGATATCGGGACGCTACACTAAATAGACCTCTCTTGATACGCGTGCCTAATAAGGGTTCAAGCATGATACTTTGGTCATGCGGCAAGGGTCAAAGCTGGTACGGTCTTAAGGCGGAACAAACGCAAGACTATCATGTGATAGGCCCGCCTGATATGAGTGATGCTCGATACGATCTAATGAGAAAAGGTGTCGCCTGACACGGGAAAAACGTGAGGCGATACAAGGTAAAACTTTATTAAGACTGGGCAAACAAGGGTCTCACCCGATACCAGGCATCGGTCGGGCATGCGATGGATGTGTGTCGCGCGACGAGGTAAAAAGAGACAGGAAGCCCAACAGGCAAAACCTAATACGAGACGTTGCCCGATACAAGCGTGTGTTGCGCGATACAGAAAGAACTAAAGTCTTGTGCCCGACACGGGTTGCGCGACACGATAGGCGTGTCGGGTAACCCGCACAATACATGTGTTGGGTTATACCTTCATCATCTGAAGGTCGTGACAGGCGACACAGGAGCAAATAGAAAGTAGACCGACACGGGAGTTGGAGCAAGAATAGAATGCGTGATACGGGAGTAGGTGAAAAGTAAATGCCAGTGCTCGACACGGTAAAAATTTACTTGCTATATATAGCCATGTCGTGTTGGGGTAAATCAGGTAAAAACAAGGCACGTGTCATCCAGAGAGACAAATCATTCTCGATGCGTAGACTAATCCGTCACTTCAAGGGTCGAAATGGCTTCCTAAGCAAGCCTCTCCACGCGCTCGCGTGTCGCGTGATACGACACTTCATGCCCTACACAACTGTGTCCTACAGGCACGTAAACCTTGCCCGATACAGATAAAAAAATGAGATTTCCTAAAGAAGCGAGGTAGAAAAACATTATGAAGAACATTCTATACAAAAAATCTAAAAAGGAGTAAAACTTAGATCGAAAGTATAAGAAAAAAATAGAGGTAAAGAGAGCATTGATGAGTAAAACATCACTGGCAAGAAAGAAGACCCTCCACCTCAGATAGTATTACCCATCAAAGCTTCATAAAACTAAACTGGTGGCCCATAAAATAAGAGAGTCTATGCATGTGTCACATGCACTGACTGAGGCCTTATTACAATGATAGTGTTCGTAATGTTTTTTTGAATGAAAGGTAAATAACATCCTATGCTAGGAAAAGTAAAATTTCAGGCTACCTCCCAAAGAGCATTGTAGTTTCTGTCGTCAGCTCGACAATCTTCAAACTCCTTTCACTTTGATCCTTCGGTTGTTGCTTCGGCATCCTGCAGTGTAATCTCCAATCTTCTTATGAATGCTTCATCTTCATATAATATTTTCAACCTATTCCCATTGACCTTGAAAATCCCAGTCTTTTCTCCTTGAATTTCCATCATTCCTGATGGATAAATATTTACCACAGAGAAGGGGCCTGACCATCTGGTTCTGAGCTTCCCAGGGAAAAGATGAATGCTAAAGTTGAAGGGCAAGACCTTGTCACCTTCCCTAATATCCTTGCTTCTTAGGTGGGCATCATGCCACACCTTAGTCCTTTGTTTGTAAATCCTTGCATTTTCATAAGCATGTAATCTTAGCTCCTCGAGATCTTGCAACTGTAGAAATCTCTTTTGCCTGGCTTTTTCCATATCCATGTTTAGAAATTTAATCACCCAGAGGGCTTTATGCTCAAGCTCTGAGGGTAAATGACATGACTTTCCATAGATTAACCTATAAGGTGTCATTCGTATGGGTGTCTTGTACGTAGTTCTATAGGCCCAGAGAGCATCATCGAGTTTCATGGACTAGTCCTTTCATGTGCGGCTGACGGTATTTTCCAAGATTTGTTTAATCTGTCTATTTGATACCTCCACCTGCCCAGAGGTTTGAGGGTGGTAGGGTGTGGCAACTTTATGCTTGACCTGGTACTTCTTCAGTAGCGCCTCAAACTGCCTTTCTCCAAAGTGTGATCCACCGTCACTTATCACTGTACGAGGCACTCCAAAGAGAGGAAAAATAGTTTTCTCAAAAAGCTTAATCACAGACTTGGAGTCACAAGTTTGAGTAGCAACTGCCTCAACCCATTTCGACATGTAGTCTACAGCCACAAGGATGTATTGATAACCCCTTGACGAGGGGAAGGGTCCCATGTAGTCAATTCCCCAGACGTCAAAGATCTCAACTTCAACCCAGTCTGACAAAGGCATTTCATTCCTTTTTCCGATACTCCCGATTGATTGGCACTCCTTGCAAACCTTCACATAAGTGACGACGTCCTTGAAAAGTGAAGGCCAGTAAAATTCAGATTGAAGCGCTTTTGTGGCAGTTTTGTCTCCACTGTGATGCCCTCCATAGGGTGAAGAGTGGCATTCTCTCAAGATTAGCGGGACCTCCTCTTCCGGTACACACCTTCTGTATAGACTGTCAGAACACTTCTTGAAAAGCAAAGGGTCGTCCCAATAGTAGTTCTTGATATCAGATAAAAGCTTCTTTTTCTGATTGTACTTGATATCTGGCGGTAGTTGGCCATAGGCTAGGTAGTTACAAATGTCTGTGAACCATGGCATGGTTGGCTTGTCAGACTGAGCCATCAATAGAGCGTCATCAGTGTAGTTGTCGTTAATAGGCAGTAGGTCTTCTATGTTGCAGACTATTCTTGAGAGATGATCTGCGACTACATTTTATTTTCCCTTCTTATCAATTATCTCATGGATAAACTCTTGCAGGAGCAGGGCCCATCTCAGTAGCCTCAGCTTGGTATCCTTCTTTTGCATTAGGTAGCGTATGGCCCCATGGTCGGTATAGACTTTTACCTTCACTCCTATAAGATAAGATCTGAACTTGTCAAATGCAAAAATGATCGCTAACATGTCTTTCTCCATGGTGGTGTAGTTTACTTGCGCCTCATCTAGAGTACGGCTTACGTAACAAATAACATGATGTTTCTTGTCTTTAGTCGGCCGTAGGATAGCTCCCATAGCGTAGCCGCTAGCATCGCACATAAGTTCAAAGGGGAGCTCCCAATCCAGAGCTTGGAGAATAGGAGGGGTCACTAGGGCCTCTTTTAGCATCTGGAAAGATTTCAAGCAGTCATTAGTAAAGTCAAATTTTGCATCCTTCATTAGCAGGTTCGAGAGAGGTTTTGATATCCTTGAGAAATCCTTGATGAATCTTCTATAATAACCAGCGTGACCGAGAAAACTTCATACTCCTGTCACGGAGCTTGGTGCAGGTAGTCTAGAAATAGACTCAACCTTGCTTATATCTACTTCAATACCTTTCTTGGAGACCTTATGGCCAAGGACTATGCCTTCCCATACCATAAAATGACAGTTTTCCCAGTTAAGAACCAAGTTCTTTTCCTCACATCACTGTAGAACTAGCGATAAGTTTTTCAAGCAGGAATCGAAATCCTTTCCATAAACAGGAAAATCATCCATAAAACCTTCTATAATGTCCTCCAGAAAGTCTGAGAACATTGAGATCATGCAATGTTGGAACATAGCAGGAGCATTGCATAGCCCGAACGACATCCTTTTAAAAGCATAAGTACCATATAAGCAGGTAAAGGTGGTATTCTCCTGGTCGTCCGGCAAAATAGGAACTTGATAAAATCTAGAATAACCGTCCAGAAAGAAGAAATACTCATGATGTGCAAGTATTTCTAACACTTGGTCGATGAAGGGAGGGGGTGGTGATCTTTCTTGGTGGCTTGATTTAGCTTTCGGTAGTCGATACACATCCTCCATCCAGTAACGGTCCGAACGGCTACTTCGTCACCTTTATCCCCCTTTACGATTGTCATGTCTCCCTTCTTAGGCACCACGTGAATGAGGCTCACCCAATTGTTGTCGCTAATCGCGTATATAATGCCCACATCTCTGAGCTTGATAACTTCTTTCTTTACGACTTCCTTCATCATCTGGTTCAACTTCCTCAAGGGCTGAACAAGGGGCTTTGCAGATTCTTCAAGATTTATTCGATGCATACACAAAGCGGGATTGAGCTCCTTAATGTCATCCACTGAATATCCAATAGCTTTTCTTTGGAGCCTTATCTCTTCAAGGAGTCTTTCTAGTTGTTCCTTTGTCAGATTGGCGTTGACTATGATAGGATTTCTTTAATCAGCATCTAAGAACTCATACTTCAGGCCCTCCGGCAGCTGCTTCAGCTCTGGATTAGGTTTTGGTATGTTCTCTTCTGCCATGGTCACTTCTAAAGAAGCATACTTCACTATCTCTATAACCTCTTCGTCTTCTTCATCTCTGCTCAAGTAGATGAGCACCTCATCTACCTCAGGATTGCTGACCTCTGAGTCTTCTTTGTTCAATGCTCTCATAAGAGGGTCTACTATTAATGTGTGCTCTTCTACTTCCTCGTAGTATTGGTTATAGCTTTCCACGAAGTAAGAAGATTCAAGCAGCGATGGTCCTTTCATTGAGTCCCTCACCTTGAAATCTATGTCATTCCCTACCCTCAGGGTTATCACACCTTCAGCGGCGACGATAAGTGTTCTTCCATTCGCCAAGAAAGGATGACCGAATATGATGGGGCACTTAGGATCCTCAATAGTGTCGATTATAACAATGTCACAAGGGATGAAGAACCTTCCTACTCTGAGCGACACATCTTCCACCACTCCTACTGATCTTTTGAAAGTGTGGTCTGCCAACTCTATCCTCATGTTAGTCCCGACCATATCGGTCAGTCCTAATCATTTGGTGAGGCTCAGAGGCATGAGGCTGATACTAGCCCCTAAATCGGCGAGACCCTTTCTTTCAACGTTATCGCCTACCGCGAAGGGTATGGTGAAGGCCCCAGGATCCTTTTTCTTGGTTGGTAACTCAACTTTTATGAAGGCTATGGACATGTTGGCTAGGTGTATAGTTTCGATCCTCCCTCCTCGTCTTTTCTTCATGACTAGATCCTTAAAGAATTTAGCATAGGTCGGCATTTCTTCCAAGGCGTCTAGAAAAGGTACCTCCAAATGGAGCTTCTTCACTAATTCCATGAACTTTTCATATTTCTTCTTTAGGTGACCCTTTACAAGCTTGTATGGAAAAGGTAATCTTGGCGAGTACTAGCTTCTCTTGGAGAAAAACTCCTCTTCAGGTCCTGACTCCTTAATTGGTGGGTGTTGGCTTTCTCCACTAGTTGGATCTTCTGCAACCTTCTCAGACTCAGGTTCTTATGTTCTCGTCTCCTCCTGGCACTCTATTGTCCATCTTGATCTGAGGGTTGCCATCTTAGCGGACTATGTGCTAGAAGGGATCTTCCCTGAAGGGTTCTTTATGAGCTCAGCCAACTGAGCAAGCTGTTTGTCTATCTGACGTTGGTGCATTTGCATGTCTGCCATCTGGGTTTGCATAGAATTCAAAATGCCAGAATTGGATAATGCGCTCTGTGCAAGTTGATTGTTTACTGTGTCTTGTATTTTGATGAAGTCAAAAAGTTTCCCCATTAAGTCTGGCTGGCCACTACTCTTGGTATGACTTTGTCCTTGCTCTTGCCCTTGGCTTTGGCTTGTGTTAGCAGCTTGACATGGTTGATACATAACCTGACCTTGATAATTGGTTTTATTTGTCTGGAACGTGTTGGTCTTTGTGTACTGTCCCTACCTGTTTCTCTTCTCAAAGCCAGATGGTTTCTTGGGTGGGTTGCTCAACTGATGCAAGTTCTCTACCGTATCCTTATTTCCATAACTGAAGCCCAGATGGTCTGGCCTCTTGAAGTTGATGTAGGATACGTTTGCAGCTTCATCATCCTCTGAATCACCTTCACTTGACTCTTCAGGTCGAGTATACATGCATTTATCTATTCCATGGCCTCCTTCACCACAGGTGACACATTTCATTACCTTCTCTGTCTTCTTCTTACCGTTTCCCCCGGACTCCTTTAGCTGTTTGACGTTTGTAGCTATCTTCTATATATGGAATGTAATCACCTCTACAGCTTTAGACTCAATTGATGGTCCTTCATTGGCGGCCTTCTTCGCATAACCTCTGTCAGTCCTATCATATTCATTCCCGGCTTGAAGCTCGACCATGTTCTCAATGATCTTTTTAGATCTACTAGGCTTCTTCCCAAGAAAGTCACTTCCCACAGTTGTGTTTAGTGATACTCTCTCTTCAGGAGTTAGGACATTGTAGAATGTTGTTATCCGAAAACCTTTCTTGTAATTGTGGTGAGGGCAATCCCTCTGATACTCCTGGTATCTCTCCCAAGCCTCATGCAAATTATCTCCTGGTTTTTGCGTAAAAGATGTGATCTTTTGCCTACTCCTAACAGTCTTTTCAGTAGGGTAGAACTTGTTTACGAAAGCCTTTGCTAAGGCATTCCATCCATTTAAGGATTGATGTGATAGTCCAAGGTACCATGGCAGTGCCTTATCCTCCAAAGAGAAAATCAAACCTTTGCAGTAGATCACTTCTTGCGGTACCCCCCTCATTTTGATGGTGTCACATATATTTTTGAAAGCATCAAGATGATGATAAGGGTTTTCATTCTTGGAACTCCCTTGAAAGCTCTTATTCTGGATCATAGAAATCACAGATGGCTTTAGCTAGAAATTAGCAGCATCGAACCTCAAAATTACCACGGGGCATCTAGAGTTATTGGCTTTCGTGGCTGCCAACTCTCGAAGAGTCTTTTCTTCTTCTTCGGAATATTCACTGCCGCTGTCTCTGTGGTTTCTCTCTTGATTGTGATGATTCCTTCTATGTCTGCAGTGATGACGATGTCTTCTTGGTGGTGGTCATTCTCAGGTTGTTCTTGTTCTTCATAAAGATGATTGTCATTGTAATGGTCATGTCTATCTTCATCGCTTCTTGGAAGAGGTGGGTGTGGTCCAACTCTTGCATTCTGCTCGTCTGCGGAAAGGGGTGGCTCCTCGCGAGGCGGCATGACGAACAAAGTTAAATTTGAACAAAATTCTTCCCCAGGCACCTGAACAAAATCGTAAGTTCAAGTTAGAAAACTAGGCTTGATAAAGCGAACTATTCTTCATAGATTTAGGTTAGAAGACTTAAAGTAGTGGTGTTGTCAAGCTTATTGCTAAGCTTGAGCCATGGGAATATAGTAAGTGGACTCGGGATCTTTCACAGTACCATTTTTCCTTGTCCCCGACAACGGCGCCAAAAAGTTGACTGGCCTAAATCACGCATCCAAAAGAGTGGATTTAAAGTAGTCGGACTTTTAAAGAGATAACCCGACTCTCAGGCCCCCGCAATGATAACGGGGTCCGATGTAGCGATCGGGGTCGAACACAGGGACGAGGTTGGTAGTGCCAAGAATGCAGAGTCAACACTTCTATATGCCGGTAGAGAGAGAATAGGATTAAACGGTGTTCCCCAAGGAACAACAAACTGAAGGAGAAAACAAAAGAGGCCAAAGAAAAGAAAAGAAAAGAAAACAACCAAAAATGAGGATAAGGAAAACTCGGACCGGGGCTCACTTAACTAAGACGTTCCCATAACCAACATATTATCCCCCCTCCCTGTGTGCACATATCAAAATTATGAGCAACCATGCAAAGCCTCATTCCACTCTCTCTCGAGGTAAGGAAAGAACCAGACTTAAAAGAAGTCTCTCTCTCAAGAAGACAACTCAAAAGCCTTACGGCAAAACATACGGTTTAAAGCACCAGCAATCTAACACTCTCGTGCATTCATGCTGCTCTATGTCACGGATACAAGTGATATTACTCTCTCGAGATATCGACGATCAAACATCGCAAGACGATAGCTGAACATACAAGCAAAGCATTTAAAGCAAGCACATGGAGGTAACTTTCATATCGGTAAGGATATACAGACAAGAAAGGATAGCTATGCCACAACAAGGAAACATTGTAAAGGAAAACTATGTCCAAATGGAGTTACAAAGTGATGGTTTTAGGGTTTTAGCAGTTTTTAGGGGTTTTACGCAACAGCCTCCAAGGAGATAAAACTATTGTCCAGGCTAGGCACGGAGGAAGAAAACTTAGGAATAACAAGTGGCAGCGGAAAAACACCCTACACCCCTTCTCTTGAAGAGGGTACCTCCAACCAAATGTCAACACCCTCTCTCAAGGGTAATGGACATAGGTTGGAGTGGGGAAGAAACCCGAAGCAGCTCCAACCCTGGGTACTCCTGTACTCCCGGGTCAGACTGAGTTCTAGAGTTACAACATCCTTCTCTCAGAGGAGTTGAAACAAGAAACACATTTCGATAGTTAGTCAAAACATGATCCAAACATACAAGTTAGAACTCATATGCTAAATAAGAAATCATCCAACAAAAGGGAACCAAACACAGAGCAATAGGTATTAAACTCCACAGATTCTGTAAGCATAGATATTGTTTAAAAGGGGTTCGGTTACAATGCATAATGAATATAAATGATAAAAAAAGGGAAGAGAGGTATCGCCTCCTTGATGTAGGATGGTGATAGACAACAGCGACCCCTAAGGCACGACTAAACCAGTACCGGGTGGAAGTTCTGCCTGATATGCCCATGTCGGGAAGCCACCCTGTTGGGTGACAGACCACGATGGGCAGGTGTATCGGTCATGGCTTCGTACTCGATACGGTCATTTCGGGCAGCCATCCTGTCAGGAGACATGCCATGATGATGATTCGTATTGGGTTTAGTGTTGTGTCAGGTTAGAAGGGACTTAGGTTCTCGAGTTCCTTGTATCGGGCATTAAGGGCGACCCGTCTCGGGTTGAAGCCCATCTAGGGACCCGGCACGCTGGGTGGCCTTCTTGGTTGTATCGGTCTGCTACGGCTACCGGGACGGGTTCTAAGTGAACCACTCCCGCCCCTCTTGGGTTGGGGGTGTTTTCACCTAGTGTCGCCCGAAATGCCTTGGTTGTCGACAAACTTGCACCTGAAGCTTTCCAAAGTTAGCTTTTGCCAGGTTTTCAACCCGTCCCATCGGAGTCCTATAGCTACTATTTATAGGCAGCGGTTGGAGGAGGTTGCGGTTCTCCGGGTGCAACGTTTCCTTAATCGTCTCCGCACACGTGGCTTCGGGGATGATCGACACGTGCATTTCGCTCGGCACAGTAGGTCATTGCGACGTGTCGGGCTGCAAGCGTATCGGGTGGCCACGGTGGGCAGACGCTTCCGATGAGTGGCTCATATCGCGTGACATGCCATAACAGTCTGATTAGTCATGGCGGGCAGAGCTCTTTGTCGGGTAAGTGGTGTACCGCCCGTCAGTGCCTCCTTGCGCGACACACGTGTGTCGCGTTGCTACAATATCGGGCTGAAGCCACAATAGGTAGGTGGGCGTGTCAGGTGGCTGGTAGAAGGGTCGATGTAGGTAATCATCGTTCATGGGCCGAGACAGGCCTTTAGCGGTCTTTTAGGTATTAAACAGGGAAAAATATGTACAAAAGATGAAAAAAAGGTTAAGGGCATAGCGCAGTTTACTTTTGTGCAAAACATGACAAAATTTGAGAGGAAAAATAGTTTAGAGGGCAGTTTTGACAAGGAAATAAATGTTATAAATAGCCATAAAATGAGTGTTATCAATATCTGCACTCGATTTCCCTACAATAACTAGGTTTTTTAGGTAATTATATGCCATTTAGATGGTGGATGAATCACACATGAACCCTTACTATTTCATGTCTTCTTAATCAAATTTGAGATATATTCTAACTTACAATTTCATGTCTTCTTAATCAAATTTGAGATATATTCTAACGTATAGGATGTTGGGTTCTTGCATGGAAAAGTTCTCTACATTTAAGTGCCTTGCATAAACTTAAAATTCACTTTGTATACCATTCTTGTTCAAGAGTTTCAGTGACAAGAGAAGAGTATTATTTTCATGGGAAAGTTTTCTTTTATGGGTCTCAAGGCCAAAATAAAAAAGAAGACCCCACCTGACTTCAAACCACATTTTGTCTTATAGATTTAGGACTCTGGACTCTCTAATTCATGTTGAAAAGTTCTAACAATCGTCAATATCAAAACAACGATATATGTGAAATCCACTTACAAGAAACAAATATATGTTTTTGAATATTATTTTATGGCTAGCGATGATTTGGGTGAGATACCATCAGGAGAGGATTTGGATTCTATTAAACTAGACAAGTGAACCTATTACAATGCGATTCTTGGAAATCAATTTCACTATTGGATGTCCATCTTTTATGTTGAAAGATGAGGCAAAGACTTTTATTTTCTTGAAGAAAGGTTGGCGATCTTAGCTTCAATTACTTACAACTACTGCATTTGCTTTGAATCAAGCCAGAAAATACGATGATTATGTTATGGAATTGAGAAGGAAAGGTCAAAGAAAGTATAGTAATTATGAATGGATCTCCCTTAGCTATTTTTATTAGTAATCCAAAAGTTAGACCTTTCCCTAACTATTGTGTTGACCAAATTCCTTTGACATAGACTTGGTCTTTGAAAGTGGTTGTCTGTCAAAGTAGTTCTTTATATGAGTAAACTTTAGATAGATGAAATTTCTCATCTGTTGAAGTTTTAGCTAAAACATTGTGTGTTATCCATATCCTCCACATGAATATTTGTTCAAAGTTTCAAGTGTATATGATACTCCTACATGGGCTTATCCATGTTTGATCTTTAACATGTTTTGGGCCATTGTGTACCCTAATTTAGTTTTTTGCTCCTTTTAAGTCTAAGAATGGTTAGGTATACCATGCTCAAGTTCTTATTATACCTAAAAGTGATTATGAAATGATGAGAATAATTATAGTATTGTGTATGTCATATTTAATGGAGCCAAATAATAATGCATGTACAAAGCAATATGGAGGTTTACATATCAAATATGGGATTTATGTAATTTTTTGTAGTCTCAATTGAAATATAACACCTAATTGGATATATCACCTTCTTAGTTTAAAATATATGCCTCTCCTCCATTATCTTACTATATTCTTATGGAATCGACTAAGTGATTGATGAATTTTGGATATGGGATATACAAGTAGGCTTTATACCTTGAGTATTTTACCTTTTTGTAAATTCTTATCATCATTAGGATGATGCAACAGTCCCAGGGCTAAAGTTAAAATATAGAATTGGTTTAAAAGAATTACAAGAAAATGGAAATGATTTTTCGTACACTAAAAATGAATAATTATATTGCATGTGTGTTTGATACACTTGGTTTTAATATAATGGGTATGATATACTATAATTAAGTTTTCCTAAGATGTTATATACCCTTAATGATGATTTACACTTTATTATAACCTCGTAGTCACTGAAAGAGACATGAAGTGATGAGTTTTTGTTTGAATTGAATTTTCTTAAGAACAAGACAATATGATAGTTGCTCATTGAAACCCATCTCATTGAAAGGGTCATAATTAATCTTATTTGCATACACTTTGTTATAAATGATGGTTATGAGAAGTTCCATTTATGGGATAATGGTATATCTTTTGTATTTATTTATGTATATTTAAAATAAAATAGTGGAATGAGTAATTCCCATGTTAATGTTTTTTTATTGATGTACCATGGCTTGATGTTTTAGGCCTAGTTAGGGTTAAGATTGGTAAGTTGGGCTTTTTAATGTCTAGGTTTCATGAGTTGGCCCTAGGTATGGCCAAGGTGGACCAATTTTGTATGGGATGGACATGGTGCCCCTGCTAACAGGTTGGGCCATTGTTCTAGATAGTTTGTCACTCTTACTTAATGATGGGAAGAGATCGTTAGGAGACCATTCATCCTAAGATTTATATGGGACTGATTGTAAATTCATAGTGAACAACTAGCAGTTTGAGTGGTATGGCTCAATGACCTAGGGATTAATAAGACAAACAACTCAGTTGGGTAGCATATTAGTTTAGCTTTGTATTGAAAAATCATATATGATGTCATGTTGTATTCATTTACTTCATGTAAGTAGTGCTTATATGATTTACACTCTGTAAATGTGTTTGTTTTATATATGCATGTATAGAGTTCTCTACTTGTTGAATAAATCTTATAAAGAGAATTCATACTTGATTAAATATCATGTCTAGAGATATTTACCTATTGATTAGTATGATTTTGATAACTTGATCACCATATACATGTAGGCAATTAGAATGTTATTACTCACTATATCATGTCATTGGGACTTGGGGTCTCACCCATGTGGTTATCCACATATTTTAGGTATGTTGGAGCATCAGGAAGGATGAGATGATCATGTCTTAATAATAAATAGCTTACTTAAGTCTATAACATCGTTGTACTCTCACATTGTTGAGTTATGGGTGAGTAGAGATAATGCATGGATAGGCTATTTTTTGGTTGGTTGTTCTTTGTGATCAAAAGTTGTAAAACTACATTGGTGACCTCGTATTGTTATATTTTCATAATCACAGACAAATGTAGTAAATCAAATGATGGTTTGATGTCATTTATAAAGAAAGTAAAAAAACATGTTTTTATTTATTTAAAGATATCATGTGAAATATTTGGAAACCTAAAGTTAGTTACCATGAATTAAGTCTACAAATTAATTTTTTATATTTGAAAAGAAAATAAAACTCATGAATATGAAGTAACAACGATCGATTTTCTATAACATCCTTTGTGTTTTATTATGTTTTCTAGTAGGCATTTTGGTCTTTCATTCTAATAATATACTATATGTGGTGGTTATTTTTATTTCTCACTATAGATAGTTCTCCTTCTTTTATTAGTGGTAATTTGGACACTCCATATCTAAATTAGGCTCACATCAAATAAGAAACCATGCTTCATTCTTCAAATCTTTTGATATGCGGTGAAATTTCATGAAACATGTTGAATTCATGTAATCTTTTTTTCAAACTAAAAGCATGTTGTTGTATGTATCTATCTTGCATAAATTTAGATATTGTCTCTATATTAGGAAAACGGTGTGAATGCAATCATCAATGAGTTAGATTTTGACATAGTAAGCTTAGTATTTAATGTTCTTATCATGTAAGGAATTAGTAAAAAATAATACATAGAGTCCTAGTAAATCTAAGGAATAAAATAGTGGAGTTCCTTGAAAATAAAGAGGGATACAATACTAATGAATAGGTTATTACCTAGAGTTTCATGCAATAGTACAACAAACTTTTAACCAAAAAAATAATAGATATGAAGACAAACAAGACTTAATTTTCTCAAACTAACCATTATATAGATTCACAAGCTCTACTCCATTATTTCTTATGAAGTTTACGAGGATAAGGCACCTAGCCTTATGGATTTAACTCACACTTCTCTAAAACACATGGAGAATCATAGGATTGGATGTAGGTAAGGATATCAAGAACTTTTTAATAAGGGATGACTCTAAAGGAGGAAAACTAGACTTATATTACACTCATTCTAAAAAGGGAAACATCTCACAAGAATTTCTGACTAAAAGCCAATTTCTCCTAATGTTAATTCTAGTTTGAAAAAATTTCAAAACATTTGGCCAATAGAATAAGGAACATACTTCTTAAATTGATTAGTATTGAATGAACATAGGCAAGTTTGAGATTCTATCCTTCTGGACAATGTGCTTGATAGCAATTTTAGAAACCTATAGGGAATATCAAAGATATACCTTAAGGTAAATCTAAGTAATTCCTATGATACTATCAACAACATATACATACTTGCGGTGATTGAAGGAATGGATATCCCACCATGCATGATCTGTTGGATACATGAATGCCCTAATTCAACTTATTTTCACCTTACGGTGAATGATTGTCCTTATCCCACAATCCATGCTACTAATGAGAATCCCCATGGAGATTGGCCAGTTCCTTATACATTTTCATGATTGGAAAGAAAATGCTAACAACTATGGTTGAAAGAGATATAAGTATGGGAACTATTGATCCCCATGTGTATGGAGAGTGCAAGGTCTTCCATGTTTTATTTGTTGATGATATGTTACTATTTACTAAAGCATATCAGAAGAAGAAAAAAAATCTGGTATAAGAACTTGTTTAAATAAGTTCAGCCTCTTTTCAGGATTCAATCTTAACTCTGACAAGAGCCAGTTGTTTCTTAGTGTTAAATCTCCAAATGATATTCAAATCATGATTGGTAATGAAAGGATGAATCTGCCTATCAAGTAACTTGGTGTTCCCCTTTTCATTGAATGCCATGCTGAGAGCATGTTCTCTCCTATCATCAACAAGATCAAAACAAATCTAGACTCTTTGAAGATGTGATTGTTTTCCATGGAAGGTCTAGTGGAACTCATCATATCCACACTATTATCCTACCACTTATGTTAGATTGGTGTGTTTCCCCTTCCTAAATTTACCATCCATGAAATTTAAAGGAACCATTGATGCTTCTTGTGAGAGTGCTATTAAGGAGCTAAAACACATTCATATTGTCATCTGGTATTCCTTCTTCCACTCCCTAGATGTGAAGGGGCTCTAGGCATGAATGATCTTCAATGTATGGGATATATCAATTCATAATGAGTTTCTTTGGGTCTGATGGGTCCACAATAAGAACCTCAAAGGGAATTATATATGATATTGTAGTGGTAAGCCCTATCGTAGTCGGTATTGGAGGAACATAATATCTTTCTAGATCTATGTCCATTGATTTGTTAATTTTTAGATAAAACATTGTGCAAAACTCTTGCTCTATAAAAACCCACATGGACTAACATTATATATCTAGACAATCTCATAAGTCCAAGCCTTAAATTGAAGTCTAGGTTTGAGGTCACACAATAGCTGAATCAATCAATACATGTAAGGGGCTCCCACATCTCAGAAGAATATGTAATCAAATACCTATCCAAGGAGAGGATAAATATCACCAGTATGGACTATTTAATCCATCCTTAAGAGAGTGTGCAATTTTATAGATGTGTACAACAAAACTCAAGCCTGGGATGAATGGCTGTAGAAACACGATGTGATTCCTAGCGATTTATTCATCCATGGTCGGAATCTGCTTCAAGAGAAGCTAGCTACAAAAGACTGAATATAATATGTGGATTCAATTGGGAATCACACTACTTTCTTTTTTGATGAACTAGTGAGATGAACTCTCATATTATATGTACATGCCATTTTTCTAAAAAAATTGGGAAGAAACCCATATCTAATTAGGGATGACACCAAACATTATAGAAGAATTGCCTCAAAGAAGGGTAGAAAGAATACCTCTTGCGTACTGCCATCCTCTACCATTTATGAGGGGTTAAAAACCAATCCATTCTTTATGATGTAAAATTAAATGTCAGTACGTCATGGCATAGAATCACACAAGACTTTGAGAGCCTATACTTGCATCGATAGGTTTCTTATGATGTTAATTCCATACTTGTAATTTTCAATTTGAGTATGAATGAGAATTAACACGCTGAATAAAAAAAATAGTTGATATGTATTCTAATAGGTTACATGGTTGTAACTATATACAATTGTTTAATAAAATGTGTTGGCTATATTATTATAAAAACATTGATAACTATTAATATGACATGAGTAATGTTATCATGTTCAATTTGATTAACCTTTTTATAACACATCACAGTTTTGTATCCATTAGTTGTGTTTTTTCGTAGACTTTACACGTCTATTACAACAACTAATAAATCATTTTGAATAGTCTACCCATATTTACCCAACCATAATAGTTTCTATGGAGGTCAATCTTCTTGTTCTATCCCAACGAATGTTCCCTTTCTTGTGAGCAGGAATATATCTGGATGATTGACTACAATTAGCACCGAAAGAGACTCTTTTCTTGGGGATAATGTTAGCAGTTTATATCCAATCATGACTTGTGAATTTTTCTACTAAGACATGTGGAGATGGTTATTTACTAAAAGGTGAGATGGTGTAACCCTTGTCAAGGTAGTCATGTGTGATGACTCTGATATGCATGAGTCATTATGGGAGTTTAGTAAAGTGAAGATATATAATGGGCATCCTACTGAAGTTTTGACCTCATTAGATTAAATGATGTAGACTGTGACATTCTAAGAGGGGGGAAACCTTATAAGGTGAAAATGAAAAAAGGGCTGGCATTTCCAATTTAGAAAGGAGAATTGGAATCATTAAGACCTCCTTAGTTTTGCAAGCATGACTTAAAATATTACCGAGGTAGAGTTGTGTATTATAAATCCTTACCTATATGCTTTTAGTGAAAAGAGTAAAATTTACAGAGGAGGGTAGATATGTAAATTGTGTGGTTATCATTTTAGCATGTTTATGTTCCTTGATCATAAATACATATTATATTATGAGTTTCATAAATTATTATTCTAGTGTTCTAAAAAAGTATCAATGCAATGGATGTCCTATGTGAAGTATTTTTGGACTGTATATGAATTGAAAAAGAGTTGGATAGAGGAGCTTATTGTTTGTTTGTTTGGATATCCATCACTTCCGACTAAGGTTTCTATAGTTTTTGTCTCATGGACTCAAGTATATAATCTAGTATTAGTGTCAATATGGTCTTTTATTCAAAAACATTTTCATAATATAATAAAAATAATGTTATTGATAAAATAATAATAATAATAATAATAATAATAATAATAATATGCATTTAAATCCAAAAATTAATTGTTTGTTTTATGAAATGTTTCCCAAAACAATTACAATCATGTATACTGACTTATTTATAATTTTATCAATTTGTGTTATTCAAAAGATAGTTTATTTGAAAACAAAGACACTTTTCTTTGATTTACGAGTATTTGCAATGGTATCTTAAAAGTATATATAACATTGAACTCTATTGAAAAATAAATACCCATCATGAATAATACTCATAGTTTATCACTTACTACTTTGTAAAGTGTCTCACTACTATATGCCACATAATCCTTTATGTATGCAATTTAAACATGAATTCAGAAATAAGTTAATTACTTCCTCAAATATTTTTGATCATTTCTTATGACCTATTTATCTCATAAATTCTCCACCCCACATGTTTCTCCATGATCTTTTACAATTATTTCCCTCATGCCACATAATCATCTTTCATTTATTTTTTACACAAAATGATATGATTTATAAGCAAGGCATCTTATGTATTTTAGACACTACATAAGGGTTATGTGTCCTCAAAGACCTTTCCAGTGTACACCTGACATCATTAGGTGTCATGGATGAAATCACACTAGTCAACTTTTTCTTACAGTACTTCCCTCTACTACAATAGAAGGGACCCAAACCACTCTGTTTCTAACAATTCAAGCAACAAATCATCAAATCTCTCTAATACATCATATCTTGCTATCCAATACAATATTATTAAAAAACTTGTCTTTCTCTATAAGGGAAACCACTTTCTCTCTCATCCACCATATTTGGTCATTTCCTTGTTGTCGAACCTACTATATTCAAGGAATTGGTGACTGGAAATTAATGTTCATATTCACATTTTAGTGATAATATTTATCCTATTTATTACCTAATATTATTTGTCTCTCTCTACAATATTAACATTGTCTTGTATCGAGACTCTCTAATAACTCAAACTACTTGCTGAAATCATTTTGGAAATCAATGTTTTTCTATATATCCATATCATATGATCACAAAACATCACAAAAGGTACGATGTTATGATTTGATCATTACACATTCTCATATTGCTCTTCTATGGTTAATTAGAAAAAGTATGCAATTGTCTACATAATACAAGTTGGACCAAATTATATATTAGAGTAAATAATTCTATGGATTTCCTTCCTTCACTTATCCATTATATCAGTTATATTTTCCTATTGAAACTCATGGGTAATATTCTAGTTAATATTTTCATTGAAAAATATGTACAATTGTATTCTACCTGATTTTGATCTCATCCCCTTTAATTAATCTAGATTAATCAAATCATGTTATTATTTTAAAAAACTGGAACTCAATCTGACATTTTGAATGTGACGAGGAGCTTGTTTCTCTAATGCCTCTAGATAGTAAAGAGGTAAGGTTACTTAATTGAAAATGTGCTTGGACAAGGGAACCCTTTAACATTTTGTATTCAGTTAGATGAAAAAAATCTAATTGGATACCATGATCCCATAAGAATCATATTAGAGGTGTCATAGGAAAAAGTTCATCTTGAAAACAAATACATGATGACTATCTCTTAGCCACAATATATTGTGACCATACTAGTGTTCGTCTTTGATATTTTCACTCTATGGTGATATTTGTATTGGACATACATTGACAGTAGAGTTGACAATGTCTTAGTTTAGATTTTATAGTTTTTAGGATCTCGATGCAAATCCTTTGGAGTCAGGAATGAAAGAGTACAATGTCTCTACGATACTTAGGCCCACACTTTGTTTGGTCATGTAGAGCCAGCCACGATCTGTTACTAACAGGAAATAGTCTTCTACACAGACTAATCATGCTAGCTAATGAAACTCCAAGTGGTAGTTTATGAAAGGAAAACCTTGTATTGTCTTGAAAGGCGACCATTTTTCGAGTGATTAGTCTGATTCATTTTCTTGCATGATGTATGCACGACTGGTTGGGGGTGTGCTAAAGTGATTATAAGTGTTAGAAAACTCTATATGCCTTTAAGACTTAGCTAAGCATTTGTCATAATGGTTGCAGTCAATTAAGTCCAGGGTAAAGAAACACCCTCTTTGAGTGGAATTAGTGTCTCCTAATTTATTAGATTAACTTATTCCTAGAACTTAAATTCTTTGGATTTTTTTTTATTCATATTGACTTACCCTGTTATTATTATTTCTTCTTGAAGAAATTTATACTTAATCATTTGTACATTTAATTTCTCTCCCATGTGGGCTATGGAACACCTTTTCTTGACATAGGTTAACTATGTTGCATGAATATAAATATTTTTAGGTGGGATGTGTTGAAAAAATCTTGGAAGAAGTATCAAGACTACACTACTACAAAAAGTGTTTCCTACAACGAAAAAAATGCAACAAATTTGTTACTTGTGTTGTAGTTGGTATATTTATTACAACATGTCTATTTGTGTGTTGTTTATTGTATATTTTACACGACACACGTTATATACAATTGGCCAAACCTATTGTAGTATACATGATACTACAACATGTGCTAGACTATTATAATTGACTATAATATCACAACATACTCAAACATGTTGTAAAAGACTATAATTACACAACATGCACTAACCCATTATAATTGTCACATATGATAACCTATTCAAATAGACCATAATTACATGTCATACTCGAACCCATTGTAATATACTATAATCAAGAGGCTTGGTTTCATATGTTGTAAAAGCTACCTATTGTAATATACCATAATCACACAACATGTAATACCAAGATCACACAACATACTCCAACATGTTGTTATATATCGTTATTACACAACAAACTCCAACCTATTGTATAAGCACATATGTTCTTATTATTTGGCAACTACCCTAGCTAGGATTAAATATTTTTTTTTGTTCTTTCTTAGACCCACAAGTCATGTAAATGATGTCAACATTTCCTTTTAATGTTGAGATTTTGCAAATTATTAAATGTAGTATGGGTTTTCTCCTTTTGTCTTGATTCTTATTATTCTAACTCTTAGAAACTAAGTTGGCATATATTGAGAGGTGGTGAAAATCCTACGTTTAAGCAGTTATGGAGTGGGTAAGACTCCTAAGAATCTTATGGTCCATGCTTGGAAGGTCTGTCTTAACAAACTTCTAACATCTAACTATGCTAGGAGAAGAGGTATTACTATTGCTTTAGTGTGCTTTGTATGTTTCAAGGATTATGAAGATTCTAAGCATATGTATTTTGATTGTGAGAATGTGAAGAAGATTTTGTGTGCATGTTATTCTAAGAGGTTGATTACTTCCATCACTAACTCTTTTTCTGAGTTGATCTATTTAAAAAATAATCTAGGCAAAATCACCGCTCTATCAGTTCTGTATAATCTTTGGATGGAAACAAATTGAAGAGCCATGAGAACAAGCTTTGGGATGATACGACGTTACTGAAGAATATTTTATCTATTGTTGAAATGTGTGTTTGACTTCTTTTCCTATCTCTTTCTGGTTTTAGAAGGCTCTATTTATCTTCCTTGTTTCTATTTCTATTCTGGATTATGCTCCTATTGAAGTTGTTGGAGTTGTTGAAGTTTTGAGATCGCTTGATTTCTATGATGTTATGTGTTATATATGTTCCCTAAGTTATGTTCATCATCTAGGATCCTTTCTGGTGTTTCTAAAGATCTTTATGGTGATGCTCTTGATTGCTTGAGTCTGCCTCTTTTTTGGATAAGTATTGATGAAGTTGCGAGCTCTTTTCTATTCATGGATACTGACCTGATTAATTGAAGTTAGGTGTCCATCTGCCTCTCCTGGTTCATATTTTTTTTCTTCTATTCTTTATTCTTCAAAAAGAGTTCTACATACTTTTTTCTTCTCCTTTGATTTGTACAAACTTTACAAAAAAATAGAAAAAGCCACAGAGTTTTAGCATACCAAAAAAAAGTTTGCATAAATTTATTATTCACATGCTTTCTAGGATGTTACAGAATTTGTGGTATTAGAGAAACAAGATGGGCCCAACACAAGATTCAAACAAATAAAAAAATTATTTATGGAACCCATAATTATAAGCAAATGAAAACCCAGTTTCCTAAAAACTATTAAAATAATCCATATGTCAAGAAATAATTTTAGAAAGCATAGAATCGAGAAACAAACTATACTTCCACAAGTAGAGGTTTCTTATAGTTAAGAAATTGTGGGCATATTAATATTTGTTTCAATGATTTAAATATGTAATATTACCACATGATGGAAAACCATTTATGATATAGTCTGATTCTTCTAGAGTTATCTGAAGATGTGTTTTTTTGCAAGAAGATCGGGTCCTTTGATAAGCATATAAACAACTCAGACTGTATGAGAAGAATAATCCTATAGATGATTTCGAGTTTGCATCCTTCATACAAGCTATAAATTTATTTAATAATGTAATATCCTATGATTTGAGGCCTCAGATGAAATGAACTAAAAAGGAATGATTGGACTATGCATATCACCAAGGTGCACCTCCTTTTGAGGGAGCCCATCACTAATGAAGTTTGTGGTTAAGTATGCTCAGCCTAGAGTAGTACTAGGATGAGTGACCAGTCAAGAAGTTTACCTTGACATGCGTGTGTGTGAGGACACAAGCACAGTTAAGGCTAGTGGTGGTATGTGGCTTCAATCATCATTCCTAAAACTCTACTTGAAGCTTGGGCAATGAGTCTGGGCATTACGAATGGTATTAGAGCCATAACTCCTCCAGTTCGGGGGTTCACATGGGCATATGGAATGTTGGTCTTGATCTGTGTAGTTGAGGCATGTTGAAAAGGGTTTTCCATGGTGACATACACACCCTTGCACGGGTATTCCGTGATTGGGAGTTGGGTGTCCATGGGCCATTTTGAATCTGCATTGAAATGTGGAGATAATATAAGGCCATATAGTTGATCATTAATGAGGACATCAAGATTCTATGTGGGTGATATTGCAACATCCCAGAATTCGGGGCATAAAATAACATGATCTTAAAAGGAAGGATTGGACTACTCGTATCACTAAGGTTCACCTCCTTTTGAGGGATCCCATTACTAAGGAACTCAGTGGTTATGTGTGCTCAGCCTAGCATATTACTAGGATGGATGACCAATTGGGAAGATTATCCTAGCTTGAGAGTGAGTGAGGATAATGTGTGTACTTAAGGACAATGGTAGTTTGTGGGGCCAACCGTCCTTCCTGGAATTCAACTTGAACCTTGGGCAGTGGGTTTGGGTGTTAGAAATAGAATCTAGTACATCTTCTCAAAGAAAGAATCCAAGATGTTTTACACTCGAGGTTTAATGAGTTCCAAAGATTAGAGATTTATCAAATTATTAGTAACGAATTGTTCTTTAGTGAAGACATCTGTTGACATCCTCTGTATGTTTTGTGGGACTTTGTGATATGTAGTTTGATGGGTTTTTTTGTTTATGGAGTTCCATGGAATATGAGGGGATTAGGAAGGAGATTAGAAAAATACAAAGTGATAGGTATTGCTAGTGTTGGTGGTTACTAGATCTTCAGGAGATGCCCAAAAGTTGGAGTCTGGCGAGGAGAATCTATTGATGTCTATAGATTTGAAAATCCAACAATTTGATACATGGGGAGGATCAGAATTTGTGGTGATGTTGGAACCTGGATGAGGTGTGTGGGAATCGATGGATGGAATCTAGTTTGGCATCGAGTTTGGCTGTTAGGTGATGTGGTGTAGGTTAGTGGTATCTTCTTATGTCCATATGGTTGTAGGTGTTGAGAGGCGTCGTGAGAGGGAATAACATCAGAAGGGTTGGAGTGGTAGAAGGAAGAAGATGATGCATTGTGAGAAGCCTGGATAAATATGCTTATTGCTATGTTGCATTTTTTGTGGATGATGTCATGTTGTTACAAGAAGGAAGGAGGAAGAAGAGGTGATCGCTTATATAGATGGAGTTGCAAGTGGTGGACTTAGTTGGTGGTTATGATGTGAGGACTAGGGTTAGATTTTGTGGAATTTGTTGATCAAAGGAGGAAGACGGTGATCAAGTTCTTGTTAGGCACCGTTGTTCATGGTTCAGAATAGTGGTAGGGAAGCGGTGAAGAGGATGATCTGCAATTAGTTGAAGTAGGAGGTGTGGTGGATAGGATGACCACACACATGTAGATCTTTAGGAAGGTTGATTTATGATGAGGAAGGAGCAAGGAAGATGGTGGCTAGATTAAGAACTGGTTTGGTGATCTAAGAATCCTCATTGTTCAAATATAGGTTTGATGATCCCGACAACAATCACTTGGAGATGTGAATGGGTTCCCTACTCATTGTCAGACAGTTGTGGATGTCGATGATGAAAAGTGGATGGTCGTTGGTCTCTAGGTGAGGTGGCTATAAGGAGTTTTTAGATGTTTGGACTCCTAGCTAGTGTAGGAGATGATATTCAAAATTGTGGTGTTGGATTTGATGTCAGTGCTGGATCGCCAGCCACATGCAGTGGTCCAAAACTACATCTTGCAACTTCTTGGGCACCACCGAAGGAGGTGGAAGAGGTGAGATGGGTCAAGGAAGCAATGTGGTATTTGCATGTCTTCGAGGTTGAGAGGGGCGTCCCCATGATGATGCGTCATTATGGGTGGTTTGTGGAGGATGGTAGGTTGTAAGACTGATTAGGAGATACGAGAAGGTCTTCAAGGTAACTGTGAGGGAGGGTGTATTCATATCTTTACGGCCACATTAGGTCATGAACTGGAGATGATCTTGTGTGCTAAAGCCAATGGACTATGGTGTCGTATGAAGCAAGGAAAGGAGGGTCTGTGTGGCGACATTTTTGCTGGTAAGGAGGGAGATGGCTTCCAGTGGTGTGGTTTTTTATAAAGCTTGAGAAGATCTGCTAGAGTTTTCTGAAGGTGCAATTTCAAGAGGTAACAGTTGGGCCCTTATTCCCTCATCTTGTAGTGTGGAACCTAGGGATTTATTCCTTCTTCTAGCTTTTGTTTTTGTTGGACTAACAAAATTGAGGGTAACAAGGTTTAATAACAAACTACTAGTTCTTGGGTGAGAGAATGACATTGCCATTCACCTTTGTTGTCAACTGACGACTTTGGGGTAGAAGGTGTAACCTAGTTTAATGCTGACCTAAATGAACTTATCTCTTAGTGCCAATATTCAATATAATAGTCCATTAATTGGAAATTTCATAATTCCTAAATGATAAAACCAAATGCATTGGAATTTTGACCCTAGGTTGAATTTTGATTAATTAATCTTTACAAAGAAGTAACCCTTCCATTTATATATATTTGATGATGATAACATAATATTATCATAATTAATGTCAATATTAACATGTACTTATATGATGATCATTTTACATTGATTCCAAGGCTAAATAACTTTTAGATGAAGTATGGTTTATTCATGCATGGTCTAATAGGATAGTGTGGCAAAAAATATCAAATTGAACTAGATGATTTCAAAGTATGACAAATGATACACAAATGGGGGATAGTTTGCAATTTTTTTCTCAATTAAAGAGAAATACTATATAAAGGTACCAAAAACCCAAAAGGAGGCTAGTTTGAGCCAAGGATATGATAATCAGTCAAAATGATCACATATAAGTTTGAAAGAAGGACCCAATTGAAATGAAGCTCATGTGTTAGGGGAAATTATGAATAATAGCTCAAAATAGATTTAGTACACCAAATTTTAGTATGTTACAACTCTCCACCCCTTATAGAAGATTTCTTCTCCAAAATCAACTAAGTCAGGCTCTACTCTTCACCCCTTAAAAGGATTCCAAGTATAAATATAAATAAGTAAGCCAACTATGACTGAGTGTCCTTCACCAAATCTTATGTTTAAATAACTGCATGAGAGTCTCATCTAGGGTTTATCTCATACCTCTTTGATTGTGACTTAGCTCAAGATACCATCAAAAAAATTCCAAGAAGTCATTTTATTTTTTAAATAGTTTCTTGATGGGAAATTCTTCGATGCAAAATTGTAAGTGGCCAAATTCAATATGATGAGTAAGTCAAAATCACCTTTGCTAACATTTGTCAAACTAGTAATTTGACTCAATAGTGAAAAGAAGATTTACATAAAACCTAAAGGGTCACTATAGTAACTTAACTAATAATAGGGAATAATGATATTATCTTCTATCATAGGGGATTCACTGATTCTAACTCAGTGCTTCTAGTCCAACTATTCACCTTTGAATTACTACTTTGTTCACCAATCATAATCACATGTTTTTTACATCCTAAATTGGTGTTGATAGTAATGTGTAGGATTTATGATTTTTCCCAAGTAGTAAAAATCACCTTGGCCAGGTCGGTATGCAAAGTGAGAAAACCCCACCACCACCAAAGTGGATCGAGAGTGATTATTCCACAATCTTCATTAAACATCCTTAGACACCTCGGCTCAATTCACTTACATAGTGATGTTATTTAAGGGTGTATTAGACAACTAATTTCACCTAAGTTTGTATTTCAGTCTTAGGTACATAGGGTTAGTAAAAAGAGGGTTGGCAGTGAACTATTTGTCTAAGTTCTTGGAAAACTAGATATTTATCTCTGACTTCCATGAGACATGAATCAATGTTGATTGTTCATGGTTCTGATACCATGTTGTAAAGACTTGTTGTTTACGATCAAATACTTACAAAATAATATCGGAAAATATAATCCTAGGATTTGAGGACTCGGATATAATGATATTAAAATGAATGATTGGACGACCCATATCACCAAGTTTGACCTCCTTTTCAGGGAGGTGCATGAGTTCTAACTATTTTAGGTAGTGATTATTTGCCTAAGTTCTAGGTAATCTAGATATTTATCCCTGACTTCCACAAGACATGCATGAGTGTTGATTGTTCACAGATCAGATACCATGTTATAAAGACATGATCTATACGATCAAATATTTACAAAATAAAATAAAAAATATAACCCCATGATTTGGGCCTCAAATAAAATGATCTTAAAAGGAATGATTGGACTACCATTATCACCAAGGTACACCTCCTTTTTAGGGATCCGGTCACTAAGGAACTTTATGTTTAAGTATGCTCAGCCTAGAGCAGTACTAGGATGGAAGACAAGTCACAAAGATTATCCTGGCCTGTTAATGAGTGAGGACAATGTGCTCAATTAAGGATAGTGGGTGTCTCTAGGGCCAGTCGTCATTCCTAAAACTCTAACTTGATCCTTGGTCAGTGGGCTCTGGTGTTAGAAATGGTATCATAGACATAACCTCTCAAGTAGGTGGGGCCCACATAGACATGTGGTATGTCAGTCTTGAGTCGTGTGGTCCAGGCATGTTCGAAACGGTTGTCCATGGTGACGTAGCTACCCTTGCACTTGTATATTGTGATCCAGAGGTGGGTGTCCATGGGTCTTGGTCTGCATCGAAATGGGGAAATATTATGAGCCTATATATATGATCCTTGATGAGAACATCAAGTGCAACGTCCCAAGATTTTTGCATAACATGATCTTAAAAGGAATGATTGGACTATCCATATCACCAAGGTGACCTCCTTTTTAGGGAATCGATCACTAAAGAGCTATGTGGTTAAGCGTTCTCAACCCAGAGTAGTACAAGGATGGTGACCAGTCGGGAAGTTCTTCCATACTAGAAATCTAGATTTGTTAGATCCTAATTGAATTCCACCAAAACCCTAATTAAATGTACCTCATAAGGTTGGATAGGGGTGATAGGGACTTCTTCTGTAACATCCTCTTTTTTAGGTACTTATTTACAAAATTTCAAAATTTTATATCCTTTATGGTCACATGTTATAATCGGGTCAATAATTAGTATTTTGGTTAATAATATGTCCAGATAAATTTACCATTTATAGGAAACATATAAATGTGACGAATTCCAAAATTTGGAACACTAACTCTTTTTAAATAATTAGGTATGCAATATTTAAGCTTTAACTCATTTTAATCATAATAATTAATTTGGTGAACAAGTTTGCAAACTAAGCACACGAGAATTTTGTAGACCCTTTGGCGATGAACTCGTCAAAATTTGGGTTTAATCTGAGTTCGTTTGGTCAGGGAACCACAATTAACAAGATAATGGTTAATTTCTTTAGATAAATGCCTTTTCCCAAAATTGTGTTCTTTTAGGCTTTGTTTGGGCTGTAGAATCGGCGCCCAGCGTAGGCCCATCTAATCTCAGCCGTCCGTAAGAGACGGGTTGTCTTCAACCTTCATCCGTCAAGAACAGATTTCCTAGTTGCAATCAAATTTGATTTTCTCGCAACTCGCTCAACCATTTTGTGAACCGTTTTTGCCTTTGACTTGAGGAGATCGTCCTGCATCTATTTAACCCCTGGTTAGCCCTAGGTTTTGTCCTATTATGAAATGCCAAACTTTGTCGTCATCTTCTTCCTCCCGTCACCACCTCCTCCTCGCACCTCCATTCTTCGATTGGGCACGGCTACACCATCTTTGGAACATAAGGAGTAGATCCCGACCTTTAGTTGGGGCTGAAGAAGTCTGAGTCGTCAGGTCCTATAGAGCCTGACACAGCAGCTTCATGGAGCTTCTCCGGCGAGCTCTTGTGGGCATGTACAGACTGACGAAAAGGACTGAGGGAGCTTTCGAACATCTGTTGTTCGTGTTTTGTCCCTCAAATTAATCGAAGGGCAAAGTACATTCCTTTTTTTGTTTTTTTTGCTTCCCTATTCGCAACCCAATTTCTCTATTCTTGCCGGCAACAGACGCCACCACTGCCTCATTCTTTTTTCTTGCCAGTGCAGGCTTCCCTTTCGATCTAGTAGATGTTCCACGAAGTTTTTGGTTCCATTGTTTACCTGTGTCCCGACGTGATTTCTCTATGGCCGTTGTACGGCTTGCTCGCTAGATAGGACTGAAGGGCAATATTCCTTTTGGCCGTGAACCTTCTCACGATGGTTTGGTTAGATTAGTTTTACTGCTGTTGCTGCTATCAATTTCAGTTTCCAGTAACTTGCTCACAAAGGCTGATTTCCTTGGCCATGAACTGTACGTTGCTCTCAACTGTTAGTTAATTATTAATGGTTGCTGCTATGAAATTGTGGACTCACAGTAATCTACTCTCAAATCATGTTAGCTAATCAATCCTAAACGAGGTTTTAGTACCTCTATAGCCTGACATGATTACGAGTGCCTTAGCTTGTTGTGGGGGAGCTTTGCCTCATGTGCCTTCCTTCCTTGCAAATCGTAGTCTTGAAATCTGTTGGGTTTGAACCTATTGGCTACTTAATTCAATGTAAGGCCAATCAATGCCTAGTTAAGTTTGACCATAAGCAAAGACTATCTAGGTGTATACTAAAGACAATGTATATCCTTAACAATGTTTTTCTCTAATGTCAAGGTTGAGGGTGGATAACCCATATATTGTTTGATTCATGATTTAATCGAGGGTGATAATTTACCCAAATTCGAATTAGAGCATGACCTGGGGTCATATGTCGGTTTTTGGGCTACTGATTCCTATATCGTTGAAAGGATCTCGTGCTTAGTTATAAAGTGTTATCGCAACCCTAGTACCATGATATAATCGGATTTTGATGTGTACACCCTTATCTCTAGTTTTTCTACACCCAGAATATAAAGGACCTAATATCTGTACGCCTTAATGCACATAGGGTTCCTGATCCAAAGAACATATGAATGATCCTAAACATGTTGACCTAAAAGGAATATATGATCTAATAATGCTATTGGATTTTCTGGACAGAGTTAAAATCTAGTTGGAGAAGGACAATGTGGATAGGAGTTTGGCTTACTACAGGTATGTGGTTCATGCCCATGAGTATTCATATCTAACATATTTTTGTAAGACTACATACTTTATGTGATCCAATGTTCTAATATTTGATGTTAACATGTGCAAGTAAGACTTTTATACATTCATGGATATGTCCTCACATGTGCCTAATATCTTGAGAAGAGATGTTATGAAGATTTATAAGAATTCAGGGACTCATGAACCAAGTTCATGAGAAAACTAAATGATCATGTTTCTATAAGAACTACTAGTAATGATTCATATTGACGAATAAGACTACAAGATAAGATATGCAACCAAGATTGACAATGTGGGATATGAATGTAGTAAGATTTCAAGTGGAAACATGCCATTAAGATTTGATACATATGTAGATATCTAAGACTAGATTCCTTAGAATGAATAATATCTAGAATTTAATTACAATATAAGAATATAAATTTTAGAATATTAAGACATGGTCTACTTTTATAAATAAAGGTACTTTTGGGATCACAATGTATTGTAAGAATGAGTTCATGATGGCATTATAAGATAATGACACATTAAGTTATGATTAGGTTGCAATACAATATTTTATAAGATTTCTATTTTTATATTTAAGGTTTAACATGTAAGTTCATATGCAAAGTTTTAGGGTAACATCATATTTTATAAGAAGGATAGAACCATCTTGTCAGAATTGATATTTTTTATAGATATGTTGTACTTATGATACTTTTCTAAGATTGACTTAAGATACTTTGTATACTTAGTATTTCTATCTTCAGTATATATCCTTTTCCTAAGCTTTTATACCCATTGGTCATATTCAATATCAAGAAAGTCATCTCTATTAGATTAGAGTTTCAGATTTAGGCTTATCCAGATAATAAGCACATTAGATTTAGATTCAGACTTAGACTACTCATTGTATGAGTAGTCAGATATAGAATAAAGATACATGATGAGGGTTTTAGACCCAGTCTCAATTATGAAGTAATTGAGATCCATATTCATTGCCAACTCTAGATTCAGTTTAGAACTTAAGAATAAGAAATTCAGTTTTAGATTCAGAATTTAGTACATGCTCAGTACTCACTAATCAATTTTAGATAAGTTCAGTTATTAGTATTTAGTTTTTAGTATAAGATAAGTTCATATTCAGTATTCAGTAAAGCTATCAGTATTCAGCTTCAGTTCAGATTAAGAATTAAGTAAGTTTAGACTTAAGATGAATAAGTTGAGACCTTCATATAAGACATTATATGATAAGTCCTCATTCAGTAGTCCCGGGACGATTCAGAGACATATGTTGCCAACTCAGAGGCATTTGTTGCCAATTCAGAGGAGTGTTTACTCCAATTCAAAGGTATTGCGGCACCAATTTAGGGTGTAGCCACGCCAATTCAGAGACACCTCGGTGTCATTCATAGGCATGTAGTGCCATTCAGGGTACTTCGGTACCAATTCAGGGCACGCCAACTCAGGAGGACTTATTGTATAATGGTGGCCACAATCAGATAAAAATTGTAAGTAAAAGATACCTTAGTTTAGAGCATTCCCATAATCTCATCCATGAATATGATGAGAGGGAATCAGATAAGATAAGTATGACCCAAGTACCTTGGTGTAGGTCTTGAGATCCATGTACCAAGGTATATGTCTCCAGAATAAGATAAGGTAGTTTGATAAGAATTCAGATTAAGAAATAAGAGATTATATGCTTTAGATTTTACTCATACTTTGATGTTAGTTCATGTTTATAATACCTAATTTCAGCTCTTTTGTAATGTATATTTCATAATACTCATGCCACTTACTCTAACGACTATTTTTTTTTCCAATGTATGGTTGGGGACGTGATGTCCGCAAGTTTTGGAGCAGCTGAGGATTTAAGGAACAAGTAAAGGTCTAGGAGATTTCCAAGCTTTCCTAGTGGGGTACCATCTACCGAGACGGTCCTGAGTTTAGACATCTCTTTTTATGCATAGTCTTGTTAGCAGAGTATATTAGATGAGTTGTAGTTTTTCTTTTATCAAGGACTATGTATGAATCAGTTTTACTCAATGTAAAGTGTTTCATTTACTTTTATTGTAATGATTATCCTGTTTGTGACACTCTCAGATGAAAAAAAAATATAGCTTCCGCTCATGTGTTATGAAAATTGGGGTGTTACATGTTCCCCTATACACACTATACTCCATCCATGGTCAATTAATTATTTAAGGCAATTCTCTAACTTCTAACATTATTCTTTAGTCTGATAATCTAAATGAATGAGTAATATTTGCATTGCATGACCCCAACCAAGTTGATATTTACATTAACCCAAATAGCCCACACCTTCATTAATTGATCAAAGCCCTAAATTCTCTCTTCCTTATCCATGCTTCCTGAGGGAGCTCATTTTCCTGCTTTATTGGTTAATTGTCTAGTTCGTAGTAGTTAGACCTTTCTACTATGTCTAGTGTCCTTTTGTGATTATATGTGCTTGATTTAGTTAGCTCTTATGAGTGTGGTCCTTTCCTTAATTTTTGCCTAATTTGGTAGTGTAGTGCCCCTTCTCCTAGTTTAGCTAATTGCCATCTCTAGTTGATAGTTACAATTGTTTTGTTAGTTTAGTCTCTAGTGTTAGCTTCATCTTTCTTGCCTTAGTTGTATTTCTCTTTTCTTGCAGAGCCACCTTGCTTTCCTAATTAAAATTTACTTGTATAAGGTTAAAATAGATTTTCTTCTTGATTTCCTTGAATTGCTTGTTCACCATTAGTTTAACAGCCAAAACCAAGGTGAAACCCTTGAATCCTAGACTCCACATTAAGAAACCTAGAACAAAAAGTCTTAGCTCTGGCGCCCCCTCTCTCCTTTGAGTTTGACATGGACTTGATATTCTCTATACTACTTTGGAGCTTGTGCACTTGCGAATTTGTTTAAGAGTATGTCCATATTAGGATTATAAGTATTCTAAAGACTTTGTTGTGTGCCTAATGCGCATCCAATCAAGTCAATTGGTTTCGTATACCCGTGAATGCATCATCTTCATCTACTATTCTATCAATCTAAAAACCACTGCTCATCTTCATCCTCTTTGTATCGTAATAATGTTGGACTCTTCGTTAATCTAACATCCCCTCCCAGAGTGCATCTCTTGTCGTTATCCTAAAAGTTCTAGACTTTTCCTCTCGCGTCTTGTTGGACTCTTGATTAACCTAACGTCCCGGCAGCAAGCATGCTATATATTATCCTAACAACTCCATACTCAGCCTTGCACTCCTGCCCAAACCTTTTCATTATTTAAATCTATCACTGCCACGATCTGCGAAAAGCCGTAACCAAAATAGTATTGTCATAATGTCCACTTTGGGCACCATCCATCTGCTTTTTTAAACGTGTTTGATCACTTTGACACTACAGATTTTGTTCGACTCTCCAAAAACCTTTCAGTCTGTGTCGCATTGTTGCAGCCTGATAATCAATTAGGAGATCTCATGGTTGATTAATTTGGTCTCTCTTGAGCTTTATTCCGTCTATCTATTTTTGCTTAGTTATCATTGTCTATCCTATTCTTTATAATTTGGATCTAAAATCACAATGTGTATTGAGACCATCTTCCTCGCGGTCATCAACATCATTGTATATGGACTACCTACATCCTTACTCTATCTATAATTTCTCACCATGTGCAAGAGGGTCTGTTCTCATGATTTTCTCATCCGCCACATTCATTTATAGTGTGATTCCCCTTTAGGATCACGTATAGCTAGATCAGCCATGCGCACGTCAAGGAAGAAGAAGAGAAGGTGGATCGCATGGCCCGACACTGATGTGGATTGAGTCATCAAGTAAAGGTTTGCCTCTTCAAGGAATATGTATAGGGCCCCTAAAATAGATATTGTTTCATGATTGACAGGCTTCTTCTATTGTCATCGCACAAGAACTGCTGGTTTGATCTACTTGTGGTTATGTAGGTAATTCGTCGCTGCCTTTGTATTATTATATGACTAGTTTATTAACCTTATACAACATATCAATGACATGGTCTTCTATATCTATTGTTTCATTTGCATTCTCTAGAGGCATCTACTCAATAACTCATGATCTCAGATTTCACAAAATATAATTTAATCCGAATCACAACATTCTTCTACTATTGTAAACCATATTGCATTTGCAGGTATACCATAGTAGTTGCATTGGACCCTATGTTCCGCAAGTTTAAGAAGCCACTTGATATACTAAAAGATACATATTGTAGTTGGTTACTATGCCCCAACAAATTTCTTTCAAAGTTAAATTTTTCTTATTACATTATTATTACTATCGTTTGTTTTTCATTTCATGGTTGTTCCTTTTCCTAGTTTATAATACAATGTTCCGATCTTTATATTTCCTTACTATACCCTAGAATCATTGATGTCTTTCTCGTTAAAAATTGATTGCTCTTATTTCTTCAAGATCATGATATACTTTATTAAATTAAACACCATAGGCTGAATCATTTAGTCACCTTTCTATGACATGGGAAGAAGACCCAATTGGAATGATAGTTTTTGTCCATGAATTGGTATTTTGGTTCTAGGTGTACATCAAACACAATGTTGTATTACCAAGGAACATGTGAAATCCATATAGTTTGAGGAAGTCGTGTCCATATGATCTAAAAGACAATGCTCAAGACCTCCTATATTATCTAGAATATTGAGGGACATTTATGAACAAGGCCATCATTACGTAGCTAATTTTTATCTCATTTACCTACAAATTTTACTGCTCCAAAATTGACGATTAATGCATTTGTGATGATGGAATAATAATAATATATCATCTCATATTCTTGGATAGGTATATGAATTACCTCAAGCAAGACATGATAGTAGTCATACAATAATGTTATTGCATCATTAAGGAACTACATCTTGCATAAGACCATTATATAATCATTTCTCTGATTCATATTGAACTAGTCTTAAAATTCAATATGAGTTTCAAATAACTTTAATGTTAACATACATATTACATTAATTACATAAAATTATCATGTATCATATAATTTAAGTATTCAGCAATGCACTTTATAATTTTTACTTTTTTTACCATTTTTGTATTTATAAAGCTACCTTCCACCTCATAGTATAAATTCTAATAATGCAAATATTCAATCCATTCACTACCAATACATGGTTACATTTGGTTTGGTTGGAATATCAACATACCATGTACATTTGTAGAGTCATTATATATATCATATATTATACTATATTTAACCAAATTAAGCAATAAAGAATCTAAAACTTATATTTTATTTATTTTTAATTTGTAAATGAAGAAATTAAGTATCTTTCAAGAATATTATAACATATTTGTAGCTCATGACATTGGCGGTAAATTTTTTTACATTATCATTTATATAAATATTTCATTTGGAGAGAATTGTTATAATACAGATAACACTTATGAATAAATTATTTTTGCAAAGAGTATATATGGATTTCCAAACAATAAAATATAGTATACTATGTGTTGCAATTTTCCTTGTTGAAATAAGTCTCAAAACTTTTAGATATTTAAACATCACCATGCTTTGTAAATTCAACTCAATTGCACGAGTTTATCTACAGAAACTTAATTGACTCTTTAGATCAATACAAATTATATCACTTGGATAAATCAAATTTTTCTATGAATATTAAATAACATAACATTACCAATGGTGAAATTTTTTTGAGTAACTAGTCCCTCTTATTGTATTTTTATCTATTTATACGATGATTCATTCTTTTATCATATCCTAATTCACCCCTCAACAATTGGTTTTGTTAAAAGTACATATTATCTTTTTTGATATCAAAGGGTCAACCATTTTAAAATCACATTTAGCATCAAAATTTTGATATTCATAACCTATGTACAACATCAGGTTGAATGATCCTCAATGTATCCACAAATTACTATTTTTATAAAATTTTGTGAAATTTATGATGAGCAAGAGACGTGGTTAATTTTGTATCCATGTAATTTTTATATTATCATATGTTCAACACAAAAAGTGTGGTCATAACTTTGTTACCATAGTAAATAAGTCAATGTATTCTATTATGCTTAAGTGGTCCCATTATAGCCGTCACATGTCAGATATTTTTGCCTAGATCGTCTAACTATAAATTTATAGTGCAAAATTGAGAAATAAATAGCCATGATTTCATATTCTTTTGAGAACAAAGAGTTACTAAAAAACATGAATATGTCTCTAGATACAATGAAAAGTGTGCATAGTACACCAAATCAAGATACATACACTGACCTAGGGTCATCAACAATACTTAGAAAGAAGGAAAACCTTTTATGTTTGGTCTACCTACATTCCAAGATCAACCAACTCATCTGTCACATGGTGTGCTCCATTATACAACATTTTAGATAAATTCCATGACAATTTCCATATTTTTTCCAAATCCTTACAATTTTCAAATATGATGTTATCATCTAGGAATCATGAGTGATCCTTAGATACAATGAATCCTCATCAATCATGATCATAACCATGTCAATATTTTGAAAAATGTAACACCAACTTTTATTTCTATTCCTTATGCTATGTAAGTTCTAACATGCAATTCCACCTTCCTTAAAGGGAAGGTCCATGTAGTCCAATGCAATATCATTTCCAAACCTCCACAAAAGAAGTTTTTTGTAATTTGTTACATATAATCTAGCACATTGGATGGTAAAAATATATACCCAACCTAGAAATAGAGCATGCCTAATATGAGATAATGGGTTTTTCCATTCACATTGAAATTTGAGATTGAATGGAAATTTCACCTAATATAATGTGCAAGTATTCTCTTATTCCACAAAATCTTGTCTTTAAACAAATGCCCATTTTCGTTTGATATAATTTTTATCTTAGATTTCCTCTATTTTCTACTAAATAATTTATTAAGATCCATACAATCTGATAGGTAGTCCAAATCCCACATAAAAATTATAAGAGGGGTTAGTTATGTGGTAAGTTGAGCCATGAGATAGGTTGTCCAAATACCACCTAAAAACAATTCAGGTGGGCATGATTATGTGTTAGGCTTCCTATTTCTCCCACATCTTGCCCCACAACATTGTGGTGACCCAATAAGATATTTAGGAATCTTCAATTCTAGTCACTTGTACATTGTCGACCCCCTCTGAGGATTATCAAGGTTATATCAGTGCAGCCCATTCATAAGATGTGTTGCTTGAAAACAAATAATTTCCTTGATCAATATACACCAAAAAGTTAATATGATGTACATCATCATTTTTTAGAATAAACTCCATTATTAATTCATTTTAGTTACATTTTTCATAGGGGTTCCTTTTCAAACAATTCAACATCATCAAGTCAAGAAATCATTATGTGGATGATTAATATAAAGGTAAAAATCCACTATATAGTTTTATGATAATAATATAGAAGATGTGCAAAGCACATTCATGAACTAGTTATCTATATTTGAGTGGTAGTAGGCATATTAAATAGCCATATAAGTTGAAAATATATCATAACTCAAAAGTATCTAAAGTTATGGCAAAGAAGATGGGTGGAATACATGAAAGACTATTATTTTACAATATATATCTTACTATCCAGGAAGAGAAAATGTTACAGATAATGTTTTAAGTAGAAAGAAAATATTATCTTTGTCATCTATGATTATACAAGTGTGGAAGTTGATAGAGAGAATGGAATTGTAGAAACTAAGTATTTAAACAGGAAAAGTTTGAAGCAGAAGATTCACAGTAAATTCTCCATCAAAGGATGAGGTAGTATTAGCACAATAAGATATTTTGAATATGAAACTATGAATAAGCACTTTGAAAAGACTAGTAGTAGACTATCTTTTGGAAAATAAGGATGAATATGGTTTTATAATACAATACATGTACCCAATTCATCAGACTTAATGAGACACAGTTAATAAGGTGATCAATTCATCTTAGAACTACTAACTTGTATAAGAATCTACAGAAGCATTTCTATTGGCATAATATGAAGAAAGAAATAGCAGAATATGTTCTTATATTTATCAATTAACAAAAAGTAAAAGATAAACATCAAAGACTTGGAGTAGTTCAAAAATCTCTATAAATACCTAAATGGAAAAGGACACATATTATGGACTCTATCATGAGTCTACCTAGATCAAAGAAAGGAAATATACAATATTGATTATTGTAAGCTGGATAGCCAAGTCATCTCACATTTTTCTAACAAATATCACATATTATATGGACAATCTAGATCCATTGTATATGAGTGTGATAGCTTGTTTACATGACACACCTTTATCTATAGCATGTGATAGGGACAACAAATAACTAGAACAATTTTTGGGAACAAAATTGAACTTTAGCAGAGCCTTCCATCCCCAAACAAATGAGAAATCTCATAGAGTGATTCAAATACTATAAGACTTACTTAGATCATGTAGATTACAACAAAAACTATTTTGGGGCCGACAAGAAGTAGCCTAGCTGGTCATAGCTTGGGGCCCCTCACGAAGGGTCCCGAATTCGAATCCCGCTGGAAGCGCTGCTCAGAAGTGAATTTTTTGCACTTTCATTCGGCCTCTGATGCGACTTATTGAGATATTGGTGTGTGAACACACGGATCTCCTAGGTTTATCATCCCTATTATCTGGGCCTGTTCCTAGGGGGGTGGGTTTCCCTCGGCAAACTAAAAAGGTATTTTGGGATGAGCGCCTTTATTGGATATATTTTCATATAAAATAGTTATCAAGCAAACATCCAAATTACTCCTTATGAAGCATTACATGGAAGACCATGTACATGACCTATATATTGGGATGATGTTGTAGAAACTAAGGTTTTAGGACCTGACTAGGTACATCAGTGTGCAAAGTGAAGATGATCCAAAAAGGCTACATGAATCCCCAAGTAGATAGAAACAATATGCTAACAAAAAAAGGAGAGAAGTCCAATTTAAACTAGTGATTTTAGATATGTAAAGTTGACACCAACCAAAGGAGTCCGAAGATGGGAAAATAAAGGAAAGCTTTGCATAAAATATGTTGTTTGTTTTGAAATAACTAGAGAAGTGGGTTGTCAAGCATGTAAAATAGACTTGCCTCCTATGTATCATAATATACTTAATGTTTTCCATGTATCTATGCTAAAAAGATGCATTCATGATAGATCACATACCATCCAATTAGAACAAGTAAAATTGCAACAAATTTTACATATAAAGCAGTACCTTTCATAGTACTAGATAAAAAAGAGAAACAACTATAAAATAGAAGCATTCACTTATCAAAGTATTATGGAAATATCATGGACTTGCAGTGGATACATGGCAGTTAGAATATGAGATGCAAAAGAAACCTCACTATGTTTTTGTTAAGCTTTTATAAATTTTCAAGACAATTTTTCTATAGGAATGATAAATGTAATAGCCTTCTCCTTTATTCCAAAATTTTTAAATAGTAAATATGATAATAAAATAAAAAATTAGTAAAACAAACAAAATAATAATAAATATCCAATTACTTCACATAATTCACTCTTTTTTGTTTTATGAAATGTTTCCCAAAACAATTATAATCATGTATACCAACCTATTTAGAATTTTAGCAATTTTTTTTAATCGACTTATTGAGAATTTTAGCAATTTTTGTTAGAATTTTAGCAATTTTTTTTTATGAAATGTTTCCCAAAACAATTATAATCATGTATACCGACTTCTTTCATTATAAGTCTTTGCAATGGTAACTTAAATGGAATGATAATAATGAAATCTATTTAAAAATAAATATTCATCATAAACAACACTCATATTTATATTCCTTACTCATAGTACTTTGCCAAATGTCCAACTACTTTAATACCTTGTTTATGTAGTTTATAAGCCAATTAGAAAAAAAATTATATGTTTTTCTTATAATTTCAACCACTTGTTGTGAAATTTGTATCACATAACTTCTCCACCCCACACGTGTCTTCATGACCTTTGACACTTACCTCACTCATGCCACATAATCATCTTTCTTTACTTTTTACAAAAGATGACTTTATTAATAAGCATGAGACCTCACACATTATGGAAACCACAGAGGGGTTAGGTGTCACCAAAAACCTTTGTAGTGTACATCTAAACCCCGTTAGGTGTCATGGGCCAATCAAACATGTACATTTTTTCATTCCCATCATACCCCTATGTACTACAATAAGAAGGACCCAAACCTCTCCATTTCAACACATTCAAGCAACAACTCTTCAAATCTCTCTACTACTCCATCAAGATATAAGTTTTCATCCATAATGCTCTCCCTCTCCACTATCAATATTATTAGTAAACAACTCTCTATATAGAAGGGAAAACAGTTCTTTCTCATCCACCATAAGAAGTAGTTCCACTTTGAGTAAAGGGTCAACTATTTTTTGTCAATTCTTTGATGGTAGAATCCACTATCTTCACAGGATTGGTGATTGGAAATTAATGTCCATATTCACACTCTAGTGATCATATTTTCCGACATTAAGTCCTAATATGCTCTCTCTTGAAAATATTAAGGTTATCTTGTATTGATACTCTATTATAACTTGAAGTACTACTAGATTTATCTTGGGAAACTCTATCTCCATATCATACAATCATCAAACATAATGAGAAGGTATGATTTTAGGATTTTTTGTCATCCTATCACATAGTCAAATTGTTTCCATGTTGTTGGAATAGCTTAGTATGTAGTTTTCTACATAATACACTTTCAACCAATGATATATTAGAGTAAATATTTCTACAAATTTTCCTCCTTTACTTGTTCATGTTATCACTTATATTATCATATTGAAACTCTTAGGTCAAATTTATTTAAGTTTTCATTTATACATATGTGAAATCACATTCTACCTTATTTTGATCTCATCTCCTTTAATTTATCTGGATTAATAAAATCATGTAATTATGTTGGAAAATGGAGATTAATTAGACATTTCAAATGTGACTAGATGCATATAACCAGAAAAGAGGACTATTTACTTAATTGGATTCGTGCTTGCATGGAGGGACCCCCTGACCTCTTGCACGCACTTGGCCGGAGAATTGTTTGATTGGAAACCTTGATCCCATGAGACTCACATTATAAATGTCATAGGAAGATATTCATCTTAAAAATCAATAAATGATGACTATCTCTTAATGTCCATATATTGAAACTATCCTAGTGTGCTAATACATTTGCACTTGTATGATGATACTTCTCATGGGAGACTTTTTGTTAACATAGTTGCAATGTCTTAGCTTTATTGTAGATTTTGGGATTCAGATCCAAGTAATTGGGAGCCAGGGATGGATGAGTACTTTCTTCTATCATACTTAGGCCAACACTTAGGATTGATCATGTAGAATCAGGCATGATTGGTTAGTAATGGAGAACAATCTCTTGCAAATACTAAGCCTGATAATTAATGAAACTCCAAGTGGAAGTCAATGCAAGAAGTGACCTCTCTTGGTCTTGTAAAGGTGATTGGTTGCTTTGTAGTTAATCATATTCATTTTTTTGGTGTACCCAGTGTGTTCCCTTCTATTTATTGATTCAAAAAGGTATGCACAAAGCTTCATAGGAAGATATTGTATAGAGAGCGAGAAAGAGAAAGAAACTATATGTTCAAACAAATTGAATCCAATAGAGTATGATGTTGGTATGGTATGCCCAATGAGTCAATCATATGATGATTGACATAGCATATAACGTAAAGGATTTGATTCATAATCATAAAGGCAAGCTTCCAGTTCATTCTATTTCACTCAGTTATGAGATAATGAGGAAACTCCATTAAATTCTAGAGAATGACAATACTCTGACGTATGTCATCAAGTATGTGACTTAAAAAATGAGATCATATGGATTCTAAGAGTATGTACATTCTTATTATGTCCCTAGTCGATTATTATTGTGGAAGGCAGATAGACACCAGTAACACACAAGACTAGAGTGTGGGTTGGTTGATCACAGAATCTCATTAGTCATGATATGGTAAATCAAACCAAGCACATAAATATTTGTTAGAGAATAGTGTATCGCACAGACCTACCTTCAGAGTGACACATGGAAACCATACTTGGTGGTCATAGTCATCTCTCATAGTGAAGGTGGTGATTGTGATTCTTATACCTAAACTCACTACACTCACCACATGTCGTTCAGTATACTTTTGATATCATCAGACATAACTCTGAATACGGATTGTCACTAAAGTGATGATTGGGTAGTTATGACACATGGGGACTGTCTGTGAGTAATGTCGATGGGATTTGTCCCTTCTATTGGAGCTTGATATCATGGTCACTTGATAAGCGAGATTCAAAAATGCATGCACATGAACCTGCAAATCAATATATGTTATTGAGGTCATATATATCTCATACAGTCTGCTCTAGGTTCAAATAACATGATTTGAACATTGAAAGGATGCCAATTTCATGCCTTGAGTTCATTCCAGATATTAGAGACAAAGAAATTATACAATCACTGATTGTAGGTTGAAGTTGTTCTCCAACTTTCCATTCACTTGGGTAGAACTGATGTGCAACTAGGCATCGCTCTTTGCTTGTGATGTCATAAGCTAGTTATGAACACACATAGGAACTCATCTAGAAGAGGAGTTTAATCATGAATTATCATCAACTTGATTACTAAAGTGTTAAGGTATTTAATTTAAGCAACAAATTAGCTTACTTAACTGCCAACCGATCGGCTCAAGTGTTGAGACTGACGTTTGGAGTGTTAGGTTGATTAGATATTGAATTGTCTGAGTTTTGCATGAATCAGAGCACCAAACGATTGACTCACTAAGTGAACCGATTGGCTCGGGTTGGGTGAGACGATTGGTTCACCAAGTGAACCGATCGACATGTAATAGAGTTATTTGAACTGTTATTTCATTATTCCAATAAATAGAAATATTTATTTTATGCATCTTGTATGACAAGGATGGTAAATCAATAAAGTGAGTTCTTAATGTTTCTACTTCAAAAGATGTGATCTGGTATGGAAATTCCCAACCATCTAAATGATCTTTATATGAAATAATCTTAAGATGCATACATATAATGTTAATACCAAAGAATTATAATAGATAACTCGAACAATCTTTAACATAATCATATAGGGCACATATGTAAGAAGTACATTACTAGAATCCATATTAATGGTTATCTAACCTCTTTTTAGTTATCCAACCAATAAGAGACATGCAAATATTAAATATTAGCAATACGACACAACACCCTCCACTAAAGGTAGTGGGAGGATATTATTTTATTTGAGCTTATACATATTGATGTATGAAGATCTTATGGAATAAATGCTAAAGATGACTGGTAATCATTCATTATATTAACTAATAATCTCAGTTGAGATGTGGGTTTGTATTTGGTGAAATACAAACATAAATCACTTTATGTGTTCAATAAGATTATGAACAAAGTATAACTTTCATAAAAGTATTAGGATACTTTGATATGATCAAATGTTGAAATACTTTACATCAAAAGTTTAAGGACCTTCTGGAAAAGGTTGTGACAATATATCACAAGGTCAAATTCATTTGAACATGATGATGTGTCAGGATGAAGGAATTACATCATGATGAGTCATGATATGATTGTCACAATAATCCATTCTTCTAATTTCCTCTTAAATGCATACTTTACACGAAAATAATGCATCATAAAAATGGTTTAAAAGGCATCATATATGATATGAAATGGGAATGTCCCAATATGTCTTAAGGATATAAACCTACAAAAACAAATTTGATTCTTAAAAAGGTTTATCCACAAACTATGATTGTTAAACACTGTTATTAATCCCAATCCAATAATAAAGTGTTTGTTTCTAGGATAACTGGGTTCCAAAGGAATCAGTGGGAGTAAAAGTAGAACTCAAAATGGTTGAGGTCAACAAAGAGGTATAATAAGAACTAAAGAAAATCACAAGTTGTTGTGAAATCTCAAGTTCACCATATAACACAGAACCACACAATTCTAGTAGAACACATATGAAATTGGAGGATTGTGAATCCAACAACTCAGATGGGTTGGTCATTATATGATGAACCAACAAATCAACTAGAAGCTATTGAGAACCATAATCTGAGAAATTTCTCAAGGCTATTATGGATTCCATGTACACTAATAAGGTATAACATTGCTAGTACCATCTGAAGGGGGTAAAACCCATAAGGTGAATTTTGGTTTTCATTGGAAAACCAAAATGGATAACCTAAAAGGGCACATTGGTTGCAAAGGTTTTCAAATCAGTTCAAAGTGTTTGAACATATTGAAGTTCCTTTACCATTTATCATTCTTTTTAATACAACTTAAATAGACAATGAGACTTGGCATATGAAGATTAAAATTAGATTCCTTAAAAGGAATATTTGAGAGAATGTGTACATGAAAAAAAATCCAAAGGTTTTATAACTTCAATAATGCAAATAAGGTCTATAAGCTACAAAGTTCAATCTAGGATTGAAACAAGCATCAAAGAGATAAGATCTTTTCACTTGATGAGATAGTCAAAGAGTTTGACTTGAATCAAGATAAAAGATGAAATATGTTTTTATATAAGATTTAGTGGGAGGACATATAAATATTCCACATGTGATGGGGAATAGCATCTCAATAATGTAAGTATTGAGAGATGGCATGGAAGAAACCTTCAGCGATGAAAGATTAAGTGGAGCATCCTATGTGGTAGGGATCAAGATCTATGAGATAGTCCTTGAAAGTTTCATGACCTACATATGAGCACATATTATAGGAAGATGTTAAAAAGTTCAGCAAGAAGGATTCACTGAGAGAGAACTAGATTAGTATATCATGAACCCCATTCTTGTGAAGAATGGAAAAGACATGAGTGAGATGCCATATGTCATAGCAATGGAACTATCATGAATGATATAAAAGTACTCATCACATACTCTTGTATGTGTTGGACATCACAAGGTGATATTAGCTTCCAATAAGGGTTATTGAAATGTCATTTAAATCCTTTAGTAATTGTGAAGTACTAAAGATAAGTTGCTAGAGCATAGAAACAAGGAAGAGTTGGGTGTAAAGGGTTACATTGATGCAAGATTCCAGAATGAAAAAAGTGATCACAATAAAATATGTTTCATATTAAGAAAAGAGTTGTAAGTTGGAAGGGTTCCGAACTACAAGCCATTAAATTTATTCTACAAATAGAATTCGAGTATCCTGGTGTTGTGAACATATGAGAGGATACTATTTGAAACTAGAAGTTCATATGATGAACTTAAAGATGTTCCAACCATTGATGACACAATATAGATACTATGACAATAGTGGACCAACTTGTTAGGCAAGGAATATCAGATACCATCTTACGACAGTTTCGTCTCACAATGAAGAGATGATGAACATGCAATATACCGACTACATAAAAATGTTTCTAACCTGCTAGATTAGCACTTGTGCAACAAAAACATGATGAACATGTTTAGATCATTGAGAATGAGATCGTTAGTGATTGACTCTATGTGCAAGTCAGAGTCCGTTGGTATGGTATTCCCAAAGAGCCAATAATATGATGATTGACATGGCATATATTGTAAATGATTTGATTAATAATCACAAAGGAAAGCTTCCAGTTCATTATGTTTCACTTAGCTATAAGATAATGAGGAAACGTTATGAAAGTCTAGAGAATGATGATACTCAATGACATATGTCTTCAAGTACATGACTTGAACAATGAGATCATATGGATGTTAAGAGTTTGTACATTCTTATTACATCCCTAGTCAGTTGTCACTATGGAAGGAAGATAGACACCACTAACACACAAGACTAGAGTGTGGGTTTGTTGATGACATAATCTCATTAGTCATGATATGGTATATCAAACCAAGCACACATATACTTTCTAGGGAACAATGTATCAGACTGACCCACCTTGAGAGTGATACATGGAAAACATACTTGGTGGTCATATTCATATCTCATAGTGAATGTGGTGATTGTGATTATTAGACCTAAAGTCACTACACTCATCACATGTCGTTTGATATACTTTTACATCATCAAATGTAACCCTAAATAAGGATCGTCGTAAATGTGATGATTGGGTAGTTGTGACACATGGGGAGTGATTGTGAGTGATGTAGATTAGATTTGTCCCTCCTACTAGAGTTTGATATCCTAGACACTTGATAAGTGAGATTGAGAAACATATTCACATGCACATGTGAATCAATATATGATATTGGGGTCACATATATCTCATACAGTCTACTCTAGGTTCAAGAAACATGGCTTGAACACTGAAAGGATGACGATTCCATGCCTCGAGTTCATTCCAGATATCAGAGACAAAGGAATTATATAATCTCTACAGCACTTTACATAGTTTTTAGGTTGAAGTTGTTTTCAACTTTCCATTCACATGGGAGCACTAATTTGCAACTAGGCACTGCTCTTTGCTTTTAATGTCATAAGCTAGTTTTGGACATTCACTGCCAACGTGATATGGGACCTATAGGGACACACATATAGGAAATCATCTAGAAGAGGAGTTTAATCATGAATGATGATTGTATTGATTACTAAAGTTTTTAGGTATTCAATTCAAGCAACAAATTAGTTGACTGAACTGCCAAATGATTGGATCAAGTGTTGAGACAGCCTCTTGGAGTGTCAAGTTGATCAGATATTTAATTGGCTGAGTTCTGCATGAGTTGAAGCCCTAAAAGATCAGCTCACTAAGCGAACTGACTGGCTCAGGTTGGGTGAGATGATCGGTTCACCTATTGAACTAATTGGCTTGGGCACACCAATAGAAGGTTCTAGTGAATTTCTTGAATTTGTGAGTAAAGGTTGATCACTTCACTTGTTCCATTTAATTGGTACAAGAAACAATATGGTACATTAATTGGAAATGAAATTGCTAATTCATATGTGATTAGGAAACATGGTGAAACAATCAGTTTGGGCTCCAAACCGACCGGCTAGCATGTGAACCGATCGGTTTGGTTGCAAACCAAGAGGTTTGTGATTTGTAGGTTGCAAAAGTTCATGATCTTCTGGTCCCTTCCACTCCCACACAGATTGAGAACCCAGACCCTAACCCGTCCTATAAATAGAGGAGTACTTGGGGCTTCCTAAAACATAACTCAATTGCCTCTATCAATTGTTATCCTCTCTATTTTTGGTAACCAATAGAGAGCCCGAGCAAGTCCTACCCGTGAAAGGGAGGGATAAAAAAGGAGAAACAAGTGTGGGAGAGCAAGTTGGTGACTCATACACCAATAGGAGGGACAACTTCTTCTTGTTTGTTCTACTAGAAATACATGAGTTCTAGTTGGTCTGTGTGGACTTATCTAGAGGTGAGGAGGCCTTTTACCATCGCTACAAGGGTAATCTCAACTTTCAGTCCATGGATTGACTACAGGAGTTGTTGTAGATGTTGTTCAAGTCTATCCTCCAAGTTGAAGACCAGGAGCTGCACATGCACCATCCAAGAGAAACTAGAATACAGTTGTGTTGGAATGAGTTGTATTCGTTGGACTTGCTCTAAGACCAGGTATAAACTCGTTAAACCATCTTTCATATTTCATTGATATTGTTGCGATCTTGCTATTATGGGGAATACATATAGATACTTTTTTTCCACTTCCTACTATGTTCCCATATTTCCCAACATATGATTCAAAATATCAGCATGACTCTTAGAAGAGCTAGAGAAAATTGTGTTATCCTTTCAACCCAAATGTGATATAACAAAATGAAAATGTCCAGCCAAGATCTCCCTAGTTTTCCCAAAATCCTTGAATCATCTTTTGGAATGAATCTAAACTCCTCCTAGAAAAGAGTCCAAAGCAGAGCAGTGTATTAATAGTTGTAGAAAAATGGGTCTTTCTTCTTCTTCTTCTTCTATGTATAGATAATACATCTCAAAAATAAGGAGTATCCGTATCTTTTCATGGTATCAAAAGTAGTGATTTTATTTAATAATAATTTCTATAATGATATAGAGATCTTCCTCAAGATCTATTCATTCTAGAACCATTTACTCCAATCTACAACTGGGTAATGGATTCTATAGATCTCCCCCATATCTCTTATATGGAAGATAGTCTTTTCCTCAATAGAAATACTATTAGAGTTGTCACCACACAACTTAGGCATATTGTTTAAAAGAGCCAAAGATTGTTCATCATCTCTCACTTTGGGGAATGACCACTTATTTCCTTTCACTGAGATATTGAGCTTGTAGTCGATGCCTTTACGAACTCTAAACACAAGTTATAAATCCACAATATCAAGTAAGGAACTTCTTCCAGGCATCAAGGGTCTATCAACAATTGATAACTATTATGATTACCAACTATGAAATTCACATGTACAAGAAGAATACTTTTCTTCATTATAGTCTCCACTTGTGATAAGTCAAAGATTTTTAAAGATAAATGACCTAATATTGAAAGTGTCAATCCATTTCACCCAAAGAATTTTTTTACAAATAGAAACATGCCACATATTCTTAAGAATTCTATCATCCAACCAAACCTAATATGTGCCTTATACCAAGGTCACCTTCTTCCTTTGGCGTTCAAATTTTTTCCCAGGAAATGGTTTGCAGTTGTGTTGTCTCATCTTTTTCACCCCGAATAAATATTGTAATGATTTATTCAATTTTAACATTATATTGTTTGTAAGGGGAAGGAAGTTGTCTAGAACATGTGGTAGGATGACAACGTGGAAATAGATAATTCTATTCTACCTTCCATCGATAGAAATTTCTTCTTCCATCAATGTATCTTAGTTTTTGTTTTATCAACAATAGGTGAGCCCATATCCTTGGTAAGTGTAGCTATCATCATCATCATCTAAGCCTCGATACCAACTATGTTGGGTTCATCTACATTGATCATTCATTTCCATTTATCTCTATCATGGGACATATTCTGGTTGAGATGTAGAGATTCAAAATCTCTCTTTATAAGCTCATCACATGTTAAATTAGGACTTCCACTTATTCAATTTATTTTTCTTGACTCGATATCATTAAGTTTATCTATAACCAACTTTAAATCTAAGTACTTCATAAGTAGCTCTGAGATTAGAATACCACTTTATTCATCCATAGTAGTTATAGAGTCTTTAATCAATAAGATTTTACTTTTAAATTAGTTCATCTTTAAGCCTAAAATATATCCAAAGATTATAAGATCTTTTTAATGCTATGTTTACTACTGTCATCGGTGTTTGAGAAGATGAAGAGATCATCCACAAAAATTATGTGAGAAATAGAAAAATTATATGATGCATGGATGGGATGAAAAAAACTTTCCTTCACACAAGACTCAATGATTGTAGAAAGCCCCTACATGGATAAAACAAAGGGGTGAAGGAAAAGTGGATTCCTTTTTTAACACCATTAGTAGTATAAAATGAGTTGTAAGGAGTTCCATTTATCATAATATGAAATGAAGTTGAACTGAAGTAAGTCCTAATTGATTGAATTCAATAATCGACAAAGCACTTTTTTTAGATGAGGAAGAATGTAGTTCATGTTGATCGAATCAAAATCCTTTGATAAATATGCTTTTAAGCAAAGACTCTTATATCTACCCCACTCTACTAAAAGTGCTAAGAATTTCATTAGCTAGTAGAATCACATCACCAATGTTTCTCCCCTTAACAAAAGCTACTTGGATTAGACTATTGAAATTTGTCATAATATTCCTCAATCTATTTGCATGTATCTTAGTGATGAATTTTTAGACAACATTACATAGAGATATAGACATGTAAAATTTGATAGTACAATGTCCAATACTTTGGGAATATGAATGAAAAAGAATCCTTTACTTTCTGTAAGAATCGTTGAATTGTCAAAGAAATTAAGGACAACATTTACCACATTATCACCAATAATTTCACAATACACCTTCTAGAAGAAGGCATTAAAGCCATCAGGCCCAATGGCCTTATCAATATACAAGCTCTTAAACACAGTCTAGACCTTCTCTTTAGTGACTCATCTTTTGAGATAGTTAGCATGTTCTTCATATTAGAGTGGAAGCATCTAGTTATCATATCACACCCAGTTCACATTTGAATGTAAATTGAACATGCCATCATAATACAATGTAATATGATATGTAACTACATCTAGATCTAAGCATAAATTGCCATTGATTTCCATCTTGTATATATTATTTGTCAATCTTCTAGGTTTTAGAGTAGTATAAAAGAACCTTGAGTTTTTGTCTCATAAGCCATAGTGTCGGATCAAAAGGGATTTAGAGGGGGGTGAATAGAGCTAAAAATCACTTCAACTAAATTCATTAGACCTTCAAATTACTTCAACAAGTAGGATAGAAAATATGGAATTTGATGTGCAACTTAAACATACATAGAAAGGATAAGAGAGATTGAAAGAGATCAAGAACAAGCTATGTAGAGTGGTTCCAAACTCCAAATTAGGAGATTGTAGATCCACGACCTAAAGAGGTCAAGCCCTAGGAATTTGCAACCATTGCATACTTATATTCCATTACAAGACATACAATAAGATCTTCCTTTTGTAGGGCAATGATACCTAGCCTTTCTTTTTGAGGACCAAAAGGAGCCAGTAAACCTTACAAGGTCTTACCTATCCTTTGATCTAGAATCTTCAACCTCTATAAGGACTTACCCACTCTTGCATAAGGTGGACACCTTCACCAATAAGATCCCCTCTTGCATCGAGTCTTCCACCTTAAATAAATTACCAACTCTCCTCAATGATCTTCAAACTTCACCTTCTCCTTCACCTTGGAAAAGCTTTCACAAACCTTTCTCTTAAGAAAGAGATTGAGCAAAAGAAGATTTTAGAGATTTACAAGAGTACAATGGAGTAGCTCTCTCACACATAGCCTATATCACTCATAATGACATTTTAATTAGTAAGCAAGAGAGAGAAAGAAGATCTATGTAGACAAACACACTTAACTATATCTAGGAGCAAGGTAGGCTAACATGTGATGAAGCCCATGTTGGGTTTTATGGCCTCAGAGTGGGCAGTAGAAACAAAATTTTTATTGGCCATTAACCCATAGAAGTAGATCGCATCAATGACTATGTAATGGTAAGGATGGTTTTAGTGAGATATACATGGTCCTAGGGCTTACTCGGTGAAAATACCTCATAGCCATGTACAGTCTTCAACGCCATGTCTTGGACGGTGTATGTGCAGCTCTTGGTCTTCACCACGGACTATGGCTGACGTGTACTCCTGAGCGACAAACATCTCCTACCTCTACAGATAGTCCACACGGACCACCTAGAACTCCTTCCATTCTAGAAGAACTGGTAGGATAGAGACGACCCTCATGTTGGTGTACTAGCACCAACCTACTCTCCCAAACTCAAACTACTTTTCTACAGTTGTCTTTCCCTTGTTGTGCCTCCCTAGTCAGGTAGCACTTGCTCGGGCTCTCTGAGTTACCAAAATTAGAGAGGACAACAACTTTACAGAGCAACTGATATTCTGAGTTGTGTTCTGAGAAGCTCCCAGTACCCCTCTATTTATAGTAGAGGGTAGGGTCAGGGTTCCCAGTATGTTCGGGAGTAGAAGGATTTGGAAATTCCATGAATAGTTTATACTGCATCAGGCGAACCAATCATTTCATAACTGAAACAGTTGTTTCGCAAGGTGAGTCGATCGGTTCACTAGTGAACCGATCAGTTGGGAGTCTAAACCAGTCGGTTCAATAAGTGAACCAGTCGTTTCACTTCCCAGACTTGCCTATAATTGACTTTCCTTAATCATTTCCAACTAATTCAAATATTAACCCTTATTCCAATTAAATTGAATAAGTGAAATGTGAAAGTTTTCCTCCAACTGGGCAAATCCCAATTTCCTCAGTTGGCAGGACTGTGAGCCACCTGGTTCACCAAGTGAACTGGTTAGTTGGCTCACACCAGTCGATTGGCTCACCTAGGTGAACTGGTCAGTTGGCACACACCATCTGATCGACTCGTCTGGGTGAACTGGACAGTTGGCAGTCCTGACATTGGTAATGCAGTCCCTAATTGACCTGACACTCTAACCAACTAGTTCAACACTTGAACTTGATATTTCTTAGTCCAGTTAGTCAATTATATGTTTAATTGAGTACCTAAACACCTAGTCTCAATATAAACATCATTCATGGACAATCTCCTCTTCCAGGGGTATCCTATGTGTGTGACCCTACAGGTTCCAATTTAGTTGGCAGTGAATGTTCATAGCAACTTATGACATCACAAGCAATGAGCAGAATCTAGTAACTCATCATTGCTACCCAAGTAACTCAAAAAGTTGGAGAACAACTTCAACCTACAATCTATGATTAGTGTTACGATGATCGTATAGTTCCTTTGTGACTAACATCCGGATTGAACTCGAGGCATGGAATGTTATCCTCTTCAACATTCAATCCATGTTCCTTGACCTAGAGCAGACTGTCCGAGATGCATCTAAATTCACATATCATATATTGAATCACATGAGTATGGCCATACAATTATCAGTCTCACTTATCAAGGGGCCCTGGATATCATACTCCTTGTAGGAGGGACAAATCCCATATCTATCACTCACAGTCAAGTCCCCATGTGTCAAAGTCACCCAATCTCCACCGTTATAACAACCCATGTTTTAGGACTACATTTGATGATGTCAAAGTGTACTCAATGACATGTGACTTGTGATGGAGTGGGTTTTGGAAATCCATAAATCTCCAATAACATATTAGAATCCATATCTTGAGTTATAATGTGAGTTCTAAGTGTTTTGGTAAAGTTAGAATGTTGATTGAGATTTATTTAATGATTAATCTCTCTTTGAATGCACCTTCTTGAGGAATTTAATTGGATGACCTAACAATTGAGTTTTTGCACCAAATTTGAATAGAAGGAAGCTTGAGAGGTAGGGGAGCTATGGTTAAAATTTGGTGGCAATCGGATATCCCTAGAGGAAGTTATGAAGGTTTGATGTTTGGTGATTTGAGGTGCAATATTAGGGTTGATTAGCCTAAGTCTTTTGATTAAATAGATGTCACGCACCCTTGGTTGGGCTGCGTCTGCATGGGCAAATCTAGGCCGTCCACAGCTGATCCAGCGTCTGGGACCATTAGTTGAATGGGTCGCGGATGGGCTCAAACGAGGGACTCACCCAGATCGTTGGATTGAAGATCAAGGGCAGTGAGGTTGTCTTGTACCTTGCGGTTATATCTTTGACCCCAGGTAGCAACCACGATGTCGAGGTGCTCGCTGATCGTGGGTATGTGTGGGGGAGTCCAACAAGGTAGTTGGCTTCAGTGTGAGGAGAGGAGTCGGGCGACCCCTTATTTGGGCTTGATAGAGCTCAGACGAGGGAGTTCCACCCTCCCCATCTCTGTACCTCTCCATCGCAACCTACATGTTGGAGAGCAGGTTGTCGAAGAAGGAAGAAGTGGAGCTAGAGGGGTGTCCGAAAGAGGATAAGAAGGTGGAAATGAAGGGCGTAGGTCTGAAAGGGAGATTCCTCATGGAAAGAGGCCTCAGATGGTAGACGCGCCAGGCACCGAGCTCAGTCACAGGTCTAAGGAGGAAGACAAAGTCGGGGGCACCTATGGAGTGTAGACCACCACAGATCGAGGCCATGGATGAGTTCGTAACTCACCCTGAAGCTGTTGGATCTTTCGGATCGACGCGGGAAGGAGTAGAGGCTTTTTGCCCCTTGTCTCCGCCGCAGCCAAGGATGGCGGCGGCGCTCCCGCCTAAATGGAGATATAGAGGGGTAGCCGAGGGGGCGAGGTGCCGTAGAGGCTTGGGGGTCTGCGACGAAGCCACTGGTGGCCCTGGAAGTCGATGAGAAGCCCTCTAGCTCCTTGGCCTGCTCGCCGGAGCCAGGTCATGCGGCGGCGGCTCCGTGAAACAGAGCCCCACTAGGGACTCGCGAGACAAGAGAGAGGGAGGCGGATGGGTCCAGCAGCAATAAACCGGCCCGATTCCAACTAGACCGGCCGAGCCGACGCTGAACCAGGGAGAACCGACCGTAACAGCAAGGAAGAGCGCCCTGCCACGTGGCCGTTTGTGATTCGCTGAAAAAGGTAAAATCCTAGATATAACTCAGATCGTAGATAAATCATAGAAAATAGCTCGATGCTCAGAAAAATATAAATAATATACCGTTTTTCTCAGAAAAATGCGTAGAACAAGATGGATGCATAATATGCTGCTTTTGAAGCTTATATATTAGTGATATCTCATTAATAGTGAAATGCTTAATTAATGGATAATAATTAGCAAACGATGACATAAAATTATGGGAAAATGTCAGTGACTCCATACTAATGTTTATAATCCATCTAATATCAGTGATCATGATGTTTATGTATGAAATCATGTAATTTGCTTAATATGTCTAATTAAGGCTTATAACCCTAAATAAAATGCAATAAAAAGATGCATGCTCAATAAATCATGGTAATTACAGAATACATTCATATCAGTAATTAGAAGACAATATGTAACTCTGAGATCAGTTATATATATATATAATTCATAGAAACATGATAATGACTCTTCATGTGATATAAAACCTTAATATGCTAAATGGATATGATCTAGAGTTAATATGTACACATAATCATATGTAATGCAATAATCAGATTATTGATCATAATCTGGAATACAACACCAGTAATGTCAATCCTAGATAACAAGAAGAGATAGGTAAGAAATAATTATGAGAATATCCTAAGGAGATAAGAAAACCTTAATATGGCAAATTAGGGCTAATAATCCTATATTAAATGTGATAAACGCATTAATGCTCAATAAATGATGAAACTCACAGAGTAAGCTCATATCAGTATATAAAACCTCAGTATTAATTATGAGACCATAATGATGCATAGAATCCATGTTATATGAATTGACCCTTAATACATGTTATAAAACCCTAATCTAGGTTAATGATGTAACCTAGGGTTAATTAATGTGCACAAAAATAATATGGAAGATAATGTTCAGATAATGAGTCATAACCTGGAATGTGACATCAGTATGATAATTCTAAGTCAGGAAGACAAGTAATAATGTATATAACCTAATGAGATAGGAGAAACCCTAATATGAACATGATTAGGGTTAAGATGAGATGTAGATGATGAGAACTTGATGATAGTATGTGGTCTTGTCTTGATCAGGGTTGACCAAGGATGTAGTTGACATCAGGAGTATATGTGATGAATAAGATGTCTTGATCTAAGGTACGCTATTACCTCTTACTTGGCTTATTATACAATATGCTTGTGCTATATGCGTAGTAAAATACTTGGCATATGATATTGATTGAAATGATTGTTCTTGTATGCTATGTTGCTTGATTTTCCATACTTATTGCTATGAACACTTGAAACATAATATATCTGTTCCATTATATGAAATCACTATATCTCTTTGGTAGCATAGTGCTAGTGAGTGATCTATCTCTTTGGTAAGCAGATCACATGTACAATGATCTATCTCTTTGGTAAGCAGATCATAAGGCCTGAATGCATCTATCCCATTGGTAGGCAGATGCACGAGCATATAATGGAAAAAAATGAGCTTAAAATAGATGTGCTCTCTTTTGTTAATGAATATCCTTGTGCAAGTATGTGCTTTTCTTATATTCTCCTGTTACTGCCAAGTATATTAGTTTTATCTTTTGCCAAGATATGTTGAGAGGTAAATAAAAGACACGTAGGCGTACTCAGTACAATATTCATGAAATATTGTGCTGACGTGTACCGCATGTAATCTTTTTGTTAGGTTGTGGTTATGCTCTTGAAGATCCAGGATAGGGAGAGTTGTGTAGCGAGCTGATGTTCAGGTGGACCTGTTGTCTTTAGATCCTGTTGTTTAGATGTAGTACATGTATATGTATAGTTTGCTGTTCTATATGTGATACCAAATGTTGTAACAATTCATGTTGTAATTATATGTTGAATGGTGAACATGTGTGTATGGTTTTATTATTGTTCATGTACATGTACTACTGTGTTTCCTTCTGACTTCCTCTGATTTTATTCTTCTTAGCCTAGTGTGGGATGTTTAAATTGGAATGCTCGCTGAGGTGAGGGTTTCAATTTGTACGTCTCACATCAGATTAAGTTTTAGAAAATCCGGGGACGTCACAGGTGGTATCAGAGCATGAGCAATAGCAAAGCCTAACATTTGCTCATTATGCAACTCAAAACAATAAAACCTTCAACTTAATAATATCTTTAGGGTTAGATTAGTCGTCTTTTAGAGACTAGATCTGACCTAGCCTCTAGGTTAGCACCTAGATGTCCGAGAACTAGGTCTAGACTGGTGCTTGTTGAGTAGCAAGTCCTTAGATGTCGTTCTTTCCTTGTAGTGCAGCGGTATGGGACGTTGCACTGTTTGGAAATGACGTGCATCAAGGGAAGAGAAACCCTAGACATATTGCGCACATTGTCTAGAGTAGCTACACTAGTCTACCCCTTGTTCTCACCCTTTTCACTAGTTTTCATGACACTGGACTCTCTACTATGTGTGGGACACTCGTTTTCAGGATTTGGTTTTTGATTCCAAACGAATCGAACCTCGATAGTTTTCTCTGACGCTTGTTTTATCGGAGAAAAACTATATAATATTTTATTATGTATATGTATTACAAAAATGTGTCCCCACACATGTACGAGTAGGAGGTGGTCAGGTGACCTAAGTGAAAGTGAATGACATCAGTCTAGAAGAGAGAGTAGTTCTAGATTAGATGTCTAGAGCCTTGTTAGAGTATATGATAGATGGAGTAGATGAAATATGTTTTGATGATATGATATAAGTCCTATATAGATGATATAAGATAGTTTGAGATGATCTATGTTTGTCTTTGAGGACATAGTTTAGTTTTGAGGATTCGAGATATGTTTTGATGATGCAAGTAAACAAGCTTTTATGAGATAAGATATGTTAAGTTAAGACAAGATGTGGATCATCCTGAGCCTCAAGCTCTTTTACGAAGGATGACCTCTAGTGTTAGGACCAGTTTCGGGGTTAACTCCAGGGAGAGTGAGACCCGTTGGGAGAAGGTTAGAGAACCTAAACTCCAAGATATGAGAATTATGAGATATGTGATATGATACGTCCTAAACTAGACTACTCCTGAGTGAATGAGTTGAGTTGCTTTATGTATGATTCCTATAGTTTGTTGAACCCTAGATGTCCTTGGGAAGACCAAACCCTAGAGTCAGAGAGAGGCTGGATATATGCGCATGTGAGTAGGAATATGAATGCCTATCATCTGGGTGAGGGAGAGAGCCCAAGACCCTGGAGGAGGTAGCTATGTTAGCTTCTGAGAAGCCTCATGCTCGGGTTGGTGGTTTCCCATATAGGAATCTAGTGGTTGCATGTATAAGAGAGTTTTGGGTAAGATGTTTCATGAGTAGAGACCCATGATGAGTATGTCATATAGTGTTTTGGTTTGTGCTTGTGGCTAGAGCTAATGAAGCTATTAGTTTGTGTCAACGAGGTAGACCCGAAAACCCTAAACCAAGGAGGGAGAATAAAATGTACGCATATGAGATACTCATAGAGTTGAGTTAGCTCAGAGAGATCGAGCATGGAACTACCCTCATGGTATGGGTTAGAGGAACCTCTTTTGACCTAAGTAAAGCTTTAGTATAATATTAGTTTCCTAGCACAGCCATGATAGAATATATGTAAGGATGTAAGTTAATCTCGAGATGTGACATAAGTAGATATGATATGATGAAAACCTAGAGATGGTTTAATATATGGAAATGCATACATGATTAACCATGTACATGAATAATGATGATATATTAAAGATGGTTAACCATGTACACAAATCAAGATGATAATGTGATATTGCCAGTTAATCTTGTGATAAATCACCAATAATTGTTTCAATTTACTATGAGTAAAGAAATAAGATCATATGAATGAAGCAGGTTGCATAGGATGTTAATCTGAATGCTTAATAAAGATGAAAAATATAGTTCGATAGTTAGCACCACATAATGTTTATGACACCTTGATGTATGAGTTAACTTTGGTTAACTTCTTTAGAACAAGGAATATGATGTAGAAACCCTAATTCATGGATAAAGATAAGGATGCAATCTAACATATGAGATAAGAAACGATATAACTAGAGTTTCTAAACCTTTGTTTGAGCCTTCTATGAAGTGAGGTTTCACCCTAGATGCTTTCAAAACCTCCTAAGAATGGTTTGGATAGGATTATGAAGCTTTGTTCTTGGATTTGTTACACCTAGAATAGTGCCTACATGTGGATGAAAGCAAGATAAGGTTTCCCTGGAAGTATGAGTTTGGTTTACTTTCGAGGACGAAAGTTCTTTTAAGATGTATATGATGTGACAAAGTGGATTTCTTGAGCTTAATTTCGAGGACGAAATATCTTTTAAGGTGTGTAGGATGTGATGGAGTGGGTTTTGGAAATCCATAAATCTCCAATAACATATTAGAATCCATATCTTGAGTTATAATGTGAGTTCTAAGTGTTTTGGTAAAGTTAGAATGTTGATTGAGATTTATTTAATGATTAATCTCTCTTTGAATGCACCTTCTTGAGGAATTTAATTGGATGACCTAACAATTGAGTTTTTGCACCAAATTTGAATAGAAGGAAGCTTGAGAGGTAGGGGAGCTATGGTTAAAATTTGGTGGCAATCGGATATCCCTAGAGGAAGTTATGAAGGTTTGATGTTTGGTGATTTGAGGTGCAATATTAGGGTTGATTAGCCTAAGTCTTTTGATTAAATAGATGTCACGCACCCTTGGTTGGGCTGCGTCTGCATGGGCAAATCTAGGCCGTCCACAGCTGATCCAGCGTCTGGGACCATTAGTTGAATGGGTCGCGGATGGGCTCAAACGAGGGACTCACCCAGATCGTTGGATTGAAGATCAAGGGCAGTGAGGTTGTCTTGTACCTTGCGGTTATATCTTTGACCCCAGGTAGCAACCACGATGTCGAGGTGCTCGCTGATCGTGGGTATGTGTGGGGGAGTCCAACAAGGTAGTTGGCTTCAGTGTGAGGAGAGGAGTCGGGCGACCCCTTATTTGGGCTTGATAGAGCTCAGACGAGGGAGTTCCACCCTCCCCATCTCTGTACCTCTCCATCGCAACCTACATGTTGGAGAGCAGGTTGTCGAAGAAGGAAGAAGTGGAGCTAGAGGGGTGTCCGAAAGAGGATAAGAAGGTGGAAATGAAGGGCGTAGGTCTGAAAGGGAGATTCCTCATGGAAAGAGGCCTCAGATGGTAGACGCGCCAGGCACCGAGCTCAGTCACAGGTCTAAGGAGGAAGACAAAGTCGGGGGCACCTATGGAGTGTAGACCACCACAGATCGAGGCCATGGATGAGTTCGTAACTCACCCTGAAGCTGTTGGATCTTTCGGATCGACGCGGGAAGGAGTAGAGGCTTTTTGCCCCTTGTCTCCGCCGCAGCCAAGGATGGCGGCGGCGCTCCCGCCTAAATGGAGATATAGAGGGGTAGCCGAGGGGGCGAGGTGCCGTAGAGGCTTGGGGGTCTGCGACGAAGCCACTGGTGGCCCTGGAAGTCGATGAGAAGCCCTCTAGCTCCTTGGCCTGCTCGCCGGAGCCAGGTCATGCGGCGGCGGCTCCGTGAAACAGAGCCCCACTAGGGACTCGCGAGACAAGAGAGAGGGAGGCGGATGGGTCCAGCAGCAATAAACCGGCCCGATTCCAACTAGACCGGCCGAGCCGACGCTGAACCAGGGAGAACCGACCGTAACAGCAAGGAAGAGCGCCCTGCCACGTGGCCGTTTGTGATTCGCTGAAAAAGGTAAAATCCTAGATATAACTCAGATCGTAGATAAATCATAGAAAATAGCTCGATGCTCAGAAAAATATAAATAATATACCGTTTTTCTCAGAAAAATGCGTAGAACAAGATGGATGCATAATATGCTGCTTTTGAAGCTTATATATTAGTGATATCTCATTAATAGTGAAATGCTTAATTAATGGATAATAATTAGCAAACGATGACATAAAATTATGGGAAAATGTCAGTGACTCCATACTAATGTTTATAATCCATCTAATATCAGTGATCATGATGTTTATGTATGAAATCATGTAATTTGCTTAATATGTCTAATTAAGGCTTATAACCCTAAATAAAATGCAATAAAAAGATGCATGCTCAATAAATCATGGTAATTACAGAATACATTCATATCAGTAATTAGAAGACAATATGTAACTCTGAGATCAGTTATATATATATATAATTCATAGAAACATGATAATGACTCTTCATGTGATATAAAACCTTAATATGCTAAATGGATATGATCTAGAGTTAATATGTACACATAATCATATGTAATGCAATAATCAGATTATTGATCATAATCTGGAATACAACACCAGTAATGTCAATCCTAGATAACAAGAAGAGATAGGTAAGAAATAATTATGAGAATATCCTAAGGAGATAAGAAAACCTTAATATGGCAAATTAGGGCTAATAATCCTATATTAAATGTGATAAACGCATTAATGCTCAATAAATGATGAAACTCACAGAGTAAGCTCATATCAGTATATAAAACCTCAGTATTAATTATGAGACCATAATGATGCATAGAATCCATGTTATATGAATTGACCCTTAATACATGTTATAAAACCCTAATCTAGGTTAATGATGTAACCTAGGGTTAATTAATGTGCACAAAAATAATATGGAAGATAATGTTCAGATAATGAGTCATAACCTGGAATGTGACATCAGTATGATAATTCTAAGTCAGGAAGACAAGTAATAATGTATATAACCTAATGAGATAGGAGAAACCCTAATATGAACATGATTAGGGTTAAGATGAGATGTAGATGATGAGAACTTGATGATAGTATGTGGTCTTGTCTTGATCAGGGTTGACCAAGGATGTAGTTGACATCAGGAGTATATGTGATGAATAAGATGTCTTGATCTAAGGTACGCTATTACCTCTTACTTGGCTTATTATACAATATGCTTGTGCTATATGCGTAGTAAAATACTTGGCATATGATATTGATTGAAATGATTGTTCTTGTATGCTATGTTGCTTGATTTTCCATACTTATTGCTATGAACACTTGAAACATAATATATCTGTTCCATTATATGAAAGCACTATATCTCTTTGGTAGCATAGTGCTAGTGAGTGATCTATCTCTTTGGTAAGCAGATCACATGTACAATGATCTATCTCTTTGGTAAGCAGATCATAAGGCCTGAATGCATCTATCCCATTGGTAGGCAGATGCACGAGCATATAATGGAAAAAAATGAGCTTAAAATAGATGTGCTCTCTTTTGTTAATGAATATCCTTGTGCAAGTATGTGCTTTTCTTATATTCTCCTGTTACTGCCAAGTATATTAGTTTTATCTTTTGCCAAGATATGTTGAGAGGTAAATAAAAGACACGTAGGCGTACTCAGTACAATATTCATGAAATATTGTGCTGACGTGTACCGCATGTAATCTTTTTGTTAGGTTGTGGTTATGCTCTTGAAGATCCAGGATAGGGAGAGTTGTGTAGCGAGCTGATGTTCAGGTGGACCTGTTGTCTTTAGATCCTGTTGTTTAGATGTAGTACATGTATATGTATAGTTTGCTGTTCTATATGTGATACCAAATGTTGTAACAATTCATGTTGTAATTATATGTTGAATGGTGAACATGTGTGTATGGTTTTATTATTGTTCATGTACATGTACTACTGTGTTTCCTTCTGACTTCCTCTGATTTTATTCTTCTTAGCCTAGTGTGGGATGTTTAAATTGGAATGCTCGCTGAGGTGAGGGTTTCAATTTGTACGTCTCACATCAGATTAAGTTTTAGAAAATCCGGGGACGTCACATGACTAGTGTAGTGAGTTCAAGTCTAAGAACCAAAATCACCACCATCACTATGAGAGATGATTGTGACTACCATTCCATGGTATCCAAGTATTACTCTCATGGTGGGTCTGTCCGATATACTATTCTCTAACATATATTTGTGTGCTTGACTTGATATCATATATCATGACTAATGAGACTCTGTCATCAATCAAAACACACTCTAGTCTTATGTATTACTGTTGTCTATTTTGCTTCCACAGTAATATTCGACTAGGGACATAACAAGAATGTATGTACTCTTATCATACATATGGTCTCATTATTCAAGTCCTCAACTTGAAGACATATCTCATCGAGTCACATAATTTTTTAGACATCTATTAAGTATGTGTCATCATCTCATGAGTGAGACTAACATAATAGACATAATTACCTTTATCATTATCAAATTAGGTATTTAATGCCTCTTCGCAATCATTATATGATTATCTCTCTAGGCATACTATACCAACAAACTCCCACTTTCACTTAGAGAAAACCACCCACTAATCATATTCCAAGTGATCTCAATATTTCCATCATGTTTCTGCTGCCCAAGTGCTTTTCTAGAGGGCAAGAAACATTTTCTTCAAGTCGGTATATTGCATGTTTCACATCCCCTCAGTGTACGATGACTCGTATGAGATGGAAGTGTTGTAATATGCTATCTGAGATTCCTTTGCCTAACTAGTAGCTCCATAGTTGTCACAAAATTACTACCGAGTCACCAATGGTTGGAACCTCCCATAAGTTCATCCATATGAACTTGTAGATGCATATAGTATCCTTTATAGTGTTCTTAACACTAAGGTACTTGGATTCTTATTGTAGAATTAATCAATTGTCTTATGTTTGAACATTTCCAACTACCAATTCTTATTCCCATGTCAAACACAATTTTGTCATTTTGGAAGCTTGCATCGGTGTAACTCTTTACACCCAACTCTTCTTTATTACCATAACTAAAGAACTAATCCTTTTAGTACTTCACAAGTACATAAAGATGTCCTTCATGGTATTCTAGTAACTCTTACTGGAGTTCGACAAATATCCATTCGTCATGTCCAATACATATGAGATAATTGGATATTTATATCATCTTTTCATACAAGATGATGATTTCATATCTTCCTGTCATGTCCAACACATACAAGATAATGAGGATGAGTTCATACATAATAGATCCAATTGTGAATGCATATGGCATCTATCCATGTGTTCCTTATTCTTCATAAGAATTGGGACACTTGGCTCTTGAGCGACTAACTCCATGGAACATGGACAAGTTTTCTCTCATCATGTTGAACCCTTTCAACATCTTGCCAATGTATGTTCTCTTTCTTAGGTCAAGAAGCCCTCTTGATCTATCTCTATAGATATTGATTCCTATCACATAGGATACTTCTCTAAAAACATTTTAGAATACACTTCATTTCCAGATTTTGTAGTATAAGGATGATACTCTCCATCAATATGTGGAATATATATATATATATATGATCCTACTAAATTCTTGTAATCACACATTACATCTTCATTCTGACTCAAGTCAAACTCTTTGACTATCTTGTCAAATTGAATATCTGGGTTTGAGGTGCTTACTTCAATCCAAAGATTGATCTATATATCTTTATGGACTTTATTTACATTATTGGATTTATAAAACCTTTAGGTTGTGTCGCGTACACATCTTACACAACATTCCATTTAAGGAATGCAATTTTTAACATCCATATGATAAATATCATAGTCGCATTAAGCTACAATAGCAACCATTATCCTGATGTATTAATCCTTCGTAATTGTTGAAAAGATTTCATCATGTTCAACACCTTGAACTTGTTAGAAACGCTTTTCAACCAACTTACCCTCCATTCCAGTCTTCTTCTGGAAGACTTAAAAGTACCCTATGGGTTTTACCCCTTCAGGTGGATCAACCAAAGTCATACTTTGTTGATGTACATGGAGTCCATCCATATCTCAGTTTCTGGCTCTCATTAGCTTCTAGGTAGATTGTTGACTCTTCATATGATCAACTCACCGCCTTCTTGTCTATAAGATATCATATATCATTCAAGATTTAGGCGTGTTCTACTAGAATCATGAGTTATGTGTGTTACTTAAGGAACTTTGAGATTCCCCAACATTTTTTGATTCTCTTTATTCCCAGTGTTAAGCGTGTGCCAAAAAGCAAATTTGAAGTTTTGCTAGTAATCACACTTTGACTTATCAAGGTGTGATTCCTTCTTTCTGATACACTTCTCATGATACACTATCATTGTGTTTCTATCAGACTGAATTCCAGTGTCTTTCCTACAATTTACCCACTTTTGAGCTTTTATTTTCTTTTTAGTCCTTTTGGACCTTTTTCCTAAATTTCCCATCCTTTTGTATCTTCTTTGGCCTCAATATTGAAATTGAGCAAAGTTTGATGATGAAATCTATATTTTCCCCATTCATGTCAATGAATGGATTTTTTCACAAATGCTCCAAATTAATGTGATAATTGGGTCTAATTATGCAATATGACCATTAATGATAGATAATTAGTGGATAATTTCTATTTGGAGCTTTTATCTCTTTTTGGGTAAGATATGAGTAATGATGTGTATTTGAATTAGTTATGAGTGTAATTAACCCTTGGTCTTTCTCTCTCCTAAAAAATGATAGTAATACATGAAAAGATGCTATTATGTTGAGATATGACTCTTAATGTTGATATGTCTTGAAATTCACTCAATTATGTCATTAAAAGACTATCTTCACATTAATCACTCATTTTATACTTTAATATATGCATTAATAGTCAATATATTAATTAAGGGCTAAACCATCTGATTTATGAGGAACTAATTTCATAGCATTGTCCTAGGAGTCATGATTAACCTATGGTCCAAATTTTGTGGCTATTGGACTTTATTTGACCCCTCAAATTGATTTTATAAGTTTTAATATAGTGCAACTATAGTAGATGAATTGATTTTTGCATTGATTTCATTGTCACTCTAAGGTTGCTTCCATTTCTCTGTCACGCATCCAGTTCCCCTTGGATCTCAATCTGATAGCTGGAGAGTCACCCTCCTCCTCCAGTTACGCAAGCATCCTAGTCTCCTGACTCCTCAATCTCGTTCTCACTCCCCTCTTCACCAAATCAGCCAATTCAAGTTCTGTTGGCTTCGTCTCCTCAAGTCGATCGCTTTGAGCCATCACTCATCTTCTTCTCTTCACGGAGCATGAAACACCAATTTGGGCTCTTCGTTTGTTCTCTGCGGCGAGATTACAGAGAAGGGTAGAGTTCCGCTCTTGCCTACTTAAGGCCGGGAAAACCATCCTCGGTCCCCAAACATCACTCCTCCACGCTCAATTGGCCCTAGGCTTCCCTCAGTCACCCTGACCTACTCGAAGTGCATCTCCGGCGATCTTGGCCACTCCTCACATCTCTGGCCATCTTCTGATCAATTGGATACTCGGTAAGCAACTAGGACCTTTATCCTTCCCTCTCCTACCCTCTTCTTGGCCCGCGGGTACCCCAAACGTTGGGGCCTATAGCCTGGTTTAGACCTCCATCATCGTCGCATATGTCTTAGGTTTTTGATGCTCCTCCGACCTCGTTGTCACCTCCGTTCTATTTGCCTTGAGCTTGCATTCGATTCCAAGCCCTTGGCCTTATGTTTGTCGGCCCCAATACTCAGTTTTGATCCCCGCCTTACTCCTCTGTTCCGGTGGCATCGCAGCCTGGTTTCTTTCCTCTCGGGCACGCGAGTGTTGGTTCTGTAGGTCGCTACGACCTGGATGAAGTGAGGAGTTCATCCCCGGCCTTAGTTGAGGTCTTCGCATTTGGTAGTGATATGGGATAAAGGAGCTCAAACTCCAGTTTCCTGCTCAATGAAATGCCATTGCCATGTAGTAGAGAAACAATCTAGGTCAGTCAATGACCGAGATGTCCATGCCCCTTCGATCAGTCAATTGATCGAACATGGGCATTATTGTCTTTTCACCCATGTTCTATCTCTCTTCCTCAAACAATCATCATGATCAATGACTGAACTACCCTCATGAAGTTAATTACATTATCTATGCCCAAAGGGTATTATGGTAATCTAGCTCTCTCTCTCTCGCAAGCCTTTTTTGCCTACATGGTTTTTTCTTGCAATCTGATTGGTCTAGTTTCTTTAATTCATAGTAAATTGGTCCTTGCTCGGAAAAATGCAAATAAATAGTCGTTGGAAAGGATTTTTCACTTAAAATATGATTTTATGGTTTTTGAGTCCTGATTCTCAATGATTTTCCGAAGTTTGCTTTGAATGCCATTTTGGGTATGATAAATGTTATAAAAATGATAAATAATGCATTTTAACTCCAAATTGAGAAATAAAATATGTTTTCCTAATTAGTGAAACCTAAGTGAGATTTTGGTCCTAGTTTTGAGTCCTAAATTAAAGGTTTCTAAAGAAGGTCTAAAATGAGTATCTTTTATACACCTTATGCTTTAATGCATACTAATATATGTGAAATATTTGTAATTAGGGAAAATGATCTTGGATACACTCTAATTGGTGATAATGACGGTTATGTGAATCTTCAATAAGGTATGTGATACCTATTTTGTGTATTTTATGAATTTTAGATCTATGTGCAAATAATCCTATTCTTCAGTTGGGCTTTTACTCAATCCCTAATTTCCTAATGAGGCAATTGCTAGCCTTAGAATCTCTCTCTATTGCCTATATTGGCTCATCTACTTGGATTAATTGAATAATGCTATTGCCAATGTTGGATCATTCATTTATTGAGATTGTTTCATGGGTTTTATTCCCATTTTTCTATGTTGCAAATGTTATTTATATTTTCACTATTGCCAAGTGAATTGGTCTGCATGATATATTTATTGGACAAATGACAATGTAGTGTACATGAGTACAAACCACCCATAGAGGGCATTCGCCCTAGAGGGATGTGGCCACTCCCCTCATATTATATTTTGGGGAATGTGACCACTCTTCCCCGAAGGATGCGACCACTCCCTTCGTATTATATATTTGTAGGTGTTTGGGAATGTGACCAATCTCCCTCACCTATTGGTGTAGGTCTGGTAGGTGCCTCACCCAACATTGGTATGATTTTGTGTCATAATATTATTCATGCTATGTGATTTTTGTTGTTGATTAAACTATGGCAGTTCTCTATTACTTATTTAATTATTTGTCTCATGCACTTGCAACCCCTTAATATTGTGAATCATTTTATTATGCAATGTTGTACCTTTTTATGTTTCCTTATTCCTCTTGATTAACACATACTTTTGTCTCCCTTTTGCTGGGTGATCCTAACCACCCAGGTATAGGATCAGAGTGCACATTCGAAGCTTGATGAACCAGCCTAAGGCTAGGACTATGAGTTCAACCATCTAGCTTGGACTTAGCTATAGCTATCTATATATTAAAATTTTCTTGTTTGGAGACAAGTTGATTTGGTTTTAGTCTTCCTCTACCTAGATCCTATTGTTTTGTATAAAGTTGTACACCCTTTTGGGAAATTTTGTAAATTACTCTTTATACAATTGAATATAGTCAAAGTTTAAAATTTTGTTGCTTCACACTGGTGTTTTTGTTTGCCATGAGTTTTTAGTAGAGACTATGTCTTTACAACATGGTATCAGAGCATCAAGGTAGTCAAAGTCTTAACTAATTCAATTTGTCTCCTAGTTAAAAACCCTTACCTTATATAGTTTCCCTTTAGAAAAACTTTCACCTTAGAGTTGACTAATGATGAAAGATTGATTTAGGACATCAAAATTTCCTATTAGAAATATAATTTGATCAACTTTTGGTGATTAGTCTCTTAGGTTGCTACTAGGGCATAAGTTGAAAGCAAAGATGTCTAGAAAGGGTCAGGGTCTAAGGGCTGGCAATATTTTCCTCCGCACCACTAGTTTGGCTTACGAGGACTCCCAGATCCATATGACACCGGCCTGGCCTAAGCTGATACTGATTGTCCAAAATATCATACCTTTAGGCAAATTATCTTATTGTTGAGTAACCTTTTGAACCTAGTATATGATGGTTTGGTTAGCCAAATAAAACATCTTATATTCCATAAGTTCCTTATGTGAGCCTTAGATTTTCATGGTTGGGAATATCCTACCTTATACTAGACTTTGAAGTTTGGTGTTTAGTCAAACAACTAAGTGTTGCGTCTCATACATAGTTTTACCTCAACCCTTTGAAAAAGTGGGCTTTAGTAGTAGTGCTTTTTATACCTTGATAGATTTTGGAGTTTCTGATTTCGAGGACAAAATCCTCTTTAAGGGGGTGGAGTCCCTTAATACATCAAGTTACTATGTTTTGGAAACCCTAACTCCTTAGATAAGAGGTTAGCATGTTCATATGGTTAGTGTTGGACAAACAAATTATAATTATAATTCATCTTGTTTGTTTATACACAAATAAATATATAATAAATCATCTAAGAGGATAGTTCATATGCTTGAACCTTAACATAATCTTGATACACTTAATGTTGACCATGTCACCCCAATAATATGGTTAGTAAGATAAATGGTTCTAATGCATCCTTATCATGCATAACATGTAATGGCCAAACAAAAAAATCTGCACTGCGCTGCGTAGCTCCAGCTCCATCTCTAGTTTGGGAGGTTTCGCCATGGTCGTCTCTGGCCCGGCCGGCCCATTTGAATCCACCTCCACCACCAGCATTCCCTCATCCTCTGCTACCCCCACCACCACCACCTCCAACCCTACCACCCCCACACCCTCGCTCTCTCCTCTCCCTCCCCCCTCAGGTTCTAGAGGAGGTTCGTTGGGGTTTCTGACCCCCGAGCGGATGTCACGATGGGATGAGCCTAGGCGGATATACTCTCTAGGCCTATGTCAGTCCAGAAGAACTGCAGACTTGTCGTGTTACCTAAGGATCCTAAAGCCCCTTTTTTCCAATCAGAGGATGGATGGCTGTGGACGAAGTTCACCCCTCCGATAGTCAAGGACCTGGATGATTTTCACAAATCCTCCATCATCGTGCAGGTGATGGGAAGGAAAGTAGTCATCCAGTAGATCTATGGGTGGATGATGTGGATGTGGAGACCTATGGGTGAGCTTCAAGTCTCGCCTCTCAAAGACGGCTTGTTCTTGGCGAGGTTTGCCAATGACAGTAATATGCGGGTAGCCCTCAAACAAGGACCCTGGTTCTTCGAAAACCAGTTGGTCCTCACAAGGCGATGGACTCTACAGGCTGATGTATGTTGCGTGGGCCTCACTTCGGAGCCCATCTGGGTCACCTTCCATGATCTGGGGAGACATTGGACCAGAAGGGCGTTGACCATCATAGGCTTTGCGCTGGGAGTTTTGAAGGTTGTGGACTTTTGGTTGGACGACAAGTTCACTGGAGCCCCACATCTCTGTATTGAAGTGGGCACTGATAGGGTGTTGTCTCCGATTGTAATGGTGGAGATGCCTGAAGGGGATGCGCTCAAAATCAAAGTGGTTTACAATGCGCTCCCTGAGCAGTGCCATGAGTGTAAAGCGTCCAGTCATTTTCCAGGTGTGTGCCCAAGTGAGAGAGTGGCTCACGAAGAACCACCTATTATCTGGGGTAGTTCCAGGAGCAGACAACCCCAAAGGAGAAACAAGAAAAGAAATGCCAAGGGCATGGAGAAGGCGATTGATAGTTCAGTCTTGATTGTTAACCAAAAAGTGGAAGATGGAGGCACTATGAACCAATCGACTGAGTTCACGGCTGCATCACAGGAGGCAAGAGTTGAGGAGGAATGGGGTGCTTACCAGATCATGGAAAACCCAGTGGGGGTGAACGATACTTCTGAGGTGTTGATCACGGTGGCTGAGAGCTTTGTGCCTGGGGAGGTGTTGAACGCTAGCATCACTTCTGATGTGGAGGCCGGCGAGATTGACCCCTCTTCTAACCCGTTCCAGGTTCTAGATGATCAGGAGTCTGAGGATATCATGATTCCTACTCCAAGGAGGGTCAACACTAGATCTCAAATACCTATCAAGACCACAAGTGGTAACGGCAGTGCTGGAGGTAGTGGCAGGGGAGTTAGCACCCGCAAAAGGGGTGTTGTGTCCATTCTGTCCAGATGAAGCTCCTCACCTGGAATGTGTGTAGTGCTTCCCGGCCTGGTAAGCAGAGAACGCTACGACAGGTGATTGGGGAGAGGAATGTGAGCATTATCATATGTGTTGAGACCAGAATTAAAAGAGAGGTTGGGCATAGGACCAAAACTCTCTTTCCAAATGGATGGGAGGTGGTCTCTAATCTTGATGATATTGAGGGCGGTAAAATCGCAGTGGGCTGGGATCCTAGAGTGTGGGATATCCAAATGATACAGATCACACCTTAATTGGTCCTTCTCAGCTGCATTAACACGGGCGGGTGGCACTGTGTTATATCAGCAGTGTATGGTTCCAACTATGAGAGCAAGAGGTGATTTTTGTGGGATACCATTGTCTCCTCCACTCAATATGATTTACCCCAGCTTGTGATAAGGGATTTCAACTAGGTTCGAAGGGCAAGAGAGAAGAAGGGCGGTCTTCCTATCCCTGACTCTGTTCTTAGTAGGTTTAATGTTGCGGTGGATGCGGCTAAACTTTTGAAGATCAATTCTAAAGGAGGCATCATCACATGGCATAACAAGAGGAAGCTTGTGCACAGAATTTCCAATAATCTCAATAGAGCACTGGTTAACGAGAAGTGGTTGGACACCTTTCCTAATGAAGAGATCAAGTTAGGGGCACACCCCAACAACGACCACTATTGGATGGAGTTGGAGCTTGCGGTGGTAGCACCCCTAACAGACCCTTCCGCTTCCTAAACCACTGGCTCTCTTGGCCAAGTTTTGAGGGAGTGGTGAAGGAAGTGTGGGGGAAGCACGTTGAAGGGAATCCTATGTTCTGAACCATCACTAAGATGAAGAGTGTCAAATTGGCCTTGAAGGAGTGGTCAAAAGTGTTGGTGGACCTTTTGAATCTGATCAAGAAGGCTAGAACCAAGTTTGAGGCTGCTGCTGCTAAACTCAGACAGGATCCAACGTCTGAGGAGTTGATGTTAGAGGAAGAGTAGGGCAGTAAACGTGTCCTCCAGTTAGAGAACACAGAGGAGGTCAGTTATTGACATAGAAGCATAATTAAGTGGATTCGGGATGGTGATTGTAATTCTAAAGTTTACCATGTTGTGGTTAAGAAAAATAAAATGAAAGACCACATCCACAATCTCATCAATTCGGAGGGTAGATTGGTGGATGAGGAGGCCAACATTGGAAATATGGCGGTGGAGTTATTCCAAAGTTTGTATAATTAGGACAAAGATGGGGGTCATATTAGTTGCCCCCTTATGTAGAGAATCATGGATGCTATGAACAGAGAGTTGTTGAAGTTAGCCTCAGATGAGGATATCAAAGCTGTAACCTTCTCTATTGGTGCGTCTAAAGCATCGGGACCGGATGGTTTCAACGTGAAGTTCTTACAATCCTGTTGGGATATAGTGAGTGAAGACATTTGTCGGATGGTGCGATGGTTTCTTATGGGGGGGCAGAATGGTTAGGCAGGCTAATCATGCTTTCATCAGGCTCATTCCAAAACACAAGGCGGCTTCTAGCATGAATGACTGTCGGCCAATAGTGTGTTACTTGGTCATTTATAAAATTGTGGCCAAGGTTATTATAAGTCGATTAAAACCCATCAGGTTGTCTATCATCTATGTGAACCAATCAACGTTCATCAAAGGAAGGTCCATTGCGTATAATGCGCTCCTGGCATTGGAGTTTATGCTGAATTTTCAGGTCAAGAATCGTTCCAAGAAGACATGTGTCAAAGTTGACATATCAAAAGCTTATGACCATGTTAGCTGGCCTGGGCTTTAGAGTACTATGCAAGCAATGGGGTTTGACAGGAGATTCATTGAGGTAATTAGACAGTGCATCGAAACTACTTCCTTCTCTATTCTGATCAATGGTGTTCCCAAAGGCATGTTCCAGGCTTCCAATGGGTTGAGACAGGGTGATCCTTTATCACCCCTATTGTTTGTGATTATCATGGAGAATCTATCCTATTTGTCTAATGTTGCGGAGGAAAATGGGTTGTTGAAAGCCTTTAGTGTCAAGGGGACTAAGGTCCTTAATCACATGATATTTTTGGATGATGTGCTCTTCTTCATATCGGGACATGCTAAGTAACTCAGGGGACTGAGAACTATTCTCCATAAGTTTGGGAAAATTACAAGACTCTACATCAGCGTTATGAAGTCCCGCATTTTCTTCTTGAAATCCTATGACACAAGGAGAGGCAGGCTTAAGGATGCTATTGGAATCTTGGCAGGGAGGTTCCCCACTAGGTATTTGGGTGTACCTATTTCTGGTGGGATGGGTAAAGGAGCTAACTACAAGGGTTGTGTTAACAACCTGTGTAACACAGTGGAGAAGTGGTCTAGCATTCAGGTCTTGTTGGAAGGAAGGGTCGTTCTTGTCAACTTTGTTCTTAATAGAAAAATTAGATTCTGGTGCAGGCTCGCGGAGATGTCGGGGTTCATTTTGGATAAGTTTAGAGTTGTCATTGTTGGTTTCTTCTGGAGTAGCAATGCCCATGCTATCTCTTGGGACATGATAGGGCAACCGTATTACCATGGTGGGCTGAACATTAGGGACCCGGCTCAGATGGCATGGGAAGCAACAGCTAGGAGGATACATGACCTGCTGACAAACTCAGACTCCCTTTGGGCAACATGAATGACTATCAGATATAATAGTCATGATCATCTTGACAACGGGTTGCAGGTTTCCAAATGATGGGGGAGAATGAAGAAGGTCTGGCTGGAAATCAAGGATGAATACAACAATAGTTTCGGGTTTTGGCAACTGAATGGTAACCATAAGCCGTGGATTAGTCTTTGATTTAAGCCTTGTGTGGTGTGGGATCCGTTTCTATGGCACAAGAAGAGATGCCCCAAATGGAGTTTCTATTCCTACAGAGCCATCATGAAGAGACTCCCTACCAAAGACAGACTCGTCAGGTGGGGTCTGAATGTTGATCTGCGGTGCCTACTTTGCTCTGTGGAAAATGAAACCCACAAGCATTTTTTTTAATGTAATTACTCCAAATACCTATGGAGTAGGATGGCTCTAAAATGTGGTTGGGGTGGTTCACCTCCTAACAACATGGATGACATTATCCTGTGGATGTATGAGAAGACACGTTGTAACACCAAGGATAGACCCTTGGTGGGTGTGGTTTTTTCTATCATCATATTTTTTGTTTGGGCAGAAAGGAATAGCAGGCTTCATGGGAAAGAATCCTGTGACAATCTTTTGGGTTTCGATACTATTGTAAATAGACTGAGTTGGCTGGTTGGAACCAAGCCTGAACTCTTGAAAGGGTTCAATACCCTTATAGCTCAGAGGTGGGATCTTTTGTAGATCTTGTATAGTATTTGGGATTTTGTGAGCTCCCTTATATGCTTTTTTGTTGCTTAATGATATTTTATGTTATCCAAAAAAAAACATGTAATGGCCATGTTGACCAAAACACCTAACTATATACACATCTATATATATCTTTGATGCCTTCATTATACATTAGTGACATTAGGTGTCATCATCATATCATATCCCTTGATACATATACATGGATTATAATCACATTATTATATTTGAGACCATGTTATCAACATATGTGAGGTATAACACCCTATTCTCTAATATACATCTCATTAATCACCTTATCATGATTTTTGTATGTAAATCAATTCATTGATATTTTATGTGTTTCATATTGTCCACTAAAATGCATGTAATGACACAAATATGATAATGAGTAATTGGATTCACATGTGTATGCATACATGCCTAATGTGATGTTAAATATGTATAATTCATATCATGCAGTGTCATAGGAGAAAATGATTAATGATGTCATTAACATGAGTATGATAGTTAATGTGACATTATTTTGGATTATTATAAGCTTAATAATTTGTTTGATAATATTATATTTTTCTTACAAAATAATCTGTGATAATTCTATATGATGGTTCTATGAGGTTAATGAAGATTAGATTTAAGTTATTATGGTTTGTGACCTAATACATTAATAGATGCTGAGATTACTTAGTAAACCCTAATTGTGTTTAAAACCCTTATAAGGGGAATGCATATGTTTTGGTACATAATGTTGAGCTGTGATCCTTGTTACAACAAATGTGAGTAAAATATGTCACATGTAATAGAACAATAAAGATGATGCTTTTTCATGATGGAGATTATGCTTATAAGCCAAAATATCTTTATTGTTATGTTTGATAAAAGGCTATATATATGGTGAAAACCTTAGTGAGACTAGGCTTATGTATAGAGCTTGTGAAGTACCATAGATTTGAAGTAACACCTAGTTACCTAATGTTGGGATGTTACACACTCACCCATTCTTCGCTCTTATTGTGATTTTGGGGACGAAATCCTCTTTCAGGGGTGGAGTGTTGTAACAGACTGAATTCTAGGGTCTTTCCTACAATTTACCCACTTTTGAGCTTTTATTTGCTTTTTAGTCCTTTTGGACCTTTTTCCTAAATTTCCCATCCTTTTGTATCTTCTTTGGCCTCAATGTTGAAATTGAGCAAAGTTTGATGATGAAATCTATATTTTACCACATTCATGTCAATTAATGGGTTTTTGCACAAATGGTCTAATTAATGTGATAATTAGGTCTAATTATGAAATATGACCATTAATGATATATAATTAGTGGATAATGTTTATTTGGATCTTTTATCTCTTTTTGGGTAAGATATGAGTAATTATGTGTATTTGAATTAGTTAGGAGTGTAATTAACCCTTTGTCTTTCTCTCTCCTAAAAAATGATAGCAGTACATGAAAATATGCTATTATGTTGAGATATGACTCTTAATGTTGATATGTTTCGAAATTCACTCAATTATGTCATTAAAAGATTATCTTCACATTAATCACTCATTTTATACTTTAATATATGCATTAATAGTCAATATATTAATTAAGGGCCACACCATGTGATTTACGAGGAACTAATTGCATAGCATTGTTCTAGGAGTCCTAATTAACCTATGGTCCAAATTTGGTGGCTTTTGGACTTTATTTGACCCCTCAAATTGATTTTATAAGTTTTAATATAGTGCAACTATAGTAGATGAATTGATTTTTGCATTTATTTCATTATCACACTAAGGTTTCTTCCATTTCTCTGTCACATGCTCGGTTCCCCTTGGATCTTGATCTGATGGTTGGAGAGTCATCTTCCTCCTCCAGCTGTGCAAGCAGCCTAGTCTCCCAACTCCTCGATCTCGTTCTCACTCCCCTCTTCACCAAATCAACCGATTCAAGTTCTGTTGGCTTTGTATCCTCGAGCCGATCGCTTTGAGCCATCACTTGTCTACTTATCTCCACAGAACACGAAATTCCCATTTGGGCTTTTTGCCTCTTCTCTGCAAAGAGATTACAAAGAAGGGTAGATTTCCCCTCTTGCCTACTTAAGGCTGGGAAAACCATCCTCAGCCCCTGAATATCACTCCTCCACGCTCAATTTGCCCTAGGCTTCCCTCAGTCACCCCGACCTACTCGAACTGGATCTCTGGTGACCTTGGCTACTCCCTCACATCTCCGACCATCTTCTGATCAATTGGATAATCCGTAAGCAACTAGGACCTTTGTCCTTCCCTCTCCTACCCTCTTCTTGGCCCGTGGGTGCCCCAAACGTTGGGGCCTATAGCCTGGTTCAGACCTCCACTGTCGCCACATAGGTCTTAGGTTTTTGATCCTCCTTCGACCTCACCGCCACCTCCGTTCGATTTGCCTTGAGCTCATGTTTGATTCCCAACCCTTGGCCTTGTATTTGTCGGCCCCAATACTCGATTTTAATCCCCGCCTTACTCCTCTGTTCAGGCGGCGTCACAGCCTGGTTTCTTTACTCTCGGGCACGCGGGTGTTGGTTATGTAGGTCGCTACTCGATGAAATGCCATCACCATGGTAGTAGAACAACAATCTAGGTCAATCAATGACCGAGATGTCCATGCCCCTTTGATCAGTCAATTGATCGACCATGGGCATAATTGTCTTTTCGCACATGTTCTATCTCTCTGTCTCGAACAATCATCATGATCAATAACTGAACTACCCTCGCGAACTTAATTACATTATCTACATACCAAGGGTATTATGGTAATCTGGCTCTCTCTCGCGCGCAAAACTTTTTTGCCTACATGGCTTTTTCTTGCAATCTGATTGGTCCAGTTTCTTTGATTCATAGTAAATTGGTCCTTGCTCATAAAAATGCAAATAAATAGTCGTTGGAAAGGATTTTGTACGTAGAATCTGATTTTATGGTTTTTGAGTCATGATTCTCAATGGGTTTTCTAATTTTTCTTTGAATGCAACTTTGGGTATGATAAATGTTCTAAAAATAATAAATAATGCATTTTAATTCCAAATTGAGAAATAAAATATGTTTTCCTAATCAGTGAAACCTAAGTGAGCTTTTGGTCCTAGTTTTGATTCCTAAATCAAAGGTTTCCAAAGAAGGTCTAAAATGACTATCTTTTATACACCTTATGCTTTAATACATACTAATATATGTGAAATATTTGTAATTAGGGAAAATGATCTTGGATACACTCTAATTGGTGATAATGATGGTTATGTGAATCTTCAATAAGGTATGTGACACCTATTTATGTGGATTTTATGAATTTTAGATCTATGTTCAAATAATCCTATTCTTCAATTGGGCTTTTACTCAATCCCTAATTTCCTAATGAGGCAATTGCTCGCCGTGGAATCTCTCTCTCTATTACCTATATTGGCTCATGTACTTGGATTACTTGAATAATGCTATTTTCAATGTTGGCTCATTCATTTATTGAGATTGTTTCATGGGTTTTATTCCCATTTTGCTATGTTGCACATGTTATTTATATTTTCACTACTGCCAAGAGAATTATTCAGCATGATGTATTTATTGGCCAAATGACAATGTAGTGTACATGAGTACAAACCACCCATAGAGGGCTTGCTCCCTAGATGGATGTGACCACTCCCCTCATATTATATTTTGGGGAATGTGACCACTCTCCCCCAAAGGATGTGACCACTCCCTTTGTATTATACATTTGTAGGTGTTTGGGAATGTGACCACTCTCCCTCACCTATTGGTGTAGGTCTGGTAGGTGCCTCACCCTGCATTGGTATGATTTTGTGTCATAATATTATTCATGTTATGCGATCATTGTTGTTGATTAAACTATGGAAGTTCTCTATTACTTATTTGATTATTTGTCTCATGCACTTTAAACCCCTTAATATTGTGAATAATCTTATTATGAAATGTTGTACCTTTTTATGTGTCCTTATTCCTCTTGATTAACACATACTTTTATCTCCCTCTTGTTGGGTGATCCCAACCACCCAGGTATAGGATCAGAGTGTGCATGGGAAGCTTGGTGAACCATCCTAAGGCTAGTACTATGAGTTCAACCATCTAGCTTGGGCTTAGATATAGGTGTCTATATGTTAAGTTGTTCTTGTTTGGAGACAAGTTGATTTGGTTTTAGTCTTCCTTTACCTAGATCATGTTGTTTTGTATAAAGTTGTACTCCCTTTTGTGAAATTTTGTAAAATACTCTTTATACAATTGAATATAGTCAAAGTTTAAAATTCCTCTACTTCACACTGGTGTTTTTGTTTTCCATGAGTTTTTAGTAAAGACTATGTATTTATAATGTTTTAGATGGAGTCCATTGTGATACATTACCATGATCATCCAGAAGGTTCTCAAACTCTTGGTTCATAGTATCTTCGAATAGATAATATCGAAATTTCATACTTATACCAAGTTTGTTATGTACTTCATTTATGATCTCCTTGAACACTTCAAGATATTCATGTTTGCATTTCACTAAATACAAACTATCATATCTACTAAGGTCATCAGTAAATACATTGAAGTACTAGTGATTACCTTTAGCATTTATTTTGAAAGGTCTATATACATCAATATGCATAATCCTTAATAAAATAATCATTCTCCCACTACATCTAGTGAAGAACCTTGGTCATTTTGCACAGTAAATGAGATTAGCATGTCTCTATTGGTTCAACAACCAAAAGAGTCTAGGTATCCATCATATGGATTCAAGAAATGCAATTTCCATTTATGCGCTCTAGATGACATCGCTATAGGCATTCAAGTTTGAGTTATTTATGCCCTTCATTACATGTGTCATACACATTTGTCTCTTCAACTATCAAGTATAGTTAGTTAGACATAGGCATTTCCATCAAAGATCATATCTTTCAAATGAAACATCAGTCCATAACACTCATGCCCATACAAGATGTATAATGTTTTCATTGATAGTAGGTATATAATAGCAATTCACAAATTCTATTACATGCCCATGAATGTCATATTGTAACTGTAATAGTATCAATTCTTGCTCCGCACAGTTTCTAGCTTGCTTCCTCTTAGGTCCTGAAGTAGAGATATCTATCTCTATCATCTTCCTGAGATCCTCAATAAAGAGGTTATTTCCCTTTCCAATGTCAAACATGTGACAATGGTGGCACTTTCTTTCCTTATCTTTATAAGTGAAAAAGGACATATTCCCTTTTACACTTACCCCTTATCCATATCTTGAGTAATGAAGATTTAGACCTTAGCTTGGCTTCAGAACATTTCTTGACCTTGCTTTAGTCATTAGACTTTACTCTTCTAATCATTATCACATGTTTTGTCTTTTCTTCATTCATGATCTGGCATCAACATGCCAAGCAATTCAAACAGTGGTTTGGCCAAGTTTCTCAACATTTGATAAATTGGCTATGTGATTCACACAACTATTTGTAGAATCATATGTTTGGTCAACTCTTGACCTTTAAGATATCATAATCAATCTATATGCACAATCATATTGAGCATATGAGATTATACTTGATATCCATCTATCTGATTATACTCAAACATTTCTTTGAAGACATTATACCTTTCATGCTTTACATGATTCTTAAGATGTATAACCATCTCAAGAATTTCCATGCTTCAAGTTATTTATGCAACTCATAGTTCATATAGCTCAACATAAGGTTCTTGATGTCTTAGGCATCATTGGCATACTTCAAGTAAGCATCCAATTTTATCCTTAGGGACATTTGAAGTGGTTCAACTAGCTCTGGTCTTTCAGGGACGTTACAGTTTACACTCACCATTGGGAACACTTCTCAAAGGTCCTAAACCAGATTTGAAGTTTATCCCATTTATGAACTGGTTGCAACAATAATGTATTTGTGTTTGTCATTTGGATTCTACAAAATAATTTTGCAACATTTCAAAACATTTTTTATTTGTTTGATTTGATATATTAAGTTGATGATATTAATTAGGTCTTTAATTAATTACTGCTCCCACTATTTTGATCAAATTAATAACCTTCACAGTCAATTTGGAAGATTGTCGCGTACAACCTTTTGGTTAGCCAAGATCCAAAAACAATTGAGTTATTACCCAGCCAATGCCAGTGTCCATAATCAATTATTAAGATAGGTAACATTTACCAATTACATCTTATGTAATTCTTGGATAGATGATATGCACAACTCTTTGTCATAGTCATTTGCATGCCTCTAAGTGCTTAATCTCATTAAGACCACATATTTAAGCCTGACCCAAAATCCAACATGATAGGAGTGCACCCCACTTGGCGGGCCCACACAACTACCATCATACTTCCATGAGATAGATAGCACACCACCATTGGGATGCCCACACTTGTCGATCAAACTTTTCATCTGTGCTTCTTATGGAAAGCATCTAAGACTTAATATTATATAGAGGGGTTTGGTATTTATATACATATACATATCCAATCACCACATTATTATAGTATGTATCATATACATGCTATAAGGACAACAAGAAACATGGAATATCAATAAAAGTGATGATTATGGCCATCCTATTGTAATTCCTTGGAGCCATAAGGAATTATGGTCATCTAAGGTCTACATCGTATGCACCTGTTGTTGATGAAGATCTTTGTGCTTGAACCATTCTGGGTTGATCGGCTCATCCTATGACACGATCGGCTCTCCTCCTAGTTGGTTGGTTGGTTGTTTGATTGGTTGGTTGGTTGGTCAGTCTAGCCTCCGTTGTCTGGACACCTCCAACAAGAGGTTGGGCCATTAGCCAGTCGGTCCGGCTCCTTCACAATCCTCCTCGATCCTCCAGGTGGTCGGCTTGTCTAGTGTTGAGCATCTTCTTCTTTGATGTAACACAAAATAAACTACCCTACTTTTACATAATCTTTGGGAAAACCTCGAGTTACATTCAAGGGGAGCAAAGGTAAAAGAGAAACAATCTCGAGTTATCTCGAGTTACATGTGGAATAGAAGGTAGAGGCTCAGTATGCAAACCGAGATGCAAACAACCACAACCAACCAAGCACACATAGGGTTTATAGGCCATAACCACGCTACACATCCACCATCAAAACCATTTTAGGGCGACGCGCATCAATTGCATATATACCACATCATATATGTATATTAGTTTGTGGTCGCATGAGGTATTTAATCAGCTATGCACATTAGTCATTTTAAATATTCGCATCATATGTAATAAATAAATGATGATAAAACCAAAATCCAATCATATTGATTTATCCCAAAGCACGGTATGTTGATGTGACTCCAATACCACTATTGGGTTTTATGGCCTCAGACTAGGTAGCGAAAACAAAACAAAAAGTATTGGCCATTAACTCATAATAGAGATCCCATCAATGACTATGTAATGGGAAGGATGGTTTTAGTGAGATATACCTAGTCTTGGGGCTTACCCAGTGATAATACCTCACAGCCATGTGCAGTCTTCAACACCATGTCTTAGATGGTGTCTGTGCAGCTCCTGGTCTTCACCATGGACTCTGGCCTCCACCACGAACTGCAACTGATGTGTCCTCCTGAGTGGTAGACATCTCCCGCCTCTACAGATAGTCTACACAGACCACCTAGAACTCCTACCATTCTAGAAGAACTGTCAAGAAGGAGATGACCCTTCTGTTGGTGTACTAGCACCAACCAGCTCTCCCGAACTCAAACTACTTTTCTACAGTTGTCTTTCCCTTGTTGTGCCTCCCTAATCGGGTAGCACTTGCTCGGGATCTCTCAGTTACCAAAACCAGAGAGGAAAACAACTTTGTAGAGAAACTGATGTTCGACGAAGCCCCCAGTACCCCTCTATTTATAGTAGAGGGAAGGGTCAGGGTACCCAGTCTGTTCGGGAGTAGAAGGACCTAGAAATTCAATGAATAGTTTGTATTGTGGCAGGCGAACCGATCATTTCATAACTGAAATGGTCATTTCGCAAGGTGAGTTGATCAGTTCACTAGTGAACCGATCGATTAGGAGTCTAAACCAGTCGGTACACTAAGTGAACCGGTCATTTCACTTCCCAGACTTTCCTGCAATTGACATTCCTTAATAGTTTCCAATTAATTCAAATATTAATCCTTATTCCAATCGAATTGTACAAGTGAAACATGAAAGTTTTACTCCAATCGGGAAAATCCCAATTTCCTCAGTTGGTAGGACTGTGAGCTGCCCGGTTCACCAAGTAAACTGATCAGTTGGCTCACACCAGCCGATCCGCTCACATGGGTGAACCGGTCAGTTGGCACACACCATCTGATCAACTCACCTAGGTGAACTGGTTGGATGGAATTCGTGACATTGCCAGTGCAGTCTCTAATCGACTTGACACTCTAACCAACTAGTTCAATAGTTGAACTTGATAATTCCGAGTCCAGACAGTCAATTGTATGTTTAATTGAGTACCTAAACACCTTTAGTCTCAATCTAAACATCATTCATGGACAATCTCCTCTTCCAGGGGTATCTTATATGTGTGACCCTAAAGGTTCCAATTTATGTTGACAGTGAATTTTCATAACAACTTATGGCATCACAAGCAATGAGCAGAATCTAGTAACTCATCATTGCTACCCAAGTAACTCGAAAAGTTGGAGAACAACTTCAACCTACAATCTGTGATTAGTGTTACAGTGATCGTATAGTTCCTTATCACTGACATTCATATTGAACTCGAGGCATGGAATGCCTTCCTCTTTAACATTCAATCCATGTTCCTTGACATAGAGTAAATTGTCTGAGATGCATGTGAATTTACATATAATATATTGAATCACATGAGTATGGTCATACAATTCTCAATCTCACTTATCAAGGGGCCCTGGATATCATACTCATTGTAGGAGGGACAAATCCCATATCTATCACTCACAGTCAAGTCCCCATGTTCAAAGTCACCCAATCATCACCATTATAACAACCCATGTTTCAAGACTACGTTTAATGATGTCAAAGTGTACCCAACGACATGTGATGAGTACGGTCATTTTAGGTCTAAGAACCACAACCACCACCATCACTATGAGAGATGATTGTGACTACCATTCCATGGTATCCATGTATCACTCCCATGGTGGGTATGTTCGATAGATTGTTCTCTAACATATATATGTGTGCTTGACTTGATATCACATATCATGACTAATGAGACTCTGATATCAGTCAACACACACTCTAGTCTTATGTATTACTGTTGTCTATTTTGCTTCCACAATATTATTCGACTTGGAACATAACAAGAATGTATTTACTCTTATCATACATATGGTCTCATTGTTTCGGTCCTCAACTTGAAGACATATGTCATCAAGTCACATCATTCCTTAGACATCTATTAAGTATGTGTCATCATCTCATGAGTGAGACAAACATAATAGATGGAATTACCTTTAACATTATCAAATCAGGTATCTAATGCCTCATCGCAATCATCATATGATTGGCTCTTTGGGCATACTATACCAACAACACAAGGGTCCCTATTTATTGTTGGGGGTGTCCACTAGCCATTAGAAGCACTTGGGAACAACTTCTAGTCATTTGGGTGTTTCAACTAACCTATTTTTATATGTTTGCAACACTCCAATGGCCAAAAACATTTTTTCTTCACACTTTGTATAGTACAGTCAGTTGAGTTTCCATAAAGGTAGCTCGATCAATATCACTATGCTACAAAGTAATTTTGAGTTGTAGTCCAAGTTAATCCTGAATGAAACTTGATCGATGACTTAAAATCACTTAGTCTGTGCAGGGTGCATATCAAATTCTAATCAAAACAAACTCGTCCGAACCCAACAAATTCCAAGACCCATCCTAGGCATCGGTTGAGTTTCAAAGAGGGAAACACGGCCAAACAAACTACCTATGATGCAGTTTTATAATTGTCATTAGAGTTCTTAAACATTTGTTTTAAGTGCTCTTGCTTTTTCTCATATTAACTAACAAGGCATAGCATCAATACAAATGATTACAAAAATTGCCCTAAGTTGTTTAGGGCATTTTCCACAAAAGTGCATTTGCATTGACTTTGGCTTGTATTGGGTCAAGCTAGGGCTTGATTGAATTGATCCTTTCATGTACCAAATACCTGAAATCAATCTCAAATAGACATATTAGACACATATGAATAGAATGGTTAAGTTATTATCAAAATATGGACAATGTATTAATTGTTAGGTCAACATTCTCTGCCTTTATGAAGATGACAAACCATTCCTCAACTATTGAAAAGGACTTAAAATTTAAACTTTTTCCTTGTGAATTGTAAGGGGGTACATGAATGAACAATAGAAATTTCTCCCCTTCAATGCATGCTTACCTTTCTCTGTGTGGTTAGTTTCTCTAAAAAGCAACCATGGCACATGTATACTATTGAGTCTTGTTGCATAGTCACATGATATTTTTAGAGAATTAACTAGAAAAGGATCACAATTCAATATGTATATTGAGCTCAGTTCTCCCCCTTTGTCATATCAAAAAGTAAGGGGGTGGAAGATCTAAAAACACAAGTCTTGCACATAGGCACAAACTGCACAAGCAACCATCATATGCAAGAACCAACCAAAAACAAGATAGAACAACACATACTAGAGTCATAATCAAAATATGAAATCATATACCCATAACTTCTAAGAAGTAACCAAGCATAGAGTTAAGGTAAATATAATTAGGTTATAATAAAATATGTCCTCTCTAGATGAAAACTACAAAGCAACAAAAAACAATGAGATATGAAAATAGTAAGCCTCAGATACAATGCCCAAATGTTTAGTACATGAAGTGCAAGTAGCTGAGATGAGGCAGTAGGGGTAGGTTCACCATCTGAGATAGGGGATACAATGGAAGCAACATGGTGGTGGTTTGGGTAGAACTGACTATATGCATAGGAAGCATAGTCAACAGATGGGTAGGGCTGGTAGGTGGGGTACGTATGGGTGCAAGACAAGTTCATGTTAGACATTATCTGAATTTAATCTTCCTGTAGGTCCTCTTGGAACATGTTGTATGCATCTTGGTGCATCATGTAACCCATCATGACATCATTAGAGACTAAGAACGAGGCACGGTTAGGTCTAGGAGGAGGTGGAGGCTCCTGGTGGAGGTCAAAGCATCGGGCGTGATAGAGGAGTGGGATGAAAAGATTTTTTGATAGTCTTTTCACTGATGTTAACACCTTTCCTACTTGCTTTGTAACCAAGATCATAGAAAATGGATTTCTCAGTGTGGTGAGAAAACAAACCAAAAATCAATTTCAGATAAGGTGGTCACGGGTATTCTTCCCAGAGTCAAAATAGGTAATGTGGTGGAGAATTTAACAGGCACATTTGACTTTAACATCATTAAGGAGATAGTACATTAGCACATCAATGTTTTTTGCAATATTTGTTTATTTTTTTGGGTGGATATTACAATTGACTACAAATGCAATGAGGTGAGTCTTGATGTCAAGAGAGAAAGAGGGAATGATCACTTTCTTCATATAGGGAACGTTGGGTTTCTTCAAGAACTTATGGATGTCAGGTAGGGTAAGATCGGGTTCAAAACCTTAGTACAACTTCTCAGGGTCAAGAAGGTCAATATATTGCTCATAGGTTGTCAACGATGTATTCACAGTGGTGGTACCATTGAAGTAAGAATTCAAGGAATCCTCAAAGATGAAAAACTTAGTACCTACAGTCATGGAGGTAAGTATCACTTGTCGGTTAGGGGATGGCACAAGATAAGTGTTGTTCCACGTGACATGTTTATAGAATTTGTGGATAGGTTTTATTCTAGAAAGAGAGTTAGTGTAGCACAATCTCTCTACACATAATGTGCCTAGGTGTTGTGCATTGAACATAGAAGTAACCTCATTCATCAACTCACTTTGAGATTCAAGCAAGCATGAAAAGGAAAAGGATTTTTAGGAAGAATCTCCTTATACTTATTTACTGCTTGAGAGAAGATGAAGGAGGTTCCATCAAAGTAAACGACCCTAGAAGCAGTGGAGGGAAAAGGTACTCCAATTGGTCTGGTCCATTTCCATTGGTTTGAAGCCATAGAGATGAATGGAGATTAAATGATGCCAAAAAAATGAAGATTATAGGTGTTGTAGGTCACCCAAGCTACTGGATCAAGGTTGGGAAGGTTAGGGCTAGTGATCTAGGGATATAGAGGGTAAAGGAGAGGTTTGGGTAGCTTAAGACTCAAGGAAGAGCATGAAAGAAAGGTTATCAGTCAACTTCATTCTAGTTGAGAGGGAGAAAGCTAGCCAATTGCCTATATATTTTTCCTCCCAACAATGTTGTTGGTTGAGTTTGAGGTTTGGGAAACTCGGATGACACTACGGTTTTGTTCAGTCCTAGGTATGTTGTCGGTTGACTTTCTCTAAGAACAAACTCAGTCTACAGGCCAGTCTGTCCAAAAGATAAGCCACTAGAGTTCTATATAAATTAATCTTTCTGGTCTATTATATATTGTAAACATATTAAGGAACATTCAACTCATCATTGACTACTATTTTTTGGTAAAACAAGCGTTTGTAAAAGATAGCCAAAATAAGAAAAACAAGGAATGAAGATTAGGCAAAATGTAGAACTAACAAACATAAGGTGAAAAAACCATGATAAAGAATCATATATCTAAGAGAACATCTAGGTAGAAGGCATATCATCATCATCAAGATAAGTAACAAGAAATTTTTATCTAATAGAAGTAAATTTCTCTCTTGCTAGAGGTTTGGTGAAAATGTCTGCTAGTTGATTTTCCATGTCTACATGCATGATATAGATATCCTTTTTGGCAATGTGGTCACCAAGGAATTGGTGGAGGACCTCTATATGTCTAGATCTACTATGAAATTTAGGATTGTAATAAAGATTGAGTTATACTAGTATTATCACAAAAGATAGGAGAAGCATCAAAATGAATGTTGAAGTCTTGAAGCATTGGCTTCATCCATAGGACTTGGTCACAATAACTCCCAACTACAATGTACTCAGCCTCCATAGTTGAAAGAGCCATTGTGTTTTGTTTCTTAGAGAACCAAGAAACTAAGCATGATCCTAGGAGAAAGTGAGTGTCACGTGTACACTTTCTATCAATTAATCGCCCTGCATAATCTACATCACTATAAGAAGTAAGAGTAAAGTCCTTTGATTTGGGATACCATAGTCCAAAATTGTGTGTGTTGTCTAGGTACCATAGAATCCTATTAATTGCTATGAGATGGGATTTTCTAGGACTTCATTGAAATCTAGCACACAAGCCAACACTAAATATGATTAGGAAGTTTGTCATGTTCAAAGTTGGGAGGTTGAGCCACATAAACTTCCTCCTCTATTATACCATTTAGAAACACACTTTTAACATCCGGCTCATTTAGTAGGAAATTCAAATAGCTAGCAAGTAACATTCTAGTATATTCAAGTCTATCAATAGGAGCATATGTTTCATCAAAGTCTATACTTCCTATTGATTGTGGCCTTGAGCAACTAGCCTTGCTTTGTTCCTTACCACTTTGCCTCTTTTATCTAGCTTATTGCGGTAGACCCACTTGGTGCCAATGATCTTCCTATCATTTGTCTTGGCACTAAGGTCAACACTTTGTTCTTGTTGAACTTCTCTAACTCCTCTTGCATGGCTAGGATCCATTCACCATCCTTGAGATCTTCTTCCACATTCTTTGGATCCAGTTGTGAGACAAAGGCATTATCGTCTTGTTCTTTGTTGAATACAACACGTGTCACACCCTTTACAAAGGATTGCCAATTATGATCTCCTTAGGATGGTCTTTTGAAAAAGGGGAGTTGGATCATTCTTTTCTGCTTCTTTCTCTTCTTCATCTACTAGAACCTTTTTTTCCTTTATCAACAATGTTGAGCTCTTTTAATCTAGGAATCACCTCATCTGAAACATCATCATTACCATATTCTTGAAGATAGAGGGGTTAGTTTCCACAAACTTCACATTGAATGATTCTTCTACTTTAGAAAATTAAATGTTAAATACTCTAATTGCTAGTAGTGTTATATCCAAGAAAGAAAGCCTTGTAAGACTTCATGTCAAACTTGTCAAGACAATCCTTAGTGTTTATAACAAAACAAGGACAACCAAAAAAATCCTTAGTGGCTTTCTACCACAACATAACTCATAGGAGGTTTTCTCTAAGGAAGGATGAGTGAAAATAGAGTTTTGAATAAAACATGAAGTACTAACGGCTTCGGTCAAAACTTCTATCGAGTATCATACTCTAAAAGCATGGTCATATCCATTTCATGTAAAGACCTATTATTTCTGTCTACAACCCCGTTTTGCTGAGGTGTATGAGGGGAACAAAAGTTGAGTGCATAACCTGATTCCTCACAAAACCTTTCAAACATATAATTTTCAAACTCTCCCCCATGGTCTCTATATATAGAAAAGATCTAACAAGAAGCTTCATTTTTGACATGTTTGTAAAAAGTTGAGAAAAAAATCTGAAGTATCACTTTTTGAAGCTAAGAAGAAAGTCCAAGTAAATTGAGAAAAGTCATCTACAATGATGAGCCAATACTTACTACCACAAAGCGAGTGAGTTCTCATTGGTCCAAATAGATCAATATAAAGAAGTTCAAGAGGTCTTTTGGTACTAAAGACTCCTATTTAAAGGAGGGTTTTGTTTTCTTTCCTTGTGTACAAGTTTGGCATTCCTCATCCTTCTCAAAGTCAAATTTGGGAAGTATTTTGACCAATTTCTTTTTGTGAAACTTCTTGGACTAATGCATATTTACATGACCAAGCCTACGGTGCCACAAAGATGTATCACTTTTATCAACAACTAGGCATTTACCAAGAATAGGCTGAAGAGAATCAAGAACAATAACATAAAGATTTCCATTTCTAGTTCCCTTATATATGACATTGTAGGAGAGGGAATCTAAAAGAAAGAATTCATGTGAGGTAAATAATACAAGATAACCATTATCATATAATTGGCTAACACTAATTAAATTGTGATGTAGGCCATAAAAAAGAAGTACATTCTTGATGCATAGTGAATCACCCACATCACCCTCACCTATGACTTTACCTTTGTTGTTATCACCAAAAGTCACTAATCCTCCTTTCTTCTTTGTGAAATTGTTGAAGTGGCTTATCTCACCTATCATATTCTTGGAGCAACCACTATCAACAAGTCATTTTCCTTATACCTACAAGAAAGGAAGATGTTGGTGCCCAGTTAAAACCTTGGTATCCGTAGTTAGCTTGGGGACCCATTTCATTTTTGGGTTGGTCCCCTTTTCCTTGTAAGGACAATAAGTACAATAATGATCATGACTCTTGCAATGTGCACATACCATAGGGTTCTTAGATCCAGATGACTCTCTGTGGAAGATAAGAGGTCCCTTGCTCTTTTTCTTACCCTTGCCCTTGATCTTGGGAGCTCCCTCATATCGCAAACCACTTTTACCATTTTGCTTGGAAGAGTGATCTAGAACTTCATTGACGGACTTTTTCCCTTTGAGAAACTTTTGCAAGGAAGCTCTAAGCATGTTATTATCATCATCACTAAGATTAATTACAGTAGAAGAAAGACTAGATAAATCATCTTAAGCATGAAGCAGGTCGGCCTCTAGATAGAGGGCTTTAGTATGATAAGAATATTTATCAAGAGTTATAATAGCTACTTCATTTCTTAGCAATAAAGGTCTATAAGAAAGCTCATTAGTTTTAGCAAGAAATTTAGAATTTTTAGTTCTGAGAAAAATAAGCTGATCAAGATAGATTCTATATTCATCCTTAATATTATCACAAGCATGTCTAAGATCATTGAACTTGGAAACAAGATTATCATTTTCAGTTTTAATCAAAACAAGCTCATTAAGGTGAGTTTGGTTTTCATCTTTAATTTTATTTATGATCTTAAGATAAATCTAATTCTCTACCTCAATGACATTGTATTTCAACTCAAGCTCAATAAATTGACCTTGCAAACTATCAATACTATAAAGATGAATTTTCTCATTTTGTTCAAGAAAATAAATCTTAGCATACAAGTCATCAATGATTTTTCCTAACAACTTCTTCATAGATTTGCACTTAGAATAAGAAGAGAGGGAAGCATTAAATGTATCAATGACGGCTTCTTTAGATAGTTTCTATAAACTTACATTATGTCTTCACTAGTTGAGGACATGAGAGTAAGGTGGCATTCTCCCTCATTGGAGTTGCAATCACTAGAAGAAGACTCCTCCCATGTTGTATGGGATGCATGTTTGCTTCTTCTTTCCTTCTTGTCCTTTTTCTTATACATGCCTTCCTTCTTGTAGTCCTCCTTCTTTTTGGAGTTGCTCTTGTGGTAGGACTTCTTTGCCTTGGACAATCATTCTTGTAGTGTCTTTTTTGGCCACACTCATAACACCTTAGAGTAGAGGAGGAGGAATTTCCTTTAGTGTTTCCTCTTAGAGTAGTTAATTATCTTCATGATCACTAGGGGCTTCATCATCACTTGAGGAGGGAGTAGCCCAACAAGAAAGTTTTTGTTGAAGAACAATTGCATCCAGTTGAGCTTTGAAGGCATTTTCCTTCATCTTCTTTGATTTCTTCTCATTAAGATTTTATTCTGCTTCTTGTGTGTCAAGTCTTTGCTTATAAGCTTAATGTTTCTGATGAGCTCTTAGGTATCTATTTGTTATATCCTCACTTTTGGTAAAATTCAATTATATAATATAATAAATGTTTTAATAAATAATTTACTCCAATGGTATTATCGGTAGATTAATAATGTTGATCACTTCTGTGACATGGGTGCATGTGGCACAATTTAAATAAATAAAAGGAATTTGCATTTGAATTAATAATAAAGGCCTTTTGTTATGATAAATGAAATAACTGTCAAGTTGCTAAAAGAAATAGGATTTGTTGTATTTTAGATAATTAGAGGATAATTATCTAGCCAAGATTGAAAACACCATGGTTAAGGCACAAATAAGAATAATTCAGTTTGTCTTTTTGTATACTTGAAAATAATAATGATTAGAAAGAGAATTCTAAAATTTGAGAGAAAAATGAAATTTCATGAGATAATAAAAGTATTACTTTAAATAAATATTTAACGGAGCCAGTTTTTTATGGGGAGGACTTCTCAATAAATTCCAACTTACTAGAAATGTATGAGAAAGGCATTAGTGAGTTTCAAGGAATAAGAATAATTAATTAGAAAGAATATATCAAAGAGAAAGAGGTAGAAGAATAATCTAGAATTTGTGACCCAATGAACCAATACAGTGCCTTTATATACTTTCCTTTGCGGCCTTTTGTGTGTCAAGTAAGAAAAGATGGTGATCTAATTAAAGAAATATTTGGAAGACAAGTATGTAAATATGCATCATTACTTCGTCCATATTTGGAATAGCTTCCTACCTTTACATGCGTGCTTTGTGTTGACTATGTGATGATAAATATTAGGAGAAGGAAACCTACCTACTTGGTATTGAGTTATTAAATAAGAGAAATATCCTAAAAAGGGGACAATTATTTGGATATAGAGAGTTATAATACCAAAAGAAAGGAAGAAAAGGATGAGGAAGGAGAACTCGACAAGTCTTAATGACAAACTAGCCCCGAAGAGACAAATACAAAGGAAACATTATTGGGAGGTTAGTATATATATAGGAAGTTGGTCTCCATCCTTCTCACCAGTTTTATTTCCTCCCCTTCTTCTACATCGTCTTCTTCCTCACCTTTCTACTTGAGGGTTTTGCCTAGAGATTTTTCATAAAGGAAGTGTCTTCCTCCAAAACTTTTTTTCCCCTTCCCCACCTTACTAGTCTACAAGCAGACTTGGGGATGGATCTTGCCTATAGTCTAGTCTGCGCATATAGTCTAAGGTTGCCCTAGGCTGGCGTTGGTAACTTGTTGACTCCATGGAGGCTGATGGTAAGGTTGGGTTATAGAGAAGGTGGGTGGAGATAAGGGGAAGGGTGATAAAAGCTATAAGAAGATAGTGGTCAATGGTTCTCCATCAAACCACCGGAAGATGTTGCTTCATTTCCCCACACTTCACTCCTGCAGGCCCCGCGGTAGGCAAAGGAATAACAACAATGCTGGCGATCTCCGCCTTGGGTTGCATTGGCAGGAGACAATGCCATCGGTTGAGGTCCCATGGCTAACAATGCCAGGAGGAAGATGGGAAATGACAGCAATCCGAACGGGAGTTGGAGAGGAGACGGATACAACCAAGGTGCCTCTGGTAGCGTCAGTGCGGGTGTGTGCAACCAAGGTCATGGAGATATTATTTGAGAGACAGAGTCAAACATGTGGCTTCAATGGAGATGTAAGCAGCATGGATAAGGAGGATGCGGTGCCAAAGGAACTACAAACATGGAGGCACCATCATTGATGCTGCGGTTGGCAATGAGGACGCAGCACCAAGCGGGGTTGGGGTCACATGGAAGAGAAGTCGTGAGAAGTTGAAGAAGAGGGATAGAGTCAAAAGACTCTTATGATCCTCCTTTCATGTCCAAGACCCAAGGGTAGAAGAGTCACTCCATGCTATTTTTGTGATGGGTTCTAGTAAGTCAACAAAAAGGCTTAATGCTGACGTGTTAGTTAATAATTGTCCCGATTATATTTATTTTGCAAAAATCATAACTAGATATTGGTAACTTAGATATCAACATACAATATATGAATTTTGATCAAAAAACAAGTTCAATCTAAAGAAAATACTTGCAGACCCTAATTATGCTTTTAGTTGTAAAAATGTTTCAACGATGGGTTTAAATGGTGATTAATGTACAAGAACCCTAGATTTGGATGTAAACTTGTTGAATATGTTAAAAATACCTCTTTTGTGTTATTATTTAACATTGTTGAACATAATGGTAACTTAACATGATTACGGTCATGTGATGATATTTAGGGTTTCTAAAATAGATAATCATGTATATGAAGATTAGGATTAAAGAATACAACTTGCCATGATATTATTGAATCTAATGGAATATAATGATTATAATAAGGGTATGGTAGAGTTAATAATCATGGTCATACTTAATATGAGTTAGGGTTCCTAAGTCAATAAACCAACAAACATGGAATCAGAGTATCAAACACAACCCTAATGGTAACTCAATATCACAAAAACCTAAACCTTAGATTAGGGTTGAGTAGGGTTTTATCAAATCAAAGTGATATTGATAGGTTCGAATTTACATACTTGCAAATTTGAATTCTTGATTTGCTTGATTGGGTAATATGCTTGAAGTATATTATGCATGACAATCTACACGGCTCACCATTAAGGTACGTGGTTATGATTATGGCTACCAAGAATATAGTTTTTTTATGTTTTCCGAATGATTTCTAAGGCCTGATTCGATAAATAAACTCTTGCTTATTTATTTTATTCATGTTCAACTATAATGCCAATATGAGTATCACAGAAGTAAATGATAATATTCTAAACCCTAGGCTGACGAATATCAAAGGGTGATGCACACAAGTCTTGGATGGGATAGTGATCACACCCAAGATAATATATCTAGTAAGGGTGAGAATATATAAAGAATATGCCAGTTCCTATTTGCAATATTTGATTCTTATTATGTGATCATGTTAGTTGCACACATTGTGGTTGCACCCCACATACACGGTATAGTAATATGATGATTGAATTTTGTTTTTCAAAGTTTTAAGTATATGTTTCACATGATAAAAGACATGAAGAATAAGATGAAATATGTCAAAGGTATTAAATCTATACCAAGGAGGACCAGATAGATGATAATTCTTCTCAATAGGTATTAGTTCCATGACTTATATCATTTTATAATTTGTAAACAATACTTGAAATTTAATTGAAATTGTTTTCTATTGTTTGTTATTTGACTAATCTAGATCCTTGGGAATATATGTAATGTATCTCAACTTGAAGGTCTTCCCTCAATTGGGTGATGCATAAAGTGAGGTCATTACACTATCTCACCAAGGCTTCTTGTTACTTCAATGGATGACACCTTGCATTGCCACCTCTTAGGAAGAGACCTAAGGATCTTGATGTTGATGGTACCTTGATCCATGGGTTGTCTCAAAGAAGCAAGTCCATTGATGATGGTGTTGACCCTAGAGTACATCTCAGCCACTCTCTACTTCTTGCCCATCTTGAAGTTCTCAAGGAAGCCTTTGAGCATGTAGACCTTGGACTCCTTGACTTGCTCAGTCCCTTCATAGGTGGTGCAAAGTTTGTTCCATATGTCATGGGTTGTGTCCCATGAAGAGATCTGGTTGAACTCAAAAGGAGTGAGGGATGCATAAATAATACTTATGGTCCTTGCATTCAGTTGCTCCTTCTTGAGTGTAGCTTGATCCTAGATAGATACATTTCCTTTTGGCTCCTTTAGGGAAGGATGACTACTTTCCACGTGTTGTAGCTCATCCTTTGCAAGTAGAATTGCATCCCTCTCTTCCAGTAGAGGAAGTTTGTGTCGTTAAAGATTGGAGGTCTCATGAAGAATCTACCCTCCAAGTTGAGAGAACCTAGAAGGTTGTCACTCATCTTATCATATCATGGAAGATCTTGGTGAAGAAGACTGTGGCTTTGATACCACTTGTTTGACCAAAAGAGATCTAGAGGGGGTGAATAGAGCTAAATATCACTTAAAACAAATTCATTACACCTTCAAATTACTTCAAGAAGTAGGATAGAAAATAGGAAATTTGATGTGCAATTTAAACATACATGGTAAGGATAAGAGAGATTGAAAGAGATCAAGAACAAACTATGTAGAGTGGTTCTAAACTCCAAACCAGGAAAATGTACATCCACTACTTAGAGAGACCAATCCTTAGAATTTTGCAACCATTTAATACCTATATTCCATTATAAGAGATATAGTAATACCTTCCTTTTGTAGGGAAAGGATGCCTACCCTTCCTTTTTAAGGACCAAAGGGAGCCAATAAACCTTACAAGGTCTTACCTATCCTTTAAGCTAGAGTCTTCAACTTCTACAAGGTCTTACCCACATTGCAGAAGATGGACACCTTTACCAAGGAGCTCCCATCATACATTGAGTCTTCTGCCTTGAAGGAATTGCCTACTCTTCTCAAGGATCTTCAACCTTCACCATCTCCTTCACCTTTGAGAAGCTTTCACCAACTTTTCTCTTGAGGAAGGGATTGGGAAAAAGAAGATTTGAGAGCTTTACAAGAGTACAATGGAGTATCTCTCTCACACATAGCCTATCTCACTCATAATGACGTTTTGATTAGTAAGAAAGAGAGAGAAAGTGGCTCTATGTAGATAAACACACTCACTAGAGCTAGGAGTAAGGTAGACAAACTTGGGATATAGCCCAAGGGTCCCTATTTATAGTTTGGGGTGTCCACTATCCATTAGAAGCACTTGGGAACAAATTCTAGTCATTTTGGGTGTTTCAACATATCTATTTTTGATGTTTGCAATGCTCCAGTGGCAAGAGATATTTTTCTTAGACACTCCTTAAAGTGCATTCGGTCAAGTTTCCCCAAAGATAACTCAGCCAATAACATAATGCGACAAACTAATATTGAGTTTCCAGTCAATTTTATCCTAGATGAAAATTGACCAATGACTTAAAATCACTTTTTCTGTATAGGGTAAAATCATTTTCTGTGCAGGGTATCAGTCGAGTTGTCATCAGGACAAACTCAACCAAACCTGGCAAATTTCAAGACCCATCCTAAGCGTTGATTGAGTTTCTAAGAGGGAAACTCGACCAAACAGACTGCCTGTGATGCATTTTGAAAATTTTCATTAACTTGAACATTCATTTTAAGTGCAACTAATTTTTCTCATCTTAATTACAAGTCCTAGCATCAATACAAATGATTACAAAAACTATCCTAAGTCATTTAGGGCATTTTCTATGAAAGTGCATTTGCATTGACTTTGGCTTGTGTTGGTTCAAGCTAGGGCTTTATGGAATTGATCATTTTCATGTACCTAATACCTAAAATCAATCTCAAATGGACACATTAGATACATATGAATGGAATGGTTAAGTCATCATCAAAATATGGACAATTTATAACTGTTAGGTCAACACATACCACATGTGACTTCTATCTCAAGGCCACTTCTTCCTCTTTTAGAGATTTTATCACATTAAGAAAAAGGATATTGAGCTTAGGTTGAAGAGAAACATCAAGAGATCTTATGTCAGCAATGTGTTATAAATCCATGACTTCATTTTCCTGATTTTTGGTGTTATTGTTGAAATTAGTGACATTATCTTTATTCCAAGTAATGAGTGATCTCTTGGTGAAGTGGAGATTTCTATAGATTCTATATACATAGGGATGACTTGAAACTTCTTTATTCTACACATCATAGACCACTTCTTTAAAACCAGGTTGAGAGGTCTAGGGATTCATGGCTCTAAAGGGAGTACTAATCTTCTTATGCTTTATTAGTTTCATCTTGGGAATATTTTGATCACCAATAATAACAGTGATTGTATCTCCCTATTCATTAGGAAAACTACTAAGAAAATAATAGCTAATATGATCTACATTAGATAAGTTCCTATTACCATCTTGTCTTTTACAATCCTAGGTGAAAAACGGCCCTTAGTAGGACCTTCAGTGAGATTATTATTAGCTTGAGCATTGTTGAAGCTAGTCATACTTAAATATGTAGGAGGCTTCTTACGTATGTTCTCACAAGTGACCTGAAAAACATTAAAATACCCCCACAACACACCAATATTGTGGAGAGTTATTCGATTTGTCAATTAGATTCTCTCATAATTTGCCTCTGTCAGTTTCACTATTTGGTCCATAGACTACAACTAGGGGATATTATAGTAACCATAAGTAACATTGTAGTGAATCAACAACTCATTCTCATAAAGATTATCATTATCAATAAAAGGGTTATTCCAAAGCATAATGATTCTAGTATAAGAATAAAAATTGGAGTTATCAACATGATGTGCCCCATCCCATAGATAATTAATACAAACAACAATAGAATTTGTAGATTGTCTAGATTCATGTAGGATATATATCTCAATACTTAAACTCCCCATTTGTTTGGGGATACCTCAGATCATATTGTTAGAAACTCTAACTTTTGATGAGACTATAGAGAAAGGACTAACCATTAAAAGGGTCTTTTCCTTGCCTACCACTAGGTCATTATGTATCCCTTCACATATGTGTCTAACAGAGAACTTTTGGGGTTAATAACAATTTTCCTCTATATTGTGATAATACTTTTTTGAAACACTTTGAGGAACTCTTAGATTTGTTTCTAGTTTGCAAACCCTTGTCATCAATATTCCTAGATGGTGCAGGGGTCACTGAAAAAGATGCTTCCAACTCTCCCAAACCTATCATTTGAACTAGGTGACTTAGGTGGGACTTGTTGATCTTCAACATTGATAATTTTAGGCACAACTTCAAAGAATACCTCAGGAATGCATCCTTCTTCTCCTGTCAGTTATTTGGCTTACATGTCTTGTTTCTTTCTGAGACTTGTTTACTACTTTTTTTATGTTCACTGTCTCTCTTGTCCATCAAATTGCAACTTCATGACCAAAATTACCACAATATCTCATAGGCTCCCACTCATACTCAAATTCGGTAGCATGTATGGCTCCATCTTCACTTTATAGCACCAAATTCTTAGGATAATCGATATCAACTAGAACCAAGACTTACCACCTCACAAATTCTAATTACTTGAAGGAGTTTATTAGATTGTCAACACACACTGGCTTCCCTTCCTTGAAGACTTAGAAAAGCACTTTTCATTATGTTTGCAAGTAATTCAACCAAGGGTGAAGAAAAATCCACTCTGAATGTCATAGACATAACCGAATTTATGGAAGTATTGTCCCCCAATTTATCTCATTAAATTATTCCTCTATTCATATTGACATATTTTGTTATTAATATTTCTTCTTCAATAGTTCATGATTAGACATTTGTCTAAATTAATTATTCTCGCATTTAGTCTATGCAAACCTTTTCTTTCCATAGGTTAAATTATTTGCAGGAATATAAATAATCTTATATATTTGAAAAGATCCTTGAACAAGTATCAAGACAAGGAGTAACTCATTTTTATTATTTTGTTAAATCCACATTTCATGTGAAAAATTCTTTTATTGTTGATCTTGTGCAAGTTTCTATATTACGAAATATAGTATCGGTTTGCTCCTTTTGGTTTTGATGCTTATTTTCATAAGTCTAAGAAACAAAGTTGACATAAATTTATTATGGACTTGGCTTCCAAGATATTACAATTAGACCAAATCTCCTCAAGTAAGTGGTCCTCACAAAGGCATGTCATATCCTAGATATGTGAATCACATATATGAACACATGGGGGCATGTTCTGGTAGAACTAAGAAGAATACACCTGTATACTAACTCATACACTTTAGAATAGTTATCATCTCATATAGGAGATGTAGCTGAAACCCTTAAACCCAAAAATGTGTACAGTTTTTGGAGTATATATGGACCACTTACGAATGCAATAAACTAAGGAAAAAGAAAATAGCCACTAGAATGAGCTTGTTGATGATACCATAAGACAAACATGGAAAATTATAAAGAAATAAGTTTGGAGCATTGGTTGGTTTGAATAAAAATGACAAGGGACTCAAGCCCAAACAAGACCACTTCTTGTCTAGGATTGAACCTACAAACTAGCTATACATTCCTATCTTGAATTATTTATTCAAAGGATAGAAAACTAATAAATTTTTGTGTAAGTGACTTACTACATACACAATGCTAATGTTGGTTTGTGCCTAGATCTTCTAATGATTTTTAATGCCTAGGAAGAGAATATAGAAATATGACTACTATATTCTAGCTTTGAGAGGTAACATTGGAATTTATTATCTTCTAAATAATCATTTTCCTAAAGGAAAATTGTAAAAGAGTGAAATCACCCCTTTACTAAAAATTTGAATAATAAAAAATCTATCCCAAACATACTCAAAAGGTATGTTGGAATAGGTATAAAATTTTCAAATCTTATATAATGGTATGCAAAACAACTGAAGTGTAGCAGCAAAATAAAAGTAATGACTACATTTAATTTTCATAAAAGATTACAAAATTCCATCATATCTCCCATTAATGGTTTATACGTAAGATACATCAAAGGATCTAAGATAGAGGGATGTCCAAAATACTTCAAGTATTGTATCCAAATCAACATCTTCATGAGCAAGGTCCATGCCAAAAGCTATGTTCTCCTTGATCTTGTTCAACACCTTGTGCTTTACCTGGGTGGTTGGGAAGTCACCCAACAAGAGAGAAAAACAAGGTATGTGCCAACAATATGAACAAGAAACAAATATGTGGACATCAATGAGACATAAGGTTATAGATTCATCATAAGATGAGAAGGCCAAGAGAATGAGGCATATAATAAGAGATTCTTTCTAAAACAAATAAATAATAAGGAACTGCATGAATGATTAATATTGGACTAAATTAACAAAGAAAGGTTGAGGCACCTACTGGACCCCAACCTATAGATGATGTGAGATTAATCACATTCCCAGTCACCTATAAAATATTTTATAATGGGGAAAAATAACATATTCCCCAGGGGGAGAGTAAGCATATTCCCCATGGAGAAATAACACATGCCCTAACTATGGGTGGTTGTACATAAGCACCACTACTACAGATAAATAGTCAAATAAATCATCATGCCCAAGGAATAGTAAAGTAATAAGAAATATCCTCAAATCATTGCAACATGGTAGTACGGGTTCCAAGACCCAAGAAATAATATATCAAATCTAATTTTAAGGAAATTAGAATAAGAGAAACAATAATAACGGAAGTAGGGTTCATGCCTCATTATGGAAAATTGGGTTGGTTTAAAAATATCCCAAATTAATGGTAAGATTTTCTTATACCTCTCTTACTAAATCCAATTATTCACTTTCACTACTTAAATTGAGTCCAAGGTCCACTTTTCCTATTTTCAATGTATTGACATGTATTAGGGTATATCATATGCATTAACCTAAAGAAACCCTAACTTTTGGAATTTCGGAACAAAAACTTGATTTAGACTCTAAAATCATCACCATTGATCTTATTAGGTTCTCCTAATTAAGAATATATATAATTTTTTCAATTTTGGAGTTATGATGATGAAAGTGTATTTTTGGTGATTTTTATTTATTAAAATCATTTTTAGAAAACATCTTTTGAAAAAACTCAAAACCAAACCTCATAAGTATTTTTATAAAAAAATATCACATTTTTTATTCCAAAACATATTTTTACTTAATTTTTGGACAAGCAGATTAAAAGATACGATTTTTGCAAAACGAGCCAATAAGAAAATTCTAAAAATCTAAATAATCTGAGAAATTGTGTTAGAGGGAGAGAAAGGAGATCTGGGCTCGCTGACATGGCCCAATCATAAGTGGCCATGTCACCTGGTCAAGGGTCTACTTGACTCGTTGAAAGCAAAGAGAACAAGGTAGAAAGACCATTATATCCTCGTGTGATAATACAAAGGAAAGGGAGAACGAGAGGGGTAGAGATGAGATTTCACACGGGGGGCATCATCTCTCTCACATAGTCACATAATGGTTGGAAAGTAGTGAGCTTCTTGCATGGCCGAGATTGGGCAAAATCACATTCGATGATGATCTGAGAAACAAGAAGTGTAGAAAGGAAGAGAAGGAGGTTGCGAACTCACTACAATGGGGAATCGAAAACCAACACAATCGATTACTCACACATGGCACCACAAGATTAAAATAGAGATTTGGATTATGATGAATGTGTGAAGGATCTCTAATCAAATTGAGTGGGAAACAATCTCACGAAGGTCGACATAGGTGTACATGCCCCTATTTGTAGATAGGGTAAGGATCTAGGGTTTATCCTAGGTGTCTTTGAGAAAGCTCTAAGCCCAAATTTAGGCATTTCTCAAATCAACAGAATAGGCCTCGAGTAAGGGGTCATTGCATGCACAATATTATTTCGAACCCCTAGCACCAAAAATCTTGAATAATCATTGAGAAACGTGCGCGAAAATCCCAAAATTCCAAGCCTCTACGTCGGTGTAACTGTTCACACACGTGAGCCTTCCTCGTGAGGTGGAAGATGATCGGGAACCATCCAATCAAGAAATAAACGGCGTAGATCTCGTGCTCCAGTGTGACCGTGTGACAGAGAAAATAAAAGAAACCTTATTCAAATCAAAACCTGATTGAAGTGACACATTAATTTATTTATCCTTTTCTCTCACTTTATTTGAGGGTGCAAACAAATTCCAAATCAAATGAAATTTGGCATATAGCCTATTTTGGACATGAGGAATCTAAATTTGGCATTAGATTTGCCTTTTGAGATGTTTTGGTTTGTTAAATAAACCAAATCATATTTTCTCTTTATTCCATTATTAATGATTATACGATTCTCCAAATTTGATGAAACTTCAGCCACAAGTCACATTAAGTGTCTTGGATATGAATTTTCCATCAAGTTTACATGTTGAAGTTGTTTGTACATTTATTTAATATTTTGATGGTTCTACATAGTTTCTCTCTCCTAACTTCATATGTATATTAAATATTATCCAAATTATATGAAAATTTACCCAAAGGCTATTTTTAATGTGTAAATTATGTATCCAAGATTATTTTTCTCTTTTGGACTAATTTAATGACTTATTTCTTATTTTTGAGAAAAATCACCTTTTCTTTTCTAAATAAAAGAGATATAATAATTATTATCCCAAAATTATGAAACTTAGCCTCCAAGCCAAATCATACTGAAGGAAAATGAATCTCAAGTTATCTTTAACCAATTAGTATTCCTTTAATGAATTGTAGGCCATTATGAATATTACAACTATTTCACATATTAAATAATTTCATATCACATTAACATGTTTAAAGCATTATTATTCATTCCTTTTTCTCATCCTTGCCCCAAAAGGCTAAGTAATGATCTAGAATAAATTCCTTTTATTAATATGTCACATAAGTGGTAAATTTGCATATTAGACCCTTACTAAAAATATTTATTGAGTTATTTGTGCATAAAATTGTACATTGGCATAAATAATGAATAAATGTTCAGCAAACCACTATTATTTCCATAAATTACACATCAAATACAAAAAGGATAGAAAGGAAAGTAAAATCTTAGGAAAAGGGCCAAAAAGAGAATCTGTCCTAGTTTCAATATGTTACAAAAACACCCCGACAAGGTGGCATGTGGTACCTATGTGAAGCTCTATCCAACCATTACATTAGTATATAAAAGGTCAATTGAGCAAAATAATGAGACAAGATTCACAATCCACTTTTTATTATACTCGTTATGAAGACTAAACCATACAATTTTTGTAGAACCAACTCATCCACATTGTAATAGGAGTTAAAATAAGTGTATATCAATGCACACTACAACATGTTGAACTACTATAAATCCAACAATATGTTTAATGGAAATGGAAGTTGATGACATATTTAGAGAAAAAAATATGAGTCCAGTGTACATCTTAGTTAAAATAGTTACATACCTAACTTACCAAATAACATATCATTTATTATAAAATAAAAAGTACATCAACAAATGGAAAAGGTAAATGCATGTAAATCTTATTCATGCATTTTGTCTTATCTATATAAAAATACATCTACCATTTTGTGACACTATTTTAAAAAACAACACAGATTATGAGTTTCAGTATGCCAATTTTTCTATGTATATTAGCATAAATGGGATCTCAAGACGGCTTTATATATTTGATTAAATGTTAATTCCCACTTCTTTTTAAAAAGTCCAACATTTATTTCCAAAGCATATAGGTTTATTTTAGAAGGGAAAATAATATAATTTTGAGGAGATTGACATTATAATTGAATCTACTACTCATCCCCATGTAATGAATTTCATGTTGAAATAATATGTTTTAGTGAATAATAGTGACCTTCCCTACTTATGAGATGAGTGCATTATGATCTATGCATGCCTTCCAATTTTGGTCTAGTGATGGGGGGCACATCCAAGGAGGTCGTATGGTTATCGCCCCAACAATAGCACCCTAAAAGAATAGTCTTTGTTAAGAAATATAAATTGGCTCGATACAGGAATGATGGGGTCCACACTGACTCCTCCCCCGTTGACTCGTTCCATAAACTTTACAATTATCTTGTGAGGAAACATATCAATTTTAACTTATATTTAGGAGTGTATCACTTGTTCACAAGTGTTATTTCCATCCAACTTATAAACATCTACCATTCTATAACCCCTCTCACTTGGATGCTGCTTGGGACTGTACAAAATAGAGTTGGACACGAAGCCTCATAATCATTGCAGATCATGCCTCACTGGCATCCATACATATGCCATTGGCACAACCAAATTCCTTTTAGCCCACGAGGGCAACCACCAAGAGTGTGTCTTCCTCCCCCCTTAGTGAAAAGTAATATAGCCAAATTAGATCCAAATTCATTCGTTACTTATCTAAGGTAACCTCTGAAGTTGATTGTTTAATCATCATTGGTTAGTGATACATGGTATAAGTTCAATCTTGAATGAAAACTTTAGGACCACTATCATGGGAAGCTTAGAGAATTTCCACTAAAGAATTACTAGCAATTCTATTACTATAGCCAATCCTACAAGGATTAAGCGTTTTTAAAGTTTCCCCTGAGAATGGTGATTGTGAGCTTCTGGTAGGATAAATATAACTCATTGGTGTGTTCATGGGTGTGGGGCATGGTGAATTAAGCCATAAATCTTCATTTCATATCCCACAATAATAACTTCTTATTGAAGTACTACATAAATTTTGGTCGAAGCTTCTAAAGCCGAAATCAATTATAGTGAAGTGGTGCCACATCAAGAAGTTAGTCTATGGGATGTTTGGTTTTTCTCTCATTAGGAATGATGGATTTTGCAAAGTAGTAACAACGAACTCTTGATGTAGTGGAGTACTAAATAAAAATATTCTTGTTTTAGTGAAACCCATGAAAGCCATAGTTTTCATTATATATGACGGATTTTTAAATATGACTTAATTTGATAATATTGTGTAGTTTTTGTGTCCAAGTCAGCAAGAAATAATTTTAACAATGTCCAAACTAACATTAATCTCTTTCTTCAACTCATTCAAATGATATGTAAGTACAAATTGTCCTGCAAACTTGTTACTGCTGGAAAGGGGCCACAGAGCTGAGAATATACAATATTGTTCTCACATTTTGAAACGCTACCATTAAGTGACATGTCCTGCGAGCACGGTGTAAAATGATGGTCTTCCATGGTTAGGATCAGTCCACAAGAACAGGATGACCATTTAATGGCGAAGCCTGAAACGAAAGATTGACGAAATTGAACAGAATAGGGCTTTGCGTAAACTGGGCCATGGCCCATGGACACCACAAACCACATGGGGGCGATTCATTATTTCTATGTTCTCACGAAAGACTTTTCGGCCGGAAGAAATGGATCTATTGAAAGGAGCGAGGCCCTATTAGGCCGGGCTGCAAAGTAAAAGGGCCTGACTAAAAGTGGACAAGGAATCAGGGATACAGGACAATGATCATCCTTGCTAAAAATAATGTCCTGGCAGTGCAATAAAATACATGACAATGGCCCGTCCTTTGGGCCCATTCGTTATCTTCGCGACAGAATAATATCCTGGCAGTGCAATAAAAAGCACAGGATTGGCGTCATAGTTCTGTGTTTCAAAATATTTATTCAGTTTCTCTCGCGCATCTAAAATATCGTAAATAGGAATGTAATGTTACCATCTTCAACATCTTCAGACTTTGTCTTTTGATCTTTAAGATTTGCCAACGAAAATGGATTGACGGCCCAATTTTTAACTCGTACTTCTGCGAAGGCATTTCTTCAAATTACTAGGGGACTTCATTTGTAAAGATTATCATCATCAATTTGGTGTTCTTCAAAAAATTAGGAATTATGATGAGTGGAAAACCGACAAACCAAAATGACCATGACGGTTCCAAGCCCGAAGATGCGTGATTTATTGTACCGACACATAGCAGTCAAACGTGAAAAACTGTTTCGATGTGGAAGAGAAACAATTACGGGACAATCAGGCAAACAAACATCATGTCTGATAAAAAACAACTCTCACCATGAAGATTTGATTGCCACTAAATCCAAGTAATTCCCCTAAACCTCGAACACACAAAAATGAAAAGGAAAAAAAAAATGAAACTCCCGACTAACGAAATTGGTACCCGTGCTCCTTGCAATAATTATGCACTATTTTTGCTGGGAACTAGTTGCACTACATGATCGTTGTCTATGAGTGCAACTACAATAAGTAACATTTAATGTCATTGATCTTGATAGAGGAAGAACACTACGTTTATCTAGTAGATTTGATTAGTGACTTCTTTCTACTTGGTATATCAAATGTTAGAATTTTGTGTCATCTAATATTGGTTTGAATTTCATAATTCTTCTATTTTGATTTTTAATGTGTAGACAATCCATTTTTGGGCATTTGACCAGCACGGAATATTTTTCTCTTTCAATGATGATGGAATATATCATATTTATTTCATATTTTTTCATATTCTTCACTTATTTAATACATCTCATTCACTGTCACGTTCGATGGTTTCGCGGGAAAAAGATCATTTCTCTAGACATGAGTACAATCTATCCTTTCGTTGATATTATTTACAAACGTTTTCCAATAACCTATGTAACTGAATTATGCATTAATAAAGTATTCAAATACAATCTAGTTATAAATTCAATTGTCTTTTAATCTCTTAAAAAACCAATGACATTATTTTTATAGAGGAGATGGACAATTCAAATTCATAATCTTTTGAGAAAGGAAGAGAATAGGGATGACATATTCCTCAAAGTTTCATCTTTCCTCCTTCTCTCATCTTTTTGTTGAAGTTTTATTACTGAAAGATACAATCTCATAACAAAAAAGAAAATTTAGATTCAGGATACAATCAAAACCTTCCATAATGTCATAAACTTGGATAACAAAAACTCATGTTTCCTATCCGAGGACACCTCAGTATAATGTCTGATTATGCCAAGGTGCCACATGGCAATATAAGGCGTTCCTCTAATGGTACAACCACGAAAACCGTGATGCACAATGTTCTCTTAGGGCACAAATCTTAATTTAGTCCCTATTTATTATCAAATGATAATTTGCTTGTGATTTTTTTGAGCCAAACCTTTCACCCTCAGAAACAACTACAAATACCATCCATATCCATCATCAGTGAACGTTCCTTTTCACTCTGCTAAATCTACAGAATGAACTACCTCATTATGTTTGGTGAGGCGACCCGAACCCACTAATCAAGGTTAGGGCCCGTCAAAGAGGGATTACAAATAACCATTCAATTTCAAATTACTAATTGAAAACCAAGCTTATTTTTTCTTGCTCAATATATTAAAACATCATTTACTAGCCGACAACATCTCTCTTAAACATAAAATGAAAGGATACAAGAGAGTAAAACTTTTACATAGAAGAAGGGTTTTCATTTAATATACATTAAGTACAACATATTACAAATTGTTCTCTTTTCTCATTCTCTCATTCCCATGATCTAGAGGAAGGACAAGAGACCATGTAACTACTCTAACTATTTCTCTTGATACCTCATGTGAAGAAGTGAAACTACCTCTCTACTAAAAATTTGAACAATAGAACATCCAATCCAAACACATTTCAAAGGTATGCTTGGAGTGGGTGTAAAATTTTCAAATCTTCATTAATGGTATACAAAACAACCAAAGTATAGCAGCAGAATAAAAACATGACTATGTTCAATTATAAAACAAGGGGACAACCTAAACTTAAATCATAAGGATCCATGTAGAGGAAATCTAAACCACCTCAATATTATCTCCAAGCTTTAACTTTTGAATCTACGTCCAAGTCAACATGCCTTGTCATCCAAGTCCTCCACCTAGGGTTGGAAGCATATCCCAGCAAGAAGAGAAGAAAAGAAAACATCAGCAAAGGCTGGTATGTGCATACTAAAAAGTAAAATGAGCAATATAAGGGAATAAGGACATCAAATAATAAGAAGCTTCCCATAGAAGAGAAAAGTACCCCCAAATGGGTATCAAGAGGAAGTATTACAAAAAGAATGATACTTGCCATAACCATCAAATAAAAAGAATACACTATATATATACATCCACTACCATGGTGGGAAAAGAAGCACATATCATCATCAACCTTCATGCATATGAGATAAGCATAGCCCTAGAACAATATAAATAAAAAAGGCGGCCAAGAATCACACATCCTGCCCTAGAATGGGGAATCACACATCCACCGCCCAAATTTATATAACATGGTCCAGGAATCATGCATCCTGCCCTAGCATGGGGAATCACATATCCACCATACAAAATATCACAATGTTTTCATAAATCATAATGAGACAAAACTAATGCAGTTATAATACTCTAGTGCTACTAAATCACGTAGTAGGTAAATATAGAGGCAAGTAGAAAGTATAGTCAGAATTATACAATGTTTCCATATCACACAATGGACAACACATCCATCCACATATAAACATACACATCACAGTGGGTAGATACCATCAACATGTCTATCAAGCACCATAGCACAAGATAAGATTTCAAGAGAATATCTAAGACCACAATGGTCAAGATAGTTCACATGAAACATGATATCAAGAAATAGACATATCTGTAGGCCATAGTTAAAAGAATGATAAGATAGGTGAATTTCTCATCATTAATGAATAGGGGATACAACATACCTCAACTTCAGAGTCTACGGTCACCGCTTCACAGGGATGATGTCGGTGAGAGGACCTTATTGAGGTCAGATGAGCTCCAAGTGTATGTAGACAAAGTCACTTTGATCAAGCAGCGGCTGATGAGAGCCCAAGATCGACAGAAGTCATATGCAGATGCAAAGCAGACTGACGTGCAGTTCACTGTGGGAGAGCATGTATTCTTGAAAATCTGACTGCTCCGAGCTATAGACAAGAACAGAGGAAAGTTGAGTCCCTGATACATGGGTCTGTTTGAGGTGTTAGAATAGATTGGTGAAGTTGCATACTGTTTGGCGTTACCCCCTCAGTATAGTATGATGCATGATGTGTTTCATATATCCAATCTGAAGCGATATGTGCAAGATCTGAGCCATGTGTTGAGCATTGAGCCTATTGAGCTTCAAGGGAAGATGACATATCCCGAGTCACCTTTGTGGATTGTAGATACCAAGGTGAAAGAACTCAGATGTAGGAATATAGAGATTGTAAAGGTTCTTTGGAAGCACCATGGAGAGGATGACGCCACATGGGAGTTGAATACGGACATGGAAAAAGCATATCCTGATTTGTTTGTTTGATTGTTGAATTTTGAGGGAAAAATTCCTATAAGGAGGGGAGGATGTTACAACCCCATTTTCCTAGCTATGTAATGGAATTGTATTTCTCCTTTTAATGATAAATGAAATCAATAGTTGCTTTATTTGTTTTAATTGAATGGATTTTGTTTACAATAGCCTTGTTTGGTTGCTTAGTGGGTTTTATTGGCTATGGGGCCAAATAACAAGAAACGGATTAAGAAATCCAAATAATAACTGAATAAATAAGAAAAGGAGATAGGATAAACAAAAAGGCAAGTAAATATCCTCCAAGAAGGGATTTCATGCCTTTAGGGTTCCTTGAGGTCCAAGGAGTCCAAGATACCAAGATAATGGCATAAGAAAGAGGAAATAGCAATTAAATTGGTTTTATTAAAGGATAACTTGTTTATGAAGGAGATACCCTTTTCCTTTGGAATTTGGGTTTCAAATTTAATACACGGGTAGATAATGCCAAGCCAGAGTTTCCTTTAAAATTTGAATGAAAAAGGTTAAACGAGGAGAGAGATATAGATTTTATAAGTTTCCTTTGAATCGAATTAACTAATACATAATTTCCTTGTTTTAAAAGAAAAAGGGAAACAAGGGGACGATGACAGTCATCAGATTCCCCGTGTGGTCTAAGGGACCAAGGATCCCACGGTGGCTGCGCGTCGTCCACCTCAATTTATAGAAGGAAAGGGAGAGGGGAGATCGAGATTTCAAATCCTTTTTGCTCATGTTTTATGTGATAGACTGAGGTGAGAACAATCCCATTAACTTCAGGAGTCTGTTCTGAAGCTTCTGGACCCAATTTATGGGTAGTTTTGTCAACAAACGTAGAAGTCCCCCAAACTTCCAAACTCTCACAGTTGAACCTATATATAGGGGAGGGTGCTCGAGAGTACCCGCGCATCTAAAATCTACCCTCACATCTTTAGAGAGCAACAATGAACTTGTTGGCAAGTTCAATTTGACAAACGACCCTAACCTTCCCCCTCTTCGACCCGTCGACCTCACCGGAGAGACAACGACCTATTGGTGGTGGAAGTGCGACAGTAAGGTGCGATTGAGGAGGCAGGTGACTTTGGACGAGTACGTCAGAGCTTTCGAGTCTTTTGGGTTTCTTGCTAGTGGCCAAGACCTCAGAGTCAACGATGAGGTTCACAACAACTCACTGCAGACCTGCTCTCACGAGGTAGAAGAAGGTCCCAGGCAAATTACCAGATTGCCCTCCCTCTTCTATAGTTCAGGTAAGGGCATAATTGCCTTTTGTTTCTGTTGATCATGAGTTAGGGTGTGCAATCACGGGTCGTTGGATCTCGCGTGGTCCAGTGGACCATGGATCATGCGGCCTATGATTTTCTAAAAATAATAGATAATCTAGAAAAGTGCTATTCTTTGCAAAATTTGTAGAAATTGCTAGGAAGCTATGATGACTAAACTTAATATATGAAATTTGATCAGACAAATATTAGGAACCTGATAAAAATAGTTTTAGTACCCGATTTTGTTTCGAATTGTAAAATTATATTAAGTTGATGAAAAGTGCATTAAATTAGGGTTAGAAACCCTAATTGCGAGTAAAGATTGAATCTATAATGTTTAATGGGTTAATTTGATGTACTAATAACTTGTTGATGATAATTGAAGATTCAAATCTGATTTATATGAGAAATTGCATGTTTTAGGGTTTTAAACCAAGAATATATGATAATGTATCTAGAAACCCTAATTTAGGATAAAATTGGAGATGATTATGTTTAATTCAAAATATATGGAAATATGTTGATAAAATTTGATCCTAAGCATGTTAGGAGAGATAGGATATGATGATTAGGGTTTATGAGTAGTTTTTATTATTTAGGATTTGTAGTGACAAAAGTGATAGCAAAACCCTAATTGCAAGTGAAACCCTAAAAAGAAGTAGAAACCCTAAGGAGCAAGTTAGATTGGATAGATCTTGATAAAATGAGTAGTAAAAGGAAATTATATGATTATTTCAGGATCCTTGCTTGGTGAATTGCTTGCTTACCTGGATTTTATATTTTCTTGGAATATTCCTATCTTGATTCTACTAAACAAGTATGTGGCTATGTATGAATAATCGATCTAGTTTCACAGAGTTTTCTCGAATGTTTGATTGATTGGATGCAACCTAAACTATTGAGTGTTTTATTTATGCAATCCTATAAAGTCACTATGACTATCACAATTAAGCATATATGTGCATTCTCAAACCTACATGCCACCCTAATGTATGATGCATGACCAAACCCCAGAGGGAAGGTGTAATTGGTCAAGCCCCAGAGGGAAGACCATTGGGCACCATGATAGGTGACCCCAGGAACCAAGCTCAGGATGGAGAAGGTGGCCTTATGTCCCCTACAAGGACAAAACCCTAAGAGAGGGTAATCTAGGGTTTAGGGAAAAAGTGGTTGAGAATGTCACATTGAAAACGTAATTTGGATTGTTAATAACTTATTTGTGATAATTAGGTTGTTAGAAACTATTTGTAAAAGTTTTGATTGTTGCCCACATACCAGTATACAAATATACTAATTGATGTTTTGTTTGTCGGTGTTTTAGGTACAATCATTGAAAAGGACAAATAGTAAATTGAAACATCGTGAAGGTATGAATAATCAATTCAAGGAGGATTAGATAGATAGACTCCATCTGTGCATAGAAGTCTAGAAATCCAAAATTTTTACAAGGTATCAAGAGATTTATTTTATTCCAGCTTTTCAGTTTAGTTTTAGTAGAATTTCATAATTATTATTGATTAAATGTCAAACCACTGATCCATAAATATTGGGATAGCATCTTTGACCTTTTGGTCTCCTTTAATTGGGGGTTACTAGGAGGCGGGGTCGTTACAATTGACATGGAGGGTAAGTTGGTTGAAAAGTGTTTCTAACAAGTTCAAGGTGTTGAACATGGTGAAATCTTTGTAGCAGTTGCCATGGATAAATCCATCTGGATAATGCTTGCCATTGTAGCTTAATATGACTATGAGATTTGTCATATGGATATTAAAACTACATTCCTCAAATGGAATATTGTGCATTATGTGTATGTAACACATCCTAAAGGTTTATAAATCCAATAATGCAAATAAAGTCTATAAAGCTGCATAGATCAATCTTTGGATTGAAGCAAGCTCCTCAGAACTGGATCTTGAATTTGAAAAGATAGTAAAAGAGTTTGATTTGAGTCAGAATGAAGATTTAATGTGTGATTACAAGAATTTAGTGGGAGCATATATTCCACATATTGATGGGGAGTATCATCCTTATACTACAAAATCTGACAGTGAAGTGCATTCTAAAAGGTTTTTAGAGAAGCATCTTATGTGATAGGAATCAAGATCTATAGAGATAGATCAAAAAGGCTTCTTATCTCAGGAAAGAGAACATACTTTGGCTAGATGCTGAATGAGTTTAGCATGGTGATAGAGAACTTGTCCATGTTCCATGGAGTTAGTCTCTCAGGATCCGAGTGTACCAATTCTTATGAAGAACAAGGAACAAATGGATAGATGCCATATGCATTCACAATTGGATCTATGATGTATGAACTCATCTCGTTATCTTGTATGTATTGGACATGACAAGAAAATATGAACTAATTATCTTGTATGTATTGGACATGACAGGAATATACAAACTCATCATCTTGTATGTATTGGACATGACAAGAAGATATGAAATCATCATCTTGTATGACAAGATGATATAAATATCCAGTTATCTTGTATGTATTGGACGTGATGAATGGATATCTGTCAAACTCTAGTAAGAGTTACTAGAATACCATGAAGGACATCTTTGTGTAGTTATGTAAGTACCAAAAGGATTAGTTCTTTAATTATGGTAATAAGGAAGAGTTGGGTGTAAAGAGTTACAATGATGCAAGCTTCTGAAATGACAAAATTGTGTTTTGACCTTGGATAAGAATTATTAGATGGAAATGTTACAACATAAAATAATTGATTAATTCTACAATAAGAAGTCAAGTACCTTAGTGTTATGAACACTGTAAGGGATAATGTATGCATCTAGAAGTTCAGATGGATGAACTTATGGGAGGTTCTGACCATTGGTGACTCAGTAATAATACTTTGACAACAATGGAGCTACTGGTTAGGCAAATGAATTTTAGATAGCATAGTAAGACACTTACATCTCATAAGAGTTTTCGTACAATGAGGGGATGTGAAACATGCAATATATAGACTTGAAGCAAATGTTGCTTACCCACTATAAAAGCACTTGTGCAATAGAAACATGAGTGACATGTTAATATCACTTGGAATATGATTTGTGGGTGATTGGCTCTTAGTGCAAGTGGGAGTCTGTTGGTATAGTATGCCCAGAGAGCCAATCATATGATTATTGCAATGAGGCATATGATACATGATTTGATAATAATAAAGGTAATTCCATCTATTATGTTTGTCTCACTCATGAGTTGATAACACATATATGATAGATGTCTAAAGAATGATGTGACTAGGTGACATATATATTAAGGTTGAGGACCTAAACAATGAGACCATATGTATGATAAGAGTACATACATTCTCGTTATGTCCCTAGTCAGATATTACTGTGGAAGCAAAATAGACAACAGTAATACATAAGACTAGAGTGTGTGTGTATTGATGATAGAGTCTCATTAGTCATGATATATGATATCAAGTCAAGAATATAGATATATGTTAAAGAACAGTATATCAGACAGACCCACCTTGAGAGTGATACATGGATACCATGGAATGGTAGTCACAATCGTCTCTCATAGTGATAGTGGTGAAAGTGGTTCTTAGACTTGAAATCACTACACTCGTCACATGTCATTGGGTACACTTTGACATCATCAAACACATTCTTGAAACAGGGTGTTATAAAGGTGATGGTTGGGTGACTTTGACACATGGGGATAGATTGTGAGTAATAGAGATGGGATTTGTCCCTCCTATAAGGAGTATGATATCCAGGGCTCCTTGATAAGTGAGACTAAGAATTGTATGGCCATACTCATATGATTCAATATATGATATGTGAACTCACATGCATCTCATACAGTCTGCTCTAGGTTAAGAAACATGGATTGAATATTGAAGAGGATGATGTTCCATGCCTCGAGTTCAATCTGGATGTCAGTGACAAAGGAACTATGCAATCACTGTAACACTAATCACAGATTGTAAATTGGAGTTGTTCTCCAACTTTATAAGTTACTTGGGTAGCAATGATGAGTTACTAGATTTTTCTCATTGCTAGTGATGTCATAAATTAGTTATGGACATTCACTGCTAATGTAAATTGGAACTTGTAGGGTCACACACATAGGATACCCCTGGAAGAGGAGATTGTCCATGAATGTTGTTTAGATTGAGACTAAAGGTGTTTAGGTACTCAATTAAACATATAATTGATTGACTGGACTCAAAACTATCAAGTTCAAGTGTTGAACTAGCTGGTTAGAGTGTTAGGTTGATTGAAGAGTACATTAGCAATGTCAGGACTACCAACCGACTGGTTCACCCAGGTGAGCCGATCAGATGGTGTGAGCCAACCGACCGGTTCACTTGGTGAACCAGGTAGCTCACAGTCCTTCCAACTGAGGAAATTGGGATTTTCTAGTTGGAGGAAAACTTTCACATTTCACTTGTTCAATTTGATTGGAATAAGGATTAATCTTTGCATTAATTGGAAACGATTGAGGAAATTCAATTGCATGCAAGTCTGGGAAGTGAAATGACCAGTTCACTAGGTGAACCGATTGGCTCACACTTCGAACCAACCAGTTTACTTGTGAATTGACTGATTCGCCTACCGCAGTACAAACTATTCATGGAATTTCCATATCCTTCTACTCCCGAGCAGACTGGGAACCCTGACCCTACCCTCTACTATAAATAGAGGGGTACTGGGGGCTTCTCAGAATACACAACTCAAAACATAAGTTGCTCTGCAAAGTTGTTTTCGTCTCTGGTTCTCGTAATCGAGAGACCCCAAGCAAGTGATACTCGAATAGGGAGGCACAACGAGGGAAATACAACTACATAAAAGTAGTATGAGTTCGGGAGAGTAGGTTGGTGCCAATACACCAACAAGAGGGTTGTCTCCTTCCTTCTAGTTCTTCTAGAACAACATGAGTTCTAGGTGGTCCGTGTGGACTATCTTTAGAGGTGGTAGATGTATGCCACTCAGGAGGACACATCATTCGTAGTCTGTGGTGGAGGCCAGAGTCCATGGCGAAGACCAGGAGCTACACACACACCATCCAAGACATGGCTTTGAAGACCACAGATGGCTGTGAGGTATTGTCACTGGGCAAGCACCAGACCAGGTATATCTCTCTAAAACCATTCTTCCCACTACATAGTCATTGATGCGATCTCCTGTTATGGGGTAATGACTAGTAAATTTTTTGTTTTCATTGCCTACTCTGAGGCCATAAAAACCCAACATGATTTATTTCTTAATCTAATCTAATCAATAATCACTATTTGAAATAAACAACATATATGATCAATATCAATGATAAATGAATCCAATGAACCAATTATGTATTTTCAATCAATAATTTTTAATGTGTAACAATTATAAGAGTTTTGATGATCCTACAATATTTTCAGTCAATCAAACAATCACTTTTGATGCCCAATCAATCCTGACTGCTAACACATGAAGTCCTTTGGTCCAGACATGCCAACTCCATCATATCTTCCAATTATGATTAACAATAAGTCAATTATTTTATAATTTATTTATGGAGTCCCTATCCTTTCATGTAAATCAATCAATAGACTTTGTTCAAGTCTGAGTGGCGATCTTGCCAGAAATCATGATTTTCCCCTGAAGAAGAACAATTCAATCAATCGATCGATCAATACCCTTTTCAAGATGAACAATCACGTAGTTGAGATGAGCCTAAGGTAAACATAGGCTTCACATATTGTTGGGGTGATGAACCTAATTATCATTTAACAATTTTATATAATATTAACCAATAATACCAATAGAACTTAGTATCTTGAAGATTACATCATTATTATCCTATTAAGATAATTTTAACTATTTTCATGAAGATAGCAATCATATGATCCATACTTGAAGTCTAAGTGAAACAAGTAGCTTATAGAAAGAATTAATGAATCAGAATTAAGTTCAATAAATCATTGAACAATGTAGTGTTAATATTTTACATTATGGTCATGATGCGCCTTTAGCCTAGTGTTGGCCTATTCATGGGTGTTGTTGTGGTGCTATTGTGCTTCAGTAGCATTTAGAGTATGACCCATCTAGTGTTGCTTCTTTGGACCTCAAGCTGGACTAGCCAGGGAGCAGGGGACGATGATGTTGTTTGATCCCAATCCCCTCTCATCACAATTTGTGGGTGTATCTAAAGCTAGTGAAGAGAGGATCAATGGTCTACAACCTTGGACTCTCGTCTATTCTTTGTTGTTCTAGTGTTTGAATTCCGTTAAGCAAGCAGGTTGTGCTCGTACTACCCATTGCTGACTTGGATGATGTCTAAGTCCTGGTTGTCTTACGAAGCCTAGGATTGTAGTGTAGGTGCTCTTTCCCTAGAGCTCCATTACTTATTCAAAACCCTAAAAATTGCCTTTTTATTATTGGTGAATTAGGTTATCAAAACCATGTTATATTTTAGGTTATATTTTCTTGAGTTCAAAATATATTTTATTATATTTTTCTGACTTATAAATATTTAGTTATGAATTTTACAAGTTATTAGCTAATTACATTGATTTATTAAAATCACCTTTTTATATCATTAGATTCAGGTGACAAAACCAACGACTATTTATCTGTATTTTTTTTATCAATAGTTAATTAGTTATGGATTTTACAAATCTGACCAATAGAAAATAGGGAAAAAGCCATGTAGGCAGCAGACTTCGAGAGGGTGAGAGAGAGAAGAGAGAGAGAAAGAGAAGTCAGGGCCCGCTAAGTTGGCCCAATTGTGGGCATCCAACTCAGCTGGTCCCACAGCCAACACCTTGCATGACTCGGCACAAAAGCAAGGGAGAAATCTGCATGGAAAAGTATGTTTTACCTCTAGCTAGAAAATCAAACACAAAAGTCACGGAGGGACAAAATATGGAAAGCAGTTAGGGGATTCATCCCCAAGAGCAAGCTCGTTACATGGCAACAGGATGAGAAGCTGCTCGTTCAATCGATTTGGGGGAAACCACGCTCAAGGCCAAAGCAACAAATTGAGGACACCCTTACCTTCGATCGACCTCTACGAACCGTTCCAGCCATCCAGCCATGCCTCCACCACCTACACGAGTAGGGACTAGCACCCAGGAAGCTCCTCCGAAAGGGAGAACAAGGGGAGGCTAACGATGGGCATGTCGTGGCTAGAAAACAAGTGCAAAGTCCCCACAAAAAACTGTGAAGGTGAGGGAATGCTCGGTTTAGGCGCGTAGTCACCCGACAATGAGGAAGTCTAGAAGAAGAAGAAGAATAGGGAAGTAGGCGGTAACCCCCAAATTTGGGGTTATATAGGCAAGGAAACCAAACAAATATGAGGCTCAAACTGTGCAGAAGGTAGAGGAGATTGCGAAGAAACCATCGGAGAAGGAAAAGGAGGAAAACTGAGGAATAAATCGAAAAAGGAAAGAACATCACTCACCTGGTTTCAAAAATGTGTCGGGAGGTAGGGGAAAACCCGGGCACTGTAGGATCAAGATTGAACGGTTGAGAGAAATCGTGAAATCATAATCCACGTGACAGGGAAAACATTATCCAATTCAAATTTGATTAAAGTGAAATATTAACATTATTTCCTTTTCTCTCTTTCCTTAATTGAGGGTATATATGAATCCCAAATTAGGTAAAATTTTACACAGAGGCTAATTAAAACATGGAAATTCTGAATATAAAATTAGATTTACCTTTTGAGAACCTTTAATGTGTTAAATAAATCAAATCTCATTTTCTCTTTCCTCCTTCATTAATAACATTAGGATTATCCAAATTTTATGAAACTTGACCCATAAATCATATTTAATATGTTTGATACGGATTTTCCATCAGTTTTACATTTTGGAGTTGTTTATATATTTATTTAATATTTTGAAGGTTCTACACACTTTCTATCTCCTGATTTTACCTTTTAAGCAAACTTTCTCCAAATTCGATAAAAATTCACCCAAAGGCTATATTTATTATGTAGATTATGAATCTAAAATTATTTTCCTCTTTTGGGGTCATTTATTATTTTATTTGATATTTTGGGGAAAACACACATCTTTGCAAATTTGAATTAAATGAATTATTATTATGTGAATAATGTGAAACTTGACTCCCAAGGTAATTGGGACCCAAGAAACTCAAAACTAAGCTTAGATTTTATTTTTGGAACTTATTTTTATGAGATATATCATATGGCCCATTAGTGGCCCATTATCTTAATTACTCATTCAATTAGGTTTATTAGAGTGATTTTACGTGCATTAGCTCACAATGGTCATTCTAATCCTTTTATAAGTCTAACCTCAAACCATGTTTGGTCAAACACAAAAGACCAAAGTTTTGGGGTCAGGTTTGAGATCTGGTATGTTACAAGACACCACCCCTTAAAAGGATTTTGTCCTCGAAATCTATTAATCCAAACATCAAACAACCAACTACTCTCCACCCCTTAAAAGGATTCAACCTATCAAGTCAAACTAATCAACTTTTTAGAGCTATCCACATCTCTTAGTTGTGAAATTTTTATAGATTTATGTTTCTCATGTATCCAACTATCAAGTCACCATCTAGGGTTGAGTTTTAGGTCCTTGTGTCTCTAACCTATCAACCCTATATTAACATTAAAAGTTGTAGGGTAGGACAACTATACCTTTATATCAATCCTAATCACAAAAACTAGGGTTAGATTCTAATCAACTAATTCTAGGGTTTCTCTTCATTGTGACTTAGTTCAAGAAAACTTCGATGAAATCCAGATTTTTTTTGTACATATAATTGTATAATGAAAATATTTTTTGTCGATAAGAAACATTGGTGATAAAACAAAGATGGTACTGAAATTAGTGCGACAAACCAAGTCACAACTTATCCATGACAAGATCTCTTCACAACCTAATTTTATCCTCAAATCAAACCTTATTGCATAAAAAGATCATCATTGATCAAAACTAGTGTGAACATCTCACCTAGAGGTAACTATCTAAGTCAAGGGTTTAACTAGGGAGACAAATTTGAAATAGTCAGATTCCGACTACCATGGGCTCTGATACATTGCTGTAAAGAAGCGAAACCACCTCTCTACTAAAAATTTGAATAATAGAACCTCCAATCCAAACACACTTCAAAGGTATGCTTGGAGTGGTATAAAATTTTCAAATCTTCATTAATGGTATACAAAACAACCAAAGTATAGAAACGGAATAAAAACATGACTATGTTCAATTATAAAACAAGGGGACAACCTAAACTTACATCATAAGGATCCATGTAGAGGAAATATAAACCACCTCAATACTGTCTCCAAGCTTTAACTTCTGAATCTACATCCAGGTCAATATGCCTTGTCATCCAAGCCTTCCACCTAGGGTTGGAAGCATACCCCAACAAGAAGAGAAGAAAAGAAAACATCAGCAAAGGCTGGTATGTGCATACTTAAAAGTAAAATGAGCAATATAAGGGAATAAGGACATCAAATAATAAGAAGATTACCATAGAAGAGAAAAGTACCACCGAAATGGATATCAAAAGGAAATATTACAAAAAGAATGATACTTGCCATAACCATCAAATAAAAAGAATGTGCTATATATATACATCCACTACCATGGTGGCAAAAGAAGCACATATCATCATCAACCTGTATGCATGTGAGATAAGCATAGCTCTAGAACAATATAAATAATAAAAGCGGCCAAGAATCACACATCTGGAACTTGGTGAGACATGGGCCAAGAATCACACATCATGCCTGACATGGGGAATCACACATCCACCACCCAAATTTATGTAACATGGTCTAGGAATCACACATCCTACCCTGGCATGGGGAATCACACATCCACCATTAAAAATATCACAATGTTGTCGTAAATCATAATGAGACAAAACCAATGCAGTTATACTACTCTAGTTGTACTGAATCACATAGCAGGTAAATGTAGAGGCAAGTAGAAAGTATAGTCATAATTATACAATGTTGCCATATCACACAATGGACAACACATGCATCCACATATAAACATCCACATCACAGTGGGTAGATACCATCAACAAGTTTATCAAGAACCATAGCACAAGATAAGATTTCAAGTGAATATCCAAGACCACAATAATCAAGATAGTTCACATGAACCATGATATCAAGAAAATAGACATATGTGTAGGCAATAGTCAAAAGAATGATAAGATAGGTGAATTTCTCATCATTGAGGAATATGGGATACAACATACCTCAACTTTAGAGTCTACTCTATCCAAAGCCAAGTCTAGGTCCAAGCCTAGGCCTTCAAAGAGCCTATGATGCATATATGTGGAATTAGGGTTAGGTTTCCATTACTTATTCAAAACCCTAAAAATTTCTTTTTTATTATTGGTGAATTTGGTTATCAAAACCACACCATATTTTACGTTATATTTTCCTGAGTTCAAAAAATATTTTATTATATTTTTCTAACTTATAAATATTTAATTATGAATTTTATAAGTTATTAGCTAATTACATTAATTCATTAAAATAACCTCTTTACATCATTAGATTTGGGTGATAAAACCAATACCATTAGAAATCCCTTATTTTTCTAAATGCAATGACTATTTATTTGTATTTTTCTGATCAATAATTAATTAGTTATGGATTTTACAAATTTGACCAATAGAAAATAGGGAAAAAGCCACATAAGCATCAGACTTTGAGAGGGAGAGACAGAGAAGAGAGGGAGAAAGAGAAGTTGGGGCCCATTAAGTTGGCCCAATCATGGGAATCCAACTTCATTGGTCCCACAACCAACACCCTGCATGACTCAGCACAAAAGCAAGGGAGAAATCTACACGGAAAAGTCCATTTTACCCCTAGCTAGAAAATCAAACACAAAATTCACTGAGGGACAAAATATGGAATGTAATTAGGGGATTCATCCCCAAGAGCAAGCCCACACCATGGAAACATGACGAGAAGCTGCTTGTTCGATCGATTTGGGGGAAACCACGCTGAAGGCCAAAGCAACAAATTGAGGACACCATCACCTTCGGTCGACCTCCATGAACCGTTCTGTCCATCCAGCCTTGGCTCCACTGCCTGCACAAGTAGGGACCAGCACCCAGGAAGCTCCTATGAGAGGGTGAACAAGGGGAGGCTAACAAGCGGCATGTCGTGGCTAGAAAACAAATGCAAAGTCCCCGCAAAAGAACCGTGAAGGTGAGGGAAAGCTCAGTTTAGGCGCGAAGTCACCCGACAATGAGGAAGTCTTGAAGAAGAAGAAGAATAGGGCAGTAGGTGGAAACCCCCAAGGTCGGGGTTAGATAGGCAAGGAAACCCAGCAAATCTTAGGCTCAAACTGTATGGAAGGTAGAGGAGATTGCGAAGAAACCATCAGAGAAGGAAAAGGAGGAAAACTGAGGAATAGATCGAAAAAGGAAAGAACGTCGCTCACCTGGTTTCCAAAAATGAGGTAGGAGGTAGGGGAAAACTTGGGCACCACATGATCAAGATCGTACGATCAAGAGAAATCACAAAATCACAATCCATGTGACAGGGAAAACATTATCCAATTCAAATTCATTTAAAGTGAAATATTAACATTATTTCCTTTTCTCTCTTTCCTCAATTGAGGGTAAAAACAAATCCCAAATTAGTAAAATTTTACACAGAGGCTAATTAAAATATTTAGATTCCGAATATAAAATTAGATTTACCTTTTGAGAATTTTTAATGTGTTAAATAAATCAAATCTCATTTTCTTTTTCTTTCTTTTTTGGAAATCGGTAATATATTACTTCATAAAAGAAAAGGAAAAGTGTCAGCTCCAATAGAAAGAAGCTACAAGCAGAAACCCAACCCTATACACATGGTTTACACTACAAAATCCCAGTAAAGCCTAATATGTGGGGTTAGGTTAGCATGTAGAGGAGGTTTGGTTGTAACTAGCCTAGCAATCTCCTTCTGTAAACTATCAAAAAGGTGTAAGTAATCCATGGTGTGTTTCCCATGAATTATGTTGTTCCTCTCCTGCCAAACCTTGTGGTAAAACCCCTTCAAGCAAATACCACCAAATCGGGAAGTCGTCTTCTCCATGTTTCAAGTCACTACCTCCTAAAAATGGATAGGTGGGGAGTGGCCCCATCTGTTCTTGAGGAATAACCGTTCCCACATGTAGCGGGAAACATTACACTCAAAGAAAAGGTGGGTATGGGACTCCTCATCCTCTCTGCAAAGAAGGCACATGGTCTCCGTATCCAGCCCCCAACGAGCCATTATGTCTCTTGTAGGTAGTTTCCCCAACATCGCTTTGTAGGTTAGGGTACTCCACTTGGGAGTGAAGCACCTACCCCAAAGAAGCAAATGCCAAGGGACAAGGTTGCCTACCATCATCTTCCAAGGGTGCATATGGGGATCTGCAAGGTTCCAGATCCCATCACTATCATGATTGTACAAAAGTCTAACGTCATCCCACCCCATGTTCATATGTTTCCACATGCAGGAATCGTACAAAATGGTGGCATTGGACCCCCAAAGTGTCCCGTTATATCTCTCTCTCATCCAGGTTGCCCAAATACCCAGGGGTTGCCTAAGGAACCGATCAACCCTTTTGAGATTGGACTGTCTGTGGGTCTCACCCATGTCTTGTGACCCTAGACCTCTGAGATGAAGTGTTTTGGAAATGGTATCCCAAGCAACACCATGACCCTTGCCACCCCATAAGAAAGAAGGTGTCAGGCGTCTGATGCTCAATGATTTCGAAGTAGGAAGGGTGCATAGATCGCACCAAAACTGCACCATACTCTAAATGACTGACTTGATTAGTGTGAGTCGGCCCGCTAAAGAGATCCGTAGGCCAACCCAACTATCAATTTTGTCCCTGATCCTGTCAAGACACATGTTGTAATCTCTAGCCCAACTATCATTTTCTCTTTCCTCCTTCATTAATAGAATTAGGATTATCCAAATTTTATGAAACTTGACCCACAAGTCATATTTAATATGTTTGATATGGATTTGCCATCAATTTTACATTTTAGAGTTGTTTGCATATTTATTTAATATTTTGAAGGTTCTAATTTCACCTTTTAACCAAACTTTCTCCAAATTGGATGAAAATTCACCCAAAGGCTATATTTATTATTTAGATTATGAAACTAAGATTCTTTTCCTCTTTTATAGTCATTTATTATTTTAGTTGATATTTTGGGGAAAACACATCTTTTTTGACAATTTGAATTAAATGAATTATTATTATGTGAATAATGTGAAACTTGACCCAAGGTAATTGGGACCAAAGGAACACGAAATTAAACTTAGATTTTATTTTTGGAACTTCTTTTATGAGATATGTCACATGGCCCATTAGTGGCCCATTATCTTAATTACTCATTCAATTAGGTTTATTAGGGTGATTTTACATGCATTAGCTCACAATGGTTATTCTAATCCTTTTATAAGTCTAACCTCAAACCATGTTTGGTCAAACCCAAAAGATCAAAGTTCTAGGGTAGGGTTTGAGATCTGGTATTTTAAACCTCAGTTGGTCTATTCCTATTAAAAGCTAGCTTCTAGGTCCTCTTAGATAGATGGACCATTGACTCAGAAATGTTTTAGTAGATTGTATGAGCTATTGGCTTAGTACTTAGAAAATCAACATTTAACCATGATAAATTAGAAGAGAAATATATATTGTTTAGGATACATGCAAGTTATGTAAGTAATTGAAACTATTTTGTTATTTAAACAAACCATGAGTAGAGATAACAAATGACCAAGATAAAACACTAATTACTGATTTAGTCCCTTAATCCACTTATTATATGTCGTGGACCCACATGAGGCATAGAAAAACATGTTGAAGCATCACAACATGATACAATCTCACTATACAATACTTAGAAGAATGCCAAGGATTCTAAGTATAAAATCACTAGCTACCCTATCTACAACGAGCCTCACCATGTATGGTCTCAGTGGCTAATGGAAACAATGGATATGTAGACTCCTCCAAACATGGGTACTCATGCAGAGAGTCAAAGCACATGTCTTTCTCTACATCGATGATTCCACTAGGGCTCACCAACTGACCTGTATCACAGGTACCACCAGAATATGTGATTGATTTTGGGTACCACACTATAACAAGGAGTCTATCCTCACTGGACTAGACCTACACTCCCTTATCCAGTACGATCCGTCTACCTTGATCTAAACTTATCCTCCAATCAATAAGCACATTTAGCCCTCAGATCGCATGCCTCCTGTGAAGGATTCTATGATGTTCAAGGCACTTATCGTCTAATGAAATTTAATTTATCCAGATATAAATTTATTGATTCTAGTATTACCCCATCCTTGACAACACAATATTTGGAATTAATAACTAAAATCATACGACAAATAAAAAACTATCATGTTTTTCTCAAATCACAGTTCAAATATTTAGATCTGAAAATAGGGCAAACCCAGGGTTTTCGACGCCTCTAAATCCACCATTGAATTTACCATATTTCATAATAGTTCACACAAGGATTACACATAACAACATTGTAGCACATACATTGTTCAATAATTTATTCTTTCTCTATAAATCACGATATAACATAATAAGTTTACAATATCAAGCATTGAGTAAGATTCAACACACAAGCAATATTATTTTAGGTTTTTTTGTTGTAAATCAAGGTTAGAAGGTGATTTTCACTCTCCTAGATCCAATATTAGGTAATTTATCTCATATTTAAGATCCATATGTTCGGATTTGTGGTCTACTAAGCTTAGGTTTGAGCTTATGGCCTCAAAATCTACCTTTTAACCATCTCATTTAGGTCGGTACCTTCAAATATGATCTTATAGAGGAAGAATATGAATGAAGGGGGTAGACGAAAGCCCTAAAGAGTGTCATGGAAGATCTCGACCAAGAAATGAGCAAAGGAGAATGGATCTACTATCGAAAACAACTTACCATGAACAATTGATGGCTAGGTCATCAACTTCTCCAGTTCTTGGAATTTCTCACAAAAGTCACTCTATAAATCACCTCTCTATTGACCTTTTGAGTGTTTTAGGGCTTATGTTGTCTGTAAAACTAAAGTATAAATCCAAAAAGACAAATTCTATCAAATTCGGATTAGTATAGTGAAAGTTATGGTCATTTTACTGATTGGTTGTCTTGGGTGGTTGAACAGTTCATTTCTGTCGGTCTAGATGACCTGTCGGTCTGTGGCCACCAGTCTGCATGGCTTGTTGGTTTGCTTGGATGGAGGTCTTTGTGGATGATCTGCCTATGTGACCATTATCCTGCATGACCATCAATCTACATGACCTGTGGCCTGATGAAAAAGCAGGCTATGTCCCGTTCTACGTATGTTTACTAAAACAACAATAACTCTCTCATTTTAACTTTGATTTTCTTTGTTCTTTTTGCATTGCATTCATAATTGAATTCTATAAAATATAAAATATTATTTTTGTTGAGATACATAAATGATAATTTATTTATTAATTATTTTCTTCAGTATTATTAATTCTCTTCCCATATACATGTATGAGCTATATCTATTTCAACTAAAGCATTGAGCTCATGGTATGCTCCAGTCATGATTTAGTCTATCAAAGAATAAGCTTAATATAACTAAAGTTGATATAAATAATAAGGTAATTATAGGATTGAAAAAGTGTATTTAATATAAATGTTATCTTTGATCGTAAAACTATGAGTCAAGAGAGTTATGGGTTGTAAAAATTCCCCCCTCTAATAAAAAAATTGTGTCAAAGTTCCTAGAAGAGGAACTGATAGTTGTTACACATCTCTAACTCTACTTCTCATGAAGATTGTTCTACAACATGATTCCTCTAAAGGAACTTCACTAGGGGTATCTCCCTCTTTTTAAGATTTTGAATTTTAAGATCCAAAATTTGAATAGGACCTTCAAAATAGGAGACATCTTCTCTTAGATGTACGAGCTCTATGTCTATAATCTTCTTTGTACCTGGATGACACTTCTTCCACATGGATACATAAACACATCATTTATATTGGCTATCTCAGTTGGCAACTCATGCTTATATGCTACTGGTTCAATTCTTTGAACGATTAGATAGGGACCCATAAATCCAAGAGTTATTTTTCTTCTATTTCTAAAACATATAACACCATTCTAGGGTGACACTTTCAAGTAAACCTATCCCTAGACTGAAATTTTGGAGGTCTACATATTTCTCTACTTAGGTTTTCTACATGTCCTTTGCAACTTTCAATTGTTGTATGACGGCATATATCCCTTTTTGTTGTTTCTTCCAGCAATTCTGGACCTAGAATTTGTTTGTCACCAACTTCATACCAACAAATGGGAGATCTATACTTTCTTCCATATAGAGATACATAAGGGGCCATACCTATTTTGGAATGGTAACTACTATTATAGGTGAATTCCATAAGACCAAGATGAATATCCCAACTGCTACTAAATTGAAAAATATGTGCCCCCAATATTGCTTCTAAGGTTTCAATTGTCCACTTGAACTGTCTATATATTTGAGGGTGAAATCTTGTGCTAAACTTCAAACCTATTTCCAAGGCATGATATAGTTGATTCTAGAATGTTGATGTGAACTTAAGATCTATTTCAGATATAATAGTGACGGGTATTCCATGTCATCTAAGTATTTCATCCATGTAGACCTTAGCTAGTTTGGGTGTATCCTAAGTTTTCATAACGTGGGGGAAATGGGTATATTTAGTTAATCTACCTACAATCATCCATATTGAGAAAAAACCATGCGGCGTTTTAGGTAACCCAACTAAAAAGTTCATAATAATATGTTCCCACTTCCACATAGTAAATAGGGAGTGGTTGTATGGTATCTATTGGTTTCTAGTGTTAACCCTCGACTTGTTGGCACACACTACACCTAGGTGCATACTCAAGCACATCTCTCCTCATACCTGGACATCAATACAACTCCTTGTGGTTTTATACATCTTAGAACTACCTAGGCACATTGCATGTAGAAGAGTGAGCTTCATCAAGAATTTTCTTCTTTAACTCAATGTTTTCTGACACACACAATCTATCTTGGTGATACACAACCCAACATATGAATACCTAAAATATGTTCATTTTCCTTGTATCATATCATGCATGATCTTTTGCAACTCATAGTCACTCTGTTGAAACTCCTTGATCTGATCATAGAATATAGGTCTAGCCTACATTTATACAACCAATTTTTTTTGGCACACTCAAATATAAATTCATGTCTCTCTCTTCACTACTACAAAAAATGTTTTTTACAATAGTTCATTTTTTCATTTTACAATAGGTGTTAGCCGTTGTATTAGATCACGTGGTCTTATAGGGGGTGCTTTATACAACATGTGTGTGCATATTGTAATACATGTATTTTATACAATAGTTGAAATATGTTGTTTTTCAATGAATGACCCGTTGTAATATGTGTGTTTTATACAACATGTGGTGCACCCTTGTGATATATATTATACAACATTTGAACCATGTTGTCTTTTACTAAACACACCCGTTGTAATAAGGGTATTTTTTACAATATATGGAGCACCCGTTATAATATATATTATACAATAATTAAAGCATGTTGTCTTTATTAAATATACCTGTTGTAACATGATTTTTTTTTACAACATGCAATGCACATATTGTAATATATATGTTTATACAATAGTTGAAGCATGTTGTCTTTTGTTAAATACATCCATTATAATAGGGGTGTATATACACATGTGGTGTGCCTGCTATAATATATATATTTTATACAATAAGTGGTGCATGTTGTAGTTCACTAGAGACACATGTTGTAATAGGGGTACATTTTCCAGAGTCACCCATTGTAATAGGTGTAGATAAAATAACATGCCTTGTTAGTTGTAGTATCTTACCTTTTACAACATATCATTAACTGTTGTTTTTTTATTAGAGTTTGAGAGGTCACATTGAATCAAGTTTATTGATCAAATTAACCATAATTTAATTTTTTTAATAAATATAAAATTGTATTTTTTTAATTCACAAACAAGCACATAATTGATAATTTTCCATCAAACCTTGAAAAAAAACTTGCAATAAATTTAATAAATAAGAAATCATCCGTACAAAGATTCAATAATATAAATTAGTGAGTTCACACTCTAGAATCGAACTAAAAATCAACTACATTGGTATCACACATTGGTCTATGTTAAAGAACATATGTCTCCCCCTCATGTCACATAATTTGTTGTGTGCTTAAGAACACACATTGCCCACTCATTTTGGGCCTCGTTAATCTCTTATTTGTTGAAGCAATGACCAATATACTTCAAATAATACTGCAATCATATGTCAAATATCAACATTATTGTCATTTATTCGATGTATTTAAAATTTGAACAAACTAAAAGAATATAATGATAAGTAGCTTTCACATTCAGGGTAGTTCTAATTCTCGCATCGATAATGTCTCTCATGTACTTCAATACATAATACTCAAACATTCTTCAACCTTGTAAATTATCAATCTACATTATAAAACACTTGCTATTAGCTTCTAATATTTAACAGTTACATATCTTTAGGATATAATTAGATTCTACATAATATTTGGTACAAGTGTTTACATATTTAGACAATCCATTCGTTTTATGATACACTTTTTCTTTTGAACATGTCTTCAAATATTTGACACGCTATTGAGATATAAGAATCCACAAAGAGAAAATAAAGAAATCATGTTTACTCAACATGCTAGCACATTCGAAGATATTTTTATATTTTTAGTCAAGCATACGCCTAAGACATAACTACGGAAGTATACAACCAACATCTGACTTTAAACTTGGGTTTCCACTTTTGTCAAAATGCTTGACAATCTGGATATTTCTTGCAAAGAGGAGGAGATAAGAATACAACAGGAACAAGAAGATCACTAGGCATATTCACATGATGTATAGTTTGAAGGTTTCCGATTTGTCAATCTTCAGGTAAAAGAACGTGTACAAGATATACATACTATGCCTTGGGACAAGTCACCTACCACCACCGTCAAATGATTCTAACACAGCAACAATTTCAAGTTAAACTCCGTTCGTGATTATCACTCTATAAGAGAAAGCAAGACTCATTTTAGTAATCTGCATACGGACTCCATGCCGAAGTCAACGACCAGTGATGGCAATAGTATTAGTGTCGAGGAACAAAATAAATATATGAGAATCAAAACAGAGACGAGTGCAAGCAAACATGCATATGAAACCTTACTATTATCTTATTTCTTCCTTTATCGAGCCTCACACTCATTACAAGCATTTTGTAGAATATGGCACGAGAATTGATGAGATAAGACTGACTCAAAACTTATGAAACTTGTTCGCCATCACTAACTGGAGTTCAAGCTGAAAAACACATAAGAACATCATTACAGAATCTTGAGAAGCATGTTAGGTAGCACAAGAAAATGAAGATCCTGTTATTTTATCGGCTGATGGGGTTGGCATCGTTAAGTCTAGCATCACATATAGATTCATTTTCTGTGGTGTCGTGGTCACATATGCAGAAACAGCTGCGTTAATCATCACTTTCCAATTGTGGTCGTTGTTATTCATACCAAGAATAAAATAATAATTACCTATGTGGCAACATGTTTTCCCCAAACAATGCCCGACGCTGCCTGCACATGGCTTGAAAGTATAATGAAGTCATTGGCAACGATTTGATAGTAAAACCACTAGATTGCATTTTTTAATATGTACCGTAAGCAACAATTATCAAGAAACAAACAAAAGAAGATAAATCTCTCTCTCTCTCTCTCTCTCTCTCTATATATATATATATATATATATATATATATATATATATATATATATATATATATATATATATATATATATATATATATATATGCCTTTGAAGATCTTGACATTCTAAAAGATTCAAAATGAACGAGGACAAAGATATTGTATTAAGAAATATATGAGATGTCTGTTCTATTGAATCGAACCAAGCCCACTGAGATCGGAAGACAGAGAAAAAATATACTTTAATATCAAGAACCATGGTAGCCGTCGTCACCACTAGGAACAGAGAGTGAATAGCTAGAAACAGATGAAACGGCTTGTAGAATGCCGGACCTAGGGTTTTCACTGAATGAAAAAGGAATGGGCCCAAGGGCGGGACTTTTAGGGCTGAACTAAAAAACTTGAAGCGAAGAGGCAGGTAAAGAAAAATTTTACTTCGCTATGTTTGGTATGTCGGTGTTAATAGGACGAGTCCTATAATTTTTGTATAGGAAAACCCATCACAATGCATTATTTCCTTCTCACTCATCTTTAAAACCCACCTCCTATAAAAAATAAAGAGAGAGAAACACAAATTGTCCACTATAACACAATCCCATTGGATGCAACATAGTTTCTATATGACTTATCCTATAGAAAAGGCATCTGTGAATGAAGGGGAAGGAAAGAAAAGGGAAAGGGAAAGGGAAGGGAAGAGAGGAGACACTTATGTTAGCATGTTTGGTCAGCATGAGGAAGGAAAGAAAAGGAAAACACAAAAAAATAACATGAATATAATAAAATATAGTGGCATATAATGTTGATGATACAAAATAATTTTACATACAATAATATATTTATATTTATTACATACATCAATGTATAAAATGTTATCACACGTGCCTGAATAAAAATTAAGGTTGTCAATAATTTCTGGATGGCAAAGTCTATGGATTAAAATAAATTATAAAATGTAATGAACACAACATATGATTTTATTTGTTTTGTACTAAAAGCGCTACATAAAAGATATTCTTTTATAGAAGTGAGAATAGAAGTTTTTTAATATTAGAAATTATAGTTATATAAATAGTTTTCTTTTAATTTTTGAATTAAAAAAAAATACTCCATGTAATTATGTACTTCCCTCCATAGTCCAACACATTTATTTCAGATATTTTTTATTTTATTTGTTTGATTTGTATAATAATCTCAAAAATCCAACACATTTGTTTCAGTTATTTTTAATTTTATTTTTTAGATTTGTATAATAATCTCAAAAAAATTAACTTTATTTACCAAAAATATGAATTTTTAGATTTCTTCTATGTTATGCATAAATTTTATTTTAGTTTTTTTATTCTATTTTATTTTCAAAAACAATTCTCCAAATGTTATCCAATACTCTCCCTTATTTTATTTGTCCAACCAAGTAAGGTAACATATTCATGACTTGATACTTTTTATCGGTACTAGTTGTGGGTTATATTAATTTCCCCCACCAAATTATTTATATTTTCTCTCTCCATATTATATTTCTTCCTCAATGTTCTAATATATTTCTCACCAAATATTTTTTCCTTTCCCTTGTCTCCACTCCGATTCGGTGGGGAGAGAATGAGAGAGAAATTGCTAAAAATACACTTAGTTTGTTCCCCTTCGTCCCCTTTCATTCCCGTCCATTCCCCTCCCCTCCCCATTACTTTGTCCAACCATATAGCCAAAGCTTGTTCCCCTCGCGTCCCCTCCCCTCCATTCACCACATACCAAAGAGGCCCTTATGCGTTCAAAGAGGGTGGTGAATATTTTTGGGGTAAACCAATCGTTGGTCAAGCATGGTACAATAATGGTCATAGATAAGACTTGAAGAATAATGAAAAATTGGACAAGGTCTACATCCCTGGATATACATCCATGATTTTTATTGAATTTTTTGTAGTGGTGGAATGTGCGTACATGGTAAGAAATTAGTAAATCATTTAATTTTTGGAAGTTTCTAAAACTTTAGTTTTTGATAAATTTATGTTGTTTGCTAAAAAAATTACTGGAAAGTAAAAGACAATTACACATTTTAAGAACTATGAAACAATGGACAAAACAAATAATAAAGTGGGATGTAACTAATGATAGTGTAAACCTATTCATCGAGAATCATTTAGATAACAAATGTAAATTGTTAATCCATTGGTAACATGATTGATGAAGAGAGGAATGAGCTAAAATAGGAGGGACATTTGTGGTGTGTAGTTACGGTTAGAGGAGAGAAGAGGAAAAGAAGGGAAGGGGGACTAAAGAGGTCATGAATGTGTCTGTTGGTTATGGGGGAGTCATAATTGAGTTATGAGAGGAAGCAAAGTAGTTATGCAAGGCTGGAGAAGGAGGCGCTGAAAATCGGAGAAGGAGGAGGCGGCGTCGTGGTTTCGTTGTCTTCAAACACGGCGTTCTCTCTTAATCGTGTTGTTTGACAAAGGAAGAAGTGGCGGGGTGCTCTTGGGAAGAAGGCGGTGACAATATGCTCTTGATCCTTGGCGGAGAGGGATGTGGTGAATCGGATGTCGATGTGCGTGGAGGAAGATGAGAGTGGGCAGTTAGTGAAAGAATTAATGAATCAGATGTTGACACGAGCGTAGGAAAAGAAAATCCCACGTGACCAAAATCTATACATCGACACTATTTTTTTAAATTATCATCTAACCTATTTTTTGGGTAGAAAATATATACATGTAGCATATGTCAATGTGTATGATTCATGTAGAGTTTATTAATTACTCTACTATAATATCATATATGGGTGTTAAAAAATTCGATTCGGTTTAATGGGTTTCGGGTCAAAACATGACCCCGTCAGAGTGTTTAACTGTCAATCCCAGACCCAAATCTGAACTAGATTTGGCTGGCTTCTCTATTAGAACCAACCCAGATTGAGAACATTAGATTTAGAACCAAACCCAGACTAGATTTGACTATGATTTTATGAGAAAAAATAATTCTCTAAATAATTACATGCTTTTGATTAAATTCTCTATTAAGAAATTGAGTTTAGGTGGGTTTTGGGTCAAAACTCTGACCCAAAGACTATCATTCCCAGACCCAAACCCAAAACTAATTTTTTCTTGACCAACCTCTAAATATGAAACTGGTCCTGATTGAGAAAATTAAATTCGGAACCAAACCCGGATCCAAATTTGACAATGATTTTATAAGAAGAAATAATTCTCTCATTACATGCTCATGATTAAATTCTCGGTTAAGAAATTGGGTTTAGGTCGGTTTCGGGTCACAACATCTAACACATAGTTGTTTGATCGACTTCTCAATCCAAAACTGACACATAGTTGGGACCAAACCTAGAGCCACGTTTGACAATTATTTTTTAAGAATAAAAATCAATAAGGTGAGACGAAGGAATGTCTTACAAGAGTTGAGAATTTCAAGGACTTAATTACATGTTTCTGGTTACTTGGTGTTAGGTTAACCAAATATATGTTGAAATTGACAATGGCATGAGATATGAATGATAATGAGACTGATTGGGTGTTAGAGTAAGGAAGAGGAAAGATGAATGAGAGGAGAAGATATGATGTATTCATCACATAAATTAAAAAAAAAGAAATTTAAGGAGGCCGAAAGATTTTTATATTTTGTATTAAGGTTGACACATGTGATTATACAACATGTTGGAGTGTGTTGTGTAATTATGGTATATAAAAATAAGTCGGAGTCTGTTATATGACCTTGGTATATAACAACAAGTTATGTCATGTTGTGTGATTGTGGTCTATTACAATATGTATCTATTACAACAGGTAAACTCATGTTGTGTGGTTATGATATATTACTACAGGTTAGTCTACATTGTGTAATGGTGGTCTATTACAATGATTTATCATGTATGCCTATTATAGCGGGTCACAACATGTTGTGTAATTATAGTGTATAACAACAGGTTGGAGTCTATTGTGTGATCTTGGTATATAAGAATGGGTTTCAACATATTGTGTTATGTTGTTTATTACAACATGTACCTATTACAATAGATGAACACATGTTGTCTAAATATGATGTATTACAATGGGTTAGTCTATGTTGTATAATGATGGTCATTTACAACATATTTTTTATGTGTGCATATAACAACATGTCAAAATATGTTGTGTAATTAAGGTCTTTTACAACGTGTTTAGGTATGTTGTGAAATTACAATCTATTACAACAATTCAGCACCTATTGTAGTACCACGTATACTACAACATGTTTGGCATGTTGCAAATAACTTGTGTTGTATAAAATATACAAAGTACCACACATAAATAGGCTTGTTGTGATAAGTATGCTAACTACAACATAAAAAACATTTTATGTAGTAGTGCTTGTTAACTAATAAGTCTCTTTTTACACTTGCCATAGAGAACATTTCTATAGACGATGTTGACTTCCTACTCAGTGCATCTGCTACAACATTGGCCTTACCAGGGTGATAATCCATGGTAACTTCATATTCCTTTATAAGCTCTAACCACCTGCATTGTCTCAGCTTGACGTCCTTTTGTGTGAAAATGTACTTTAGACTCTTATGGTTAGTAAAAACTTGACATGCCTCACTATAGAGATAATGATGCCATGTCTTCAAGGCATGCACTCTACTGCAAGCTCAAAATCATATACTCGATAATTTTCTTCATTCTTCTTGAGTTGTCTAGAAGCATCTGCCACCACCTTCCTTCCTACACTAGAACACATCCCAAACCTTTCTTGGATGCATCATCAAAAACTATATAACCCTTGTCTGCTAGTGGTTTAGTAAAAATTGATGATGTGGTTAACTTCTTCTTTAAAGTTTGAAAACTTTTTACTCAATGTTTCATGCCAAACAAATGGCACATCTTCCTTGTTAAGCATGTGAGAGGTGCAGCTAGAACATGAAAGTTCATACAAACCTCCTATAATATCCAACTAGCCTAGAAAATTTTAATCTCAATAGGAGTAGTGGGTTTATCCCACTAGAGAACAAATCCCACCTTCTTAGGGTATACATTGTCTCCATCTCCTGATATGACATATCCAAGTAAAGAAACATTAGACAAACACAACTCACATTTGTTGAACTTAGCATAAAGTTGATGTTGCCTCAACAACTGTAGGGTGATCCTCAGATGTTTCTCATGTTGTTCAACATATATATATATATATATATATTATAAGGATGTCTTCTATGAATATTACTATAAACTATTCTAAGTAGGGATTGATAATTCTATTCATCATATCCATACTTGTCTAAATGTTGAATTAGGTACAGTTGATGCCTTTATCCTTAAGTTTTGATAACATGACATGAGATCTATCTTTTAAGAACATTATTACATTACATAGCTAATCAAATATGCCATCAATACCAGAAGAGGCATAGGAAATGTATTCTTACTAGTTGTATTGTTCGATTGTTAGTAGTCTATGAAAAACCACATAGCTCCATTCTTCTTCTCACAAATAGTATTGGAACTAACCAAAGTGATGTACTAGATTGAATAAATTCCTTATCTAGTAACTCCTGTAACTGAGTTTTCAATTCCATCAAGTTTGTAGGTCCCATTCTATTTGTTGGTAATGCTATTGGGAAACCAGTAGGTAAAATTTGTATCTCAAAGTCCACATCTCTTTCAAGTGGTAAACCTAGTAACTTGTCAGGAAAGACATCTGGGAACTTACATACTACTAGAACACCCTCTATGTTGACTACTCTTTTTTTTTCTGTACTAGCATCTATGACATGTGCTAGAAAGGCCACACAACCTTTTCTCGTCATCTTATCCACTAAAGAAGTTGATACTATTCATGTGGGTAAGAATTTTTTGTCTCTAGTAAAGACATATGAAAAGCCATCTTACTAAAAGATAGATTTTTTCTTCCAAAAATCAATCAAACATGGTACACTTCAAGGAACTTCATACCCAAAATAATTTGAAAGAATTGATGTCTAAGGGTATGAGATTAACCGATATGGTATACCCACTAAAACTCAACAAACATCCATGACAAACTTATATCAGAACTGTTGATTCACCTAATGACACTCTTAATGGGAATCATAAGATAAATCTTAGGCTGAAAGATTTAATCTAGTAAGTCATAACCTATGTATAAAAGAATGTGTTACACTAGGATCTATCAACACTATAACGAAAATGTACTAAAGAGAAGCATCTCACCCAAAGTAACTTTGGGTTAGACTACTCCTTCAGATTGTGTCATAGAAAAGAAACATCATGTATCTCTCCCTCAGCCATGTGGTCCTCACTATCCACTACTGGTACTAGGTGCTTCCCCTCTAGAGCCTGAGGCTACTGAAGTACTTTCCCCTCTAAAAAGAGCCTATCTATGAGGATTCTAAAACTATGATTGTGAACGTTGTTCAGGTATAAACTGAACCTTTGGGAAATCACCCTTAATATGTCCCATTCATCCACCATAATAACATGCTTGAGTATTGACTCTCCAACAATGACCAAAATCTATCCTACTATCATTTCACATACAATTGTATCATGTCTTTGCCTAACTGTCACTGATGTTGATGACCTGAGAGTATTAATGAAGGTGCCCATCTAGGTGGCGTACTCCATCTACTAGAACCATTACTCCCTCCACTATGTAAAGAACTAGATGATTGTCTTCCAAAATAACTAAGACCTCATCCTATCTTGGAAAACAATCCACCACCTCCTATGTATCCACCATTTCTCAATCCTTCTTTACTAAAATCTCCAAATGTTATGTTGCTCTCAGTGTGCCTATCAACATTAACTGATTGTTCAATACATCTTGTTTCTTCCACGAATCCATCAAAATTTTCTCTATCTCTTCTCCCATAGCTAATATGGTATGTCTAATCTCAGATCTTAAACCTCCTTTGTAATCTTCTGCATTTCTCTACTAATAACACCCACATTTAGGTGTTTATTAAGGGTATTTGGCTATAATTTCATACTTGTATTAGCCTTTATCTACCCAAAATAGCTCTAGATTGTTAACTTTTTGTAATTTATCTTTTTTTGAAGATATAGTTGCTCAACAAGCCAATTTTATGACTTGCAGGAACCAAATTGATGAGAGCATCTACCTCCTAATTGATCCCAATGAAACTGAGTTAGTTTCACCAAAACCAAGTCACGTTTGTTCCCTTTTTGTAGAAGAACACCCCAACACTCTGTCGACTTGATGGTCAACCTTAACGACCTAGATCAATAGTGCCACCCCGACGGTTAGCCTCTGATTGTGAAGGTTGATAGATGTGACTAAAAGAAGAAACTGACAAAGCAGGTTGATGGACTATCTTCTGATGGTGCAAAATTGGTTCAAGTGCATCCAACTCAACTCAATCTGGCATGCTTAATCCTTCATTTTATTTCATCAAAAGACGATCTTGATGGTGCACCCTGACAAACTCTTTGATAATGAACTTAGATGGCAGCCTGATGATCAATGTTGATGGTCAAACCTGGTGGATGCCTTTGACAGTCATGCCCGATGAATGACAAAATGAAGGTTTGAAATTGAGTAAATTTTAGCAAACTCAATTTGAGTTAAGTGACCTCGACTCTATTTTGTTGGAATCATGTTGATTCCATTCCCACTTATAAATATATCCTACCTACCACTATAAATACCCTCGTTGGCCACCAAGCCAAGGGTTTTGAATTTTTACTATGGTTCTTCAATCCTATTGAGGCTCTACCTTTTTGGATCCTAGACCTACATCTTATATATTGAAGGCCCAAGAGGGCTCTATAGCTCATCTTACGTGCACACCCATTGGTTGTCTTGCATATTCCTTTGACCTCCACCATCCTCCACCACCATCAACCACCTTCCAACCATCTCTATCAATATTCCACCTCCATCCTTCACACCAGCTGTTGTTTAGGAGGAATCAAGGAGAAAAGAGGTGAAGGAGTCCATAAGACCAAGGAGAATGTCCCTAAGGACGAGATCTAGACCATCCAGAGGCTATGGAGACATATCCACCTCTCCTCCATGGGCTAATGTCTTCTTCTTCCTCATTTCTTCAACTATTCTCTTTTGTTTATGTACAAACGATGTATTTCTGTCTTTATTTGATGCCAACTATGCTTGTTTATGGCTCGTTGAGCACTTTCTTGTCTATGTAGCCTATTTTGGGCATGTTTATGTTTTTTACTCTAAGAAAGTAGTTTATATTCAGATTTAGCATGTTCTTATTCTATCTTCCCTTATTGGTTATGATTGTTCATTTGGTTGATCACTTTCTTGAATGAACTGTCATTTTTACATGCATTGAGAAAGTAGTGTAGAAATGGTTTGAGAAAGTAGTTTTGGCCAAAATCTAAGAGGAAACAGTCCAAAGGGAGATCTTCCAGGAATCTAAGGTTGGAGATATCCAATCCCTTATTGTGAAACTGAATCAGTTTCCCAAAACTAGAGTTGGTTAGGTAGAGAACTCGAGTTGGTTTGGTAGCAGTTTAGATTCTCGGTCAATCTCTAATCACTCCTAATGCTCCTACTTGTCCTAGACCCAAGTGGTACTCTATAATAGTTAGTGGTTTTTGTCCATAAGCCTCATGAGGGGTGTTGGGATGCTGATGGATTTAGTCATGTTGTGCGAGAGCGAGTGAGATGACTTCCACAAGAGTAGCTACCATGGCGCATGACTGACATGAATGTTAGTTGCTTACTAAGGTGATAGAGGGTTGTCTACACCCTGGAACGAGGTTCATAGAGTGTGTGATTCATGGTTACATAACCATGAATTCCTTTTCTTGATTAGTAGGATTTGATAGAACCTATTTTCTTTAGTTCTCTTTATTTTTCATTGTGTTATTTTTCTAGACTCATTCTAGTTATAACAATCTTTCAACCTCCGAATTTTCTTAATTAAGTAAGAGTTGAATATTAGGCGACTAAACATCCCCAAGTCCTTGTGCAACCCTGTATTGAGTTGTGAGCAACTTGTAGGTTTATTTTTAATTTGATCCTTCTAAATCCTTCTCTTTTTAAATGCATGATTTAGGACCAACAAATTTTTGTACCATTCACCGGGACGTGGTTTTTCCATGTCTACACACAATAATTTATTTTTGTTAGCATGATCATATATATATATATATGTGTGTGTGTGTGTGTGCATAGTTTCTCCCTTGTTTTGCACATATTTGTCCATACATATTGATATACTTTTCCCTTCTCATTTATTTATAGCCATTGATCTTGCCTCAACAAGGTAGGTAATCCTATCCACCTGTCCTCTTGATTTTTTGCACAACCTTGACTATTAGAGAATAACTAAAAGATTTTCACTCCAAATAGTTGAGTTATATATACCCCCTTCATCTTCATCGTACATTAACAATACAAAAATGGAGAATGATAATCAACCCATGACATGTGGGTTCTTGTGAGATCAAGAGTTGGAAAGAGCAACTATACTAGGTCAAGAAAGTATCAAGGCACTTCTCCTTGCCTTGTCATCTCAACTCCAAGACCTCACTAATCTATTTCAGGTGTTACTTGAATGACAAGATCATCAACTTTAGGAAGCCATCGAGATTGCAACCCACATCAGAAATACACTTCAAGATGTGGAATGAGGATTGATGCAAGCACAATAGTTTGAAACAGTAGAACTTGAACAATAATATAGGAAGAATTGGTGAACCTTGAAAGTATTTTGGCTTGTTGGGGAACATGGACAATAGAAAAGGTAGCAGAAATAATTTTTTTGTCCCTAATCCTTTCCAAAATATCATATCAACAATGATGTATCTAGGAAAATAGGTAGCAAGAGGTATACGTGGTCTTAGAGCAAGTACAATGACTACTCTTGCTTGCTGATGTGCACTCTTCGTAAGATACATACATATAACTATCAACGACATCCTCCTGGTGCAACACCACTGACGGTGGTGGTTGTTATCCTCCTAGCATGGCAACAACAGCCTCATGCCTTTCATAGTCCACAATGACCATCAAAAACTCCTTATTGTGCTACTAGATTCAATAGGAAGGATTTGACCCTTCGATGTCAACGTTCTAGCGCTTGCTTGTTCTCCCTAGTTGTCTCTCCCTTTTATAGGTAAGACTTACTTTTGGCTGTCACATTACCAGAACTATGAGGAAGTATGAGAGGACGATGTTTTTCAGCATTAGTTGTGTCTTTTGAAAGCCTTGACTATCCCTCTATTTATAGGTGGGTCAGGGTCAAGGTAATGGTTTCCAGATCAAGTAGGAGTAAAAACAAATGGAATTTCACCAATTTCTTACTGTTGTAAATCACAAAATAGTCATTTCAGTTCTGAACTAGTATGTTCACATGTGAATTGATTGATAACACTTGAATCGATCAGTTCACTATATTTCCTATTCACAAACATATTGGCTTTCAGTGTGACAATTAATGCACAACATGACATCAACGTCAGTCCTTGATCCAGACTTACTAATCACTCAATTGATCGATTCACAATCTATGCCGATGGACTCACATTCTGAGCTAGTTAGTTCACTTTTAAATCGATCAATTCATATTTTGAACTTGTTGGTTCACTTTTGAACCAGTTGATTAACATTCCAGTTTAGTCAATTTTACAACCAATGTTGTTTAAATTGACCAGACACATGAGTAGGTCAACTCACATAACCAGTCAATCAATTATCATACAATGTTGTTTAAATCAAAGACCTAAACACTTCAGTAATCAAGTTAAAACTTATTCATTAGTAAAATCCTATCCCTGGTGCATCCTACACATGTGACCCTATAGGTCCCAAGTTAGGTTGGTAGTGAATGTCCATAACCAATTTGTGACATCACAAGCAATGAGCGGTATCTAGCAACACATCATTGCTACCCAAGTAGTTGGAAAGTTGAAGAAAAACTTCAACCTACAATTCATGACCAGTGTTATAGTAATTGTATAGTGCATTTGTCTTTGATATCCATATTGAACTTGAGTCATGGAATCTTCATCCTCTTAACGTTCAAACAATGTTTCTTGAACTACTATAGATTGTTGATATACATGTGAGCTCAATATCTCATATTTACTCACATGAACATGGCCATGCATTTCTTAGTCTCTTTTATCAAGTGGCCTGGATATCAATCTCCAATAGGAGGGACACATACCATCTACATCACTCATAATCATTTTCCCCGTGTGTTACAATGTACCCGACGTCATATTTATGGCAAACCTTATTCAAGGTAACCTTGGGTGATGTCCAAATTCATCGAATGACATGGGATGGGTGTAGTGACTTCAGGTCTAAGAACCATAATCACCACTATCACTATGAGATCTGATTTTTACTACCATTCCAAGGTCTCCATGTATCACTCTCAAGGTGGGTTTGTATGGTACATTGTTCTCTAACAAATACCTATGTGTTTGACTTGATATCACATATCATGACTAATGAGACTCTATAATCAGTCAACACACACTCTAGTCTTATGTATTACAATCGTCTATTTTGCTTTTATGGTAATATTTGACTTGGGACATAATAGGAATGCATTTACTCTTATCATACATATGATCTCATTGTCCAAGTCCTATACCTGAAGACATATGCAATTGAGTAATATCATTCTTTAGAAATCTATTATATGTGTGTCATCATCTCATAATTGAGAGAAACAAATTACCTTTATCATTATCAAATCAAATATATGATCTCCCATTACAATCATCATATGATTGTCTCTATGGGCATAAATACCAATAGACTCCCACTTGCACTTAGACACAATAACTATGAATCTTATTCCAAGTGATATTTAACATGTCCATCATGTAATTGCTACACAAGTTCTTTAATTGTGGGTCAGAAATGTTTGCTTCGAGTTTGTATTTTACAAGTTTTCACGTCTCCTCACTATATAACTTCTCGCATGAGATAGAATTTTTTTAGTATGTTGTCTGAGATTCCTTGCCTATCCAGTAGCTCTATTGTTGTCACAATATTTCTACTATTTCATCAATGGTTGGAACCTCCCACAAGTTCATATACGTGAACTTCTTGATCCATACAATATCCTCTGTTGTTTTCAAAACAATAAGGTATTGGACTTGTATTGTAGAATTACACCACTGTCCCTTGTTAAGAACTTTTCCAGCTTAAATTTATGTTTTAAGGTCAATCACAAATTTATATTGTGATCATTAATTCTATTTGTCATTTTAGAAGCTTGCATTGGTGTAACTCTAGGGAAATATGGTCATAGAGTTGGCAGCAGAAACAAAAATTTATCTACCCATATTCCCATAATAGCAAGATCGCATTAACCACTATGTAATGGGAAGGATGGTTTAATGAGTTCATACCTTGTCCTGGAGCAAGTTCAATGACTATTCCTCGTAGTAGTAGTGCATCTCTCCTAGTTGCATACGGATGACATCTACAACAACTCCTAGTCTCACCATAGATTGTAAGCTGATGTTGTCCTCCTAGAGGCAGAAAACAACCTCCTCACCTCTATGGAAGTCCACATGCACTGCCTAGAACTCCTGTCATCCTACTAGAAAGCACATGAAGGAGTTTTCCATCCCGTTGGTGTACTAGTGACCAACTTTCTCTTCCAAAACTGTTCTCCCTTGCTATCCCTCCCTTTATCATGTAGGACTTGCTCAGGATCTCTATTAGTTACCACAACCAGAGAGAAAAACAAGTGTCAGAGGCAATTGAGTTGTGTCTCTAGATGTCATACTAAAATAGGAGGAAAAATCCCATCTACATCACTCACAATCACGCCCATGTGTCATAGTGCACCCAATCATCACCTTTTTAGCAACCCTTATTCATAATCACAATGGATGATGTCAAAGAACTCTGAACGACATGTGATGAGTATAGTGACTTTAGGTCTAAGAACCACAATCACCACCTTCACTATGAGCGATGCTTATGACCACCAATTATGGTTTCCTTGTGTCACTCTCAAAGTGAGTCTGTTCGATACACTGTTCCCTAACATGTATCTATGCGCTTGATTTGATATCACATATATCATGACTAATGAGATTATGTCATCAACCAACACATACTCCAGTCTTTATTGTTACTATTGTCTATCTGCCTTCCACAGTAACAACTGACCAGGGACATAATAAGAATGTACATACTCTTAACATATGTATGATCTCATTTTTCAAGTCACGTACTTGAAGACATACATCATTGAGTAATTGTCATTCTTTAACATTCATTATATTTTCTTAATATCTCACAACTGAGTGAAACAAAATGATTTGGAAGCTCACCTTATTTATTAATCAAATCTTTTATATTATATGCCATCACAATCATCATATGATTGGCTCTCTGGGCATACATACCAATAGACTCCTACTTGCACTTAGATCCAATCACCCAGGAATCTTATTCTTAGTTCACTACTACAGAAACCCCATTTGGCGTCGGTCTTTTAACCCCATTTGGCGTCGGTTTCCGACCGACGCCTATGTGGGCGCCGCTAAAGGTCGAACATTTCGGCGTCGGTTTTTTAACCGACGCCTATTTAACCTATAGGCGTCGGTCTTTTAGTATATAACCGACGCCAAAATGGTTCGCGCCACAGAAAACAGCGTCATCTAGGGCACTTTCTGCGTCAGTGATTTACTAAAAGACCGACGCCTATATTCCATGTAGCGTCGGTCTTTTAGTTGATAACCGACGCATAAAGTGTCCTAGATGACGCCGTTTTCTGTGGCGTGAACCCTTTTGGCGTCGGTTATATACCAAACGACCGACGCTTTGTTGTTTAAATAGGCGTCGGTTCGATACGAATATCTGACGCCATTTCTAGGACTGCTTTGGCCACATCAGGCGTCAGTTATCTATAAATAACCGACGATGTATGTCTTTGCTGACGGTTTTCATTAAATAACCGACGCCTATTTATATATATTTTTTTCATATCAGTTTGTAGGCCTGCTGTGGCTGGTCAGCAGGATGAGAAACTGAACTGCAGGTTTACGACATCCATTGATATCAGCCTACAAACAGGACGCAAACCTGCAAAAGTCACAAAGAAAATTTCACACAAGTACATACATTCAGACATCAATTCAATTCTCACATTCACACATATAGAAACATTCAAATACATGTATTAACATTCAGAAATATTCATTTACAAAGTATCATTCATTATCGCTATCAACATCCCAATTATATCTTACAGTTGCCACTGCTTGTATGGCTTTTGCCCATTCTTCTCTTACTTCATTTAATGCTTCCATCGTATATGGAGCATGTATATTTTTTAAGCGTTTACCTGTAGTGTTGTTAGTTTTAAACACCTGCAAAGAGAATGATGTATATATATAAGTAATAATATAAAAATAAGATAAGATTGATATATTTCATACTAACTAATGAGACTATATATAATACCTCATGTATGGTATCGATGTCCCATGCGGCATATTTGATAATCATCTGCATAAATCGCATCACATAGTATGCGCATGCCCAGCCATTGTCTTGTGTAGCGCACTATAAATTGAAACATACAAAATCATACAACTAAGCACAATTCACATCAATAATATATACATTGGAGTCGGGAACTTACTTGTACGTTCTCCCAATTTATTGGCTGGTTCTTTTTCCTTGGGACCGTTCCTCCAGCCTTTTTGAATGCATCTAAACCCCTACATGTTAATATAGCACAGTAAATTACATAAGTAAATAGTAATGTAATAACATATGGTAACAGATACAAAAATGAAATATTTCTCACCAGAATAATGGCATTCTCATTACGTGTCCAATTTTAGTGTTTAATGTACTTCCCGCGGGATCTAGATAATAAACAGTGAACGTCCCGGGGAAAATAACTAGTAACTTCCAATGTTTACCGCTAGAGGTAAAAAGTTAACAATTAATAACTCAAAATGCACAATAAAAATGGAATTTTCTTAAGTCCAAATTATAAATAAAGTAAACTTACTTGACATTGAATGGAGCTATTATTATCGTCTTCTTTTGCTGACCAAAAATTGTAAAAGCATCTATACAGTATTGTTGAACATTATCAGGGTCTTTAGCTACCATACTAATCAATGATGGAATCAAAAATCCCACATGATCAAATGCAAATTGTTTGCAATGATCTTCGACTAAGTAGCTGCAAAACATGTATTACGTATGCATTAATATATAAGAAACCAGATCACCGGATCTTACACAAGGTATATGGATGTATAAACAAGATCTCACCTTATCCATGTCTCTATCATTGATGTATTCAGCCAATCATACATAAACAACTCAATAATATCTTGTATAAATAAAGAGCTATCGTATGATCGACCTGCATAATCTGCATCTAAAGAAACTATTATAGGGCAATGTATATTATGTGCACATAGCCAACATGCCATTCCCCTACAAGCAGGACCTAACGGGTATGTTAGGTCAGTTGGAACCCAAGTTGGTAATGCGGGAAGTGGAGGTGGAGGCCTAGGTGCTCCTGGTGTCTTCTTTTTAACCTGTATATATAATTTCAGATCAGTTGACATAATATATACACATTAACAGTCTAAATCAATGTAAATTTATCTTACAATTTCAGTCGTGTAGACGACATCTGCTTTGGGCCACAATATGACCCCGCCTTCTGCCTCACCAAGTGTATCAATATCTAGGTGGGCATATGGCAACGCAACTTCCCTCCAATCGGGTAACACACGTAATGGGCCCACACGAACATAGCCCTGTGGCATTGGAGTCCCGTGAAACCTTTCCCCAGGAAGGGACGGGTAAGCTTGCGCCTCTGCAACAACATAGTCTTCTATTCTTAAGTGGCATGGATTCAATGCCTACAAATTTACATAAAGAATGTTATACATATATACATATAATCTTGAAAACATATCATCTTGAAAAGACTAGCTACAATGTCATAAACAATACTTACAGCAGACGTGCTAGGCGATGGGTCTCCAGGATTACTCGCAGTCTGTGCATCAGGAGAAGAGTGGGTCGCCATAGGTGTATTAGAAGTCTGAGATGCCTGCCACCGCAGCAATTCTTCCTTGACCTTCTCAGCAACTACATCGTTGACCTTCTTAGCAACTAAATCCTCAACTCTCTTATTCTCCTATACATGGATAAAAGAAACATTAGCTTCTTATTAATGAATTTCCTTTTGCAGTAACATTCTAAAAAAAGAATAGGTTACCTCTTCTTGAGAAAGTCTCGCTCTGGGTTTGCGCTGGGATGGCCCAAAGAATGCTTTGATGCCAACACCAGCGCCGGCACCTCTAACACATCTAGGATGCTCTGGGTTACCCAGAGCAATTGTCAATTCATCCCTTGTGCCCTGAGGGATGAACGTGCCTTGTTTCCTCTGCTCGTGCAGCTCCCGCTAATCACCATAAAAAGAAATTGGTAAGTTAACACCACAAATAATCAATATTCAAATGATTTCTCTAAGAGTTGTATTTTACCATTTTTGCAGCCGCCTCAGCAGTTACAGGCTTCTTTATTTCACCCTTCTTGTTTTTCCTGCCAGCTATCCAGATATCATGGTGAGGCATGGGTGTGGCAGACTCCTGAGTAGGAGCAGACTCCTGAGTAGCCGCAGACTCCGCCTGTAGTCTTTGGCGAACGCTTGCATAGCCTTTTGGACCCATAGTGTGGTCATGCACATTCAGTGCACGCCTTGCTTTTTGTGCGTCACTGAGGGCCTAGTTAGTATGCACATTAAAGATTTGGTTAGTAGCACTAAATGTTAATCTTGAATAGGTGAATACAATGCATATTAATTAAATTGGGAGTGACGCCTAATACCTTGAATTCTTCAGATTTTCTTGAAGCAACAAAATTGTCCCAATCTTCTTTGTCCAAGAAGTTCCATTGTTTAAGGGCTGACTTCTTCTTCTTATCACCCTCTTTTATGTATTCTCTGTTCAGATTTGTCCTATAATTCCTAAGCATCTTTCCAGCGCGTTGCATCACATTTTTACGATGCAACTTCTCATCCAATGCAAACAGATTCTGTAAAATAGAAATGTTATTAACTAGTATCCAAAATAGAATTGCAAATAATAGAATTTGTAATCTACAAAATAGAATTGCAAATAATAATAACTCACGCATAAATCCTTCCATATCAAGTCTTTTTTCCCTTGAGGAACTTTATGCCAATTGTCATACTTAACACCACAATGGCTCCGAGTGGTACACCCAAGATAGTTTACAAAATTATTGCGGTTCACTCCAATTGGATTTCCTCCATTATCAAACTCCACCACCAATTTGGATCCACTACCACTTAACGCTAATAACTTCTTCAACAGAGTGATGCCCCTTTTCTTGTTAAGTGTTTGGTACTGCGCATCAAGTTGCTCCAGTGCTTCAGTGGGTACAGGTGCATCAACCTAAAATTTGACAAAAATAAAACACACTAAATTAGCCATGCTCGTCATGGACAGCATGCTCATCATGGACTTGACATAACTAGAAGATAATGAATTTTATAAAAATACAGGATATGTTTTTAGAACTTACATTAGTATCCTCGCCATGCTCGTCATGGACAACATGCTCATCATGGACTTCATGCTCATCATGGACATCATGCTCATCATGGTCAGCCATCTGAAAATGTCATTTAAAATGCAAACATTTAGAATTTGTATTAACTAGAAAAAGTCAAACATTTAGCATTTGTATTAACTAGAAAAAGTCAAACATTTAGCATTTGTATTAACTAGAAAAAGGCAAACATTTAGCATTTGTCTCTAAAATTGTGATCTTTTATCAATTAACAATCCTTCATTGTGATCTCCGCGCACATATAAGTCATCATTAGCTTCAATATTTTGTGGAGTGGGTAACCCAACTGAGAATGGACTGGAGTCATCATACTTATCATAGTACTCTTCTTCATCTATAGGATCTTCAATGAACTGTCTTTTACCATGAAGAACAACCGACCATTTATCATTCACAGGATCATCGATATAGAATATTTGTTTCGCCTGTGATGCCAATATGAATGGTTCACCCTTCTCGCCAATCTTTTCAAAGTTCACCAAAGTGAAACCCAATTCATCCACTATAACTCCTTTGGTGTTATCAACCCAATTGCATTTAAAGAGCGAAATTTTGAAATCTATGTAGTCAAACTCCCAAATGTCCTCAATGACACCGTAATATGACATTTTAGCTTCACGTGGACTCTTATCCATTGCACTTGCAAAGTACATAGTCGACGCTTGAAGAGTGACCCCACTATTTTGGACGACACTCTTATCATCTTGGCGCTTTGTGTAATATGTGAATCCATTAATGTCAAACCCTTCATAAGACATAACATTCAGTTTTGGTTTAAAGGTGAGGCATTTGATAGTTTCTGTAATATCATTTGGTGTTTGAGATAGTTGATGTAAGACTTTATCTTCAAACCACTTAGTAAAAGTCTTATTATGCTCTCTAGCAAGCCACATTGAACTTGCTCGAGGATGTTGTCTCTTTATGAAATTGGTATGTTCCTCGATATAAACACTCACTTCGTCCATATTGTGTAAAATATACAAGCGAGCTTGTTCCAACTGCTCACGACTGATTACTTTCACCCGTGATACCAAAATTCCTTTGCCCTCCTCAATATTCTTGTCATTATCAGGAGTGTCATTACCACTGAGAAAGTCATTGCAAAAATCCATAACCTCTCTCGCCACATAACCTTCAATAATACTCCCTTCAGGCCGGTAACGGTTTCGAACATCACCTTTAAAAACGCTCATGTATCGTTCAAAGGGATACATCCAATGCAAGAAAACTGGTCCCAACATTTTCACTTCCCTAGTCAAGTGGACAACAAGATGTACCATGATATCAAAGAACGAAGGAGGGAAATACATCTCAAGCTGACATAGGGTAACAACCACTTCTCTTTGCAAATTATCGAGAGTATCAGGGTCAATAACTTTGCTGCATAGACTGTTGAAAAAGAAACAAAGTCTGGTAATTGCAAACCTTACATGCTTCGGCAATATAGATCGAATTGCCACGGGCAATATTTGTTGCATTAGAGTGTGACAATCATGAGATTTAAGACCTATCAACTTCAGATCTTTCATTGATACCAATCTACGGATGTTGGATGAGTAACCATGTGGCACCTTAACATTTACCAAGCATTCACAAAAAGTTTTCTTCTCCTTTCTAGACAACGTGTAACAAGCGGGAGGTAAGTATGTTCTTTTATTACCCATTTCACGTAATTCTGTTAATTCTGACCTTATTCCCATTTCACGTAGGTCCAGTCTGGATTTTATCCCATCTTTAGTCTTACCTGGTACATTTAATAAAGTACCAATGATGCTATCACAGACATTTTTGTCAACGTGCATTACATCGATACAATGCCTGACTGTCAAAGAACTCCAATAAGGAAGATCCCAAAATATTGGCTTCTTCTTGAATGAAGAATTGTCACTCCGTGTGGCCATACTACATTGTGATTTCTTACCAAATTCATTGATAATGTCTTTTACTCTTTCATAAACAACATCCCCTGGTATAGGTTTAGGTGCACTCCGTTCATCATTCCATCCATTGAATGCTTTGCGCTTCCTACGATACGGATGGAATTTTGAAAGAAACCTTCGATGACCAAGATATACAGTCTTGCCGCCATGTTTTAGTCTTATTGAATCAGTGTTTTATTCACATATAGGACACGCTTTAGCTCCTTTGACACTATATCCAGACAAATTCCCATATGCTGGAAAGTCATTAATAGTGCAAAACAACATAGCGTGCAAACGAAATGTCTCTCTTGCTGAAGCATCATAGGTCATCACACCTTCAGCCCAAAGTTTCTTTAAGTCATCAATCAAAGGTTCAAGATAAACATCGATATCATTTCCGGGTTGTTTAGGGCCCGATATCAACAATGACAACATAACGTACTTATTTTTCATACACATCCAGGGAGGAAGATTGTATATAACAAGAATGACTGGCCAAGTGCTATGTTGGCTGCTCAATGTCCCGTACGGATTCATCCCATCTATACAAAGCCCAAGTCTTAGATTCCTATCTTCTTCACCAAATTTAGGGTACAATAGATCAATCTTATTCCACTGTGGGGAATCAGACGCATGTCGTAGGATCCCATCATTATTTTTCTTAACATCTGCATGCCACCTCAAATTCTTCGCATCTTTCAGATTTGCAAACAAGTGTTGAAACCGTGATATTATAGGTAGATACCACAACACCTTGGCAGGAGAACCAGTTTTGGACTCCCCCGAAGTCGTCAATTTATACCGTGACGCACCACATTTTGGACAATCTTTCAAATCTACATAGTCCTTTTGAAATAATACACAATCATTCGGGCATGCGTGTATCTTCTTGGCCTCCATTCCCATTGGGCACAACATTTTCTTTACCTGGTATGTTGAGATTGGAAGCTCGTTTCCTTCAGGAAGAATTTCTTTCAACAAAGTCAACAATGAAGTGAAGCTTTTGTCGCTCCATCTATTGTTAGCTTTCAACTTATACAATCTCAACACAGCGCTAAGCTTCGTAAACTTAGCACAGCCTGTGTATAACGGTATCTCAGCATCATGCACAATGTTTGTAAAGATAGGAGGTGGATCGGTGTGCTCTACCCTACAACTATCCAGCATCGCATCAACGATGTCTGCTGGAACTGGTTCGTTCACATTTACGTCATCAGAGGCAATTTCTTCTTCCACCCAAGCACTGCTATCGACATCTACTGGTTTCAATTTTGAAATCTCTCCATGCCAGTGCCATTCTGTATAGCCTTGTACAATCCCGTTGCACATGACATGACTTTTGATTTCCTCACCAGTGTTGACTTTCAAGTTGTTACCGCAATGCCTACATGGACAGTAGAACCTATCTGTAGGTTTTTTCCTATGTTCCTCGACAAATCTAATAAACTGATCAAGACCAGATATAAACTCTGGGGTGCAATGATTACGAATGGACATCCATAATCTATCCATTCTATGATCAGAGAAAACAAGTATATATTAGGAAACAAGTATATATTAGGAAAAGATTAGGCAGCATTTCCCCGCTGTTCTCTAAGTACATATGTACTTAGAGAACAAACGGGGAAATTCCAACAAACACATGTGATGTCATTCTTATATATAATAAATGTGTACCACCTATCCCATCCTTGAACACCTAATCTCACTAGTAAGTGTATAATGTGTATTGGGTTTTCAAGAAAATTTCGGCAGCATTTCCCCGCTGTTCTCTAAGTACATATGTACTTAGAGAACAAACGGGGAAATGCTACCAAAATTTTCTCGAAAACCCAATACACATTATACACTTACATCCTAAGTGAGATTAGGTGTTCAAGAACAGTCCCAAACCGGGGACTATCCAAGATTTACTCCTAATGAGTCAATCTTGGACGGGTTTCTAGGCCAACAAACACAATAATAGATATCTACAATGAAGCCGGACTCCATACAAACAGTATATAATTTAGTGATTGTTCATTCTAATTTATACCAATGTACAAGTAATATAAAAAACAATGATTGTTCACATTCTAGGCCAACAAACACATGTGATGTCATTCTTATATATAATAAATGTGTACCACCTATCCCATCCTTGAACACCTAATCTCACTAGTAAGTGTATAATGTGTATTGGGTTTTCGAGAAAATTTCGGCAGCATTTCCCCGCTGTTCTCTAAGTACATATGTACTTAGAGAACAAACGGGGAAATGCTACCAAAATTTTCTCAAAAACCCAATACACATTATACACTTACATCCTAAGTGAGATTAGGTGTTCAAGAACAGTCCCAAACCGGGGACTATCCAAGATTTACTCCTAATGAGTCAATCTTGGACGGGTTTCTAGGCCAACAAACACAATAATAGATATCTACAATGAAGCCGGACTCCATACAAACAGTATATAATTTAGTGATTGTTCATTCTAATTTATACCAATGTACAAGTAATATAAAAAACAATGATTGTTCACATTCTAGGCCAACAAACACATGTGATGTCATTCTTATATATAATAAATGTGTACCACCTATCCCATCCTTGAACACCTAATCTCACTAGTAAGTGTATAATGTGTATTGGGTTTTCGAGAAAATTTCGGCAGCATTTCCCCGCTGTTCTCTAAGTACATATGTACTTAGAGAACAAACGGGGAAATGCTACCAAAATTTTCTCGAAAACCCAATACACATTATACACTTACATCCTAAGTGAGATTAGGTGTTCAAGAACAGTCCCAAACCGGGGACTATCCAAGATTTACTCCTAATGAGTCAATCTTGGACGGGTTTCTAGGCCAACAAACACAATAATAGATATGTACATGTTAGGGTTTCATCACAATTGATGTTAGGGTTTAAACAATGTTAGGGTTTAATCAAATCAAATTAGGATGCTAGAATGGACAAGTTTAAATCAAATTAGGATTTAAATTAGGGTTCCAATAGGATTCAATTTAATTAATTTTTATGTGAAAGATGTAATATTATAATACATACAATGGCAATGAAATGAAACCCTAATTGTATTGGAACTCATAAAAGGATGTCTCAAAGGTTGAATCTAATATATGCATCCTAAAAAAGGTATCACATCACAAATGTGCATTTCAATAATCATATTTTATTTCCTTCCAATTAGTGTGGGTGCCAAGTTTGGAATTGTTTTCTAATCATGGGTCCCTTAATTTTATTTAGGATAGAAGATAAAATCAAGGATATCAAATAGTATAAGGCGCACCCCCAAATGTAGTAGGTGCACCCACTACTACAGAAACCCTAACATTACACAGCTAGTTCACCTTATTTAACCCATGGATACTTCTAGTACTTATGTATTGGACTAACGATGCTTGATACTTAAACACTCAAACAGAGTTTGTATAGTGGCTTCAGATTCATGTACACATGTTTCACAACTCTTCCTCCTTTATATGTCTAACCTTAAGATTTTGATAGGTGAGGAGGTGGTATTAGTATATGTCTTGGTAGGTGGCATTAGGTTGTAGATGTTTATTATCATATTGTCATGTTCTTATTGTAATTAGCTAGAGAACTACACCTACCTATGTACAGAGTTGTATCCATTTAACTTCTCCATCTTTTTTTTTGTGAAAAACACTCAACTATTGATACCAAAAAAACTTTGGGCATTTACAGACAACACACCTGACCAAACGTAAAGAACAAAAGGAGAAAGTATCCCACACAGGGGATCAAAACATCTCCAAACAGCAAGACCATACACAACCAAGGAACAGGCTCATACACACAGAGAGCAGGAAAAAAAATACAGGGGATAGCTCATACATCAACCTAGATAGATAGCCCTGACACTAGCATTAAAACAGCAGCAGAGTTAGGGCGTCAACCTAGAAAGAATGGCAGAGGAAGGGTTTGATGCTAGTACCTTGTGAGCAGCAGAGTTAGGGCGTGAGCAAGGAGATGCAGAGCAGCAACAAGGAGGAAGGAGCGGGCGGCGGCGGCGGCGACGCAGAGCAGCAGCAGGAGCAGGATCGTCGGCGAGCAGGAGCGGCGGCGAGCAGGCGGCGGCGGTGGCGGCGACGCAGAGCAACAACAGGCGTAGGATCGTCGGCGAGCAGGAGCGGCGGCGAGTAGGTGTCCAACGGCGGCAGGAGCGGCGGCGAGCAGGAGTGGTGGTGGAGAAGGGGGCGTCGGAGAAGGGGAGCTGAAGAAGAAATCGCCGGAGAGAAATCGACGGCAGCAGAGAAATAGGGAAATCGCAATGAAACAGAAGAAAGGGGAAGAGTCGGGCGATCGAGGGTAATGAAGTTCCCAAATAGCGTCGGTTATTTAAAACAACCGACGCCTAAACATCTTTAGCGTCGGTTGTTTGAAAAAACCGACGTCCAATTGGACGATATTTTCATGAAATTATTTGGCGGGAACCACTTTCAGTGTCGGTTATACAAGGATAACCGACGCTGAAAGTGACACTTTTCGCACAAATTTTCATCGCACATAGTCGTCGGTTTCTATGTATATAACCGACGCTGAAAATGACACTATTTTTTTGATCGAAATATGGATTTCGCGGGCGACTTTAAGCGTCGGGTTGTTATAAACAACCGACGCTTAATACAAAGCGGTACCCGTGTCTGGCTGGTCTTCGAATATAGACGTCGGGTTGCTTAAACAACCGACGCCTTAAATGTTAGGCGTCGGTTTTCCTTAATAACCGACGCCCAGAAAAGTGACACTGAATGCTATTTCTGTAGTAGTGGTTATCTAAACATGCCCATCATGTTTCTATTACACATGTGCTAATCCACCAGTTTAGCAACCTTTTTATATAGTCGAGATATTGTATGTTTCACATCTCTTAACTGTACGATATCCCATATGAGATGGAATTTTTGTACTATGCTATCTGATATTCCTTTCCTAACTAGTAGCTCAATTGTTTGGCATAATATATCTACTATGTCATCAATGGTCAGAACATCCATAAGTTCACCCATATGAACTTCTAGATCCATATAGTATCCATTCTCGTGTTCTTAACACAAGGATTCTCATCTTCTATTTTTAAAACTTTAAATTAATGGTACCACAGTTCAATAATTGTTCCTTTAGTGCTTCTCAAATATTAATGGATGTTGTTTTATGGCTTCCCAATGACCTTCATTGGTTATAGCTAAAATCTTCTTGTCATGTCCAATACATACAAGATGATGGGATGAGTATACTATATTGTAGATAGATCCAAATGTGAATGCATATGGCATCTCTTCCATTCTTCACAAGAAATAGAACATTGGATTCTTTGAGAAACGAGTCCCATCTTTATGGATAGGTTCACTCTTATAGAATCCTACATGCTAAACTCTTTCAGGATTTTCCAACATATGTGCTCGTATTTAGCTTAAGAAACTTTCCCAAACTATCTCTATATATCTCAATTCCTATCACATAGGATGTTTCTCCTAATCCTTGATTTGAAGGTTATTTCCATTCCAGGTATCAATACTTAGTATTGAAATATTATTCTTCATCAATATGTGGTTAATTTACATATATGCTCCCACTAAATATTTTATAATCACATATTTCATCTTTTATCTTGACACAAGTTAAACTCTTTGATTGTCTTGTCAAATCAAAGATTCTAGTTCTGAGATGCTTGTTTCAATCTCAAGATTGAACATCATAGCTTATAGACTTTATTTGCATTAATAGAGTCATAAAACCTTCAGGTAGTGTCACATATACATCCTCTTATTTATTCCTTTTAAGGAATGCAAATTTAAACTTTATATGCCAAATCACATAGCCTCAACAAGCTGCAATAACAACCACATTCATTAGTAAAGGGATTTCATCATGTTCAACATGTTGATCTGGTTTGAATTACCTTTAAAACAATCTATCCTTTATGTTTTCCATTTGGTCATCCTTATGAAAACCTAACTGCACCTTTTGGGTTTTACCCCTCTATGAGGTTCTACCAAGGTCATACCTTATTGGTGTTCATGGATTCTGTTGTGGATATATTGACTTCAAGCCATTACTCATACTCTGGTCCCTCAATAGTTCTTATTAATTGTTGGCTCATCATCTTATGACCAATTCATAACTTATCTGAGTTATAAGATTCATAATCTTTTAATCTCAGACATGTTTTACCATAACTATGATTTTTTGTGTGTTACATAAGAAACTTGAGATTCCACAACCACTTGTGAGTCTCTTTGTTCTCACTATGCCTCCTATGTTTGAAATGTTTTTTTTTTAATTTGAAATTTTAAAGTTCTACTTCCACTGATTCCTATGGAATTCAGTCTAACATAAAAAAAAACTTTGTTATTTGTTTGAGATAAGTGTTGTTCAACAAATCATGATTTGTGGATAAACATTTTTCAAGAAACTACTTTCTTCATAGAGGTTTCAATCCTTAAGACATATCAGGACATTCTCATATCATACCTCATATGATGTCTTTAAAACCATTTTGTACGGTACATTTTAGTGTAAAGCATATTCCTAGAGGAAGTTAGAATATTAGATTTATTGATAATAATACAATGACTCATTATGATGTGATGCCTTTTTTCTGACACATCACCATGTTCAGGTGACTTAATTGACATACACTATCACATTCACTCCAGAAGGATCACAAATTGAACTTGTGAAGTGTTTCAACTTTTGATCATTTCAAAGGATCTTAACACCCTTGAGGAATTTGTGCACTTCATACATGTCTCCTTGAACACTTCAAGAGATTTGTATTTTACTAAGTACATACCACCATATTCTCAGTAAATATAATGAAGCACAAATAATTATTTGTAGCATCTATTACCCAGGTCTTTGTACATCATTATGTACATGTCCTTATAGAATGTTTATTCTCTCACTACACCTAGTGAGAGGTGGTTTGTCATGTTGCTCATACATAAAACTTTAATGTCTCTTTCAGATTCATCAACCATAAAAAGTCCAGATAAACATCAATATGAATTCTAGATATGCATTTCTCATATGTGTTCTCTTGATGACAATGCTATAGATTGTTGATTGTTTCAGTTATCAATTATAATCCCTTGGTATTTACATTATGAGCATCCATCTTTTGATCCAATCACATAAATATTATAAGATAATTGGGGCATCGCCATACAAGATCACATCTTTGAAATAGAAGCATTAACAACTCTTTACATATTGTCATCCTTGTCCATATAAGATGTTTAAAGTAAAATGTTTCTAATTATCAGAATAATGAAATAGAAGTTCAACTAAATCTTTACACACCCAATGGGCTAAGATAAATTCTAAAGACAGACATAAGTTGCAGCAACTCTTGCTCATCACAGTTCATCTTTTTCCTTTCATAAAGGCTTTACTTCTTATCAGATCCTGCACATCAACGTATGTTAGATCTACATCCAATATCACATACTAAGAAGAATAAGTATTCAAATTCATCTTATAACATTTATGCCTAAAGTAGAGGCCTCTACCTCTTCCTTCTTCTTTAGCTCCTCCATGAAGAGAGGGAAATTCCTCTTTCAATGTCCAGCTTGGTGACAATGTGATATTTTCCTCCCTTCTTTACTCCTCCTTTTGCCTTGAGGTCTGAAGACTTGGGCTTTTGGCAATCTTTAGAACTCTTCTTAGATTTGCCTTTACCCTTAGACTTTCCCTTTGTCTTTCTAATCATCATCACAAACTTGGGTTTGTCTTTCTTCATTTATGACTTAGTTGTTCTCAATATGCCTAATAATTTTGTCAATGGTTTGTCAAAGTCATTCATGTTGTAGTTCATGATAGATTGACAGTAGGATTCCGACAGAGACTATAGAATCACATTAGTGGCAAACTCTTGGATAAAGGGGAATCCCAATTTGGATAGGTTCTCTACATTCCCAATGAGCTTGAGCACACGAGGATGAACTAGATCTCCTTCTTCTATGTTACATTTGAATAGCTCCTTGGAGACATCATATCTCTCCTATCTTGCTTGATCTTGAAACATGTTCTTAAGATGTGTGGCCATTTCAATTACATCCATGTTCTCATGCTGCCTTTGCAACTCACAGTTCACATATCACAACATCAGACACTAGATGTCAACATCTTCAATATGCTTCTTGTAAGCATCCATGCCAACCTTAGGTGCATTGCAAAGAGGTTAATGTAGATCTGGTGTCTCCAGGACATAGAGGTTGCTCTCTTGGGTGAGAACAATTCTTAATGACTTGAATCAGTCATGGAAGTTGTTCCTATTTAACATGTCCTTCTCAAGGACTGATAGCAGAAAAAAGGCTTTTTTTGTATGATGGCATTTGATTCTACAAAAGAATTTGCAATTTTGTCAATAACATATTTTTGATTTGATTTGTAAAATTTGATGACATGCAATTAATCTTTAATTAATTATCGCTCCCATTATTTTATTCATATTGATAGACCTCACATATCAATTTAGAATATTGCAATGTACAACCGTCTAGTGAGCCAAGATCCAAAACAATTCAACTATTACCCTGCAAATGCCAGTATCCATAGTCAATTATTAAGGAGGAAATATTTACCGATTGGATCATATGAAATTCTTCGATAGATAATATGAACAACACTTCTCCATAGTTATATGCATATTGCTGGTGCTTCATCTCATTAAGTACACAGATCTAAGCCTCTCCCAAGAGTCAAAATGATAATAATGCACCTCGCTTCATAGGCCTACATTATTACCATCACACTTCCACAAGATAGACAACACACCACCCTTAGGGTGCCCACACTTAGTCGATCAAAATATTCATGTGTGTTTCTTATGTAAAGCATCTAAGAATTAATATTTTATTTGATGGAGTTTGTATATATAAATACATATACTTTATCCAATCACCGTATATGTAAAATACGTATCATAGACATGCTACATCCTAAAACGTAAACATGCCATATAAAACATTTTTTTTATTAATTTAAGCCAGGGGTCACTTTTATTCATCCCACACCCCTCATGTGGGATAAATCATCAGAACAAAGTACAACTCCCACTCTTATAACTCGGGTATTATCCCATTCTCCCTCAAAACCCCCACATAAGAACTAAAACCAAGAAACAAAGCACTGATATAACAAGACCCACACACCCTTAAGCATCTATCTCCACCTTCTCAAACACAATATAAGGTATGTGTCTCTTCTCTAGCCTGGCCATCCCTTTGATTATGTTTGGGATTCTGCTAACATCTATAGATACAAAGACATCAGGGGATCCACGACCAAGCCTCCCAATCTCTCTAGGAATGGAGTTTATAATCTTGTGCACACAGACTCCATTAATGCTAGCACTCGTTAACTCTTCTCTTAGAACTCTGACAAAGCATCTAGTTCTCTAAGGCTCAGCAGCCTGGTTCCATAGAATATCATAAACCATCTTATCGTCTACTTCAATAGAGGAGACCTGAAGCATTTGGTCACCTGCCAACTTCAGCCCAATGATGCACGCCTGGATGTATGCTAGCGTGAAATCATCCTTCTTAAGCCAAGAATGGAAGATCAAACAGATATCAACATTATGATTGCGGATAATTCCTGCTGCCCACCTCTGCTTGTTACCTGCATCATCCAAATCTCTTCCAATCGTCACATTAAGCTTAAGGTTATGCATATCAGGATTTGTCCATCTCAGGAGTTGCACTTTCCTCATTCTGACTCTAGGCTCATCAATGTTAGCATTGCCCATTCTGGTATAAATCGCAGGGTCTCTGGATATCGGAAAGACCTTCTTCTTGATCATCTGATTCACGTTGGAAATAAGACGTCTCCATTCATTTTCCATTGAGCTTCTTTTATCGTCGTAACGAGCCGCACATCTCATTCTCCAGATACTGAGAGGTATGTTAACAGCGATACATCTGGAAATCCATTCCGCGATATCATCAGATCGACCTGCTGTACATAACCTAATCAGAGAAGAAATGTCATTGGGGGCTTCATTCTCCGTGACCTCACGGAATTTATTCCAGAAAAACAGTGCCAGCTGTCCATGGAAGAACAGATGGGTCGTATCTTCCTCCTTTGGGTCATCACAACAATTGCATCGTGAGACAATATGAATGCAACATCTGTCTCTAACATTGTCGTCGGTAGGAGTGGCATTCCTTGCTATCTTCCATAGAAGGGCAGTGGCCTTAGGAGAATCAAAGCTCCAGATCATGCCAAGATCATCTGGACCCTCCGTGCTCACATTAAGAAGAAGATTCTTAGCTGATTTAAGGGTGAAACTGCCGCTGTATGTAGGACTCCAGATAATCTCATCATCTACGTCAGAGACCCACACATCAGCCTCTTGAATGAGCTCAAGAACCCGATCGTCAATAATCTACCGGAGAGAATTCCAGTCCCATCCTTGGTCTGCAATCCAGAAGTCCTTCACTAAGAACGGATGTCTCCTGTCACTCACAAAAATAGCATGATCAGCGAGCCTTCCTTCACATCACCAAGAGTCCCAAAAGGGTACATTGCCTTTCCCGATAACTCATCTGTAGTGCCGAAAGATCTTTGGAAAATTATCCCAGACCTTTTTCCAGAAGGGAGAGGTCGTGCTGCTCAATTTCAGATGTCCGGGGTGAGTAGTCGATCTACCGATGTGAGGGTTAGAATATTTCTCTCTATAGAAATGAGCCCACAGCGAGTCACCAGAGAGGATCTCCCAGCATGCCTTGGTAGTGAAGGCCTCATTAATTAGGTTCATCGGAGTCAAACTAAGACCTCCTTTGATCAGCGGCGTAGCCACACGGTGCCATCCAATCCAGGCCTTCCACTTATGATTATCTCTGTCAGCCCAAAGAAAATTAGAGAACTTCCTCTCTAGACAGGTGATGATGCCTACAGGCAGGACAATCACCACAGCCGCATGCACAGTGACGGACGAAAGCACATGGGAAATTAACAAGCATCTACCGGCGAAAGATAGGAGCTTGGTCTTCCATGATGCTATCTTAGAATTCAACTTGTTGATCAGAAAATCATAGTCAGCTAACTTGTATCTCCCTTTGGAAATTGGTATCCCAAGGTACGTGAAAGAATCAGAGGTACCATTGATCCCGAAAGCCTCAGCTATGTCCGCCGCCAAAGAAAGGTCCGATCCACCAACCACACAAACTGATTTACTTCTATTGATTCTTTGTCATGTGGATCGCTCATAGGATCCAAGTGTATTAATGAGCCCTTGCGTCGTCATCTGGTCAGCAACGAAAAAGACAACTAGATCATATGCATATAAAAACATAGGGCGAGCCACTTCATCTCCTCTCATTCTGAACCTGGATATGGCCCGGTCATCAGCCATCTTAGTCAGTCTTCTGCAAAGAATCTCCTCGAAAATGATAAAAAGGAAAGGCGATATAGCATTGCCTTGCTTAAGCCCTCTAGCCATAGAGAAGAACCCAGCTGTATGATCACCAATGGTGACCGTGGCCCAAGATTGCATAAAAAAACTCATACATAGCTCAATCACCTCCTCCAGAAAGACAAAAACTACAAGAATCTTCCTCAAAACTTTCCATTCAACTTTATCGTACGCTCTAGACATATCAAGCTTGATCATCACATTTGGAGCTTGCTGTCCTTGGCTGATGTCGTGCATAATCTCCTTTGCCAAGTGAATATGGTGCGTGATATCATTTCCTTTCAAGTATGCACCCTGGGGCTTAGAGATGAAGGAAGGCATCAAGGGGGCCAACCTGTTACTCAACATCCTCGCAAGGATCCGAAGAGCCATGTTCTCGATGGAAATAGGCCTGAAGTCAGAATATAAAACATTAGCGATCGTTATGGCCATACTACTATAAATCCTTAGTTCCACAAGGAATTACTACCACTTAGGTCTACATCACATGCATGAACCTTGTTGGTGTAGATCTGTGCCTGTGAATCTGGGTTGATCGGTTCAACCCTTGAACCAGTCGACTTAACTCTTGGCCAATCAGTTGGCCATCTGAAGCGGTCATCTCCCCTCCTGTCCAACTAATGTTTGGACACCTCCAAATGGTCAGTTGGGTCCACCATCCGGTCAGTTTGTTCCTCCTGTGTACTGCCCTCCTTTATCCCCTAGTTGGTCAACTCATCACGTAAAATGGTGGGCTTGTCTGATGTTGATCGTCATCTTTGACTTTGCAAGGAAAGAAACTATCATATTTCTATTAAAATAATTGCATGGTAATGAGAAACCTCGAGTTACATTCGAGGGGAGAAAAGGTAGGAAATAATAATACTTTTATATTGGGAAGAAGAACGTAGAGGCTCAGTATGAAAATTGAGATAAAATAGGAATAAAAGAAACCATCCAATCATACATAGATATTTGGGTTATTGTCCATAACCATGATACACATCTAGCATAAAAATGCACTTTAGGGTGAAGCATGTAAACTACATATATATCATATCATATATACATATTAGTTTGGAATTGTATTTGGTCTTATCTGATATACACATTAAGAAGTTTAAGTATTCACATCATTTGCAATAAATAAATGTTGAAAACCAAAACTCTAATCATATAGATTATCCCAAAACTTAGTAAATTGTCATGAATCTGATACCACTGTAGGGAAATATAGGAACATAGTAGGCAACAGAAACAACAATTTATCTATCTATATTTCAAGAATAGTAAGTTCATGTCAACAACTATGTAATGGGAAGGATGGTTTAATGAGTTTGACGTGTATTTTACTACGCGCTTAAACGCAAGTATACACGTCGAGTAATATAGGCCTTGTGAGGCCCGAGTCGAACACAGGGATACGTGAATTATTGGAGACTTCTACTAACTAATCGCAATCAGCTAGACCGATTAACAAAGTAGGGTTTTGTGTTCAAATTAAAAAGAAAATAAAAATCAAACAAAGAAAACAATCGATTAAAGGTTAATTTAATCAATTTAAAGGGATATCTTTAGGATGGCGGTTTCACCGTGGGTCAACATTGTATTAGGTTTCATATAATTCTTCACACTTCTCTCTCTATCCGGGTAGTGGCCTGAAAACAGAATTACCCACTATCGTGGTGTAATTCACTACTTAGATTTAGGTTGATTCCACCGTCGTAGTAATCATTCCCCTAAACTAAGTGCATTATAAACGGTCTCTCAGTTTCCACCATTAATTTTACAACTCCTTTGTCAAGGGTTTTATTGATTAATGTAGAATTCGTCTCTTTTCAACCGTTAATCCTTCTGTCGAAGTGATTAAGGGTGTTAAATTATTATTATGGTGATCAAGCATAACAATAGAAATGGAGAAAACGAATCTATACCACGGACTTGAGAGAAAAATATGAATTATTGATATAAAAATGTCATACAATGCATTCCCGGGCTACTCCCGGTCCTAAAGATTGAGGGTTTTAGCCTCTCATGTTCATCTCACACGAATACATGGTAGAAATTGGGGAATTCATAAGAAAAACGGGAAATAAATGGGAAAACCCCTGAACGGAGAAGAACCGGTGGATCCTTGGCGTAGAACACGAGCTTCCCCGCCTGTCGGTGGTGGAAATCGTCTTTGGCAGTGTCCGAATCACCCGGGATGAGCTTCTCGGCCTCCGTTCTCCTTTCTCTCCTTCTCGGCACTCGTGCAATCCAAAAACAGATCCTTCTCTCGTCTGGGCGGCCGTCATTAGGTATAAGTCCCTAATTAGGTCGTCAAATAACAACAGCCGTCCGATCGAGATCAAAACAGATCCAACGCATATCTGCCGACGTCGATACCATCGACGCGGGTCGATGGTATCGACCCAGCGGATTAGCGGCAGCTTTCCTTTCTTTTATTCTGAGCGCCTATGGTGATGTCGATACCATCGACTTGGGTGTCGATGGTATCGACTCCTTTAGCGTCGGTTGTTGTCGTTTAGCGACGCTGTAGCTCTCCTTGTGTCGATGGCATCGACTTGGGTCGATGGTATCGACAGTTTCCTCGCCAACAACTTGAAGGGATCTCGATACCATCGACTTAGGTGTCGATGGTATCGACACTGTATTGCTCTTCTCGGTTGACAACCTGTCTGTGACCATGTCGATGGTATCGACTTCCGTCGATGGTATCGACGGAAGCAGATACTTGTTTTTCCTGAAATTTCACAACAAGCCCAAGTAAATCCACACAATTTATAATAAGATGATAAATAATGCTCAAAATAGTAAAACAAAGGGAATTTGATATAAAATGATGGCAAAGACCAAATAAAGTGAATTATGCAATAATATCCATAAAAATGAGTAATTAAGGCACAAAACACATATGAAATAGGTCTCTAAATGCGACTCAAAATCATCACATCAAACTCCCCTAAGCTTAAACATTGCTCGCCCTCGAGCAACTAATCTTTAGAATAAGATTGTAGATGTCAACTAAAATCAACACAGCACCCCACATTCCACATGACTCCCACTGAACGTTCTCAAACCGGCCTTTCCTAATCACAGAACAGTAATTACCCTACAGGCGACAATAATCATCAATAAAAGAAATTATCCTTCAAACTGATGAACACTATCACATAAGGCAGTTAACATAATAAAATTTGCCGATTCAGCATTAGTGCATCTTGTGATCGCCTACACTACGTTGCTCGCCCTAACTACCATCTACATGGAAGCAGTTCTCCTGATACACATGAGTGAGGAGAAAATCACGGTGGCCTACCAATCCGAGCAACGGGTGGATGGAATGGGTGGTTCATGGAAGAATTTGGAAGTATTACACAATTTCAAAATGCATACAACAAAATGCCCTAAATGATGCAAATGCACATTGAAAATGCCCTAATGCTTAAAATTGGGTGGAATGATGCATGCACTAACCTTCCACCTCAAAAAGAGATAGAAATCTAATCAAGCCACATCATGTACTCAGTTTCCTTGTTATGCAAGTGATATCATGTTCCTTTCTCCCTCTTATTCCATTTCCTTCTAAATTCTCTTTTTTTCACTTTTTTTTTCAGATTTTCAGATTTTTTTTTCTTTTAGCCTCTTAGCCCACATATTCATAATTGCTCAGAGATACATGTGTTAGGCTATTTTCTTCATGATTGGAAATCTTTGTACTATTTCGAGGGTATGAGACAATTTAGATCACTTTTCAAGACAAACTGAGGTACATGGTGTACTTATGCATGAAAATCATGAAAGTTATGAGTGAAACTACATGACATGCACCTAAAGGTAATGTGCATGAATCACTATACATTTTTTCGTTTTATGAAAAAGTATGAAAATAACAATGCAAATCCTATCTACATGCTATGCACGCAAGGAGAAATTAAAACTGTACTTTACTTCCAATTCTTTGGTGGATTAGGGAAAAATATGAAGTGGAATGATCACAAGATTAAGTTACTGAACCTTAGAAAAATATCATGTGTCCCTCCTTACTGACATGTGTAATAGTTCAAAGGGTTCTTTCTCGTATATCCAATTAAGGTCTCATTACCATTTGATTAGGTTAGGCTCAAACAACCATTACTATCCACTTTTCATGAGTCAATGGGGGTGTGGGTGTGACATATTGCTTTAGAGTTGACATAATCAATCATTTTCATAGGACAAGTTTCCCAAGGACAACCAAGTTAAGCTATCCACAAGACACAGAAATTTTGAAATTCCCTTAAATTTCCCATGAAAACAGCGAGATGACAATTTTTAAGACATCCACGATTACACTAGATAGATGTGGATCCAAAACAAACTAAAATTGCAAGAACTAATTAAAGAAAAAACTAAAAACAACTAAAGAAAAGATAAAAGATAAAGCTGTTCCAGCCACCCCCCTAAGCTTGAATTCGACTATGGCCTCATAGTCAAAAACCAACTTAAGGGTGGTATAGTGATACCCTGATCAATCCTGTGGAGGCAGTGGTGGGTATTGCGGTGCCGTAGGATCCCAAGATGGGTACTCCCCCTGGAAGCTTGGATCATATTGGGTCCTCAGCGGAGGCTGTCGATAGCCTCCAAAGTAGTCTTGACTCCAGTAATGGTCGAAGAAAGGCTCCTGTTGCGTCTCTATCCGCTGCAACCGGGTGTGCATTTGCTCTTGGTTGGCGAGGATGAGCCGCTCGTTCTCAAACATAGCCCGTTGGTTGTCAAGTACCCGGCTCGTAGTCTCATGAATGTCGGTATACATACCCATGTGCTGCTGCTGAGTCTGATGGATGTCTTGCAGCATGGTGTACATCCCCTACATGGAATAGGGATCCACGGGTGGCTGCTCGTACTGTGGTGATGGCGGCGGGGGCTGAGATGATGAAGATGCACCCGGATGCATCCTAGGACGCTTCTGCGGTGCCACACGTGCTCGAAGAGGTGTGAAAGCCTCCTCTTCCTCTGCAGCCACGCCTTCTTGCTCGTCACCACCGCCGTCTTCCTCGGAGGACTCAATGGCTATGATTGGCCACCGGAAGTGCTGCTTGCCCTCTATGTTGAAGACGTTGTCCGGTAGGGAGCTCTCCTGATAATCTTGGTTGACGTGGCAATGAGCGTACGCCAACCCGTCCCGGAGAAGAATGAGGTTTGAACGGTGCAAGTGTTGCACGTTCACCTTGCTCCTCGTAGAGATCGGAGTCATGGACTGAAGGTTCAGCCCCAAGTAAAGCGCCAACTTGGTGTTAAGACCACCAAAATGAATTGGAGCCCTCCTTGTACTCCTTTTTACCGCCAGGACGCGCTGTAGCCAGAACGCCCCCCAGTTGCATGGTTGACGCTTCAGGAGTGCGTAGAGGAAGAATAAGTCACTCTCCTGAAACTTGCTCAAAGCAAGATCACTTCGAGCGAAGAATGTCAAGCTCAACATCCTATGCAAGACCCGGACGAACGGGTGCTCAAAATCTGCTACCGCTGCATTGTGGTAGCTCACGGTCTTCCCCGCCGGCACTGTAACTAGCTCGGAGAAGATCTTTGCATAGTCGGTGTGGGAGTCCGGCCTGCGGTGATCATGTGGAGAGTGGATCCAGTTGAAGATTTGATTGAACTGGACCAGTGTGAGATTGTAATTGTTGTTGAAGAGTCGGAAGGACACCCTTCCCTTGATCCATTCCCGGTCCGATGCTACCACGTCGTTTGGTACGACGCAGACGTCGAGAGACGCCATGAACTCTGCCACCAGTTCCTTGTAGGTGGGCCATTCGCCGAAAAACGGCTGCCCATCCGCATGGTACTGCAGCTCGTCAGGGCGTAGGCTTCTGTTGGTGAGGCGTGCTTGTCCATGAAGCACATAGGCCAAGTTGGCCTCGAATCCCAACTCCTGGATCATGCCCCGGTCCACATACCGATTGGGCTCAAACTTTCGCTTCATTATCTCCTCGTAGACCTTCCTCACATCCATGTTGGCATGAATTAGGCATGGACGAGGGATGGAAGCGGGTGGGGGAGGAACGAACTCCTCGATCTCCATAGGGTGAGCGCTTGAGGACGACGCTCTGGCGGTGTGCACCATGGTTGTGAGAAGATGGGATTAGAAGAAAAGAGCTCGGTGAAGATGGAGAAGAAATTCTCCGCTCGATGACACTTCTCTTTAGTCTTGGAGGGCTCGAGGGAGTGCTAGGCGCAAAGGAGGATACTTGCTCTGAAGGTGTGACGTCAAGTGACGTTGCAAGTCCCCTTAAATAGGCTTGATCGGCGCCCCTGTTGACCCGTCGATACCATCGACGCGGGTCGATGGTATCGACACATCTCGCGGGTATCCGCCTCCCTCGCGAGTATCGACGGCTGACGTTTGCTGGATCAAGAAACCTGGATTGCTGACGGGTCGATACCATCGACGGAAGTCGATGGTATCGACGCAGCACCCGGATCGCTGACGTGGCTGTTGCGATCGTCGTCGATGTCTGTGTGCGGATCGGTGACATGTCCGTCAATACCATCGACGGATGTCGATGGTATCAACTTGCTTTTATTGCGACACCGCCGTTGTGTTGCATTCAACCTGTGATGATGTCGATACCATCGACGAGGCCGTCGATGGTATCGAGTTGACTGAGCAAAATTCGTCTGAATATCTCCAGAGATCTCGATGGTATCGACTGGGGTGTCGATACCATCGACACTTTTATTGCAACCTGTCTGTAACCATGTCAATACCATCGACGGGGATGTCGATAGTATCGACGCAGTGCGATTTTTGCTGGTGTCAACCTGAACCCATGTCGATACCATCGACGGGTGTGTCGATGGTATCGACCCTGCCTGTGCCTGCACATTCAACAAACGGATCAAGGTATCATTTTTAAACTAAAATTTAAACGAAATAAAAACAATCTATGACTAAAATTAACCTATCCTACTGTACCAATGGTTGGGTTGCCTCCCAACAAGCGCCCTTGTTTAGCGTCTTAGGCTAGACGTCTTCCCTTCTCATCATTCATGCACAAGTGAAATGAGTTTGACCTCATTCACTTTCCTCTTTTAATTATCACCAAAATACAACTTCAAGCGTTGCCCGTTCACCAAGAACGTGGCATCTCCAACACGCACGAGAATCGCTCCGTGCGGTTTCACCTCCTCCACAATGAAGGGTCCACTCCACCGGGATTTCAGCTTCCCGGGATGCAGTTTGAGACGGGAGTTGAACAATAGAACGCTGTCTCCCTTCTTGAACGTGCGCATCTCAATATGGCGATCGTGGATCAGCTTTGTGCGCTCTTTGTAGATGCGGGCATTCTCATATGCCGTCATGCGTAGCTCATCTAATTCATTCAATTCAAACATCCGTTTTCTCCCGGCCTCATCATAGCGCAAGTTCAACCTTCTTAGCGCCCAATGGGCCTTGTGCTCCAATTCCACCGGAAGATGGCAAGCCCGAACGTACAACCTAAAAGGCGTGGTGCCTATAGGTGTTTTGTACGCCGTTCGATAAGCCCAAAGCGCGTCCGGAAGCAATACACTCCAATTCTTCCTTGTGGATGCTACGGTCCTTTCTAAAATCTTCTTGATTTCTCTATTTGATACCTCCACTTGTCCTTGCGTCTGTGGATGATATGGGGTGCCGATGTTGTGCTTGACCCCATATTTCTTTAAAAGTGTCGCGAATTTCTGATTTCAAAAATGTGTGCCTCCGTCACTTATGATCATTCGGGGAATCCTGAACCTGCAGAAAATGTTCTCTTTGACAAACCTGCACACTACGTTCGAATCATTAGTCCTTGTGGGGATTGCCTCCACCCACTTCGACACATAATCTACAGCAAGTAAGATATAAAGATTTGAATTTGAGGACACAAAGGGTCCCATGAAGTCAATGCCCCATAAATCAAATACCTCAACTTCCTGAAATACATTCAGGGGCATTTCCTGTCTCCTTGAGATGTTACCTGCGCGCTGGCACGGGTCACATTGCCTAACAAAATCATAGGCATCCCGGAACAAAGTGGGCCAATAAAGGCCGCTTTCCAACACCTTGGCTGCTGTCCGTGAGCTAGCATGGTGCCCTCCTGTAGGCGACGCATGACAGTGGTAGAGAACACTCTCGTACTCCACCTCCGGCACGCACCTGCGAAGAATACCATCCCTGCACTGCTTCAAGAGAATCGGGTCATCCCAAAAATAATATCTCAATGAATGAAAGAATTTCTTTTTCTCTTGATAGGACCAATCCTCCGGGATGATCCCACAAGCAAAATAATTCACAATTTCCGCAAACCATGGTTCTTTAGAATCAATTTTTAAAAGTTGCTCATCGGGAAAGGTCTCGGTAATGGGTATGTGCAAACCTTGTTCATCAACCCTCTCTAACCTAGACAAGTTGTCAGCCACCACATTTTCAATTCCCGACTTGTCCTTAATTTCAATATTGAATTTTTGGAGGAGTAAAATCCACCTAATTAGTCTAGGCTTCGCATCCTTCTTCTCCATCAAATACTTTATTGTAGCGTGATCAGTCCACACAACCACCTTAGAACCCACTAAGTACTGCCGAAATTTTTCAAAGGCGAACACGACGGCCAGTAACTCCTTTTCCGTGGTTGTGTAGTTCAATTGAGCATCATTAAGCGTTTTTGAAAAATAGAAAATCACAGCAGGCTTGTTATCTACCCTTTGCCCCAAAACAGCTCCCACAGCATAATCAGACGCATCACACATCAACTCGAATGGCTTTGTCCAATCCGGCGTTTGAACAACCGGAGCTGAAATCAACTTTTCCTTCAAAACCTCGAATGCGTGAAGACATTTCTCATTGAAATCAAAAACTGCGTCTTTTTCCAACAATTCCGATAATGGCTTTGCGATTTTCGAAAAATCCTTAATAAATCGCCGATAAAACCCGGTGTGTCCCAAAAAGCTTCTCACCCCTTTTACAGAATTTGGTGGGGGTAACTTAGAAATCACCTCAATTTTTACGGGGTCTACCTCAAGACCCTTGCTAGACACCTTGTGTCCTAGCACAATTCCTTCCGTCACCATCATGTGACATTTCTCCCAATTGAGGACCAAGTGTGTGTCCTCGCACCGCTGCAACACCTTATCTAAGTTATAAAGGCATTCATCAAAAGACGCTCCATACACCGAGAAGTCGTCCATGAAAACTTCGAGACACCGCTCTACCATGTCAGAGAATATGGCGAGCATGCAGCGTTGAAAAGTCGCCGGCGCATTGCATAAACCGAACGGCATACGACGGTAAGAAAACGTCCCATAGGGACATGTAAACGTAGACTTCTCTTGATCCAAAGGATCAATAGAAATCTGGTTGTACCCCGAATAGCCATCTAGAAAACAAAAATGCGACCGACCAGCTAGACGTTCCAAAATCTGATTGATAAATGGCAATGGAAAATGATCTTTAAGAGTTGCGGCATTCAATCGGAGGTAGTCAATGCAAACACGCCACCCGGTTACCAATTGGGTGGTGACATGTTCATTCAAAAGATTAGTAGTGACAGTGATTCCCCCCTTTTTAGGGACTACCTGTGTGGGACTCACCCACGTTGAATCGGATATGGCATAAATGATCCCTGCAGCAAGAAGCTTTATGACTTCCTTCTTGACAACCTCCATCATGCTTGGATTTAGACGTCTTTGAGGCTGTATGACTGGCTTGGCTCCCTCCTCGAGCCGAATCTTGTGTTGGCAAAGTGTAGGGGAGATCCCCTTGATGTCCGTCACAGACCACCCAAAAGCTCCACGGTGGTTCTTGAGCACTATCAGTAGTTGCTCCTCCTCATCCGCACTCAAGTATGCAGAAACAATCACTGGTAACTTGTCCTCCTCAGCTAGAAAGACGTACTTCAGATGCAGGGGCAATGGCTTCAATTCCAGATCAGGTGGGCAAATAAGAGATGATTGTAGCGGTGGGGGAAGTGTACCCAAATCTTCATAGTGCCTCGTGTAGAAACATGGAAGCATTTGAAGCATTTTGGCGCACTCCTTGAGTGAAGTACTCCGCATCCAATCATAAGTGACATTTAACAAACACGCCTCCAAAGGCAATTCCGGATATGCATCAAAGACGGAAGTAATAATCATATCATCCTCCCATGAAGGTGGAATGTCCTCATTCTCATCATTTGGAAACCCAACAGCCTTGCATAAAGAGACAACTTTAGTTTGGTCCATAAGGTCCACTGCTAGGGTCCCATTATCTATCCTGCTCATAACATGAGCCATATCCAAAAATGGCTTCCCAAGACAAAGTGAGATATTTTGTTCCACATGCTTAACCATGTTGCAATGTGCTTTTGCTTTATTGGATGCATTACCATTGGGCATGACCATCTCAAAGCGATCATCCGCAATGCCCAAGGTCAAGCGACCTCTCCCCATCTCCAAGATCATATCAGCTGTAGCTTGGAATGGACGACCAAGTAGTAACTCATTGCCGTGCTCGTCCTGCATTTCCATAACGACGAAATCAGCCGGAAAAACAAAGCGGTCTACCTTTACCAAAACATCCTCACAGATTCCATACGGTTTCACCACAGAATTATCGGCCAATTGGATGGTCATGTTACTTGGCCTCGACTCCTTCAATCCAAGTTTCTTGAACGTAGAAAGGGGCATCAGATTGATGCTTGCCCCGGAATCACAAAGTGCTTCGCCAAATTTGAACTTCCCGATAAAGCAAGAAATATTGAAACAACCGGAATCCTGTCTTTTTGGCGGCAAAGTGCCCATAATAAAAGCACTCACTTGCTCCTTCAATACCACGACCTCAGTGTCGAGTATCTTTCTCTTCTTGGTGATTACATCTTTGAGAAACTTCCCATAAGATGGGATTTGTTCAATCGCCTCTAGCAAAGGAATATTCACTGATAACTTCCAAAAGCTGTCCAGAAATTTTTTAAACTGTGCATCCACCTTTCTTGCTTTTGCACTATTGGGATAGGGGACCGGAACGGTATGTGCCCTTTGATGAGGTGGCACATAGGGAGTTAATTTCTGTGGTTCCTCCTCAGTGGCTTGTTCTTCCTTACCATCTTCAGCTATGTCCTCAGTTTGCTCTATGACAGGTGCGGGCTGCTCTTTGACTGTTGCTTCTTCAACTGTGTCCTGTAGTGTGCTTGTGTCATCCGCCCTTGGATTTAACACTTTCTTACCGCTCCTCAATAAGATGGCCTTGGCCTGTTGGTTTCCCCCGGGAACATTGGTGTTCCTCGGAAAACCCGGATGTGCCGGCTTCTTCAAGCTTGCAATCTCGGCTGCCATCTGCACCATGGAAGTCTCTATAGTTCTCATTTGAGCCCCGTGGCTCTGCAAAGTCTGCCCAAATTGATTCATAAATTCACCCTGCTGCTTTATTTGCTGCCCAAAAGTGTTCATCAACTCTTGATTTTGCTTTATGACTTGATTGAGCAACTCCGTGCTCTTGTCCTCCGTGACCGGTGCAGGTTTGGCGTCCGGATCCTGCAGAAAGTTATTTGGATCCTTCCATGAAAATTTCTTGTCCTTCCGCCATGAATAATCGTTATTCCTGTACCCCTGCTGTTGCCTCATGTACTTGACCTGAGCCTCATCCTCAGACTCATTGTCTTCCTTCTGCAGCAACTTCTTTGTGAGAAGATCCATCTTCTCGTTCAGCTCTCTCATTGCCTTTGACTCACTGGAAACTCTTGCTTGCTCAACTGGGCCTCTTTCTCTTTCTCCCCAAGATTGCTTTCGTGCCATATTCTTCAGTATTTCCCTGCATCTTGTATCAGTGTTATTTAAGAAAAATCCGGAGCCAGCCGAGTCCAAATTGCTTCTATCATGCTCGGAGAGAGCAAAGTAGAAGATCTTCACTTGGGTTTCCTTGTCCAGTCCATGGTGTGGACATCTCCTCAACATGACTTGGAATCGCTCCCAAGTCTCAGAATAAGTTTCACCCGCCTGTTGGGTGAAATTGTGGATCTTCCGGATCATATCATTGGTCTTCTCAGGAGGGAAGAACCTCTCGAAGAAAACCTCCACCATGTGATCCCATGATTCAACAAACTCGTCGTCGAGGTTATGAAGCCACTCTCTTGCTACTCCAGCCAAGGAACTCGGGAATAACTTGAGGTATAGCACATCCTGTGGAAATCGATCTATCTTCACCATATCACAGTTCTCCACGAACTGGCTGATGTGGGCCACTGGATCTTCATTTTTTAATCCGTGAAATGCGTTTGATTTAACCAGGTTAATCAGTGCTGGATCGATCTTGTAGGTTGGAATGTTTAGCCCCTGTTTCTTTATAGGCCCCTTTGATGCCGAGGAAGAAGATGCATTGATCTTCTCCCATATTGTCTGTGCTTCAGCCATTACTTCTTCTTGTTCTTGCTCAGATTCAGAATTTATATCACTGTGGTGCTCCTGCTCGTAGTAGTCCTCGTCCTCTGGTCCCGCAGATGGAACCTCAGGTGTGCGATTCACGTAGTCTCGACTACGTGTGTGCACCATGCAAAGTACCTGAAAAATGGAAATAGGGGTTCAGTACAATGCTTTGAACGAGTCAACACAATTATAGAGAAATAAAGGAATTTTTGAAATTGTTTTAAAAATAAATAAAAAAATGTGGCCTAGAATGGCCGCTCTTAGCACTCAAAGTGCCAATAATTCGCCGTGATCCCCGGCAACGGCGCCAAAAACTTGACGTGTATTTTACTACGCGCTTAAACGCAAGTATACGCGTCGAGTAATATAGGCCTTGTGAGGCCTGAGTCGAACACAGGGATACGTGAATTATTGGAGACTTCTACTAACTAATCGCAATCAGCTAGACCGATTAATAAAGTAGGGTTTTGTGTTCAAATTAAAAAGAAAATAAAAATCAAACAAAGAAAACAATCGATTACAGGTTAATTTAATCAATTTAAAGGGATATCTTTAGGATGGCGGTTTCACCGCGGGTCAACATTGTATTAGGTTTCATATAATTCTTCACACTTCTCTCTCTATCCGGGTAGTGGCCTGAAAACAGAATTACCCACTGTCGTGGTGTAATTCACTACTTAGATTTAGGTTGATTCCACCGTCGTAGTAATCATTCCCCTAAACTAAGTGCATTATAAACGGTCTCTCAGTTTCCACCATTAATTTTACAACTCCTTTGTCAAGGGTTTTATTGATTAATGTAGAATTCGTCTCTTTTCAACCGTTAATCCTTCTGTCGAAGTGATTAAGGGTGTTAAATTATTATTATGGTGATCAAGCATAACAATAGAAATGGAGAAAACGAATCTATACCACGGATTTGAGAGAAAAATATGAATTATTGATATAAAAATGTCATACAATGCATTCCCGGGCTACTCCCGGTCCTAAAGATTGAGGGTTTTAGCCTCTCATGTTCATCTCACACGAATACATGGTAGAAATTGGGGAATTCATAAGAAAAACGGGAAATAAATGGGAAAACCCCTAAACGGAGAAGAACCGGTGGATCCTTGGCGTAGAACACGAACTTCCCCGCCTGTCGGTGGTGGAAATCGTCTTCGGCAGCGTCCAAATCACCCGGGATGAGCTTCTCGGCCTCCGTTCTCCTTTCTCTCCTTCTCGGCACTCGTGCAATCCAAAAACAGATCCTTCTCTTGTCTGGGCGGCCGTCATTAGGTATAAGTCCCTAATTAGGTCGTCAAATAACAACAGTCGTCCGATCGAGATCAAAACAGATCCAACGCATATCTGCCGGCGTCGATACCATCGACGCGGGTCGATGGTATCGACCCAGTGGATTAGCGGCAGCTTTCCTTTCTTTTATTCTGAGCGCCTGTGGTGATGTCGATACCATCGACTTGGGTGTCGATGGTATCGACTCCTTTAGCGTCGGTTGTTGTCGTTTAGCGACGCTGTAGCTCTCCTTGTGTCGATGGCATCGACTTGGGTCGATGGTATCGACAGTTTCCTCGCCAGCAACTTGAAGGGATCTTGATACCATCAACTTAGGTGTCGATGGTATCGACACTGTATTGCTCTTCTCGGTTGACAACCTGTTTGTGACCATGTCGATGGTATCGACTTCCGTCGATGGTATCGACGGAAGCAGATACTTGTTTTTCCTGAAATTTCACAACAAGCCCAAGTAAATCCACACAATTTATAATAAGATCATAAATAATTCTCAAAATAGTAAAACAAAGGGAATTTGATATAAAATGATGGCAAAGACCAAATAAAGTGAATTATGCAATAATATCCATAAAAATGAGTAATTAAGGCACAAAACACATATGAAATAGGTCTCTAAATGCGACTCAAAATCATCGCATCAGAGTTCATTCCTTGTCCTGGAGCAACTCCAGTGACTATTCCTCATTGCAATAGTGAAACTCTCCTAGTTGCACTGGGATGACGTCTGCAACATCTCTTGGTCTCACCACAGACTACAGGATGATGTTGTCCTTCTAGCAGCAAACAACAACCTCACGTCCTCCATGGAAGTCCACACGGACCACCTAGAACTCATGTCATCATGCTAGAATGGACATGAATGAGTTGTCCCTCCCATTCGTGTACTGGTCACCAACTTGTTCTCCTACAATTTTTCTCCCTTGCTATCTATCCCTTTATCAGTAGGACTCACTCAAGCTCTCTATTAGTTACCACAACTTGAGAGGACAACAATTGTCAGAGGAAATTGAGTTGTGTCCCTAGAAAGCCCCCAATACCCCTCTATTTATAGGAGGGTCAACGTCAAGGTTCTTACTTTGTGTTAGAGTGGAAGGGACCAGAATCTCACAAGTTTTTGCAACCTACGACAGGAGAAATAGTCTATTCATCAGTGAAATAATCAGTAGGCATGTTTGTTTCCCAATCACAATTTTATTGGAAATTAATATGCAATTTAATGCATTACATGACAATAATACAAATCCTTGAATCAATCCAATTGGTCCACCAACTACTTGGTTAACAACCTGAGCAAACTGGTTCATGGACCTAAGCTAATCAGTTCACTTCCTAAATTGGTCGGTTCACTATCCAAAATTTCCAAACTTGGTTCTAATGACTTGACACACTGAAATGATTGGTTGAACACTTGAATAGGTTGGTTCAACTGTCCAGTTAGTCAATTTTCAACCAATGTTGTTCAAATTGAATACTTAAACACTTTAGCAATCAATTTAATTAGCATTCATGATTGAACTCTTCTTCCTAATGGAATATTGAGATCATCTAAGGTCTCTCGCATTCCATGTTTAAACAAAAGATGAAAACACATGATCCTTGGATCCTCCAATCACGAGTGGCCACCATTGATGATCCATCATTGGTTATTATCATTTTGCATTCATCCTTCTTCATGTACACCATATTGGATTTCCTATATCCTATAGTATCCTAAATTATTACATCATGTGTAAGAGAAACTTTGAGTTACATTAGAGTGGAATAAGATGCACAGTCATACATTTGGAATCATCAAAGAAGGTACAACATGCAAGTTGTATTATGAATTACAAAGAATCAATCTCATGTCATAAAAGCAATCATAATTAGGGTTTGGTCATAATCATGCATCATAATATGATCATGGTGATATTAATTCAGACATTCCCATTGACTAGATTTGCACATTAATCAATGTCATCATATGAAATATATGCGCTATCGTCATCCAATGAAAAAATTTGATCTATTATCAAAATATCTGATAAAAAGCATTAGACATAGCTCTGGTACTACTATAGGAATCCAAATAGAAGAAAACACATCGGAATAATTTTTTTGGAAATCCTTCAAGTAGGATTCGTCTAATGCAACAAAAGCAGATTAGGGTGTACAAGTTTGTACCTTATCATAGAAGAGGTGACATTAAAACTATCTTCAAATTTATCCATTTATGTTGTTCATTGAATATCCTACTGACACATATGTACAACTAATAGTATAACAATAAGAACAACTATAAGAGTTACACTAATAATAATACTAAAATTAATAATAATACTAATAATTATAATAATAATAGTATTATAGTGATAATAATCTTATGAATCACCATATTAATAAAACAAATATATTAACAATAAATTCCAAGTTTTTTTAATATATCATGTTTAACATGTCAAAAGAATACACCTTTCTAATAGTTTGAAATTTGAGACTAGATTTAAGACACCTATACTATAGGACCACAAGGAAGAATCTCATCCTTCTATCATGGTGAATTTTAATTCTAAGGTTGAGCTACTGGTCTATGATAAAGTTCCTTTTGTATGTTGGTTTACACATATTAACTACACACTCTTCGAAATAAAAAATATTGGTATCTTGTATTGGAGCCTCCTTTCTTTTTCTTGTGAAAGTAATAACCTAATTGATTGTTATGGTTTATATTGACATCATAATATGATAAAAACTCATCTTTCACTGTCCATTACTATAATAAATATCTATGCCAATTAAATCGACCTTGTAACATATTCCTTGTATTATTTTACTATTTACCTTCAAATGTAGTGTTTTTCAGCAACCACACGTGACTTATCTTGAGAAAAATAGAATATAGATCAATTTATAGATGATCGTGTACTACCCTAGGAGGTACCACCCTTTCGTTGATGGTACACCCATCCATGTCCAAATACAAGACAAACTAATCATCCTTCTTAATGAAATGTCCACTATTTTAAAAGGCTTCATCTCTAGATTTGTCTAAGATGCGAACTATTGGAACAAGGATTAGGTTACCGAATTTTGAAGTACATCATAGTCAATGTACTAGAATACATGTTAATAGTTTGTGTTTCAATCAATACAGTTGGGAGGACAAAATCTAGGCCATAGTACCCATAAAGGTTGGCATATTTAGAAATTCATATTTTAAATAAAAATATCAAAGTAAGGATAGAGAAAATGTCATGAGTTAACATAAATTGATTAGTGAAAAAATATGGATCATACATAAAATTTGGTTGGAGAGAAAATTTTTATTTTGATGTTTGCCTAAGAATAAGGTTCAACAAGACATTCACTTGCTTGGATCAAGTAATTGTCTCATCTATTCCTGATATGGATTCACAACGTCTATGTATCCTACGAAAAATCTATCATAACAACATATACTACATTTCCTCCATATTTGTATCATGGTATATTATACTTGGGTTGCAAATAATATAATATCTCAATTCAAAATAATATAATTATAATCATTTTTTATGATTAATTAATAATCATTCACTAAGTAGATCAGACAATAAGAATCACCTAGATGAACTTAGTCTTAGCTTGACTTAGATGTTAACTCTAAAGGAGCACAACAAGCATATGAAAGACAAAAATGCACAATAAAATCATGCAAAATTGAGATATATAGATGAAACATATCAATACTTATAATGTGAGTCAATTTTTGGGTTATCCCTAGTCATTGCATAAAACTTATCCATCCTAGATTGATAAGTAGATGAATGAGTCATAATTGATACTCTTAGAAAGTGCATACTTTGCAAAAATGAGCGGAGAAAAAAGACTATATGATGCAGTTTTATCACCTAAGCATAAAAATTGGCATTTACTTGTGCATGGTGAAGTAATGATGTGATTGTCACCTTCTCTTTTTTAACCAAATTCTCCAAATGTGTTTAGCTTAGTTTAGCATGTGTAGCCCCTTCTCTTTTGATTGTGATGGTTTTTAGTTTTGTACCAGTACTCAGGACCTCAAGTGTCAATTCCTAAATACATGAAGACTAGTTCTAATATCCTTGATTCTAGTAATACATAATAGGAAAGTAGCATTTGATAGAAACAAAAAACAATGCTCGCAATTCCACCTTGATCTTCTCATGCAGGTGAACTCATGCTCTATGTTCAATACAACCATCTTCCAGTATACAAATGGGTCATTACATGTGTATGTGGGCCGCAACACAATAAAATTCTATAAAAGTAGGATAAAGAATTTCACTCCATAAATATTTTCACCACCTTATCCAATCATTCTAGTAACTTCCTTCCCCAAACCATTCAATATTAGCACATACTATTCTTTCCCATTTGCTAGGAATGAATTTCAATCCAAATTCAATGAAATAAAATTTTTATATTTTTTATACAACCATAACCTTATTTATTCATCTTGTGGCATGGTGCAAGTGGAAATTACTTTCAATACAACCTCTAACTCCATGCGAGGACCTTCTGTCAGGTGGCCTACTGCCTACATGTTTTAAAGTGAGGTACATCCTCATGATATAGCTTGGTGGAGTTACAAAAACTTTCTTACTTGAGTTACTTCTGAGTTGGATCTTTGCCAGTCCGTCTGCAACTATATTGCATCATGTCCTTTGTACTTTACCCTGGTGTTGTTTGGCCTCTCCATTCTCAATCTAGCCAACCATTAAGCAAATTTTAGATGACTATCTACTTCTACTACTAACAATTGCACCGCCACAAGGTTTTCTGTCTCGATGATTGTCCTTGTCCACTCATTTGTACGGATCTATTCAAATGCTAGATGAATACCAGCTAGCTCAGTGGTAGTAATTGATGATGTGTGGATATTCCTTGACCAGCCCCCTAACCAGTGTCCTTGTGAATCCCTAGCAACTAATTCCATCGCTACTTCCTTCCCCTTGATGACAACATCAACATTGATCTTGATAGTATTGTGCTCAGGCTTTTGTATTGGCTATCCTTGATTGGGCAATGCTTTTCCTTGTACATCATCCATGCTTCTGAGTTTTGCTTCACTGCTTTTCTGATGCAAGTGACTTGATGTGTTAAATATTGTTGGATTTCATCCTCAAAGATCTCTCCATTCCTAAAGCTCCATAGTTTATGAAAAATGATCTAAAAGGTTTTTTCAGTATGTGTAGCTTCCTTCTCACCACCTTCACCCATCCCTCTTTTCTTGGCAGGTTAAAAAATCTACCTTGTTCCACCATTGTGAGAAATGCACACCATACACCCCTTACCCCATCGCAGTCTCAAAGTGCATGAAGTGTTGACTCATCATCCTTCTGACACATAGTGCATAAGTAATCCTCAAACATGTGCCTTGCCCTACAGTGCTCATTCGTCAGTAGGGAATCATGCATTACTATCCAAGAAAACATCCTAATCCTCGCTGGCACCTTTAACTTCCATATATTCTCCCAATCACCCTGGTAGACAACTCCCTTTTGCTGTCGTAGTACATGATATGACGTTCTTGAAAAGTAAAACCCTTCTGTCATATGAATCCAAGCTATGTAATTGCATATTCCTCACGAATAGGGGTTTCTTCGTTTAGAAGAAGATGGACCACTTCATTTTCAAACCATTAAGACAAGAAGTCACTGTCCCAATTACATGTCTCTAGAACTAAGCAACTCATAGTTAAGTCTTCGAGATCATTTGGTATTTTCCTGTTGGGGTGATTCTGGAGTTGAAGTCCCAGTCTTACCCAGGTTTCATTCCAGATATTGGTGGGCCCTCATCCTATCAGGATCATCAATGAATGGTCGAGGATGAATTGCTTTCCATTGATTGTTGCTCGGCCCAATCTTGACACAATGACCACCTTCCCCGGGATAGCCTTCTCATAATGTTTCTTAAGCATCTTACACCAAATGGACTCACTACCTATTGAAGTATCCCATGATTTTTTTAGCACTAGGGCCAAGTTATAGTCTCACATGGACTTGAGAATTGGTCCTTTTTTGTAACTCCCTCCCTAAATGAAGAGATGAATGTTTCCATTGATTTTTTCACTCAAAATGAGAGATAAGATTCTTGTATGTGTTACATAATTTAGGATGGCAGAGAGCATGGATTTAGCCAAACACACCCTTCCTTCTAGAAATAGGTTCTTTTCCCCCCACACTTGAACTCTCCCTTCAACTTTATTAATGATGTTTGAGTAAGTAGTTTTGGTAATCCTTGAGTGCAAGATTGGAACAGCCAGGTATCTCCCTAAGTTTTCTATAGTGTTGAAACTTGTTACTTGATGAACATCTCTTCTAACTGATCTTGGTAGGCTTCATGAGAAGTAGATTTGTGATTTTCTTACCGAAATTGCCTGACCAGAAGCACCTTCAAACTCCTCAAAGCACTGGATGATTGTCCTTATTTGGGTTTTGTTTGCCTACGAAAAGAGTATTATATCATCCGCGAAGCATACATGAGCTATTTCCCTTCCTATTCTTCCCAATTTTATTGGCTTCAAAATTTTATTAGAAACCCTTTGTTGTATCATCTGTGACAGTCTCTCAAGACAAAAAACAAACATATATGGAGATAACATGTCACCTTTCCAGAGTCCCCAACATGGTTTGAACAGCCTTGCTTGCTTCCCATTCCATACTGTCATTAAGCTGCCACCAGTAATGGAATTCATGAGAAACTGTATAATGTTCATAGGGAGTCCCACCTTCATCAATGTATCTTCAACAAACCTCCATGACATTTGATCATATGCTTTGGATAGATCAATTTTGACAACCATTGTCATCACTCCTTTTCAGCATCTCATGTCGTAGATGATCTCCTTTACTAGAGTAATGTTATTAGTAATCCTTCTCTGTGGAACAAAGTTGCTCTGTTCAGGAGATATCCACCCAGGGATAAATTTCTTCAATCTCTCCACAACCACCTTTGAAGCTAGTTACAAAATGATTTTGTTCAAGGATATGGGTCTTAGTTGCTCACATCTCTAAGGATGTGACACCTTAGGAATGAGAACTATGGCTGCATTGTAGGCTTCCCTGCATATTGGTTCTCCTGCTATCATTGCCTGAACAATATGTGTTACTGAATGGCCCACACCATTCCAATTGCCTTGTAGAAACTCCATTGTGATCCCTTCCAAATTGGATGCCTTGAAAGGTTTCATGATCTTTAGTGTGGCAAGAACTTCCCCATTTGAAGGTTTGTATGCAATGGTATTTAGTTCTACTGAAGAAAGTTAGTAGAAGTTGTCGAGAGTATTTGACCCACTGTTGGTCTTCTCTCCATCTGGTTCAGTGAGGGTATCTCTAAAGTGTGTCACCACCATGTCCTAGATAGGTGCCTGATCTGACACACAACACCCAAAAGCATTCTTCAAAGTAGTGATGTTGTTCTATTGTCTTCTTTGATTAACCTATGCCTGATAAAACTTGGTGTTATTATCCCCATTTTGAAGCCAATGAATGTGTGACTTTTCTTCCAGTCATCTTCCTCCTTAGTTATGATTTGTTGAATGTCATCTTGCATATCAATGCATAAATTGTCAGTAGTAACATCATAATTATCAGCTAACATGTGTTGTAACATTGTGATGTTCTGTTGTAATATCTTCTTGTCATGATGTAAGGCATTTCATTCTCCCAGGTCCATCATCATCAACTCATGTTTATCACTGTGTAGGGTCTCATAGAATCTTGTAGATTTCTCTTGTTTCTCCTTTACTAGCTACTTTATTGTTTCATTCCTATTCCATGAGGTCTTGTCTACAAACCTGCCTTCCTTGGGCACCCCTTTCACATGTTTCAAAAGGAGGGGGCAATGGTCAAAAGAAAACCTAGGAAGGTGTCCAATTACCCATGATGGATACTTACTGATAAAAGATTCATTTTCCAAATCATGGTCTAATCACTCCTAAAGTTTGTCATTCTTGTATGTAAATTGTACGCCTGAGAAACCTAGGTTAGAGAGACCCGCCTCCATTAGCGGGTCCTTGAAGATCATGGCCTTAGAGAAATCATACATGCCACTACACGATTAATTTGTCGGTGCTAGCATCACTTTGAAGTCCCCCATGACGATCCATGGGTCAGTGATGTGCTCATTGGCTTCTATGAGGTGTCCCCACAACAATGTGTGGATTCACATTAATGAAGGTGGCCATCACTCTACTAGATATTTTCCAAGTTACAAATTGTTTATCGCAATTTCAAACTTGAACTTTCTTCTCTTCTCCTTTCCTACAAACCCATATGCCTCCAGCAAATCCCCGTGATTCCACTCTATGTGAGTGAGTAAACCCTAGGGATTTGATTTTTTCATATAGCAGGTCTTCCACTAATCCTTGGTTCATGTATGACCACTACATCCTGCCTATGATCCCACAGATAGTTGGATAGAGTAGAATAACAATCCTTGCATCCAATTCCTAGAACATTTTAGCACAATTAACACATTAATCAGATTTGGGTAAGGAAATAAAAGTTGGTTAGACTCAACACAAGGGAGTCTCGAGGAAACTATCCTTACTGGCCCCAACTTAAATAGCCTCATATGTGCATACCTTTGTGACCAGATGGCCATTAGAGTCCCCTGGTGTCGATATGCTTGGGCCTGATGCCACAACCACACTTGACTCCTGCTCCTTCCGTCATGGGCTGCTCCTCCTTGTTATCGAAGGGTCTGGTGGTTCCCCCCTCTTCTTGTTCAGGTCATCACTTGAGCCTGATTGATGTGGATGAAGAAAGTGATCCTTCCCTTGTATCTCCTTCCTTTCTTTGTCCTTCTTTAAACAGGAAGCGATTGTTGTCTGCTTTGGTGTACCTGGATTGTTTCTTTCCTCCAGCTTCGCCTCTGCATCTACAATTTCCTCATTATCGATTATTGTGATCACCTGGTCAACCTTTGGGTTTACCATCATGTGATTCTCTAGCATCTATTATACACCTTTACCCCTTGTATTAGATTTTCCCCTGATTCCCTCTTGAGTGTTTTTGATGCCCCGTTGATTCCCTCCTTTGCATGCTGCTTCACCCCATGTGTTTGTGATTTTTTCTTCCTCCACACCTTCACCGACTTAGTTTGCTTTGGTGGTCCAAATTTCATAGATAGTTCCTCCTCAATGTCCTCACCTCCTACTCCCTCATATTCTTGTGGTAATCCTACAAAATGGTTGGTTGCCTCCATGTCAGGTTTAGTTTGCGCCAAACTACATCTTCTGGTACCCCTTTTGGATTTTTGATAGGTCCAATCATTTGTGCTTGTCCCCTCCTTTGATTTTATGGCCACCTAGGTCTATTCCATAGTTGTTTTATGTCATGCACACTCTTCCACATCTTCCTTTTCCATACCTGACTTACAATACATACAAATGTGGTCATCCCTTCCACATTTAACACAAGCCCAATGTAGGCCTTCGTATATGACTTCATATTCCACCTTGTTGATTAGGATGGAGGTCAGATCTATTGAAGTGTCCAACACTATTGCTAGTTTTAAGAAGAGGCTATGCGATCTATTTTTAGTATGGCCATCTACTTTCACCAGGCATCCTAACATTGTGTCGATGTATTGAAACATAGTAGTGACATATAGGTGTAAAGGAAGGTTCATGATTTGAACCCATGTGACCATGTAGTCCGATAAGGATTTAGATGGTTTGAAGTTAGGGAACCATTCCCATAAAAGTACATTGCACCCAAATAACTTCCAGGGGCCGCCTACCACAACAGTGTCGAAGTTATGTTGGAAAGATAATTGCACAACAAAGTGGTCGTGCTCTATCTCAAACATATTGAATCTTCCTCAGATTTTCCATATAGCTTTAATATGTCCCATAGTGTCATGTACCTGATATCGGTCATGAGAATCCTTACAACCACCACATATTTCTAGGGTCTTACTAGTTCTTCTTCAGCATCCAGGTCGATCAACGTTGGGGTGCCATCCACATCTTCGAGCAAGACTGCACCCAATGGAAGGTTATCTTCAAAGAGTTTCTCAAGTAACAAGGTTTTAGTTTTCGATCCCGTATGGTCATACCTGATCTTCACCTTGTTGCCCATTGTAGCACTCGTATGCGTGCCTAAATTCTCAACCCTAGAAGTTTGGTGGGAGTCTATCGGTCCCATCTCTATGGAACTAGCATTGAGCATGTCTACGACCCCTATACTTTCATCTGTAGCATTCTCCCCACCTTGTTTGTGCATTTCAGCAACATAGAAGTTAAACCCTATCTATGGTATGGAGAAGGCAGCGACGCATCTCTATTTTTCCTTATTCCCTATGTTGGATGCTTCTTTTGTCGTATTCTCTTTTCCTAACACTAGGATCGTATCCCGCAATTCCCCCTTTTACTATTCCCCGGGGTCGAACACTCTTGCATTGCCATCGCCCTCGAGTCCACTCACCCCCTCAAACCCTAGCACCACCATCTCTATGAATATATTTGTGTAAATTGAAAATTTTAAAAATAAAATAAAATGTATATATGCTTTCAAGGAGTTGGATAATGAAAGGAATTCTACATGTGTATCACACAATAAATCATGTATTACACATATTATATTTAAAAAAGGATGGATTCTAAAATGTAACAAATTTACTCTTCAACAATGGCCATGCCACTTGTTCCATGGGTCCTTCCTCTACCTACTGTTGTCGTGCAAATCTTTTCAACTCATGTTGCTTTAAAATTTTGAAGGCTTGCCCCCATTATAATTTATGTATGATTTGTTTATGTGATTGACTCATGAGGAAATACTGTACCATCCCAGGATTTGAGGCCTCGGATAACATGATCTTAAAAGGATTGATTTAACTACCCATATCACCAAGGTGCAACTCCTTTTCCGGGAGCCCATCACTAAAGAACTCCATAGTTAAGCGTGCTCAGCTTGGAGTAGTACTAGGATGGGTGACCAATCAGGAAGTTGATCTTGGCTTGCGCGTCAGTGTGGAGAAAGTGTGCAGTTAAGGCTAGTGGTGGTTTGTGGGGCCAGTCTTCATTCCTGAAACTCTACTAGAGCCTTGGGCCGTGGGCCCAGGCGTTACAAATGGTATCAGAGCCATAACCCCTCCAGTAGGTGGGCCCCACATGGGCATGTGGCATGCCAGTCTTGAGTCGTGCGGTCTAGGCAAGTTGGAAAGGGCTATCCGTAGAGACGAGATGGATCCGCCCTTGCACTGGTAGCCGTGGACGGGAGCTGGGTGTCCATGAGACATTGTGGGTCTGCACCGAAATGGGGTCAGATTATGAGGCCATATAGTTGAGCCTTGACGAGGACGTCAAGAGTCTAAGTTGGGGAGATTGTAACATCCCAGGATTTGAGGCCTCAGATAACATGATCTTAAAAGGAATGATTGAACTACCCATATCACCAAGGTGCACCTCCTTTTCCGGGAGCCCATCACTAAAGAACTCCATAGTTAAGCATGCTCAGCTTGGAGTAGTACTAGGATGGGTGACCAGTCGGGAAGTTGATCTTGGCTTGCGCGTCAGTGTGGACAAAGTGCGCAATTAAGGCTAGTGGTGGTTTGTGGGGCCAGTCTTCATTCCTGAAACTCTACTAGAGCCTTGGGCAGTGGGCCCGGGCGTTACAAATATGATGTTTCTTTTAAATAAATCACGCAAAATTTTCTAAACTATTGCATTTCTCAACATCAATAATCAGTACAATTGGGTCTAAGAAAATTCAATATTGCTTCCAAATTTAGTTATAGGACGTCAGTGTGATTCATATAAGATAAAAACAAAGTCTGAGAAACATCATGTTTGAGGCAAGGACAAATCTTTTTATGTAAATCAATATTATATTGAAAATAATGTTTATAAGAAAGATTGTTATATTTTAAAGGGGGAGGAGTTCATGGTCCAATATTATTTTTGATACATTGTTTGAGTTCTATATGTATTGAGGGTGGAGAAGGATGCCATTGGTCAATATTTTTTTCTACAACTTGTGAGTAATCACTTCCCTTGTTTACATTTGGAATGAATCTAGATTTGGCCCTTTCTTTTTGTGTCTAGTCAGCAATATAGGGTCTGAATTGTTGGTTGGTGCTTTAGTAAAATTCAATTGATCCTATATTTAGATATTCATTACACCACTTTGTGTAAGACTTTTCAATATTTCTTGACATTTATCAAAAAGAAAGAAGTTGTATATTTTAGGTGAGGTACCTATACATACCTTTTATCAACTTGTTCCATGCTTAGATGGACCGAGGTCCTAAAACACAAAATGTATGTTCCAAATATAGATGTTGTGATTGCCTCCAATCCAATTTCAATATTTTCATATGAAGAATAATCGAATAAAAATGAATTATTTCCTAAATACCACCGACCATTTCTATAATTTATAATAACTTCCCATCCTTTTCTAGTTACCAAACACATTCCATTCCTCTCCATTGAATTACCACTATTCTAAAAAGAGTTGACATATAAATAAGAAAAACTTAGATTATTGAAATTTCATTATTTATACAAGAATATAGGATATGAACTACAAAACCATGGATTATGAAAGTTAAAGTTGGTATAAAGACACTATCTACAATGCATAGGGGCATAATATGCAACAAATGCTATGACAAAAGAGCACGGGTCATGCGATAGAATTCAGAAAAGGATTTTAGGATTTCAAGACCATGATATGGCCTATTTAGAAAGCATAAAATCTTATTATTATAAATATATAAGTTATATATCACAAGTAGATAAATTAACAATAGGTTTGTTGATGAATATCAATGAAACAATATTAATACTCAAACAGATAGTTAGTGTTGTTGATTGACCATAAATTGAGGTTCAACACAATGTTGATTTCCATGCACCAATAAACTACTTTATATATCCATTATATTAATACATATTGGGGCTTGACTCATAGGTCTGAAAGACTACATCCTACCATAGGCATACTCTATGATACTCGAGTCCATAAAACATACACTATCTTGGTTATCGTTATACAATTATAATCATATAACTTCATTATTGATTCCTAAACATTCATGATATATAGCCAATTTGCATTAATATACTATTCATGTTATTTAAAATTAGGTCTCATGAAATAAAATCCAGAATCAAAAGATAGAAGGAAAATATAGCAAAACTCATTCACAAGAAATTGCAATAAATGAAAAGAATCAAAAGTCCGTAAGTGAATCAATACTTTCACTAGTCCCAACCATGAACTAAAGCATTGTTAATGCATGAAATTTAAATACATGAAGGAATCAACATAGAATCTTAGTTGTAGAAAAGATGAAGAAATAAGGGATATAGTATATGATATACTATTAGCCTAGGGGTGAAGCCCATATGCATGTCTTAATCCATTAAGGGAATGTTTAGTGACCAACATTTTAAGGGAATTGATTAGTTTGTAAATTCATTTCCTTAAACACTATTTGTTGTTTACAAAATTTTTGAAATCCATTGTTGACCCCAAAGAATATATTGTTCATATCTCAATGATGACTATATTACTCAATATGTGCTTGATACTATAGTGTTGTTTACAAAATTTTTGAAATCCATTGTTGACCCCAAAGAATATATTGTTCATATCTCAATGATGACTATATTACTCACACTACTACAGAAATAGCATTCAGTGACACTTTTCTGGGCGTCGGTTATTAAGAAAAACCGACGCCTTCTATGTTAGGCGTCGGTTGTTTACGAAAACCGACGTCTATATTCGAAGACCAGCCAGACACGGGTACCGCTTTGTCTTCAGTGTCGGTTGTTTATAACAAACCGACGCTTAAAGTCGCCCGCGAAAAATAGTGTCCTTTTCAGCGTCGGTTATTTAGGTAGAAACCGACGCCTATGTCTGATGAAAATTTGCGCGAAAAGTGTCACCTTCAGCGTCGGTGATTAAAGGATAACCGACGCTGAAGGTGGTTCCCGCCAAACAATTTCATGAAATTATCGCCCAGTTGGACGTCGGTTTTCTCAGACAACCGACGCTAAAGACGTTTAGGCGTCGGTTGTTGTAAAAAACCGACGCTATTTGGGACTTTATAACCCGCGATGCCCGACTCTTCCTCTTCTTCTGTTTCATTGTGAGCCCTTTTTCTGCTTCTCCGTCGATTTCCCACCCTGTCGCCGTCGATTCTCTTCTCCTTCTTCTCCACGACAGCGCCGTCGTGCCGCCACTGCTACTCCGGCGCCCCCTTCTCCGCCGCCACTGCTGCTGGAGCTCGCCGCCGACGCCTGACGAGCCTGGAGCTCGCCGCCTCAGCCTGCCTGACGCCTGGAGCTGATCGCCGCCGCGGCCTGCCTGACTGGAGCTCGCCGCCGACGGCGCCGCCGACGCCTGCTTGACACCTGGAGCTCGCCGCCACGCCATCAGCTTCCACCTGACTCCCGCTGCCTCCCGCGCCAACAGGTATGCGCCAACTGGTTTTCTGGAGTCAGTGTTCTTAGACAATTATAAAAAAAGAACTATATACTAGAAATTTTGATAACTGTTCTTAGACACATCTTTATCTCTGACTAAGGTAGTTTTCATTTGATATCATATTCATCATGTTCATCATGTTGTTGTTTTTTATTGCAATTTTATGTAGATATTCTCCTTTAAATCCTAAGAAAATTATACACCCTTTAATTACAAACCCTAATTCACCTCTAGTCACTCACTTCTATCGATTATCCAAATGTAAATTGCCCCTTACTATGTCACCATTCATTCCAATGCAAAACTGGACCTTCCTACGCCACCATTTACTCAAAAGGTAGTTTTCATTTGATATCTAATTATTACATTAAGGATACTGAAAAAACTATATGAGTTACACCTTCATAGGAATGCATACAACTTCTATCTGAAAGAGATCTAAACATGATAAAAAATAATCTAAGATACAACTTTCTTCATTTAGGACTAGTCCAAGTATCTACAAAATCCTTAACTAGAAAAGGTATAAATTATTCCTTACTTCTATCCCTTAGAGACTGTAAGCATCTAAAATTCTCAGATTCCCTTCTTAGACTTCTAGAATCAACACTACATGAAGAATATGTTTCCTTCGATAATATGTTATAACATAGTATGATCTTAATCTGATCTGGATGTTCAAAATAATGTAGTATGTTAAATATGATGATTAGGGATACATATAATGTCTAGTAAAGATTCCTAGACCTTTTGTTTGAAACTATTGATTTCTTGATTTATTATTTAATAATGCTCTGTTGATTAGGATTAACCATGTTGCATGTAGTTTATAGACAATTATTATATATAAGAATGCAACACATGTATTTGTTGGCCTAGAAACCCGTCCAAGATTTACTCATTAGGAGTAAATCTTGGATAGTCCCCGGTTTGGGACTGTTCTTGAACACCTAATCTCACTTAGGATGTAAGTGTATAATGTGTATTGGGTTTTTGAGAAACTTTCAGTAGCATTTCCCTGTTTGTTCTCTAAGTACATATGTACTTAGAGAACAGCGGGGAAATGCTGCCGAAATTTTCTTGAAAACCAATTACGCATTATACACTTACTAGTGAGATTAGGTGTTCAAGGATGGGATAGGTGGTACACATTTATTATATATAAGAATGACATCAAATGTGTTTGTTGGCCTAGAAACCCGTCCAAGATTGACTCATTAGGAGTAAATCTTGGATAGTCCCCGGTTTGGGACTGTTCTTGAACACCTAATCTCACTTAGGATGTAAGTGTATAATGTGTATTGGGTTTTCGAGAAAATTTTGGTAGCATTTCCCCGTTTGTTCTCTAAGTACATATGTACTTAGAGAACAGCGGGGAAATGCTGCCGAAATTTTCTCGAAAACCCAATACACATTATACACTTACTAGTGAGATTAGGTGTTCAAGGATGGGATAGGTGGTACACATTTATTATATATAAGAATGACATCACATGTGTTTGTTGGCCTAGAATGTGAACAATCATTGTTTTTTATATTACTTGTACATTGGTATAAATTAGAATGAACAATCACTAAATTATATACTGTTTGTATGGAATCCGGCTTCATTGTAGATATCTATTATTGTTGGCCTAGAAACCCATCCAAGATTGACTCATTAGGAGTAAATCTTGGATAGTCCCCGGTTTGGGACTGTTCTTGAACACCTAATCTCACTTAGGATGTAAGTGTATAATGTGTATTGGGTTTTCGAGAAAATTTTGGTATCATTTCCCCGTTTGTTCTCTAAGTACATATGTACTTAGAGAACAGCGGGGAAATGCTGCCGAAATTTTCTCGAAAACCCAATACACATTATACACTTACTAGTGAGATTAGGTGTTCAAGGATGGGATAGGTGGTACACATTTATTATATACTAGGGAAATGTTGCCTAATCTTTTCCTAATATATACTTGTTTTCTCTGATCATAGAATGGATAGATCATGGATGTCGATTCGTAATCGTTGCACCCCAGAGTTTATATCTGGTCTTGATCAGTTTATTAGATTTGCCGAGGAACATAGGAAAAAACCTACAGATAGGTTCTACTGTCCATGTAGGCATTGCGGTAACAACTTGAAAGTCAACACTGGTGAGGAAATCAAAAGTCATGTCATGTGCAACGGGATTGTACAAGGCTATACAGAATGGCACTGGCATGGAGAGATTTCAAAATCGAAACCAGTAGATGTCGATAGCAGTGCTTGGGTGGAAGAAGAAATTGCCTCTGATGACGTAAATGTGAACGAACCAGTTCCAGCAGACATCGTTGATGCGATGCTGGATAGTTGTAGGGTAGAGCACACCGATCCACCTCCTATCTTTACAAACATTGTGCATGATGCTGAGATACCGTTATACACAGGTTGTGCTAAGTTTACGAAGCTTAGCGCTGTCTTGAGATTGTATAAGTTGAAAGCTAACAATAGATGGAGCGACAAAAGCTTCACTTCATTGTTGACTTTGTTGAAAGAAATGCTTCCTGAAGGAAACGAGCTTCCAATCTCAACATACCAGGTAAAGAAAATGTTGTGCCCAATGGGAATGGAGGCCAAGAAGATACACGCATGCCCGAATGATTGTGTATTATTTCAAAAGGACTATGTAGATTTGAAAGATTGTCCAAAATGTGGTGCGTCACGGTATAAATTGACGACTTCGGGGGAGTCCAAAACTGGTTCTCCTGCCAAGGTGTTGTGGTATCTACCTATAATATCACGGTTTCAACGCTTGTTTGCAAATCCGAAAGATGCGAAGAATCTGAGGTGGCATGCAGATGTTAAGAAAAATAATGATGGGATCCTACGACATGCGTCTGATTCCCCACAGTGGAAGAAGATTGATCTATTGTACCCTAAATTTGGTGAAGAAGATAGGAATCTAAGACTTGGGCTTTGTACAGATGGAATGAATCCGTACGGGACATTGAGCAGCCAACATAGCACTTGGCCAGTCATGCTTGTTATATACAATCTTCCTCCCTGGATGTGTATGAAAAATAAGTATGTTATGTTGTCATTGTTGATATCGGGCCCTAAACAACCCGGAAATGATATCGATGTTTATCTTGAACCTTTGATTGATGACTTAAAGAAACTTTGGGCTGAAGGTGTGATGACCTATGATGCTTCAGCAAGAGAGACATTTCGTTTGCACGCTATGTTGTTTTGCACTATTAATGACTTTCCAGCATATGGGAATTTGTCTGGATATAGTGTCAAAGGAGCTAAAGCGTGTCCTATATGTGAAGAAAACACTGATTCAATAAGACTAAAACATGGCGGCAAGACTGTATATCTTGGTCATCGAAGGTTTCTTTCAAAATTCCATCCGTATCGTAGGAAGCGCAAAGCATTCAATGGATGGAATGATGAACGAAGTGCACCTAAACCTATACCAGGGGATGTTGTTTATGAAAGAGTAAAAGACATTGTCAATGAATTTGGTAAGAAATCACAATGTAGTATGGCCACACGGAGTGACAATTCTTCATTCAAGAAGAAGTCAATATTTTGGGATCTTCCTTATTGGAGTTCTTTGACAGTCAGGCATTGTATCGATGTAATGCACGTTGAGAAAAATGTCTGTGATAGCATCACTGGTACTCTATTAAATATACCAGGTAAGACTAAAGATGGGATAAAATCCAGACTGGACCTACGTGAAATGGGAATAAGGTCAGAATTAACAGAATTACGTGAAATGGGTAATAAAAGAACATACTTACCTCCCGCTTGTTACACGTTGTCTAGAAAGGAGAAGAAAACTTTTTGTGAATGCTTGGTAAATGTTAAGGTGCCACATGGTTACTCATCCAACATCCGTAGATTGGTATCAATGAAAGATCTGAAGTTGATAGGTCTTAAATCTCATGATTGTCACACTCTAATGCAACAAATATTGCCCGTGGCAATTCGATCTATATTGCCGAAGCATGTAAGGTTTGCGATTACCAGACTTTGTTTCTTTTTCAACAGTCTATGCAGCAAAGTTATTGACCCTGATACTCTCGATAATTTGCAAAGAGAAGTGGTTGTTACCCTATGTCAGCTTGAGATGTATTTCCCTCCTTCGTTCTTTGATATCATGGTACATCTTGTTGTCCACTTGACTAGGGAAGTGAAAATGTTGGGACCAGTTTTCTTGCATTGGATGTATCCCTTTGAACGATACATGAGCGTTTTTAAAGGTGATGTTCGAAACCGTTATCGGCCTGAAGGGAGTATTATTGAAGGTTATGTGGCGAGAGAGGTTATGGATTTTTGCAATGACTTTCTCAGTGGTAATGACACTCCTGATAATGACAAGAATATTGAGGAGGGCAAAGGAATTTTGGGATCACGGGTGAAAGTAATCAGCCGTGAGCAGTTGGAACAAGCTCACTTGTATATTTTACACAATATGGATGAAGTGAGTGTTTATATCGAGGAACATACCAATTTCATAAAGAGACAACATCCTCGAGCAAGTTCAATGTGGCTTGCTAGAGAGCATAATAAGACTTTTACTAAGTGGTTTGAAGATAAAGTCTTACATCAACTATCTCAAACACCACATGATATTACAGAAACTATCAAATGCCTCGCCTTTAAACCAAAACCGAATGTTATGTCTTATGAAGGGTTTGACATTAATGGATTCACATATTACACAAAGCGCCAAGATGATAAGAGTGTCGTCCAAAATAGTGGGGTCACTCTTCAAGCGTCGACTATGTACTTTGCAAGTGCAAAGGATAAGAGTCCACGTGAAGCTAAAATGTCATATTACGGTGTCATTGAGGACATTTGGGAGTTTGACTACATAGATTTCAAAATTCCGCTCTTTAAATGTAATTGGGTTGATAACACCAAAGGAGTTATAGTGGATGAATTGGGTTTCACTTTGGTGAACTTTGAAAAGATTGGCGAGAAGGGTGAACCATTCATATTGGCATCACAGGCGAAACAAATATTCTATATCGATGATCCTGCAAATGAGAAATGGTTGGTTGTTCTTCATGGTAAAAGACAGTTCATTGAAGATCCTATAGATGAAGAAGAGTACTATGATAAGTATGATGACTCCAGTCCATTCTCAGTTGGGTTGCCAACTCCACAAAATATTGAAGCTAATGATGACTTATATGTGCGCGGAGATCACAATGAAGGATTGTTAATTGATAAAAGATCACAATTTTAGAGACATGTATGTTTATACAAATGCTAAATGTTTGCCTTTTTCTAGTTAATACAAATGCTAAATGTTTGCCTTTTTCTAGTTAATACAAATGCTAAATGTTTGCCTTTTTCTAGTTAATAGAAATGCTAAATGTTTGCCTTTTTAATGACATTTTCAGATGGCTGACCATGATGAGCATGATGTCCATGATGAGCATGAAGTCCATGATGAGCATGCTGTCCATGACGAGCATGGCGAGGATACTAATGTAAGTTCTAAAAACATATCTTGTATTTCTATAAAATTCATTATCTTCTAGTTATGTCATATATCCTATATTTCTATATTGGGCTAAGTTAGTGTGTTTTATTTTTGTCAAATTTTAGGTTGATGCACCTGTACCCACTGAAGCACTGGAGCAACTTGATGCGCAACACCAGACACTTAACAAGAAAAGGGGCATCACTCTGTTGAAGAAGTTATTAGCGCTAAGTGGTAGTGGATCTAAATTGGTGGTGGAGTTTGATAATGGAGGAAATCCAATTGGAGTGAACCGCAATAATTTTGTGAACTATCTTGGGTGTACCACTCGGAGCCATTGTGGTGTTAAGTATGACAATTGGCATAAAGTTCCTCAAGGGAAAAAAGACTTGATATGGAAGGATTTATGCGTGAGTTATTATTATTTGCAATTCTATTTTGTAGATTACAAATTCTATTATTTGCAATTCTATTTTGGATACTAGTTAATAACATTTCTATTTTACAGAATCTGTTTGCATTGGATGAGAAGTTGCATCGTAAAAATGTGATGCAACGCGCTGGAAAGATGCTTAGGAATTATAGGACAAATCTAAACAGAGAATACATAAAAGAGGGTGATAAGAAGAAGAAGTCAGCCCTTGAACAATGGAACTTCTTGGACAAAGAAGATTGGGACAATTTTGTTGCTTCAAGAAAATCTGAAGAATTCAAGGTATTAGGCGTCACTCCTAATTTAATTAATATACATTGTATTCACCTATTCAAGATTAGCATTTAGTGCTACTAACCAAATCATTAATGTGCATACTAACTAGGCCCTCAGTGACGCACAAAAAGCAAGGCGTGCACTGAATGTGCATGACCACACTATGGGTCCAAAAGGCTATGCAAGCGTTCGCCAAAGACTACAGGCGGAGTCTGCGGCTACTCAGGAGTCTGCTCCTACTCAGGAGTCTGCCACACCCATGCCTCGCCATGATATCTGGATAGCTGGCAGGCAAAACAAGAAGGGTGAAATAAAGAAGCCTGTAACTGCTGAGGCGGCTGCAAAAATGGTAAAATACAACTCTTAGAGAAATCGTTTGAATATTGATTATTTGTGGTGTTAACTTACCAATTTCTGTTTATGGTGATTAGCGGGAGCTGCACGAGCAGAGGAAACAAGGCACGTTCATCCCTCAGGGCACAAGGGATGAATTGACAGTTGCTCTGGGTAACCCAGAGCATCCTGGACGTGTTAGAGGTGTCGGCGCTGGTGTTGGCATCAAAGCATTCTTTGGGCCATCCCAGCGCAAACCCAGAGCGGGACTTTCTCAAGAAGAGGTAACCTATTCTTTTTTTAGAATGTTACTGCAAAAGGAAATTCATTAATAAGAAGCTAATGTTTCTTTTATCCATGTATAGGAGAATAAGAGAGTTGAGGATTTAGTTGCTAAGAAGATCAACGATGTAGTTGCTGAGAAGGTCAAGGAAGAATTGCTGCGGTGGCAGGCATCTCAGGCTTCCAATACGCCTATGGCGACCCACTCTTCTCCTGATGCACAGACTGCGAGTAATCCTGGAGACCCATCGCCTAGCACGTCTGCTGTAAGTATTGTTTATGACATTGTAGTTAGTCTTTTCAAGTTGTTATGTTTTCAAGATGATATGTATATATGTATAATATTCTTTACGTAAATTTGTAGGCATTGAAGCCATGCCGCTTAAGAATGCAAGACTACGTTGTTGCAGAGGCGCAGGCTTACCCGTCCCTTCCTGGGGCAATGTTTCACGGGACTCCAATGCCACAGGGCTACGTTCGTGTGAGCCCGATACGTGTGTTACCTGATTGGAGAGAAGCTACATTGCCATATCCCCACCCGGATATTGATAGACTTGCTGATGCAGAAGGCGGGGTGATATTGTGGCCCAAAGCAGATGTCGTCTACACGACTGAAATTGTAAGATAAATTTACATTGATTTAGACTGTTAATGTGTATATATGATGTCAACTGATCTGAAATTATATGTACAGGTTAAAAAGAAGACACCAGGAGCACCTAGGCCTCCACTTCCACTTCCCGCATTACCCGATTGGGTTCCAACTGACCTAACATACCCGTTAGGTCCTGCTTGTAGGGGAATGGCATGTTGGCTACGGGCACATAATGTACATTGCCCTATAATTATTTCTTTAGATGCAGATTATGCAGGTCAATCATACGATAGCTCTTTATTTATACAAGATATTATTGAGCTGTTTATGTATGATTGGCTGAATACATCAATGATAGAGACATGGATAAGGTGAGATCTTGTTTATACATCCATATACCTTGTGTAAGATCCGGTGATCTGGTTTCTTATATATTAATGCATACGCCTATATGTTTTGCAGCTACCTAGTCGAAGATCATTGCAAACAATTTGCATTTGATCATGTGGGATTTTTGATTCCATCATTGATTAGTTTGGTAGCTAAAGACCCTGATAATGTTCAACAATACTGTATAGATGCTTTTACAATTTTTGGTCAGCAAAAGAAGACGATAATAATAGCTCCATTCAATGTCAAGTAAGTTTACTTTATTTATAATTTGGACTTAAGAAAATTCCATTTTTATTTTGCATTTTGAGTTATTAATTGTTAACTTCTTACTTCTAGCGGTAGACATTGGGAGTTACTAGTCATTGTCCCCGGGACATTCACTGTTTATTATCTAGATCCTGCGGGGAGTACATTGAACACTAAAATTGGACACGTAATGAGAATGCCATTATTCTGGTGAGAAATATTTCATTTTTATATCCGTTAACATCTTTTATTACATTACTATTTACTTATGCAATTTATTGTGTTATATTAACATGTAGGGGTTTAGATGCATTCAAAAAGGCTGGAGGAACGGTCCCAAGGAAAAAGAACCAGCCAATAAATTGGCAGAACGTACAAGTAAGTTCCCGACTCAAATATATATATTATTGATGTGAATTGTGCTTAGTTGTATTATTTTGTATGTTTCAATTTATAGTGTGCTACACAAGACAATGGATGGGCATGCACATACTATGTGATGCGATTTATGCAGATGATTATCAAATATGCCGCATTGGACATCGATACCATACATGAGGTATTATATATATTCTCATTAGTTAGTATGCAATATATCAATCTTATATTATTTTTATATTATTACTTATATATATACATCATTCTCTTTGTAGGTGTTTAAAACTGACAACACTACAGGTAAACGTTTAAAAAATATACATGCTCCATATACGATGGAAGCATTAAATGAAGTAAGAGAAGAATGGGCAAAAGCCATACAAGCAGTGGCAACTGTAAGATATAATTGGGATGTTGATAGCGATAATGAATGATACTATGTAAATGAATATTTCTGAATGTTAATACATGTATTTGAATGTTTCTATATGTGTGTGAATGTGAGAATTGAATTGATGTCTGAATGTATGTACTTGTGTAGAATTTTGCTTGTGACTTTTGCAGGTTTGCGGCCTGTTTGTAGGCTGATATCAATGGATGTCGTAAACCTGCAGTTCAGAAAACTGAACTGCAGGTTCTCATCCTGCTGACCAGCCACAGCAGGCCTGCAAACTGATATGAAAAAAAAAAAATATAAATAGGCGTCGGTTATTTATAGAAAACCGTCAGGAAAGACCTACAGCGTCGGTTTTTTCAATAAACCGACGCCTGATGTGGCCAAAGCAGTCCTGGAAATGGCGTCGGATATTCATATCAAACCGACGCCTATTTAACATATAGGCGTCGGTCGTTTAGTATATAACCGACGCCAAAAGTGTTCGCGCCACAAAAAATGGCATCATCTAGGGCACTTTATGCGTCGGTCATCTACTAAAAGACCGACGCTATATTCCATAGTGGCGTCGGTTATTTACTAAAACACCGACGCAGAAAGTGCCCTAGATGATGCCGTTTTCTGTGGCGCGAACCCTTTTGGCGTCGGTTATCTACTAAACGACCGACGCCTATATGTTAAATAGGCGTCGGTTAAAAAACCGACGCCGAAGTGTTCGACCTTTAGCGGCGCCCACATAGGCGTCGGTCGGAAACCGACGCCAAATGGGGTTAAACGACCGACGCCAAAGGCCGTTTCTGTAGTAGTGTCAATATGTGCTTGATACTTATATTGAGATTACTTTTTAATATCCAATGGCCAAGATTTTTTTTTCAAATTATAAAACCTAGAATTGAAGATTCATGACAAGTCAAACTCAAATATTAAAGCTTGGAGAATTAGATATGGTTTCTCCATAGATACATTTGGTGTAAATTACTTTGATCGTATGTCTAACTTGAAGTTAAGGTACATTGTGCAACATATTTAATGGGATAAGAATACAACTCACTTTAGTGTATGTAGAAAAACCCTAGTCTAACCACAATAAAAAGTGTAATTTTCCTTCAAAAATTCAACACAACACATTTTTTGTGTATTTCCCAAATACCTTCTTTAGATTATTTTCCCTTTCTTGAATTTAACCCACTACCATTTATCATGAAACATGAATCATTGTCACCTGAATAATTAACTTGAAAATTCATCCGACCGACCTATGAAATGTCTCTGATGGATACCAATCCATTGATAAGTTTTTGAGATAATTGAGATGATTTTTCCACTCTTATAACTTTTTTTGTGCCCAGATAATTGTATCAAGTGCATAAATTTAAAAATATATCTATTAAATTTCCATCATTTTCCCTTAAAATCTAAAATACCCACCCCAATCAAGTCTACTAGCTAATAGGCACACTCAACTACTAATAGGACACTATTAGGAGTTTCTCAAGGTTAGATGCTCGTATGCTAAAGTTGTAATATCTTCCTTGAATTTACTCTAATTGTGAAAACATAGATGTTCTCTGAAGTGCGTGTTAGTTTGTAATTTTAAAAATTAGTTAATAGAATGGAGTTTTATTTTGTGGATATGACAATTTTTTTTTGCAATGACTAAAGTATGTTATATAAATCTAAGAGTCTAAGGATCAATTTATAAATTTGGTAGATCTAGCATAACTAATGACTAATATCAAGTTTATTTAATAGGTTTTTTCCTAATGGAGTCTTAGACTGATTTTGAAGGATACCATGAATTTGTTTTTAGCCTAGAAAAATCATTTATGCCTTAAAACAATGTCGAAGAAACAAAATATGTTATATACATGTAAAATAAATTAGTGTGTTGGATCTTGTGTTGAAAGTTCAATATCATCGAATAACAGAACAAGGATTGATAAATTTGTAAATTACTAATAGTGATGTAGAAAGATATTTGTCTAGAATAAGGATTTTTCTATAATAAATGTTGGAATAAAACACCTACTTCATTAGGATTTTGGTGATCAACAAGGATATTTATTGATCAAAAAATTGTATTTTGAATTTCTTTCCATTTAGAGTAGCGGAGTAGGAGATATGGAATTTTCAAAATGACAAATGTTTGTTTAAAGTTGCTTGGTTGGAAGTATATTTATTGGAGAGAAATTGTATTTTGAATTTCTTTCAATTGAGAGTAGTGGAGTAGGAGATATGCTATTTCTAAAAATTGATAAGTATTATTAAGAAACATTCTTTATTACAACATTCCAATTACATATTGATAGTAAATTATACAAGTTTGATCGTGTACTAGCTAAGATCATACAAGAAGTACACCTAAAAACATGTTCACATGCCATCAACTCTCGATCTATCTCTGAGTCTAAAGCATACATGAAACAAGCAGGTCAACACACAAGGTGTTGAGAATAAGGAAAAAAGATACATATGTTTTTATCCAAAGTTTGCATAATTTAAAAATATTGTAGAAGTAAATGAACAAGAAAAAATAATTGAAGTACATAGAAAAAATGAGAGCTCATAACAAATATGAGAGCCCATTTTTTGTCATTTTTCTCCACTATACCAGAAATATCATGTTCATAAGACCTTTGGACATCTTCCCATAGGAAGGGTCTGTGAGGGTACTTAAGGCTCAATGCATCACAACAAAAAATTCATTTCTGGATTAAAATAAGACAAATGTTTGAATAAAGTTTCTTACTTGAATCTAAGTTTCTTAATTTATGAATCAATGCAATGATATGGACAACCAATCCCAAAGGCAGACTATGGGACTCTTCACTTAATAACCAGATTATGTCAGATCTGTTAGAAACTAATCTAACATCTATCAGTTTATCTCCTACCTTTAGTAAAGTATGGATAGAGGGGGAAATATGGACATAGACTTTGTATGTACTTTAGTCTTTTCAATCACACATTGATCGCTCTATTGATTGGAGATTTAACTTAATACTCATAAAATACTTTCTTTGGCTTTAACGTCACAAGAAACAACACATTAGAGAGGAATAATTCCTTCCCTTATTTTTAATCATCTCCAATGATGTTGCAGTAGCCATGGTGAGCTTGAAAGGAGTATTTGTGTGGCATCCCCCCAACAAATTGAGACCATTTTGAACTCTACAAACAATTTTGACCTCATATGTAACTCTTTCTAGCACCAAATTATGGGAGGGACGAAATCATATCCCCATTGAAGTGTTGGATTTTGGGTGAGGGTAAAATTCCCTTTGAGTTGTTTGTCAAGGTTCCAGACCTTCTCTTCCTATTCCACCGTCATGATGACCCTATGGTCCTCATTTTTTATCTAGGACAAGTAGATATTCCTTGCACCAAGGGAGGCTAGTGATGTCTTAGATGGTACTGAAGATGTTTGGTCCTTCCATAGATGAGGCTACTCTCATGAAAAATCACACTTGGACAAACCCCACAAGCATGGAGATGGGGTTGCACTTGCATTGAAAAGAAAGGGGATGGGGAAGGAGGGTAAGGAGGACATGTTTGGGAACACAGAGTGAGGCACTAGACATGAACCCAGTAGGAGGGCCAGGACAAATCCAAATTAGAGTCTAGTCGCTAAACTCATCTAGTTGATTGGCCTAGATGGGGCAAGCCAAAGGTAGAGAGGGTGCCACTATCACAGGATGTGTGGTGCATCCACAACCATGATCTTCAATCCAAAAACAAAATGTAACAATATCATGTAAATCCTATAAAAATTGTATGAGTGCTCAAATAAAATTAAATCATGTATCATTTTAATTAGAAAAATGAGAAAAAATGGTTAAAACTATTTTTCAATATAATTTTCCATGTAGATGAAAATGTATGAATAGATGCCCTCTTTTTAATGAATATTCATGTGAAAAATCTTAGATGCAATGATTTAGTCTTATCAATATTATTTATAAATCTTAGACATAGTGACAATGGTGGAACTAGTTTTAGAAAGAGTGTACCTCATTATCATATTAATCCCACTTGACATCACATTAATGATTCCATATGTATGACGAGACTCAGGCTTGAAAGCATGACTTCTTACACTTTTTTCTCCAAGGATGGGATTCAAAGCAATAAAACCTTATAAATTTAATTCTCAACCCTGTGATCTACTCAACCATAGAATGTATGACCCTTGCTAAACCCCAAAACTACGGCTTTGATTTTTGAACGGTTTTGTAACAATGTGGTGATTGCAATTCATTCAATTTGGTATGTTTAATCTCATATAGCTTTTTTACATACAATCCTGATAGAATACACAAGGCCCAATTTTCTTTAGAAAAGTAAAGTTAAAAATTCATGCAATTATTCCTGTGATATTTCATATATAGCAGGTTAAGGGTCAATATGCAATTTGATGAAATATGAGGGAAAAATAATTCAAACCCTTCACAACCTTTCATATTGTCTTGTGAAAATGTAGAAGTAATATTTTTTTATATCAAAACTAAGGGGAAAATTACATCCAAACCCTTCTATTGTATAGAACAATTTTCATATTATACTAAGAACATTGTTTTATATTTCAAAAAATCCAAAATTGCACACAAAGCCTCTCATGATTAATAAAAGTGTAGGTACAAAATCCATACAACATGTCTGATTACTTTTCATATATAGAAAGACAATCATCAATCAGTAATTTGATAGACCAGAGGCAAATAATGGTTCAAGTCCTCCCATGCCTTACCATATTCTTTTTTAGAATATCAGAAGGACCAAATTGTTATTTTAAAAATGAAATGACTACACGGTAGTTTGAGAATATTTGATTAATTTAAATGTTGCAAAATATTTATGTTGCATCACCTTATTTATCCAATGGGAAAAGAAATAATATTAGATTTCACATACACTTAAACTATGAGGTTGACAAAAAAGAAAAGGATGTCATTTGTTGAGTTTTCTTTCACGAATGTCAAACTAGACATAATGTTAAGAAATTAGATGATCACTATAAAGAGAACCAAGTGAGAAAAGTCATATTAGCGACTTCCCAAAGTTAGATACAATATAGATGGAAGTGAGCATGTCTTCCCTTTATCCAATCTTTGTTTCACCACACTCCCAACCCTAGCAAACAATAGTGTAGAGTCTGGTAGGAGTCATCAACCGTTGTGGTGCAAAATACAACTTAATTAGAATAAACATGGCCCAATTAGTAATTTAATAGACTAAATGATGGTAACCCTCCTTCCAACTACCTTTCATATCTATTATAACAAGGAGTAATCCTTTATTTAAAAACTAAAGGAAAATTATGTTCAATCCATCTTGCATCATTTAATTTATCTTTTCCAAAATACATCAGAACAATTTCATAATTAAAAAACTAAAATAACAAATTGTATCCAAACTCTTCTATACTCTTGCGTGACTACCTTATTGAAATATAAAACTAATTTGTAACTAACAAAAAAAAGACATACAAATTCTTTTATACAATTTCATTATAGTATAGATTGGAACACAAGGACTATCTTATCATTTAAAAAAATAGAAGAAACTATTGTAGAGAAATCCTCCACGACCTTGTAGAAGTTAGTCTAATACTTTACCCATATTGTGACATGTAACTGAGATCACATGTGTGATATATATAACTGGATCAGATTATGACACTCTTTACTATATTTGTAAACACCCTAGGTTGACCGCTGCATCAAATGAACATTTTCTTAGGAAATTTTGTCAAACGCACTATTTTTATATTATCCATTTCCTACTGGACTTTTGTTTTTATAAATTTATCCTACCAAAAACTAACTTAAGACATGAAGAATTGTTACCTCGATGATTAGTTTAAAAATTACCCATTGACCTATAAAATATAAAAAATGGATACCCATCCATTGGGAACTTTCTGTGAAAATTTTGTTGATAATATTATTGTTATAGCTTTTTATTAGTGCTCAATTAACAATTGCATGGGCAAAAAATGGGAATATAAATTTATAAACCCAACTAATCCCCTTTAAAATGTCTAAAATCCACCAAAATCCAAGTCAACTAGCTAATAATCACCATCAATTATACCCCATAAAGAGCTTCTCAAGGTTATCAATTGGCTCCTACACTATAGTTGTAAGATTCTCCTAAAAGAGATTCTAATTGCAACAACATGGGTTTGCCTGAAATGTGTTAACATATAAGTTTTAAAATTAGTTAATACACTGGTGTTTTAATTTGTTGATATGATGAAAATATTTAATGGATGAAGATATTATGTATATTTCAGTCTAGCACAATACCAAATGTAGTGTCGTTATAATATCCCTATAAAGTCGGTATTGTACTGATGCCTAACAAGGAGAACTACAGCTAAGACCCTAATGCGTTGAGTGTGAGGGAAAGGAAAAACCGACGAAACAAGTCCATTGTTGGTTTCTATGAAAATAGAAATCGATGACTTACATTGATATCAATGACATGGTATCACTTTGTGTCATCGATTTATGACAAGATTTGACACTATAGTCAAATTTTTTGCATCAATTACCCTTAAGCAAACCAACACAATATGTAATTTTCCCTTTTAAAAACCCCAAAGCTATGTCATCGACTTCTTTAGAAAACTGGCACTATTGACCAGTTGTACCATTGGTTTTAAGAGAAAATTTATGTGATGCCATCTAGTATCACGATCATGCTAGGAAACATGACTATTTTTGGATAGTTTTGTCATTCATTTTATGAAAAAATCAGTCTTTTGTAATAACTGATGCCATATATATGTTTTTCTTTATTACCTACTATCTGACTATTTAGTAGGATGCAGAACATATAGTTCACTAGAAATATAGGTTCCATCTTGTGTTCAACTTGATAACAAGACAAAACACCTGAAAAAACTTGAACTAACAAGCACACACACGATTCATCCACCCACATACATTTTCATTCATCAATTCCTTTCTCTTCAGCACTTGAATCCATTCTCATGCACATACACAATTCACAAAGAACACATATACCAATTCCATTCTCATGACATGTACAAATAAAACTCTCATTGTATTTATTCATCTCACATTCATTTACACATCTGCATATATAAACACATCATTCACATATTCACCAATAATTTACTTGCATCAAATTTAAATTTGTAAAAACTCATAACCACCACATGTATATGGAAATAATGACATCAAGGTTTAGAAAACTCATATTTTATGCCAATCAGATTCAAAGTTGACTTCCTTATTAAAGTTCCCATTCTTCTTGTATCTCATCTATCTCTTCTTTTGTATAGGGATATGTCATGTCAACATATACAAATATAATGACATAATTCAAGAGTTTGATGTAATTTTTTCTTATTATTAAATGACACTATTTATTTATGATGATCAATATTTTATAGATTTCCTTTTGTACACAATGGATATCTAGCACTTCCTGTCTGACAAATAGGTCCATATATTACATCACATAGTATCATCATACCCAACTATTATTTTGCATAGGTCACGATAAATTTATAATTATGTGAAATGGTAATAGCTAAAGTCATACTTAGCAAGTATATGCATTGGATTTAAAAAACTACCTCAACATTCCTCCAAATCAATAATTTATTTTTTTATCTACCTTTCCTCTGACCTTTTTGAATTCTTTTATATCCCTATATGATAAAGTAACACATTTAATTGAATTCATAAATAATCATGTAATTAATGATGCATACATTATTATGTTGATGGATATAAACATTTACTCCTGTAAATATTTCCTTCTTCATTGTGTATCCTCCACTATTTAATTTGTCACCCAAAGGATCAAGAAAATATGCATTTAGCATATTTGGAACAATTACCAACAACTCCCAATGATTATTACTAAGTGGAAAGAAGGCAAACAAAACAAAACTCAAAATCCATAATGAAATGTAATTTGTAGGTTAAAATTATAAAAAAAATCCCTAAAACTTACCCAACATTTACAAGAGCTATAATCAAAATTATAAAAAAAGAATGCCTGAAACTTACCCAACATTTACAAGATCTATAATCATGCTCTTCTCGCATTATCAAAATATTTAACTATGGTAAAGAGGAAATCACTAACATATTTTGGATCTTTATCTACATGGATAATCAATTATGGAACTAGAAATGTCACAGTGGTTAGTGAGAACTCTCCACACACCCATATAAGTAGCTAGAGAACATATATATTTCCATTAATATATAAGAAAATATATCGATGTATATTTTTTTATATATAGAACGAGGTGTTTAGCGATAGATTCTCATAATATCTAAAGTTCTATCATAGTTGTATTCAACCAAGCATAAGTAAATAGCTCCAAATATTTGTCAAGAACACACTAGAATCATAAACTTGACATGCAACATCCTCCTTAATATGAAAAATCATAGTCGACCCTTCTTATAAGTCACTTAGACATAGTGCCAACCCCATGCACTTAGAACCTAGTGATTCTAATGGATCAGTAGAAATACAAAGAGGTAATTAAATATCTAGAGGACGAAGTGGTGGATAAACTTTAGCAAATTTATTAGGTGTTGTGATTGGTAAATATTTATACATATATATATATATACATATATATATATGTATATATGACAAATTGAGGACCAAAAAGTATATATATCAAAAATCAATTGCCAATTATATACACAAGTAGAAAAGACTCACAATAAAAAAATAAAAATTTAGCATACATCAGTACAGATAAGTTCCACTTTGGGCCACACAACCACACTATCTTCTACTTCACCTTTTGTCTCATGCTTGGGGTGTCGATGGATAGTGGTGTCTATTTCCGAGTGTCATAGACAAGCTTAATAGACACAGGAACTGCATCAGTGGGCATTTGAACACCATGAATCATATCACCTGGAAGGGGTGGATAAGAGTCTCCTGGTGCAATGACATAGTGTTCTAGTAAAATACGACATGAAATCAACCCCTAAAATTTTGAATACAGTGTTATATATACCTAAAACACAAATATATTATAAATTCACCTGAAATACTATTATATCATATGAAGACTTACAACAAAATGCTAGCTGGCAGGTCCATGGGATTGTTTTAAACTACCTCTATCATATGGGAGTCGACCTCATATAAAGAGAGGGGCATCACATGTACTGTTTGACGAGGTTGAGACTAAGAAGCTTAATACCATCTCATTGGATGATCTATTCCCTTTACAATTTTATCTTGCACTTTCTCTTGCAACTAGACTCCTCTCTTAATAGGTTCATGCTTCACTAATGATCTTGAAAAGGATCTTATACCAACACCACCCTCAGTGGCCCTAATATGACCAAGATGCTTTGGAGTACCTAGAGAAACTATCAATTCTTCCATGTGGACCTTAGGGATGAAGTTGACTTCTTTTCTTTTCTCATAGATCTCCCAATGATTATCATTAATAGTAACTGATCAGTAAAACATAATAAACAAGGTAAAAAATGAACATACATTGAGTTTAATTTTTCCATATTTATAGCCACCTCAGTGGTTTTGGGGTTTGGTATTTCTCTAGATCGATTATTCCTCGCACCCTCAATAGATCTAGGAGTAAGCTGCTCATAAAAAGACGATTCCAATATATTTCGGTGACGCATTGTGTATCCACCTAGACCCATGTCATGCTCATGTATGTTCTTTGTACGCATTTTTTTAGCATAGTGTAAGGCCTAATTATTCCAAACCATATCTTAATTACACAACAGATTGAATTTATAAGTATGTAATTTAAATGAGGAAGCTTAACACCTTGAATTCGTGTATTTGTCTTGAAGCAGCAAATCCTTCTCACACCTTCATGTTAGATAGGCCCATTGCTCAGTGGTGAACTTTTCCTTCTTGTTGCTCATTATGTATTCTATTGTCAGATTTGTCCTATAATTCTTTAATAGCCCCCCACAACATTGCATCAACTTTTTACGTTGCAATTTTTCATCAAGGTCAAATATTCTGTGCAAGATTTCATATGCTTAATGGCATATTTTAAAAAATAGAATTTTGAATATCTTAAGTAAATTAGAATATCTCACATGTACTTTCTTCCATATGTAGTCGTTCGTGGAAGGATCAAATTTATGCCAAGATTTTGTTGTTATCCTCACTTCTGTATGAGTAATAACCCCTAGATATTATGTGAAAGTATTGTTATTGTTTCCAATAGGATTTTTGACATCCTCAAAGTCAACAACTAGCTTTGTTCCTTTACTCCTTTGCGCCAGTAACTTGTTGATCAAGATGGTCTATTTTACACGGATGATCACACTATTCCTCTACAAAGCCAGCAAGATCCTCACGGTACACACCTTTGAATGCTTATCTGAAAATTCTCAAGAAACACATACAAGTGATAGAGATTCTAAGATGCTCATCTACATAATAACTATCTTTGAGATTGTAAAACACACATCTATGAAATAAAATAATACAACTTACATTGTTATTGTGATCATCCTCACGAAGCACATCGTCAGGATGCTCATTCTCACGGTAGGACATCATCTAAAAAATGTTATATTAAAAATAGTCAAATAATGAAATATAAGTGATAAAGAATATTAAATGTACATGTAGCATACAAAAAAAATTATTGAATAAAGAATTTATAATGTACATCTAGAATTCAAAAAATAAAACACATGCCTCTAGTATTGGTTGGATCCTTTATCAACTAACAATCCTTTTGTGTGATCTATTTATGTATATAAGTTAGTGTTAGTTTAACATTTGGTGTTGGCAAGCCAATTGAAAATGGACTATAGTCATTATACTTGTCATAGTACTCTTCTTCATATATAGGATTAGCAATGAACTGTCTTTTCCCTTAAAGAATGACAAATCATTTTTCATTTATAGGATCATTGATGTAGAATACTTGCTTTTCTTCTGATGCCATCATGAATGGTTCATCGTTCTCGCCAATATTTTTAAAGTTCACTAATGTGAAACCGAATTCATCCACTACAAATCCTTTCATGTTATTGATCCAACTAGACCTAATGATGAGAACTCTAAAATTTGTGTAGTCAAACTCTCATATGTCTTCAATGACACCGTAATGAGAAATGTTAGCTTCACATGGACACATATCCTTTACACTAGAAAAATACAATGAAGATGCTTGAAGGGTGACCCCACTTTTTTGTAGTACACTCTTATCATCTTAACATTTTGAGTAATATGAAAATCTATTTATGTCAAACCCTTCATAAGACATAACATTCATTTTTAGTTTAAAGGTGATCCATTTGATATTTTTAGGAAAATTATATGGTTTTTGGGATAGTTGATAGAGAAGTTTATCTTCCAATCACCTAATAAATATCCTATTATTCTATCTAGAAACCCACATTGATCTAGCTCCTCGATATTTTGTATTGATCAAATTGGAATGCTTGATGATACAAATACACACTTCATCAATGTTGTGTAAAACATACAATCGTGCTTGTTTCACAACTCACAAATTTTTTTTTTTACTCGTGCTCCTAAATTCACTTTTCCAGTATAGGGATCAATATTGTTTTCATCGATATGAGCTTAATTACAACTCAAAAAGTCATTGTAAAAGTCCATAACCTCCCTAACCACATAACCCTCAGTAATACTCCCTTCAGGATGAAAATGGTTTCAAACCTTACCTTTAAAATCGTTCATGTACCATTCAAAAGGATACATCCAATGCAAGAAAACTAGACCCCATATTTTGACTTTCCTAGTCAAATGGACAACAAGATGTATCATGATATCAAGAATGAATTAGGAAAATACATCTCAATTTTTTTTGGAAAATCTAAGTAAATATATTTCCCAACCCCAAGATGGGAACAAAGTTAGAAACTACAATCAGGCATGTAGTTCACAAGATGAATAATATGTCAATAAGGCGGAAAACCCTTATATCATATGAGATTCTAATGTCCACAAACTATAGGGGTAGGATTGAATTTGTGTTTGTTGGATTTGAATAAGATCTTAATATCCCTCTCAAGTCTATTAAAGACGGATATATCATCACAACTCCCTCCATCATGCAGTCTTTTATTTCTTTTCATCCATATCAGATGAATGCATTCAGTTAATTAAAGCCCAAAGTTGTACTATTTTGTTGTTTTTGTGCTAGTCCCCAATGTTAGAAAGCAACACATGAGGTGAGTAGGAGCATCTAATGTTCAATTTCAGTTGAGATCTCCCCCATAGATATCTCCAAACTTTGCAAGTATCGAAGATGTGGTGAATGGATTCATTACCTTGAAGACATAGGCAGCATACTAGATTAGCAGTAGCCTTCCACCTATTCACTTTCTCTACTATCGGGAGTAAGTCTTTGAGGACTTTATAGGAAGTGAGACTCCATCTCAGGTGATGCATTGGAAACCAGAGGTTTTCAAAGTTTTTCACAATAGGATTTTTTTGACAAAAATGATCCCATAGTTCTTTATCATCCAGGTAGTTAAACCTTGGCCAAGCTGCAACCATTTTCCTCCAACATGTAGAGAAACCTTTAGTATGATTAGGTTGAATTAGATTTGTGCGATATCGAGAAGCATCCATGAACTCCAAGTAGATTTCTCATCTAGTAGCTTCTTTATTCTCTTCATAGTATGGTATTCAGCTAGATCAACCAGACTTTGAAGACCAAGACCTCCTTCCTTATAAGGAAATGCAAGCTTAGACCAACTCACTGGATGATATGGGTACCCCATATGAAGTCTGAAAGAAGGATTTCTATTTGCGATAAACCAGAACTAGGAATTTTGTCTTGCCTCATCCAATAATGAATGAGACCCATAGCACAATGTTTCACCAGCATTAGCCTTCCTACCATAGAAAATTTTGACCCAAGCCATTTACTGATAAGGTCCTTTAGACGATCAAGATAATCATGAAAATGTTTCCTTATAAGATTGCCACCTTCTAGTGGGAAACCAAGATACTTGGTTGGTCACTCCCCTCTCTGAAACCCCATAATTTGTACCAATGCTTCCTTATTCCTGCATGAAGAAGAAAGGAAGATGCTCATTTTCAAAGGAATACATTTCATACCAGAAGCTCCGTCTAATTCTTGGAGAAGTGAGCACAGAGTTTTAAGGCTATGTGGATGTTCTTCAACAAAGATTAAAACATCATAAGCAAACATCAGATGACTAAGTACCTTACACCTATTGATGGTATAGGAACAAATAGACTTATTTGAATAGGCAATCTCAATGTGTCTTCTTAGTCCCTCCTTAGCTATGGCAAAGAGGAGTGGTGATAGGGGATCACCGTGATGAAGCCCATTAGAATTTTTGAAGAATCCCACAGAATTTCCATTAAGAAAGGAAGGAGAAAGAAGGTGTTTCAACACACTATTTAATCAAATTTATCCATTTACCATGAAAACCAAGGCTCTGAAGAGAGTCCCATAAATAAGACCATTGAATTGAGTCAAAAGATTTAGTTATGTCTAACTTGAGACATGTAGAAGGAGGACTAATATTCCTATTGAAGTTTGTAGTGATCTCAGCTGTGAGAAGCGAGCAGTCCTCAATGTTCTGGGAAAATATGCGCGTCGGGTAGATATTCATTTTGGGGAAATAGATTCGATTTCTTTCTTAGGACCAAGGAACGGGAGAATTCCCACTACCGCTGGAAGGCCAGCCGGGCCGTGAGCGCGGTGGGAACGGGATCCGATTTTTGGTGTTGTGTCTCAGCGACGTCTTCCTAGTTATATCGCGAATCTTTTACCCTGGATAAAAGCACCTTGATGTGGTGAAATAAGCTTGAGAAGGACATATGAGAGCCGCTTAGAATAAATTTAGGTGATTATTTTATATAGCATGGAACAACAAGAAATGGGCCAAAAGTCAGCTGGAGATGTGACCATATCTTTCTTAGGTATAAGTGCAAGAAAGACACGGTTCACTTGGTGAACCATGTTACCACCCTCAAACACCCAGTTGACATCATTCATTAGATCAGCTGTTATCAAATCCCAATTTTCTCTATAGAAATAGCCATTGAATCTGTCTGGTCTCGGGCTTCTATTATCCCCAATGCTCCAGATAGCGTCTTTGATCTCAGTGTGTTTAGGAACTTTGCATAACCATGTGTTTCCAGCCTTAGTGATTTTCCCAATCCACTCGTGTGTAATCGGTTGGTCATCATTATGCTCCTGGTATGTTTGATTATAAAAATTATCAAAGAAAATTAAGGTTTATTTGGCAATACGTTCTTCATCTTCAACACAGTTGTCTTGAGTATCGAATAGTTCCATGATGAAGTTAACAACATCCCTCCTTTTCACAATAGCATGGTATAGCTTGGTGTTTCTGTCATCGTTAGAAACCAATTCTAGCCTGCTCCTTTGCCAATAGTATATATCCTCTACCTTCGATAGCATTCTCAATCTGTCATAAGTAACGAACTCAGTACTGATTAGTTTAGAATCAATAGGGTTCCTTCTAAGAGCAGTATCTATGTCATCCATCTCTTTTCTTTCTTTGGCAATAAGATTTTTAAGATTAGCATATTCTTTCAACCACATCTTGAGAAGATATATGACTTTGTGAAGTCTGTAACAAAAGCTAAATATGGGGTTCCCAGTAGTTTTAATACTCCAAGCATTTTTGATGATTTGGCGACATCCAAGCCAGTCTATCAAGAAGTTAAGGAATCAAAAAGGGTGTTTTCTTATGAATCATAGGCTTCAAGTTGACATTGATAGTAGAGTGGTCAGTATAAGTACAAGTGGTCATCTTCATCTTGGTACCAGGGAATTTGGATAGCCACTCATCATTCACAAGAGCTCTATTGAGCTTACAAGCAATCCTCTTAGCAGCTACTATTTTGTTGTGCCAAGTGAAAGTGTCCTTTTTGTTGTGCCAAGTGAAAGTGTCCTTCCCAATCGCAAGTAATTTAGTAAGGCAAGCCTTATCAATGGAGGTATTAAAAGAGCTCAAGTTGAAGGAAGGGACCTCCCGACAACCTGCTTTTTCTTCATATTTCCTAATGTTGTTGAAGTATCCAATAACTAGCCAAGGGTCAGTAATGGAGGAAGTTATATGTTCCATGTTGTCCCAGAGATTTGTTCGCTGATCTACTTGATTCCTTGCATAGACACCCCAAAGCATGATAATGATACCACCTTTATTGATACATTTTAAGGTAATATGTTGATCACTCATTTTGCAGCATACTACATACCATGATTTGGGATACCAACCAATACATATCCGTCCATTAGGATCATGATCATGATTAGATAACCATAACTAGTTATTAGGAAAAAGTTTACTGGACGTATGAATTAGACTCTTGTTTATCTTTTTTTCAACAAAAACTACAACTAAAGTGTGAGACTCCATAATTATTCTTCTGACCTCCTTCTTCTTTCATGGTTCCCCTGAACCACGAACATTCGTCATGATAAAGGTTATTGGATAACCTTGCTAGATGAATGAGTTTTACATGGCCCATCAACTGTAGCTGACTTAGATTATCTAGATTCACTAGATACCTTCCTACTATACTACTTGAAGCTTTGAGTGTCTCAACAGGTTATGCATCAGCATTGAGGTTCTTGTCCACAGGTTCAGAATCCAGAGATTTCTGGGTTTGTTTGTGATCTATAACTGAGCTAGCACTTGTTGCATTGTCACCATCCTTGTTTACATTGTCAGCATCCTCAATAGCTAGTTTATCAAACTAGTTGTTGGTTGGGTTAGAGGAATCACTCATAACATTGAGGAGCATTAGAAACTTTGTTGTTGTCATTCTTTCTACCCATTGTACACTAGACATGTGTAGCCTTCTTATGAACAATCTGATGCACCTGTTCAACATTGTTTGCTTGAGGGGACACTCATGTTCATCATGCCCAAAGACTTTATAGTTTGGGCATCTTTTAGGGATATGTTCATAATGAATGGCAACTACTGTAGCATCTCTTTTAGGTATGCTAACCCATATCTCACTAGGTGGATCATCCTCGACATCGACCTCGACCAGAGCCCGAGCTTCTCCCAGGGATTCTTGACCAATTGACTTATAATCAATCCTCAAAAGTTTACCAATGCCACTGGGAATGATACCAATAGCCCTAGGTGACCAGTTCCTACCAATGCTCATCTCAAGTTGGCAGAGGGTAATGAACACTTCTCTTTGCAACTTATCAAGAATCTCATGATCAATAAATTTGTTGCATAGAATGTTGAAGAAGAAACAAAGCCTGGTGATTATAAACCTTACATACTTTGACAGTATACTTTTGGATCAATAGGCTCTACAAGGGTGGTTGAATAGAGCTAAAACACCTAAACTAAATCCATTAAACCTTCAAATTATATCAAGAGATAAGGTTTCATATATAGAATTTGAGTGCAACTAAAACATACATAGCAAACATGAGAGAGATTGAATAAGATCAAGAACACAAGCTATGTATAGTGGTTCCAAACTCCAAACTAGGAGAATGTACATCCAAAACCTAGAGAGGTCTACCTCTAGGATTTTTCAACCATGTCTCACTCCTTATATTCCATTATAAGAGTTACAATATATGACCTTCCTTTTCCAAGACAAGGACACCCATCCTTCCCTTTGAGGATAAAGGATCCTATAACCTCACAAAGGACTTACTCATCCATGACCAAGAGTCTTCTACCTCAGCCCTTAGCAAATACAAAATGCCCCCCTAAATGTAGAAACTGGTAGGAGTCAACCCCTACTATGGCGGTACATACAACTTTATTTCAATATACAAGGCCAAATCAATTATTCCATATATTAAAGACATGCAAGCCTTCTTCCAACGACATTTTATATCTAGTAGCACATGGACCAATATGTTTTATAACAAACTAAAGACAAAATCATGTCCAATCCTTCGTGCAATCTTTCATATAGTCTTAACAGAATACACAAGGACACTTTTATAAAAAAAATATAACAAAAAATTTGCATCCAAACTTTTCTTTGCTCTAGTACATCCGGCTATTATATTATAAAACCAATTTGTAACTAAAAGCATAAAAATTATCGTGTACGATACCTTGTATACTATTTTTTCTATAGTATAGATTTGCAAACAATGAATATTTTGTAATTTAGGAAAACAAAAGAAAATATTGCAAATCAAACCCTCCATGACATTTCTTGTATAGTATAGATCTCAAAGTCGCAAAGAAAAACTACACCTAAACTCATCTATGCTTCTGAAGGATTGTCGTATTAAAATTTAAAGCTAATTTATAACTAAAATTATAAAAGTTACATACAATCCTTCTACATTATTTTCAGTATAGTATAAAAGGCATAAACCCGTGCTATCCACGGGTGCCTTAGTAGACTATAATAAAAAATTTATAGATCTAACTTATGAAAATAAAAAGATATATTTACAATACATATATTAATAGGACTTCTCATACATTCATGGACCAATACGTAATTTCAAAAAATAATTGAAAAAATTGTATTCAGCCCCCCTCCAAGGGCTTTCCTATATAGTATAGATGTGTTTCCTAATATAATATATAATTTAAAAAATTATTGACAAAAGTGTGATGTACACACACAAGGACCAATACGTAATTTCAAAAAATAATGGAGAAAATTACATCAATCCCCCTCCATGGGCTTTCCTATACAGATAGATGTGTCTCCTAATATAATACATAATTTAAAAAATTAAAGACAAAAGTATGGTGTACACACACATGGACCAATACATAATTTCAAAAAATAACAGAGAAAATTACATCCAGCCCCTCCACGGACTTTCCTATATAGTATAGATGTGTCTCTTAATATAATATATAATTTAAAAAATTAAAGACAAAAGACGTAATTTCAAAAAATAATGGAGAAAGTTGCATCAAGCCCCCTCCACAAACTTTCCTATATAGTATATATGTGTCTCCTAATATTATATATAAATTTAAAAAATTAAAGTCCACACACACATTGGGACCAATACGTAATTTCAAAAAATAATGAAAAAATTGCATTCAGCCCCCTCAACGAGCTTTCCTATATAGTATAGATAAAAGTGTGGTGTACACTAATAGGGAGCAATACATAATTTAAAAAATAATGGAGAAAGTTGTATCAAGCCCCCTCCACAAGCTTTCCTATGTAGTATATATGTGTCTCATAATATAATATATAAATTTAAAATATTAAAGTCCATACACACATTGGGACCAATACCTAATTTCAAAAAATAATGTCAGTCCCCTCTATGGATTTTCCTATATAGTATAGATTAGAACTCGGAGAATATGTTCTAATTTAGAAGAACAGAGAAGAAGAAGGCACAATTCGAAGAAGCATTTGAACGGGTTAGTGTTCATACAACCAGACAGAAACCGGTATTACAAATAAGCATCTATGTACAGAAAAAGGCAGATAGAGCAGCTAAAGCTGGAGGAGATCATCCTCGAAACCGCAGTCAGGGCACATGGAACGCCGCCTACGAGCCAGAAGCCGCAGCCGCTCCCGCTCTCTGTCCAGGATCTCGCCGTAGCTCAGCGCCTGCCTCTGGCGCTGGTCTGGCAGTGCGGCCACAGTTTCACCTGCAGCTGGGGCTGGGGGAGACGATGCGAAGATAGCCCCAACAAGAAGAACCAGCAGGAAGATCCTGACGGCCCAACGCATTGCTCTCCCTTCTTTCGCTAACTTCTACCTGCTGGCAACTCAAGCCGAGACCTTCTCTGGATGTGATCAAGGAAGGAAGAAACCTTCTTTAGATAATAGATATGTATCTCCTAACTGACCCCGCTGACGCCGTCCTTAATTTGGTGGGAATGTGGGGCCGAGTCGTGCGAGCACATTCTTTGCTTATATATATAATTAAAGGCGAAAGGGAATGATGTCAACGTATTCCCTTATGATAAGATAACGTGTCCAGAGATTAAAACGCCCATTGGTTTTGCTTCAAAGAGTCCACCGCCGGCACGATCGATGCCATCATAGGGTGGCCGGAGGGTGGGGGTCGACCGCTAGCTCGACGTCAATTTCTGTCTATCAATTGTGCTGTGGCGACTCAGAACTCCAGCCTGGACATATATACGCATGCATGGACTTCTGCGGAGCATCCTCGCGTTTGCCAGCTTTGTTCCTCTGTGTTTTCCATCTGACTAAGGACAAGGAGACTTTGCATGTCCCTTGGAAATGCAATTTAATCTGGAATTTCTTGATACGTTCCGAGGGTGTTATCCAGGAAACCTTACCAAGTAGTTATTTTAAAGGGACCAACAAACCCCTTTTCCCTTTTCTTTATGAAACAGAAATGTTAGAATCACCTCTCTCTTGGTGGAGTATTTGGTTGGGTCACCGACGTGCCAGCCCCTTTTCAGCAACTTTCTGATTAGAAGTCGCATGCTAACATGCACAAGTGGATATTGTGGTGGTGCACAAAATATTGAAAATAAAATAGAAGTGTTCCATGAGACGCTTCATGCGGCACTTGAGCATTTCAGTGTGTGTTCAGCTTGCAGTTGTTGTGGGAGGGAAAAACATGCCGGTGGAGGACATGAGGAGAAAAAGAAAAGAGTTTAAGAGGAGACTAAGTTGGGGTATATTAGTACAGACATAAAAAAGAAGATATGAATATTAAAAAAAAATCCCTGAGGATGAATAGGTGAGATTGATAATGAGTAGTTAGATGTGTATTGTATATATACATGAAATGGATATGGTTATTAAATAAAATTATGTAATGTTGTGATTATGTATTTGGTACGAAGATATAATACGTTCAAAACAATATTATGTATGTAGCATTTGACAACGCGATTGCGTTCATCGTTGGTGGCGGATCACAGATGACTCATCGCAATAATTTTTCACAGTGAGAAATCACTACTACAGAAAATTCTTATTACAACGGGAAAAGCACAACAGTTCTGTTGGTTGTGTTGTAGTTAGCATATCTTTTACAACAAGTCTATTTGTGTGTTGTGAATTATATATTTTATACAACACAAGTTATATACAAAGGGCTAAACTCGTTGTAGTACATGTGATACTACAACATGTGCTAAATTGTTGTAATAGACTGTAATATCACAACATACTCAAACCCGTTGTAAAAGACCATAATTACACAACATGCTCTAACTCATTGTAATAGTCATGTATGGTAACTTGTTGTAATAGATCATCATTACACAACATACTCTAAACAATTGTAAAAGATCATAATTACACAACATGCTCTAAACTGTTGTAATAGTCATGTATCTTAACCCGTTGTAATAGACCATCATTACACAACATACTCTAACCCATTGTAAAAGATCATAATTACACAACATGCTCTACTCATTGTAATAGTCACATATGTTAACCCATTGTAATAGACCATCATTAAACAACATACTATAACTCATTGTAGTATACTATAATTACACAACAGGCTTTCACCTATTGTAATAGTTACCCGTTGTAATAGACCATAATCACACAACATGTTTGCACGTCATTTGTTGTATATGTACAACAAAGAATATATGTGTTACATAGAATGAAACTGGTTCAGTGGTTTGAGATGTGTCTTACTTTCAAGTGGTCTCAAGTTTGAAACCTTGTGTCTAGATGTATTTTCCTTTTATCTCAACATGTTATATACAACACCCCTATTACAACAGGTGTGTTCAATGATCTACAACATGTATCAACTGCTGTATAAAATACATATATTACAACATGCACAACACATGTTCTATAAAGAACCCCCCATAAGACCACACAATCTAGTACAATAGTTGACACCTGTTGTAAAATGGAAAAATGAACTGTTGTAAAAACCATTTTTTATAGTAGTGAATGAACGGCCGGTAGAGCTTGTCGGTCGCTCCGGACAGAACAAACAATGTAAAATAAGAGTAATGGAGAACCGTATGTTTGGTAACGCGATTGGTAGTGATTGACCCACTGCCCGTGATTGTCCATCGTTGTCCGAACAATCGTCACCGCTTTGTCAAACTAAGCATACTAATATGAGCTTCAACAATCGCCCTCCATAAATTCATTAGACTTCCTCAATAGAGGTAATAGACAACCCCACCTCTTTTTTAATCAAAGTTTTAATTAGAATTGGCAGGCTAATGAACTCAAATGCCAAAGGTTTTTAGTCCCTACATGTAGTGCCTCAACGGGATCCGTTGTCATTCGATCCCACAACATGTGCTTCACAAGCTGCAGACTTAACCAACTAGCTGTCAGGGACTCATAAATGATAGAAGCACTATAAACACAATGATATGTAGAATAAGGGACAAGATAGAAAACAAATTAGGTGTCATAAATATCTAGTTGTTGGTGGGCAAAAGAGAGTAGGCAATATCAAATCGTGGAAATTCTTCTATCCCCGGGACAGTGTCCCAGTGAGTCACAACCATACACTTTGTTTGCAGTCCCACATGACTTGACAACCAAATGCAAAATACATCGGTAAGATTTTTCGGGACATGAGGATACAACTCGGAGACATGAAATTTTGAACAAATATCAAATGCAGGTAGGTTCTCTTTAAAAACAACCCACTTAGAGAGCAAAAAAAAGACATAACAACAACTACAGTATTCGAGAGACCCAAACATTGATGGCTATCGGGTAGTCCATCTCTCTTAGACTTCCTTGTATCAGGAACCAATAAGATTTAGAAGAGACAACACCCTTTATTTGTAGTGCATTTGAATTTGTTTTTGTCTTTCTGAGAGGAAACAACATCACCTAAAAGTGGAGGACTAGAAGGAAAAGACCAAAGAAACATGACACCAATAACGGAGATATCAAAAGAGTTATTATTGTAAAAATAATATTATTTCTTTCATACCAAAGTCTACACAATCACAACAACCAAATTTAACTAAAATCATTGTGATTGAGTTTCTAACATGAGAAGGAAAATCTTGGCATGAGTGTGTGTGTTCATACTCATGATAACACTAGTTACATTTGAAGAATAAAAATATGTGTTCCAAATACTTTTAAAAATTGGGCAAGTGTAGAAAATATATAGATTGTTTTCATAGTTACAAAGACATTAGTAACATATGGAACGTCCAAGAAAACCCATCAACTACAAGTGCATGCCAAAGCACAACTAGTTGTGTGTTGTGAGCAGAATGTGGATAATTACTCTCGTTGGACATTTTATTTTTCAAAAATGTGCACCCAAAGTATCTTCAATACCATGATGTATAAAAATGATAAGACTCAAAAACTTTAAAGAAGAGCCTGCCATCTCCAAATGATTTTATCCAAGGTATTGTTTAATATGTAGTTTGTGAAATTGTATATATCTTCCCCGGAGAAACAAGTAGACGCTTGAGTTTGTTGGATCTTGACAACGGAACAAGTTTCACGCTTTTAAAAATGACCACCTAGAGAAATGAAGATGAGATGTCAAGGTTGGTATAAGCATATAAAAATTAGTTTGTGATTGTCTCAAGTGTATGTGCTTTAGTTCTTAGGGTATTAACCAAGAGTTCAAATGCAGTTGTATTTGATGAAGGCTTTCCACTTATTTCCATGATGGTGACATAGTTTTAAGATTGGTTTATTTTTGGATATTCTTCCTAGATTAATGTTAATTTAACACAAGTTCCAACAATTTCATGGATTGTTCCTCACAAAAGGGATTCTAGAATCCTACTAAAGAGACAAAGATGGTGGAGTCAGATGTCAAGTATACCCCAGCATACAAAACTTTGAGGTTTACATATGGAACCCCCGTTGCCTATTTGAACATGTCTAAAACCATTTTTGTCTCCCCAAAGAAAACCTCTCCTCAAATAGTCATGTTTAGAAAGGATAGATGAAGGTAGCGAATACATATGAAGTAAGAATCAAGGGGTGTTAGAGGAGTTCTGGAGCACCGACCCTCTAGTTCTATTTAGGAAGTTTGATCTCCAACTATTTAGTGTGTTGGAAATTTAGCAAGATTGGGATCCCGAATGCAAGCCCAAAGTTTTGAAGGGCAGAGTAGGTGTCTTATATACTTGATAGGATAAAGATCAACCTCGAAGCCCAAAATGTGTTTTATTCTGAATGTGTCACAGACACAAGACACTAATCTTGAGGATATATGAAAATTGATTTTGAGCCCTCAAATATGTGAGAAAACTCCTAAGATGTGCACAATATTGATAATGTTCATATAGTTAGGTTTAAGAAAGAACATTCTATCATCAAAATATTAATGGATGACTCTTTGATGAAATCAACAGTCTCTATTTTTTCCATAATATCATTTTTGGGCATGTGCTTGATCATACCGGCCAAAATGCAAGTGGAAAGAATAAATAATAAAGGGGGAGAGGATTACCTTGACATAGCTCACTAAAGCTAGAACCGTTAGTAAGGGTCAAAAAGTCATAGGATTCAGTGCAACTATGAATCCAGTAAATCATCGAAGAGGAAAGCCAAAACCATTCTTAGTTTGGATGATGAAGCTCCAATTATCTTTTTATGATATTGCCATTCACGAAGGGGGCGTGACAAGGCTTGATAAAGGAATCGAATGATTCCAGAGAATTTTGTGGGGGGACACACCTGATGACCCATGTTGTCAATGACTTTCTAAATCTCAAGTTGAAGAATTGTGACATGATAAAATTTCATTCATCTATTAAGCATCTTACTATTAGAGGAAAAGATAGAGTGATGAAGGTGGGGTAAAGAAAAATAAAAGAGGTTAAAAGAATACTAATTTGGGGGAGATTAATTAAGAAATAAGAAAGATATATAAATAATCAATGGAAGCTAAAGTACAAGTAACAATATGGGAGACATATAAAGGTCGAGAATCAATTGGTTGTTAGATTCATATTTTTATATATCATAAGGGATCTTGTCACCAAATAAAATTTACTATTGGTATAATTATGAATATGACACAAAGATATAATACCTTCAAAATAATGTGTAATATGTGCTTCAAAAATTGTCCTAGAAATGTTATACAAATCTTCCCTCGATATAGAGTCTCAAATAAGGGTGGTTTGATAAACGAAGTCACTGAATTGAAGTGAGATACATGTGGTATTACTTTTCTATTTCAACAAGACCATGAATGGCTTATATCTAGTGCATCTTCCAATGATTCTAGGTTGTATGTGTCAATTTTATATGATAAGACATAAAACCTATTATATACTCATTTTTACACCTCGAAACAATTAGAAATTTTGTGATATACATTTATATTGGCACAAGACACATCACTTACAGAGTAAGTACCAATATGACATACACAAATACATATAGAGAATGACTTCTACGAAGGTTCAAAAAAGTAACTATAGTCTTGTCTGCCATGTTAATGTATGCTTCATAGTATATTTATGTAAATTACAGTAAACGAAATATATATATTTTGTACACCAATAACCACATAGTAGTACACAAAAAATTAAATTGTTGAGAACCACTGATAGGATATTGTTGGGTGTTGGCCTATGATAGATATATTTATGGTACAAAAAATAAATATGTTGGGTACACAAACTGTACTCATAAATATATAGAAGACTACAACATTATGGATGTTAGCGTAGTTTTATACAGATGTTAACCAGATGTTTTTTGGAGTATATGTAGAGTTAGTGTAGCATTTGACTACTCTTATTTAATTGGATGAAGAATATCAACTTGACCTTGGAATAATAGGAATGACTTACAAGGAAGGTTCCATGTTCCAACAATGCCCACCAACATAATAGCAAGCTTGCCAATCTGTGAAAAACAAGAGAGATTCCTCTTCAACTATGAATATATATAGTATAAACATGATATACATTTAGAATACCCAATACATGTAAATAAAACAATAACTTCTATGGACCATTGAAAGAAATATGTAATTTTTCTTACAATAATACAATTCTATGTACATTGATTACCTTTACAAGGACTATTTTGTGCCATCTAGTTTTATGTTGGAGTACCCACAATGACAATGCTCATGCTTTTAATGGATAGTTAGCATCATAGTTGAAATAATTAGACTTCTTCATAGTGGACTATATGGAGTATGTTTAATTTACCAAATAAGAAAAGAAACGCAATATGGATGCCTTACGAAATAAATAATATCATTGATCCACCCACATGGAAATTTATTATGAGATATTTATTATGACCCCTTCTTTGGCTTAACTTGCAATTATTGAGATTGTAGAGCCCCAATCCATTATTTAGGAGTAAACCTTATTTTCAATGATATCCTTAACATTAGTAAACTCTAAGGAATATTTGATGTGTTGTTATTTGCTTAAAAATATGATAATACATGATCCATTCTAATGATATGAGATTTATAATAAAATAATATGAGCAAAGTGATAATACTCCTGCTATATTTTTTTATTCTACTTTGATCTTGATTCAAACAATGCTACCTACCTTTTGGAGATGATGTCTTTTCTTGGCTCATTGACAACCCAATGGGTCTTTGACAGGACGACATGGCTTGGTATGTTTTGAGGCCAGTTGGAATTGACCAAGTATGTATCATTATGGACTAAATCAAGTCAATATCAATCCTTTGTGGTTGGTAGAGTTTGAGTGTATGGTCGATATACACTAGTAATTAAAGGATTTTTGAGTTGGAATCAACCCTTGGGGGTCACTAGATGTTAGTCAGAGGGGCAGATATGTCTTGGTTGAGGATTAGTGGAGATAAGGAGGGTCTATGACAATCTAGTTGTTCATCAAACTAAGTTGTCTCCAGAGACGAAGTGGGTCACCAATGACAAGTTGTCGACAAGCTGCAAACCAATGTTCGAACCAATGTCATTTGATAAATATGATGTAAATCCACCTACACCTACAAAAATGTTTTCCTAATCCTTCCCCTTTCATTTCCTTATTATGGATAAATGATCCTACATCTTTATTTGCTTTTAAAAATAGGGAAGTTCACCTTAAATTTAGCATTGAACTCATTTTTTCTGCATATATCCATTTTCCAAGAGAAATGGATAAGCAATTCCAAAGATAATAATATTGACTTATGGTAAAGTAAAGTTGTATGCATTACATGGATATATTTTTTCTACAAGCAGACAACCTTGAAATATCTTGTAATAGTGAGTTACCCCAAGTGTCATTTTCTCCTATACCGCGCATCCTATGTTTCTCAACTCTAGAAACTATAACTCATTTTCTTGATCCTTTCATTTCCTTTTTCACTAACGATCGGGGTTCTGTCACAATCAATCCTATCCTTAATGAGTTGTTTATGGGCAGAAAGTGTGTTGGTTCAAAGAATGTTCATCTATATGTGTGTGTTTTTCTGCTCCAACTAGGTTCTAGGTGATGTTTGTTAAGCCATATATCCTCAAACCCCATGCTTAATCAACTATGAAAATTAATATACATGCATATCTTACCTTCAAATTGTTTTACTTATTTAAGGAGGGAGTTCTTATTATTTTACAAATTTTATGATTGTTTAATTGTTTGTATATTTTGAATCCAAGATCTGATACTGAACTTATGAGCAACTATACTTGTTGCATATGTTTCATAGTCATTGATTGAAAATTGAATGAATTGGCTCTAAATGGGTTTGGAACTTTTTGCAAGGGCTGCATGTAAACATGAAAACAATACTAATTTGATGTTTTTATTTGACTACATGTTGAATGTGATTATTTTTCTAGTTAGTGAATTTAAAAATAATATATCAATATAAGGCTAAAATTGAAGATGTGGATTGGAAATTTGTTCTTTATTAATATCCTTATTACTGACCGTGGAATATAATAAAATGAATTCATGAGTGATTATAATATAAATGAAACTCTTCACATAGACTTAATGCATCGACTATCCTTAATTAAATTGTCAAGCTCAGGAATATAATGGATAAAGTTCTCTATGAGCTGACAAAATTTATGATAAAGGATTCACAATACAATATGTGCGAGGAGCCAATCCTAGTGGAAAGTTCCTTGCATACAAGGAGGTACCCAACACAAACTAAAGATCTTGATGGTACTGTAGTAATCAATTATTTTGAGAATAGCAAGCATATGTATCATTAACATATCATACAATGTATCGTCCCTCATGGAAGTAATGCACTTGGTAGTTTATAGACCAATGATCCTTTGAAACCACTCTGTGAAGGCATAAATAGTGAAAGCATCATAATAAAGCTATGAATTAATATATCGTCTTTAATTTAAGTCAATCTTGGAAGAGTTGATATAAATGGTAGCATGTATGATGATCTTGCATGCATGCTCGCATACCTTGAAAACCTTTTGGGAGTGACTACTATAAGATAAAAGAATTTAGACTCGAGAAATATGTCAAAGTTATCAATTGTGTCTTTATACATTGCATTCACTTTTCTGCATTCACTTTTTATACAATTCAAAGTCATTCTTCAAGAGCAATGTTGTTATTCATCCTTTTGGAAGGTATAATACACTTGTCAACCAATTTCTCATGGATAGTATCTTCACACAACTAGATCTCCATTCCTTGGATGTTGGATCTATATTTTATGCCCATGTATATGGAACAATAAGATTATACTTAAATACGAATGTCACTACTTCATCTCAACAAATGGGTGGTTGAGGATGATGAATAACTAGAAATTTCATTATGGGTTTGATTTTTTCTATCAGTTGATCCACTATAATAAAATTGATCTTCAAGTCTACTATCATGGCTTGATCATTTCTCCCCCTTCTCTTCTCAATCTTGAATCTTATGAAAGGGCCATGATTTGAGGGGAACCATATGGCAATGATCCCAATGGAGACTTTCAAAATGAGCAGTAGTAGTTGGTGAATATCTACTTCAATTAGTTACAGATACAAGGAGATTCTTTTGTTGTTTTTATTTGTAAATATTATCTTGTTTTTTCTAGGTGTAATTTCCTTTTGAAATGAAAGAGATCTTATCATTCATCTTCATTCACAATTTATTTATGAGATAGTGAATGATTAGATGAAACTTTATTAGATCTGTAATAACTTAAACAAATGATATGAAGATGTGAATAAGAAAGTAAATGGAAGAAGAAATAAGGACAAATAAGGTCTAGGTTGCCTCCTTGTAATGTAGTATTTAGTTCCCAACTTGATCCTTATTCCAAATCTAGGATGTTAAATGGAAACTTTTTTGTCCCATAATATTTAGAGTTTCTTGACTAGGGATTTGTCTTGTAGGAACCTTTATTATTTCTTCTAGTAAGGTTAACTAATTTTAAATGTTTGTATTTTGTTTTTTACTGAAACAAAATGAGACTCCAATAAGAATATGAATGATTATAAATAAACATCAATTTTCCTAAAGGAGGATTCTGATTGTTACAGTTCTACTAGTTCTTCTACTGAAGTTCATTTAATAAGGCATGTTTTGAATTTGGTTGGTCATATAATTTGGATATTTTTTTATGAGTTTTATTGATTATGCAATGTTCATTTTCAGCTTCACAAGTGTTTTTGTAGGAAAAAAATAAGGTGATTTTGACTAATATCATTAACAAAATTCACTTGCTCAACCACTCCTTGATATATATACACATAAGCACGAGATTCAGGTATATGGGAGAACTATCCACTTAGTGACATTTCTTTGAGAGTCTACAAATCATATAGAGGTATATATAAAATATGGATGTTAGCTTTTGTATCCACCGGATCTATGTTATAGAGTTGATTTCAATGAAAATATGATCCAGACTAGCATTTCACATGTCAACAATCTTAACATAATGGATCCCAACTTTCTTGGCAACATATGCCCCTGTATATTAAGAAATGTCAATAGATCTATCATTCTGAGAATGATTACAAATGAGGTTTCTAATAGACACACCATGTATCTAAGCACATGTATTGAAACCACTATGCAAGTGATCTACCTACAATGAATTAAGAAGAGTTTTCAATTCATAAGTCATACCTAAAAAGAAGATAAAATAATTTCCATTCAGATAAACCATTATGTGGACACTCTCTTTGGTGATATTAAATCTGTCCCATGCTTCATTCGAATCTTCCACTGGCACATGTTATAAATTAAAATGTTGGGTCATGTAGTGCTGTATTTTCTCAATAATGTAGAATCTCCTTATTAAAGCGACATATAATTTGTGTCATGTATGATTAGTACAACAAGGGTTGGAATCACATGATATTCATCTTTTTTGCACAAGAAAAACTTAAACATATTAATGTAAACATCTTTTGGTGTGATAGTAATTATTTTATCATATCACACTATTTTCTATATGTTTTAATATGATTTGTAAGATTTTCAATTGGATTTTAACTGAACTTCCTCGATTTGATAAGATTGATAAGGCATGTTTGAACATGCTTACTAAGAACGGTATTGAGATACCAATCTAAAGATTATTTACTGATGATGTAAGGAAATCCTTTAGGGAAATATAAAAGTTCATGATTGTTGTTTATATTGATCCTCCTTGGTCCTAATTTTGATTGACCATGTCAATAAGTATATACTTCATGGGAGTTCTTTGGAGGGATCATAAAATCCTACAACAAGTATCATCAACCTCTATGTTGAAATTATGAAGTATGATAGGATCCAAGAAACTTCTGAGCATAGCCTATTTTGAAGTATACAAAGAAAATTAAGTCAACTATATTGAGTAAAAGTAAGAAAATGAAAGTTGTAATTGAAACTTGAAATAGACTGGTTATGCTAGTAAGGGTTTGTGTTCACTGTGATCCCTAAATATGGTGTCGAAAACATGTATCATAAGTGGTGTGGGGTCAAGATTCTATATGTTGACCAATATAATCTTCTAATTTTAGAAGATGGCAAGAATCTATAAAATTTCAAAATGATCACTAAACTTTCTTATATTGAAAGTGTATGGGCTTTTCGATAGTGGAGTTTGGATTGTTTGTTTTATCCAAAATTAAACCACAATCTACAAACAATGTAATATTAGCTTCCTATGTCTTTGATTGCATGAGGGGGGAAGATGAATATAAACCTCCTACCTTCCTGCATTTGATATAAGAGAGTTTCATTATTTTTAAAACAATAAATAAGATAATGAAATGTAAAATAAGATAAGGTAAAAAAATGATATTATAATCAAATTAAATCTTCTGCAAATAATTCATCTTCCACTCAACCAAAGTACCTTTTTCAGCTATATAAACTACAAAAATGGATATCATGCTAACCAAGAATTCTGAAGATTGCCACATCCATCCTTCTTTGAAATTGAATAGAGCATAAAATTCAGTGAAGATGGTCTCTTGGGTCCGATTGTCAATACATTTGGGTTATAGCCTAAAAATCCAAAGACTCAACACATCCCTTTTTTCATTCAGGAAAAATCACCTTTATACTAGGGTTCAATAGTAAAATTCCACCACTGTGATCGATCTAAATAGTCATTTGATCTAGAAATATAGTTGGTAGGATAAATAATTTTTTATATATATCATATGGTAATTTTGATGAACTTGTAGCAATTTTGAGGGACATGGACCACAATCCAGAGATGGAACTAGATACCTATGTTTTACTCATCTTTATAGTGCTTATGGTAGGAGTTGAATTGCATCACTGGTACAAATAGTTGTGTAAGGTTGTGTCTAGGAAGTGGAGGTTGTAAGGGAACCAATATTTTTTTCCATCAATGTTGATGTGGTACTCCTTTGGGTCTCTACCACATTGTAGTGTGTCTGAATCAGTCTATCCTAAGAGCAAGGTGGAGTGGAAGGGAAACATGGAAACTATGCATAATAGTATGAGAGGGGATGTGGAAATGGTATGCTCTCATGGGTGTAGGATAGACAATGAGTGGAAAGGGGAGGTGGAAATAGAGAATGAGTCAGTGGTGGTATGAAAACCCAAAATGTTGGTGGTGGAGTTCCATTTATAGGAATGTGACATGTACAATGGGTATATAAATATTCTCTTCATATTGGAGTAAATTTTAGATGAAACGGTGTCATATCCAAGATATGTGGGTGATGATATTCAATTGTCCAAATAGTCTGAATCTAGATTTGATCGAATGAAATATATTTGATCAATTAAGAGAATGTTCTAGAAGGTCTCTCCTTGTATTCACCCTAACATAATTCAAGTAGTTTTATTGTCTTTGGAGACATGGAACTTGAAAATTAGTCATTACCTACTTGAATTTTACTTTTTTAATGTGGTCAAGTATGTTAGGCACGTATTAAACTATGGAGAACCCAACTGATTAGATATTATTAGTGAATGATTCTATATCTTTGGTTGTGATAGGACCTCATCAATTGGTTGTTTGTGCTTCTCTCATATTCAACAACAATGTAAAAATTAATGGTTAGAATCAATAAATGTGTCATGAATATTATTTGAATTCATAAAAATTAATTTTTTTTGTATTTCTTGCATATAAGTAGAGAATTTTGATATGGATGATAAGTGTATATTTAACTCCAAATTTTAAGGTGAAACAAAGCTAGCTAAATCTATGAAAACAACCAAAAATAGATGCTATCAATGTATGTTAAATGTCGATCAGGTTGATGAAGGGAGAATGTGTGCATGATGAAATTTTAAATTGTGGACTATTGAAATTGTGGCATCCAACTCTCAAAAACATTATTTACTTAAGCAGAAGCGATCAATTGCAGCGGATTACTAAAAATCACTAAAAATTAAAACGTTTTTCAAAGAAATCTATACATTAGAAAAACTCTTTCAAAAAGAACCGAAGTAATTCAATTACATTCTGGTTCACCAATACATCTCTTGTACCATTCCTTCTCAAGGATCACATACATTAACTACCATGTTAAAACTGTACATAGGCAACATAAAAACATTGAGGTATGAAGCCAAAATCTCAGATCGGTTCATTAAACTAACTACTGACTTTGAGGACCTGAGAGTATAGAGACGACACATAGGACTCTATATACAAAGCATGACATCTAGTGTCTCCACCTGGATGTCACTGCTATCCCTGTTGTTGCTATTGCGGTTGTTCTTCCCCCACTATAGGGTTTCTACTTCTTCTTCTGCGTCTACCTGAAAAGTTGGATCCCACGGGGATGAGACAATTGAAATTGTCCCAACGAGAGATATAACTCTCTGCCAAAAATATTATTATTGCAATTAATGGAATAAAATTGAGCAGAAGAATCATAAGTATTTAACAGTAGATCAATTAATTATCTAAGGATATTAGTGCAATGTTCTTCTTCAAAGTAATTAAGCTTGTATCTTGATAAAGCAGTATGTCATTTATCCAATAAGGAATATGAAGAACATGTATAACATTTATCCATCTAAGATATACTAAGAAAAATAGCTTCAACCAATGATTCTCGAATTACAATCTTAAGAAAATACACTACACAGCTGATTATATTTTACAGTCATACTTAAGCCCTAAGGAGATGAGGTATACCACTCATTCTCCAACCAACCATTGCAAAATCGAAATCGGCACCATACATAGGTCAATGGAAGAGACAGATTCCCATGACCTCATCTTCTTCAGTCAGTGTGAGGACTAAATGCAGGACATCTTGTGTCTCTACTAAATATCTTTCCAGGGTATACTGGCAACTTCGCTATAGAGTTACAGTGGCATGTTGTACTCTCTTTGCAATCGAGAGAATTCTTATTTATCTCACATCGATCCAACATTTATCATCATCAGGAGATTGGTGATACATCCATCCCGGCATTCGGGAGATTAGTGATACATCCATCCCGACATATATAATGAAGGATTGACAGATTTAATGTTTACCTCACATCAATTCCTCCATTAGGGCGTAAGGATATTCACACCCATAACCCCCACATACTCAATAGTATGCCCTCCAAGAGTTCCCGTAGGAAAACCTATTTCACCATCACCAGTTACTGACGATGATGGATCTATGGTCATGGCTCTACATGATTAGATTTCACTTGATTAATTAAGTATCTTACTGTGTTCTTTTAGCATCAATCAGGTTTTCAAACATAAATCATTATAACAAATGCAACAAAGAATGAGTACTATTTCTATCAAGTCCTTTTCAAGGCTTTATAAAACATTGGGATCACAATCCCTTGTCACATCAAGGGTATTCTTATCCCTTAACATCTCATCATCATGATTATGGATTATAGGTATTCAAACCCTCAATTCATCAAAGAACACTTGTTACCACTTATCAGGTAACTAATACCTTCAGGTCATCTGACCAAGGTAAACATGATACTTGTAATACAGGCATCTCACTTGGCTCTTGAAGCCCATTAACCTCTTGATACCTCTTACTAGGCAACAAGGCATATTTTGGCTTCACAAGGCCCATAAAACAATTTCAATAATAAAACAACATAGCTCATACCTAGCTATGTCCAATATCTTAGGATACCTGCATGATTAGTACACATGATAATAATTATATCAATTACATATCATCACTATGTGATGTAAGAGTAGCATCACTATCCCCTCATTAGAGTTAGCATTTCCCAATTCATGTCAATTAGGAATACTCATCCCATTACCCAAATTAGGGTTATGGTTTATCATCATATTGCCCAACATTAGGGTTTCATGCATTATAAACCAAGATTAGAACTTCACATACCTTTACCCTATATCAGGGTTAGAATTTCATATTAGGATTTCATATAGCATCATATAGCATCACCCTGGGATTAGAGTTCACATCACATCTTTTTATTAGGGTTTCACCTGACCTCACCCTTAATTAGGGTTTCACATGACTTCACCCTTAATTAGGGTTTCACATGACTGCACCCTTAATTAGGGTTTCACATGACATCACCCTTAATTAGGGTTTCACCATTACCCTAGGTTAGGGTTAGGGTTCATCAACCTTCTCAATTAGGGTTTCATGATCTCTTTCTAAAGGATCATACCCTAATTACATATTTTGGTCATATTGAAAGTATTGAGGATTAATCACTACATGTTTATCACTCATGTATGGATTCCTCTCTCTCATCCTTTCTAGGATGTTGATCACTTCAAACTTAATTAGATTAGGTCAACTCCTCATTTAAGTATACACACTTAGAGTTAGATTAGTATGTTGGGATGTTGCTTCCATACGCATCAAAGATTGACCATTCAAAAGGTACTAATCACTTAAGTACCTTGAAGGTAAAACCATTGTAATTAATCACCTTTGATAAACATCATCAACAATTATGGGGTTGATTAACCTTTCATAGCTTTGAGACTATTAGATCTCCAAAAGGTTTGTTACTTTTAAACCTTCAAACAATTTTGACCTCCTTGACCTTCAAACAGTCTTGGGGTCACATGACCTTCAAACGGTCTTGAAGACCATTTGACCTTCAAACGGTCTTAGTTCAATTATATCTCCATATGGTCTTAAGGTGTTTGACCTCCAATCAGTCTTTCCCTAACTTCTTCAATCAATTTTGAAACCGTTTGCTCAATTGAAATTGAATGAACCTCAAACGGTTTTGACCTCCTTGTCCTTCAAACGGTCTGAGGACCATTTTATCTCAAACAGTCTCAAGATCGTTTGGATTCAAATGGTCTCGAGACCGTTTGGTCCAAACCACCTTGAAATTGATTGGACCAATTAGGTTTTCCTCCAACCAATTGATTGATTTTAGGGTTTGCTTTATTGAATCGATTATCAATTGAACTATTGAATGTTATCCAACTATAGCCCTAGGATCTTCAACCATCCATCACAGCTTTTGAACTCCAAACGGTCTTGAGACCATTTGAACCATCAACCAAGTAATCGATCCAAATCAATTAGAAATTCTTCAATCAAGTGATTAGGGTTTGCAATCCATTGATCATCCTTCTAAAATTAATTATAATCAAATCAATTTGAGCCATTAAATCATCATAAATCACATCAGCAATTAACCCCAAATGGTTTTGAAGTTTAATGTACCCATTCGGTCTTGAGATCCATTACCCATTCGATTTTGGACTCAATTAACCATTCAGTCTTGAAATCAATAACCCATTTGGTTTTGAAGTAATTTACCCATTCGGTCTTGGGTAAAATTACCCATTCAGTCTTGAGTAAATTACCCATTCATTTTTTAGTTCAACAACCCATTCGGTCTTGAACTCAAATGCCCATTCGGCCTTGAAACCGAATCAATTCAATCGGTTTTGAAACTGAATTAGCTCATTCGATTTTGCAAACCATTTGTCCCTTCCTTGGTTGAGGTGTGTGATTAATATGGCATCATCATCTTCAAGCTTCAAACCTTCAAAATCAGTTGTGATTCTTATGGGGATTTCAATAACTAATTAAAAGGAAATCGAGAGAGTAGAAAGGTTCAACACAAATTGAATAAATTGTAAGCAATAATGACATTTAAGGGTTCAAGTTATATAACCCGCCTTTAAACATGAATCCAAGCTTCAAGATCCACGTTTCCAATGGTGAATGAAGCTCTCTCAACTACCCAAGGTCTGTTCCCAAGTCTTTGAGTGAAAGGATTGGCTAAAGTTGAAGATTGAATGAAGAAAAGAAAAAATCAAGCATTGGTTTTTTATTTCCACCATGAAATCAAGGTTGAAAATGACTATGGAGCTTACCTACAGGTTGGGGAACGTACTACGGTTTCTCCTTAGCTCCCTTTTGTTCAACCAAAGCAAGGAAAGAAAATGGGATCTAAAAAGCCTTTCATTTGGGTTGGAAATGGGATGTTTATAAGGAAATTCAATGGGAGAGAAAGTGATATAATAATCCCTTCAACTCTCCAAAGTTGGTGCCATATACTCCCCTCCATCCCTTGCATAATAAGACATCTCCTAAACCTTGCAATTCCTCTTCATTATCCATGAATCAAAAGAAAGCAAATTAAGCACCTTAACCATTATAATAATAATATCCAAAATTGAGTGGATATTACTTTTCCTTTTATTAATGTGAGTGGGCTCTCCACTCACTTTAGATATTTCGTGGCCTTTGCAAGGCACAAGGAAGTTCAAATTTATTTAAATTCAACCATCCTCTTTTTGGTTGAAGGACAATTCAATTAATATATTTATTTTTGCATTAAATTGAATTAGGGTTCTAATTCTGCTTAAATCTTGATTATTTTAATATCAAGATTCTCTCTCCTCCAAAGTGATTCAAATGAGCTGCCCCTATAATTTTATTTTCTCTACATGATTTCAAGAAACATGAGGGACTCTCTAGAGGTGGTATTTTTCATATTGAACCCTAGGTTTTGGGTAATTTGCACATTACACCCAAACTAGGTTTTAATGCACAAACATGGCTTAACAAGCTCTTTCTTGGTACTCAGGTTGTCACAAGCCATACCTCTGCATCATTCTCATTCTTATGATGCTTCAAAATCAAAGGAACATTTTATCATGTAACATTTGCAAGTTAACCCCTCAACTTGGGTAATTTGCACTTTAGTCCAAAACAAGCAAAACAATGTTTCAACATTATTCAAAAAGGAATAAAATTAAAACATAAATCCCTCTTGAGCCTTAATTACTTTTCAAGAGATAAGAGAAAGCATATAATTAACTTTATTAAGCAAAACATCTAGGGTTAAGGCATAACCCAGGTCAGGGATGTTACAAATTATCCACCCCTAATAGGGATTTCGTTCCTAAAATCATCAAGAGAAAAGAGAAGGGTATTTCCTCCTCATCTCTTCCTATAGCTCCCACGTAGCTTCTTCAATGCCACAATGATGCCAGAGAACTTTCACAAGACATATGTCTTTCTTTTTCATCTTTTTAATTCTTTTATCAAGGATCATCACAGGTCCTTCAACATATGATATGTCATCATTTAATTCTACCTCCACAAGTTGCAAAACTAACTCAGTGTCAGGATGCCACTTTCTCAACATGGAGATATGGAACACTGGATGTAACTTTTTCAACTCAGGTGGTAACTCTAGCTTATAGGCTACCTTTCCAATCTGTTCAATGATTGGATAAGGCCCCATAATTCTAGGAGCTAACTTTCCCTTCCAAATCTAAGGACACCTTTCCAAGGTGAGACTTTGAGATATACTCTGTCTCCAACTTGGAATTCTAAAGTTCTTCATCGTTTGTCGGCGTACGACGTCTGTCTATCATGTGCAGTCTTTAACTATTGTTGTATTACTTTAATCTTCTCAGTTGCCTAATGTACAAGCTCAGGACCAAAAAGTTGATATTCTCCTGTTTCATACCAACATAAAGGAGATCTACAACGTCTACCATATAATGCTTCATATGGTGCCATATCAATACTGTGTTGATAGCTATTATTATAAGCAAATTCTATCAAGCTCAGGTGTAGATCCCAACTCCCTACAAACTGAAGGACACATGCCCTAAGCAAATCCTCCAAAGTTTGTATGGTTCTCTCCGATTGTCCATCTGTCTGTGGGTGAAAGGTTGTACAAAACCTTAACTATATACCCAAAGCTTTATGTAGTCTTTCCTAAAAATGACTTGTGAACTGGGGACCTCTATCAGAAATGATAGTAGCTGGAAACCCATGCAATCACACTATCTCATCTACATATATCTATGACAGCTTCTCAGCAGTGTAGGTTGTTTTGACAGGAAGGAAATGTGTTGTCTTAGTCAACCTATCAACTATCACCCATATGGAATCATGACCTTTTGTTGTTCTAGGAAAACCAGCCACAAAGTCCATGGTCACATGATCCCATTTCCATTGTGGTATAGGCAAAAGTTGCATTGTTCCTGCAGGCTTTTGATGTTCAGCTTTAACTTGCTGACACACCAGACACCGCATAACAAATACAGCAACATCTTTCTTCAATCCTGGCCACCAATACATATCCTTCAAGTTACGATACATTTTGGTGCTTCCTGGATGCATTGCATACATCGAAGAATGGGCTTCCTCCAAAACTAACTTCCTTAAGTCATTGGCATCAGGTACTACCATCCTACCATGGTAACAGACTACCTAATCCTCTGACTCATGAAAGCCATCTTGTTTCTCACTACCATACTCTGACTTGATCTGTTGAACCACAATATCAACTTGTGCTTCTTTAATCTGCTGCCTTAGAGTAGGTTTCACTTGCATCTCAGCTAACAGTCCGGCTAACAATGATACCTTAAGCTGTACATTGTTTTGCCTCAAGGAGATAAGCATATCTCTCTTAGAGCACACTAAGGAGTTCAACTGTTCTTTATCAAAGGCTAGTGATGATGACTTTCTAATTAGTGCATCAACCACTACATTAACCTTCCCTGGATGATAATCAATTGTACAATCGTAGTCCTTGATTAATTCCATCCAGTGGCGTTGTCTTATATTCAACTCATGTTGTGAAAAGATATATTTTTGATTCATATGGTCTGTGAAAATCTGGAATGTTTCTCCATAGAGATAATGTCTCCAGATCTTCAAAGCATGAACCACCACAACTAGATCTAGATCATGTGTCAGATAATTCTCCTCGTGTTTCTTAAGTTGTCGAGAGGTAAAAGAAATCACTTCATTATTCTGCATCAACACACATCCTAGACCATTCTTAGATGCATCACAGAAAACTATGTACCCCTTCCCTTGTTCAGGTAACACCAGCACAGGTGCACTTGTTAACCTTTCTTTCAATAGCTGGAAAGAATGTTGACACTTGTCATTCCAGACAAAAGGGATCTCCTTCCTGGTCAACTTGGTTAGGGGTAAAGCTATAGAACTAAAGTTCTTAATGAACCTCCTGTAATATCCTGCCAGCCCTAGGAAACTGCATATCTATGTTGGTGTCTTTGGCTGTTCCCATTGCAGGACAGATTCTACCTTCTTAGGATCAACACGGATACCTGAGGCAGATATTACATGTCCTAGAAAAGAAACTTCTGGTAACCAGAACTCACATTTGATAAACTTAGCATACAACTTATGCTCTCTTAGCAAAGTTAAAGCTTTACAGAGGTGCTTCTCATGTTGTTGAGCATCTCTACTATAGATCAAGATGTCATTTTTGAAGTCTACTATGAACTGATCAAGAAAAGGTCGAAAGATTCTATTCATGAGTTCCATGAAGGCAACTGGTGCATTAGTTAGTCCAAATGACATAACTATGAACTCATAGTGACCATACCTTTTCCTAAAATTAGACTTAGATATGTCACTCTCCTTGATACGCAACTGATGGTATCCCGACCTCAGATCTATATTAGAAAAGATAGTTGCACCACGCAACTGATCAAATAGGTCATCGATCCTTGGCAGAGGATACTTGTTCTTTATAGTTACTTTATTTAACTATATGTAATCAATGCATAACCACATCAATCCGTCCTTTTTCTTAACAAAGAGAACCGGAGCACCCCATGGTGAAGTACTAAGTCGGATAAAACCCTTCTCAAGCAACTCCTACAATTGTTTCTTGAGCTCTTCCATCTCAGCATGCGCCATTCTATACGGTGTTTGTGCTATTGGTTGCGTGCCCGGGATTATATTAATCTCAAAATCAATCTCTCGGGGCAGAGGTACACCTGGAAGTTCCTCAGGGAATACATCTTCAAACTCCCTAACTATCGTAACTTCAGAGATATTAGGGCTCTCCATTGTGGTGTCTACCACATATGCCAAGAATGCAAAGCATTCTTGTCTCATCATCTTCTCAGCTACAATAGATGATACAAGACAAGTTGGAAGAATCTTTCTATCTCCCTGAAAGATCCATGTGTCACCATCATCTATGAACACAGCTTGTTTGGAATCACAATCCAAGACAACCTTATACTTTTCTAGGGTGTCCATTCTAAGAATTATATCGAACCCATGCATCTCAAGTGGTATAAGATCCACCTGAATGTGATGTTCAGAAAAGGAAAGAATGCAGGGAGAACACACCTCCTGCAACACTGCAGATCCCAAAAAAGGAGTTTCTAATAACAAGCTTTTTGCCCTATGACTAGCTGTCATATTACAATCATGAATCACTCTTTGAGTGATAAAGGATTGTGTAGCACTAGGATCAATTAAAATAGATATGAAGCAGGATGAAGACATATCTGAATGAAATAGTTCCATCTGACTTGTCACAACTCGAGGGTTGACTACTGCTTCAGGTTGATTCATTGCATAGAATCTTGCCATTGCTTACTGTTGACCATGTGCTCAGTTGTTTGGTGTCGACGAACCAGCTTGGGATGCTTGTCCACGTCCTCTAGTGCCACTCGGAAACTGTCACCTCTGAGAGCCTTGCTGACTCTGCCTCTGGGGTTGAGTCACACTTGCTTCTCTAGCTCGACAATCTTTCATCAAATGCCCCATTTTTTCACATATAAAATAGCCTCTATTCCCCGAATGTGGCCTGGGTGGTCCTGTTACCGACATTGATGCTGAGCGGTGGGCTCCTTCGGGTGGTAAACTATGGCCTCTACCCCTACTCGACATCCATTTTGTCTGGGTATTGAATCTTGGTGGTGTTATTAGTACAGAAAATCTCGGTTTCTTGAAACTTTTAGACCCTTGCCCTTAAAACTGAGTGTACGCCTTCTTACCACTAGTCTGTCGCTTCTCAATTACCGACCTTTCTATCCGTCTCACAGACTCCACAAAGGTGGCGAACCTCTCCCTATTCTCTAAGGCAGACACAGGAGTGGTCAAATCAGCGTTCAACCCCTTCTCAAAATGTTGAATTCTTTCTTCGTCATTAGCTGCCATATGCGGACAGAATCGTAAAAGCTCCATGAACGTAGCTTCATACTAGTTAATGTTCATTGGTCCTTGCCTTAACCTCTCAAACTGAGAGATCTTCTCATCTAGAAACATCTTAGGGAAGTACCTATTGACAAATTCTGGTCAGAATTCTTCCCATCCGATCTCAACACCTGGCCTCTTGCCCTCTTCTATAGTCTACCAATGGCCAGCACTCCCTTTTAGAAGGTACACCGCATGTCTCACCTTATCAGCTTTTGGGATATTAAGGATTCTGAAGGCCTTCTCCAGCTCAGTCAGCCACATATCTGCATCTACTGGGTCAGTTGTACCAACATATTTTGTGGCTCCAACCCGGTGAAGTTGTTCAAAAGTCTTGTTGACTGCTTGTCCTTCATGGTGAGCTGGTGCCCTAGGTGTACGTGGTGGCATCCTATCCACCATATGCGTCATGTTTGCCATGAACTGCCCAAACAGATCATGGAAGGTTGGGTTCTCCAGTGCAGCTTGGTTAAGCTGAGGATATTCAGGAACTGGTTCTTCCCTATTCTAGTCCCTTGCACCTCTTCCCGGTGCAGCAACGCTGCTCTCCGCAGCATGTTATTCGTGTGATCCAGACATTTTTAACTTCTTCTTCTCCTCCTATGAGCAGAAGACACTATCAGATTATTGGATGACACTAGAACAAACTCAACAACCTTAATCCTATGTCGTTGTAGACTCAGCGAACCTAGAACACTAATACCAATAAACTTATGGCATCCAACTCTCAAAAACATGATTTACTTAAGCGGAAGCGATCAATTGCAGCGGATTACTAAAAATCACTAAAAATTTAAACTTTTTTCAAAGAAATCTATACATTAGAAAAACTCTTTCAAAAAGAACCGAAGTAATTCAATTACATTCTGGTTCACAAGTACATCTCTTGTACCATTCCTTCTCGAGGATCACATACATTAATTGCCCTATTAAAACTATACATAGGCAACATAAAAACATTGAGGCATCAAGCCAAAATCTCAGATCGGTTCATTAAACTAACTACTAACTCTGAGGACCTGAGATACAGAGACGACACATAGGACTCTATATACAAAGCATGACAACCAGTGTCTCCACCTGGATGTCACTACTATCCCTGTTGCTGCTACTGCTGTTCTTCCCCCGTTGTAGGGTTTCTGCTTCTTCTTCTGCGTCTACCTAAAAAGTTGGATCCCATGGGGGCGAGAAAATTGAAATTGTCCCAACAAGAGATATAACTCTCCACCAGAAATATTATTGTTGCAATTAATGGAATAAAACTACGCAGAAGAATCATAAGTATTTAACAGTAGATAAATTAATTATCTAAGGATATTAGTGCAATGTTCTTCTTCAAAGTAATTAAGCTTGTATCTTGATAAAGTAGTATGTCATTTATCCAATAAGGAATATGAAGAACATGCATAACATTTATCCATCTAAGATATACTAAGCAAAAAAGCATCAACTAATGATTCTCGTATTTCAATCTTAAGCAAATACGCTACACGACTAATTATATTTTACAGTCATACTTAAGCCCTGAGGAGATGAGGTATACCGCTCACTCTCCAACCGACCATTGTGAAATTGAAATCGATACCATACATAGGTAAATGGAAGAGCCGGATTCCCATGACCTCATCTTCCTCAGTCAGTGTGAGGACCAAATGCAGGACATCTTGTATCTCTGCTAAATAGCTTTCCAGGGTATACTGGCAACTTCGCTATAGAGTTACAGTGGCATGTTGTACTCTCTTCACAATTGAGAGAATTCTTATTTATCTCACATCGATCCGGCATTTATCATCATCAAGAGATTAGTGATACATCCATCCCGGCATTCGGGAGATTAGTGATACATCCATCCCGGCATATATAATGAAGGATTGAGACATTTAATGTTTACCTTACATCAATTCCTCCATTAGGGCGTAAGGATATTCACACCCATAACCCCCACATACTCAATAGTATGCCCTCCAGGAGTTCCCATAAGAAAACCTATTTCACCATCACCAGTTAATGACGATGATGGTCTATGGTCAGGGCTCTACATGATAAGATTTCACTTGATTAATTAAGTATCTTACTGTTTTCTTTTAGCATCAGTCAGATTTTCAAACATAAATCATTATAACAAATGCAACAAATAATGAGTACTATTTCTATCAAGTCCTTTTCAAGGCTTTATAAAACATTGGGATCACAATCCCTTGTAACATCAAGGGTATTCTTATCCCTTAACATCTCATCGTCATGATTATAGAATATAGGTATTCAAACCCTCAATTCATCAAAGAACACTTGTTACCACTTATCAGGTAACTAATACCTTCAGGTCATCTGACCAAGGTAAACATGATACTTGCAATACAAGAATCTCACTTGGCTCTTAAATCCCATTAACCTCTTGATACCTCTTACTAGGCAACAAGGCATATTATGGCTTCACAAGGCCCATAAAACAATTTCAATAATAAAACAACATAGCTCATACCTGTCTATGTCCAATATCTCAGGATACCTGCATGATTAGTACACATGATAACAGTTATATCAATTGCATATCAGCACTATGTGATGTAAGAGTAGGATCAATATTCCCTTATGAGAGTTAGGATTTCCCAATTCATGTCAATTAGGAATTCTCATCCCATTACCCAAATTAGGGTTATGGTTTATCATCATATTTCCCAAAATTAGGGTTACATGCATTATAACCCAATATTAGAGCTTCACATACCATTACCATATATCAGGGTTAGAATTTCATATTAGGATTTCATATAGCATCATATAGCATCACCCTGGGATTAGAGTTCACATCACATCTCTGTATTAGGGTTTCACCTAACATCACCCTTAATTAGGGTTTCACATGACTTCACCCTTAATTAGGGTTTCACATGACATCACCCTTAATTAGGGTTTCACCATTACCCTAGGTTAGGGTTAGGGTTCATCAACCTTCTCAATTAGGGTTTCATGATCTCTTTATAAAGGATCATACCCTAATTACATATTTTGGTCATATTGAAAGTATTGAGAATTAATCACTACATGTTTATCACTCATGTATGGATTCCTCTCTCTCTCTCATCCTTTCTAGGATGTTGATCACTTCAAACTTAATTAGATTAGGTCAACTCCTCATTTAGGTATACACACTTAGAGTTAGATTAGTATGTTGGGATGTTGCTTCCATAAGCATCAAAGGTTGACCATTCAAAAGGTACTAATCACTTAAGTACCTTGAAGGTACAACCATTGTAATTAATCACCTTTGATAAACATCATCAACAATTATGGGGTTGATTAATCTTTCATAGCTTTGAGACTATTAGATCTCCAAAAGGTTTTGTTACTTTTAAACCTTCAAACGGTTTTGACCTCCTTGACCTTCAAACGGTCTTGGGGTCACATGACCTTCAAACGGTCTTGAAGACCGTTTGACCTTAACCAGTCTTGGTTCAATTATATCTCCATATGGTCTTGAGGTGTTTGACCTCCAATCCGTCTTACCCTAACTTCTTCAATCGGTTTTGAAATCATTTTCTCAATTGAAATTGAATGAACCTCAAACAGTTTTGACCTCCTTGTCCTTCAAACGGTCCGAGGATCGTTTGATCTCAAACGGTCTCAAGATCATTTGGAATCAAAAGATCTCGATACCGTTTGGTCTAAACCACCTTGAAACCGATTGGACCAATTAGGTTTTCCTCCATCCAATTGATTGATTTTAGGGTTTGGTTTATTGAATTGACTATCAATTGAACTATTGAAAGTTATCCCACTACAGCCCTTGGATCTTCAACCACCCATCACAACTTTTGAACTCCAAATGGTCTTGAGACCGTTTGGTCTCAAACGGTCTTGAGACTGTTTGCCTCCAAATGGTCTTGAGACCGATTGGACCATCAACCAAGTAATCGATCCAAATCAATTAGAAATTCTTCAATCAAGCGATTAGGGTTTGCAATCCATTGACCATCCTTCTAAAATTAATTATAATCAAATCAATTTGAGCCATTAAATCATCATCAATCACATCAGCAATTAACCCCAAATGGTTTTGACGTTTAATTTACCCATTCAGTCTTGAGATCCATTACCCATTTGGTTTTGGACTCAGTTAACCATTCGATCTTGAAGTCAATTACCAATTCGGTTTTGAAGTAATTTACCCATTCGGTCTTGGGTACAATTACCCATTCGGTCTTGAGTAAATTACCCATTCGTTTTTGAGTTCAACTACCCATTCAGTCTTGAACTCAAATGCCCATTCGGTCTTGAAACCGAATCAATTCAATCCGTTTTGAAACCGAATTAGCTCATTCGGTTTTGCAAACCGTTTGCCCCTTCCTTGGTTGAGGTGTGTGCTTAAGATGACATCATCATTTTCACGCTTCAAACCTTCAAAATCAGTTGTGATTCTTATGGGGATTTAAATAACTAATTAAAAGGAAATTGAGAGAGTAGAAAGGTTCCACACAAATTGAATAAATTGCAAGCAATAATGACATTCAAGGGTTCAATTTATATAACCCGCCTTTAAACTTGAATACAAGCTTCAAGCTCCACGTTTCTAATGGTGAATGAATCTCCCTCAACTGCCCAAGGTCTGTTGCCAAGTCTTTGAGTGAAAGGATTGGCTAAAGTTGAAGATTGAATGAAGAAAAGAAGAAATCAAGCATTGATTTTTTATTTCCACCATGAAATCAAGGTTGAAAATGACTATGGAGCTTACCTACAGGTTGGGGCACGTCCTCCTATTTCTCCTTAGCTCCCTTGTGTTCAACCAAAGCAAGGAAAGAAATGGGGATTGAAAAATCCTTTCATTTGGGTTGGAAATGGGATGTTTATAAAGAAATTCAATGAGAGAGAATGTGATATAATAATCCCTTCATGTAACGACCCCGCCTCCTAGTAACCCCCATTTAAGGGAGACCGAAAGGTCAGATCCGTTATCCAATAACCCGGATCAAAGGTTCGACATATAATAAAAAACAATTAATAAATTTTACCAACTAAACTAAAAACGGGTATAGAATAAAACTTTGCATACCTTTTAAAAAATAGGGATTTCTAAACTTCTATCCATGAAGATACTAATCTAACTAATCCTCCTATGCACGTTAATTCTCATTTAATTCCACATATGCCACTTTATTGTTTGTTCTTTTCATTTGTACCTAAAATGTCGACAAACAAAATGTCGGTCAGCAAGAAGCTGGTATGTGGGGAAAACAATAATCATGCAACTATAATAACAATGTAGTAATACAAATATCATTTAACATCCAAGATTACACTTAAAGCAATACTACTCAATCCTTACCTATCCCCTATCTCTATGCTGTCCCTACAGTGGACATGGATACTACCTCTCTCATATGGTAGATCCTTACCCCCATGGCCCTACCACACAGGTAGCCAATCAATACCTAGGGATATGGAGTCACATAGCCCTACCCAAAGGTAGCCCAATCCTTGACTCAAGGTGACTTGATGGTCCTACCCCATTGGTAGCCATGTACTAAGTCATTCAATGACCTGATGGACCTACCCCATCGGTAGCCATGTACTAGGTCAATCTATGAAGCTACAGAGAGGACTAGGATCCGAGCTAGTAGGCACATATCTTAGGTGATAGTCATATCCACATTATAATTTGCAAGAATTAAATGCAACCAACAGTTTAACTCATGTCATCGATAAAACCTTGAAAATCCTCAGGAAACTAATTCAGAATATTCATAGGCATAACCACATACCTGTCAGGCAGACTCAGATGCAGGAATAGTCCAAACAAGTAAGAAATCCAGAATCAAGCAAGTACACAGTTCAATCCTGAAATATACATCCAATTCCTTTTTATCAAAAACTATCCAAACCATCTTGCTACTTATGGTTTCTATTCCTTTTTAGGGTTTACTTTGCAATTAGATTTTACTTCCCTTTACTCTTTTTAAACCTTAATTTTCTCATCTATCCTTCATGAAAGTTATTAAGGTTACCTTTTATAAACACATAACCTTAATTATAGATTAATGCATAAATAACCATCAATTAAGTCCATTAAGCTTCTTTTACATTAAAGCTACCATTTTTATCCTTTTCATTCTATGACAAAGTCATTATGCTCGTATATCATCAATTCGTAGTTCATTATGCTCTAATACTCATATGAACATTATTTATCATTAATTCTACCTTTTATCCACTAGGAAACCCTAATTTCCACATTAAGGGTATTTAACCACAATTAGGAACTTTAATGCTCAAAATAGCTTAGTATCATTATATCTTAGCTTTATTCACGATTTTGTTTAAATAATTAAAGCCATTATGAGTCGAATTTGCCAACATTAGGGTTTCAAGGCCCATTAAAGTATATACATGTGCATGAAACTCTAAATTAAACTATTTACGTGCAAAGTTCATCATTTTTGTTCTTAATTTTCCTTTTCATCATTAACAGGTTAATATCAACTTTAATCATCCATTAAACCCTACTAAATATATTAATCAACACAAAATAGGGTTTCTTAATCTTTACTTCATTAAAGCTGATAACTTACACTATTTTTCAAATTTTAAGAGGAATCAGGCTTCAATTATATTTTTATTGGATTCCCCTCATTTTTTTAGCAACTTTCATATTTTATGCATGCTAATCCGAGCTACCAATTATTAGATATCAATTTTGAAATAAAACCACTTACTTTGGCCAATCGGAGAGCACCACGTCGCCATGTTCTCATGCAATGCGGCTTGCTTTGAAATTATAACCAGATTACGTTCTTGCCCTCGGGTAGGTTGCTGGCTTTTTAATACTCAGAGGGGTACTTTTGTCCAGACGACCCACAAGTCATCTCCTTCCTTGCAACGGCGCACCCAGCCACCCTAATCGCGACTTGTGGAGTTTCTTCTATCCCTCTTGGCTCCCAACGACCACCAGAGGTGGTGCCTATGCCTCCGACTCCCTTCTACGCACCCATGGGTGCCATGATAGCAGTCGACCTTGCCGAATACCTCCTCCTCTGGCCTGTGACATGCATCAACTTTTGCAGATGTGCAGTCACTGCTGCACCTTGGCTAGGGCCTAAGGATGAGGATTGACCTTCCCTCCAACAACGTGGGGTATGGTGCCCCCAAAGCAAACCATCATTAGCACCTAGTTGCCCCTTGGCCGTTTTGTTTCTCACTGTTAGGGTTTATGGACGGAAACGAGAAAGAAGAAGAAGGAAAAGAAACGTGGGAATCTCTGGACTCGAACTAGAGGGTCTACCCTTTATATAGGGGTGGGTAAAGAAGCCCTAGGTCGGCTAATTACGAGTCAAATAGTCCCTTTCCAAATAGGAACCCAATTCCTTCAATGAGAAGTAACCTTCTCTCTCTTCATAACCTCTTTGATATTCTTATTTCTTGGATAGTTAGGAATTCGAAATTCCTCTCATTTATTCTCTTTATTCTTGTTTTTTAAACGAATTTCTATTTTCCTTTAGTAGAAACTATTTCCTTTTTAACAATACCACATAATCCATTAATAATGTATTCACATTATATTCTTATTTTATTTTATAGGTATTTTCTATTTCCTCTTTCTTCATTGGGACTCCTTGGATCCCAAGAAACTCTATTATTTCAAAATCCTTTTTATTGGATATTCATTATCCTTCTAGATGCATCTAAATGCATTATTCTTCATTATCTTGTTTTATTATTATTAAAATATCTCTTTTTGAGGATTTCTCTTTATTTCTCTTTTATTTTACTCATTGGTATTCCTTTTATCATTAGGAATCCTTGGGATATGAAACTCCACCAAGTCTAACCCCATGTGGCACGAAATCCACCTTTGGATTAAGTTCTTTTGCCATATAGAGGTTTCCACACCTTTCTTTTCTCAAATACTCAATTATTCATTTACTAATTGAATTTCCTTGTCATTGGGACCAATAGACAATAAATCCCACAATACAATCATCAAGTCTATTGTAAACAAAATCCATTTATTCAAAACAAATTATATCATTATTTGTTCCAATATCTTTAATATGAGAAATTACATTTCTCACCAAAGGAACCCAAAAATTGGGGTAGTAACACTTCAACTCTCCAAAATTGGTGCCACATACTCCCCTCTATCCCTTGCATACGAAGCCATCTCCTCCACCTTGTAATTCCTCTTCATTATCCATGAATTAAAAGAAAGCAAATTAAGCACCTTAACCATTATAATAATAATATCCAAAATTGAGTGGATATTACTTTTCCTTTTATTAATGTGAGTGGGCTCTCCACTCACTTTAGATATTTCGTGGCCTTTGCAAGGAATAATGACGTTCACACTTATTTAAATTCAACCATCCTCTTTTTGGTTGAAGGGAAATTCAATTAATATATTTATTTTTGCATTAAATTGAATTAGGGCTCCAATTATGCTTAAATCTTGATTATTTTAATATCAAGATTCTCTCTCCTCCAAAGTGATTCAAATGAGTCGCCCCTCTCATTTTATTTTCTCTACATGATGCCAAGAAACATGAGGGACTCTCTAGAGGTGGCATTTTTCATATTGAACCCTAGGTTTTGTGTAATTTACACATTACACCAAAACTAGGTTTTAATGCACAAACATGGCTTAACAAGCTCTTTCTTGGTACTCAGGCTGTCACAAGCAATACCTTTGCATCATTCTCATTATTATGATGCTTCAACATCTGAGGAACATTTTATCATGTAACATTTGCAAGTTAACCCCTCAACTTGGGTAATTTGAACTTTAGTCCAAAACAAGCAAAACAATGTTTCAACATTATTCAAAATGGACTAAAATTATAAAATAAATTCCTCTTGAGCCTTAATTACTTTTCAAGAGATAAGAGAAAGCATATAATTAACTTTATTAAGAAAAACATCTAGGGTTAAGGCATAACCCAGGTCAGTGATGTTACAAATCATCCACACCAATAATCAAGTCATGAGATAGCTTGATGAAGTGTGGATCACACTAATTTAGTGATCATGATTATATTTGTTCATACTTGAAATAGGATAAAAAGTAGAGAAACTTTTCAATTTTGTGAACCTATCAAGATCCTGAATGATCTTTAGGAATGTGGTTCAAAGAACATGGCATTTATGGATTGGTTATAGTCATGTATTTGTGGTGTATAATAAACTTCATAATACCAAAATTGATTTAAAGAAATTTTCAAGTGAGAATGTCAATATGAAAAACATACTTTGGTTAGTAAGAAAATAGTATGATGTGGCCACAAATAGAGTCCAAAACAACCTCTTTGTCCTATTGACATTATAAATGAAAGAATATTTGGATCCACAGTTTGAGATTTGTATAAGGCAAAAGAAAGTTTTTACTCAAAGAGAAGCATAATGCAATAGCTGAAAGATAATGATAAGGATACAATACTATACCCATGTAGTGATTATAAAGAAAAAGTTGTTAAGCATCACACATTTGCTCAAAATTTTTTCATTTTTCTGGATGGAAGACATGAACTGGTTGATGAGGTTGTTATGTTTTTCCATAACAAGAATAATCAATATATCTATCGTGTCCTATCCTCCCCCTCCCTTTTAATAGTGTGACACAATATATGAATAACAAATTAAGTAAAGTGGTATAGAGGACAAAATTACAAAAATAAACTTTGTATGGTGCATCCAAAGCACCATGATTTAATGCATCCAAAGGGATATTCTTACTAGGAATGTGCGCTGAGATCAAGGAGAACACCTATCAAGGTGGTCACATGTCTCATACTGGGTCTTAGAATTCTTTGACAAGTCAATTATGCTTATATCAAACCCATAGAAAATAAATTCCATGAAAAAAAATGAAGGACTTAAGACCCATGACTTTCTTCTTAGTAATGTGCAAGATCATTGCGAAAATCATAGAAAAAAGACTTAAAGTTCAATTCCCTAATCAAATTGTGAACAAATCAATGTGATCTCATAATATGCATGAACATATTGGATTGTTCCATCCTCATAGTGGAGTTCTTCAGTGGATTCCACATAAAAACATCAAGTGCCAAGTCATGCATCAATTATGATATATCTAGCGCATACCAACCATGTGAGATGGGATATACTTTGTAATATAATGATATTTTTGGCTTTCTATATCATATGGATCTCCTAATGATACAATATTAAAAACAAACCCATTCTTTGTCTCAGTGAGTGGGGTTCTGAAATGATTTTTTTTTGAAGAATTGAATGGGCTATGATAAGGTGGTCCATAGTTGGATATCTTCCTCACCATGGTTTTGTAGATCCTCACCAATTTCATAGTACATGTTGAGGATAAAAATGATATTAATATGTTCAGTCTCAAAGGAATTTAAGAAAAATAACAACTGATCTTTTGGATGGTGTGCTCTTTATTTGGTCATACAAGAAAATATACTTATGGAGTTCAAGAAGGTGTTGACGCACATTGGGGGACTCATCAAGATTTATATGTGTGGTTTAATATATCAAATAAACGTTTCAAAATTTGGGATGGTGTTTGAGGAGTTATAAGAAGGGTCATGAAACTTCATATCGGGTGATTTTTTAAGGAGTGAGACCTGAGATGGGATCCACTCCTCACTAGATTAAATAATAATCATTATCTATGAGAAACACACACAAACGTTTTGCAATGGATGAATAACTAATATTTGATCTTTCAAAAATGGATATCATAAGTACCAAATTGTAGAAGAAAAAATATATGTAATGGCTATTTTAAATATTTAAGATTACATACCAGTCTCATACTTACATAAAAGAAATAACTACTTCATTAGGGAGATGGATGTCCATGATATATTATGTCTATTTCCCAAGAGTTAGCTCCACTAAGCCAAGTACATGTCATCATGTCAAGTCTACTATGTCCTTCACCTAAGAGGTTGGAAGCATACCCCAAAATTTGAAGTCAACAAGCATATCCAAAAGTTTAAGATGAATAGAAAATCCATATCAACATAGATTTTCTCAATTCAATTTCTTTGAGTAGTTAGAATGTCTATAGGTTAATATGTCTTAGAGGACCAAGAGAAAGAGAGAGATATATGGGTGCTTTCTTACAATAATACATGATGCAACATACCTATTATCCATTCCTAGATAAACTCCATGTTGATAGAATTCTTCCACACAAGTTACCTCACCTAAGCATGAAAATTATATTTGTTAACGTTTATCCTTGTAAAAATTATGTAACCCTAAACTTCAATTCTTTAAACATGGGAATGACACTCTAGAAGATATACTAATCATTTTCCTTATTTCATAAGCATATTTATTTGTAATTTAGGGCATTTCATTAGTTAGTCATGATTTTAATTGTATTAATGCACCTAATTAGATTTGCATACAAATCCCAAAAATTGACTGATTGAAAAATCTGAAGAGGTATTGAAAATCATATTAAACGAAAGATCTTATTTTTAGGATTCTAAACATACTTCTACATAACTTTTGATATCATATTTATTTAATATGAATTTTACTATATATATCCAATCATAAAAAAAAATCCATGTAGGTAGATATATCCACTGAGTCTTGCTGAGTTGGCCTTATCAATGCTAGCCTTTAGAAGACAACCTCAAAACTTAGCATTATAAAAATAAAAAAGAGGGATTTTTCCCTATATAGCGTCAAAAATACAAATCAAAACAAGGGCAATCATCTGAATCAACATGAGACTATATTCCTCCTTTGACTCTTTAGCTTGCACATAAAAAGCTTTATATTAGTGCTTAAAGGTGGGATTGAACCTACAAATCCTTGAATTGCAGCACGACGGAAGACACCCATGGATAGGAAATGATCAACCAGTTCCAACAATACTATGAAAGGGCTTTGAGGTATCTCAGACCCCGAAACCAAGCTCTCCATCATAGCTGACCAAGGGAAAGAGAGTGAAAACAAATCATAGGGAAATCCATAACACAAAATCTTTCTAGAACATCTTATAGTGATCAAACTAAGTTAAAGGAACCAACACTTATGATCGTTAAAAAAATGCGATTTTGTCTTGTTTTCAAACATAGGAAGAAGGAAACTAGAAAAGGGGAAAAATTTCACACACCTTATGAGAGGAAAGAAAAGGTTCAACAAGCTTTGGATGTATAAGAAGGAAAAATTTGGGTCTTCTTCGTGCTTAGACATGGCCAAAAGCTTCAACGCGGACCTAGGGGTATCATACTCCCGGTCAAACAAGGTAGATCCAGTGTTTGGAGACAAATCTAGGGGATGCATCCAAGGTCAAGAAAAAATATCCTAGAGGTCTAATGATCCTAGGGTATAGGAAAATGAAAAGGGAAAGAAGGACATGGGATAAATAGGGGAAGAAGAGAGTCAAGTGTGGAGTAAGCGTGGATGCCTCAAAACACTAGCACATATAGGGTTGATGGATTTGAACAAACACAAGTAAGATGGGAGAAAAGAATTGTTATAAGAAGACGAAAGGAGAGAGAGAGATCTAAGAATGGAAATTGAGGGAGGGTGTGTTGGACTGTGTGCATGAAATGAAAGAAGGAACAATATACAGGCACCACATGATCAAAATCTGACGGCCCTAAATGGTCCAAGTTTTGACAAGTTAGAATGTTAAGAGAGGGGAATGGGGGGAGATGACCAAAATTCAATGTAGAGAACTCACTTTTAGAATTAAGTGAGTCTTTGGGTAAATTTTAGAACCATATGAACTTGATTTCATCAAATCAAAAATAGATATCATATTAAGGTATTGTTAAGTCTTTTCCATTCATGATTTATTTGAGGGTTAAATAATTGCCCAAATAATATCAAAGTTGGCACCTAGACTATTCAGGACCCAGAGAATCAAATTTTAACATTAGATTTCACTTTTGAAGCTTTTATGAGTTTTAATATAATTAGGGTTTTGGTTCATTATCATTATACCCATTATAATATTACTTCTTTATCATCAACCTTCATGAAATTGAGTTCCATAACTTCATATTACTATCAAAAGAGTTACCTTATATTATTATGCACGAATTAGGTTATTTTTCTCAATTACTCATTAAGTCATTTAATATTATCATTAACTTATATAATAGCACATTGTTCCTATCCATTTACAGAAAAAGTCCAATTATTATTCTATTTCATTATTAAGCAAATTAATCATGTCATTAGTCATATTCTAGTCATCATTTATGAATTAGTAAACAAAAAACCATGTATGACTTATTAAAAGAAATTAATTACTTTTAATAAATCATTTAGTTTGTAAATGCTTATTAGAATACCTTATGTTATTATGACACCTAATGATGATAATATGAAATATGAGGCACCAATAATGTGTTGCTTAGGTTAACTTACTACACATTAGGAGATAGGTTTGATATATAAATTTAAATATCATGAGGGTTTATAGATCTAGGGTGTGATTATAGTTTCATCTACCTTATCTAGGGTTTATACTCAATTTAATTGCTATATATGATTCTTATTAATTAGGGTACAAACATGTGTATTAGGGTTTAAATCTTGTTTGCCCAATGACCCAAGCATACTAACCTTTTATCAATGAGATTAAGGTTTCTAAAGTAAATATTGTAGGTTTCAATACGTTAGAACACTCCACCACTTACATAGAATTTCTGTGCAGAGTCCAAGAAGCCAAAATGTGGTCCATAGGGTCACCCGTTGACCAAGATGTAACTATGTCAGTCCAAGCATCTTGTCTCCACTATTTTTCTCTTACTGCAAGATAAACTAAAAGGTTTTCATTAAGTTGTTACTCGAAGTTATTACAGTTATTAGGGTTTCTTATTCATTATAGTTGTCTTTATATATATATATATATATATATATATATATATATATATATAGAGAGAGAGAGAGAGAGAGAGATCTATATACATATATATATATATATGTGTGTGTGTATGTATATTCCTCTTATTTAGAGATCTATGGGGTGGCTAACTTAAAAGCATACACACACACACACACACACACACACACACACACATATATATATATATATATATATATATATATATATATATATATATATATATATAGGGCTCATCTTTAGTACTCTTCCTGTCACTTAAAAAAATCACAATTGAAGAGGAGCATTTTATCTAGCTCCCCAAAAAAATTCATCCAAAAATAATATCATTTGCCCCACCAAAATAAAACAATACGTCCATATATTTATTGACTGTATATTTTCTGTGCAGTTATTTTTTAGTCATATAGTTACTCTTTTATCAATATAGTGACTCTTTTGATCTTATAGTTACTTTTTTGTACCATATAGTTACACTTTTCGATGAGCGGGTAGCGAAAAATTAGGCTACCCGCGCAGGTATTGAATGAATGCCCATATATATATATATATATATATATATAGAGAGAGAGAGAGAGAGAGAGAATTATGGATGCATCTTATGTTAAGCTTACACACAAGTTTTACCAATGCAGAATAAGGTTAAGGAGACACATTTAGGGTATACATATTAAACACATCTTATTGATCACACATGAGCATTATATTGTATTTAAGGTAGCCAATAAAATTAAATATTTAAATTTCTGGTGCATATGTCAATCATACATATTATTATCATTGAATTTTGAATTTCAATACATCTTAGTTCATTATAGTTACAGAGACAAGGTTGCACAAAAATCAATTTTGAAATCCTTAAAGTGTCTAACATATTTTCTACTAGATCTTTTACTGGTTTACCAACTTCCCTTACTTTGGTCACTAATTTAGATAAGTGAAGTATTTTGCAAATATTATTTTAATTTCTCATTTAAGATTCACAATGTGAGCTTTAGAAGAGTTCATTTTTTATCATAAATGCATGTTGGTTATATCATCCAACATTAATTAGGGAAGTTACTAGAGAGTTCGTGAATGTATTCTTTCAAACACCTTAATAGTATAGAGTCTATAGAATACAAAATTCCACCCCTTAAAATGTTTATCCTAATAATTCAAACTAAACAACACCAAGGTATTAGGGTTCTAGATTCATTTTAAGAGTTGTGTTAACTAGGTATGTTTATAATGTACATATTTCATGCATCAAACAAGTGATCATATGTAGATAGGATTGATTTTTAGTTCATTGTTCTTTTAACCTAGCAACACTAAGATTCTCATGAGCATCTAAAAATTCACTAGGTGAAACCCTTCACAACGTAAATGAGAAAGAGAGGGTAGGTCAACTATACCTTTAACACAAACTATACCATCATAGTCATCACCTCATGCTCAAAACTAGGATTTGAGATTTCTATCCTATCAATTATAGGGTTTGCATACCAAACTTCATGAATATCTTCCTTGTGAATTAGTTCAAGAAAGGCTCAATAAAATCCCAAAAAAAAAACTTTTATATGTAGTATTATAAAGGAAAATATTTTTATGGAAAATGTTTATGATATAAAATAAGATATAGGGCACAAAATCAATGCTAGAATCAAGTCACAATTTTCAATAAATCTTATCATCATCAACAAATTAAAAATTCTCATTACCTAACTCCATACCGAAGTCAAAAGTCATAACTTCCACAGTGATATATTACAAATAACCTACATACTAGGGTATGAGCTTATGGGTCAATCTGTTGTATTGTATGCCCTGAGAGACAATCATGGGATGATTGGTGGGATACATTAAGATTGATTTGATAAACATCAAAGGCAAGCTTCCAATTCTTTCTAGTTCAGTCATATGAGATAGTGATATAATAGATTGAATGTCTAGAGAATGACAATACTCAATGACGTATGCTTTCAGGTTAAGGACCTGAACGATGAGATCATATGGATGCTAATAGTTTGTACATTCTTGTTGTGTCCCCAGTCGGATGTCATTGTGGAAGGTAGATAGACATCAATGACACACAAGACTAGATTGTGGTGTTGGTTGATGACAGAATCTCATTAGTCATGATATAGAGATATCAAACCAAACACATAGGTACTTGTTAGAGAACAAGTGTACCGGACAGACCCACCGTGAGTTTCACACATGGAACCATGACATGGTAGTCACAGTCAGTACTCACAGTGATGGTGGTGAATGTGATTCTTTGACCTGAAATCACTACACTCAACACATGTCATTGGGTACACTTTGACATCATCAAACGCAGTCCTGAAACATGGGTTGTTATAAAGGTGATGATTGGGTGGCTTTGACACATGGGGCTTTTGAGGGGTGAGTGATAGATATGGGATTTGTCCCTCCTGAGGGAGTTTGATATCCAAGGCCACTTGATGAGTAGGATTGAGATAGGCGTGCGCACGCATGTGTGAATCAGTATGTGATATTGATGTCATACATATCTCATTCAATCTACTCTGAGATCAAGAAAGTGAATGAACGTTGACAGGATGACTGTTCCATGCCTCGAGTTCATTCGGGATATCAGCGACAAAGGAATTATACATTCACTGTAACACCATTCACGGATTGTAGGATTGAAAGTTGTTCTCCAACTTTCTATTTTCACTTGGGTAGCACTGATGTGTGACTAGGCGCCGCTCTTTGCTTGTGAAGTCATAAGTGTTATGGACTTTCAATGCCAACGTGAAATGGACCTACAGGGTCACACACAAAGGAGTTAACCTGGAAGAGGAGTTTTGTCCACAAGCAATGTTTATATTGATTACTAAAGGAGTTTAGTAGTTCAATTAAACACTCAATCAATTGATAGCTCAATATCATGTTGTTCAAGGTGTTGGACACATTCATTGGAGTATCGGATTGATTGAAATCACAATTGACTGATTCTGCACAATCTGCACTCCCAACCGATCGGCTCATGTGATGAACCGATCGGCTCAGCTTGGTGAACCGATCGACTCAAGTGTTGAGTCGATCGGCTCATGGTCAAGGTGAAATGATTGCTTCAAGTGTTGAAATGATCGATTCAACTGGTGCAACCGAGCAAGTTGGGAAAGTAGGATTGGTGAGAATTTTCCTTTCGTTTCAATTGCCCAATTTGATTGGGAAATAGGATTGGTATTCGATACCAATTAGAAACAAAAGAAGGAAAATCAATCGGGAACCGACCAGTACCACCAACCGACCGGTTCACTTGTGAACCGACTGGTTGAGGTGTCCCAACCGATCAGTTGAGGTGTCAACCGACCGGTTCAGGTCCCCAACTGACCGTTTTAGTTGTGAAACGATCGGTTCAGGTTGCGAGTTGGTTGTTTTGTGAAAAATCTCGAACCCTTCTACTCTTGCTTTTAGTCCCGCATTGCTCGAGATAGAGAACACTGTCCCATGACCCTCCTATATATATAGGGGTATTGGGGGCTTCTCAAAGTACAACTCAGTGCAACCAGTTGCTCTGCAAAGTTGTCATTCTCTGGTTTTGTAACCGAGAGAGCCCGAGCAAGTGCTACCCGCAAAGGGAGGCGCAACAAGGGAAAGACAACTGCAGTTGCAACTGGAGGCAGGAGAGTGTGTTGGCGACTAGTATGTCAACAGGAGGGTGCGACTCCTTCCATCTCCTTGTGGGATAAGGAGTGTGGAGTTCCAGGTGGTCCGTGTGGACTACTTCAGAGGCGGGAGGTTTCTGTCGCTCAGGAGGACAACTGTCAACCCAAAAGTCCGGTGAGACCAGGAGTCGTCAGTCCCGATGCGACCAGGAGCTGCACAGACACCGTCAAAGACTGGAGTTGAAGACCGCGCAAAGCACGAGGTATTGTCGCCGAGCTAGCCTCGGGACAAGGTATGATTCCACAAACCATCCCTTTCCTATTATATAGACGTTGACGTGTTTCCTTGTTCTGGGTTTGGGGAGGAAAATTTTTGTTTCCGCTGCCTTCTCTGCCTCCCCTAAAACCCAACACAATCTTATTAGGGTTTACTTGTTGAGGTCAAAACTTTTTCTTTCCTCACCTCATAAACAACTTAGGTAAATTGTAGGGTAAAACATATCATCTGGGGATTTCACTCATGATAAGGGTTCTATCTAGGGGAAATAAAACATAAATAGTCAGAATCTAATTACCTTGACTTTAATACCATCTTGTAAGGAGTGGGAGCAAAGATGGATAGACTCCCTACTTAATCAAATAAGAATCATCATCTACAATAAGTACACACAAAGTTTTTGCAATGGATGATTAACTAAAATTTACTCTTTTGAAAATGGATATGATAATGACTTAAGTATAGCAGTGGAAGTAAATGTAATGACTATTTTCAATTTACAAGATTACATGATTATCTCCCAGTCGGAGTTGATATGAAAGAAATAAATTCTTCACTAGGCATAGGTATGTCCAAGATAACTCAAGCCTATCCCCAAAGAGTCAGCTCCAATAAGCAAATTCTATGTAATCATGTTGAGACCACCACGTCCTTCACCTAAGGGGTTGAAAGCATACCCCACAAAAGAACAAAGTAGAAGTTTTCAGCACAAAAATGTTGGCATGCGCACATAAATAGGAATTGAGCAACACTATGGAAAAAAGACATCAAGTCGAGGTTTCCCAGATCAAGACAGAAAATTAACATACAAATTGATATCGAAGAGAACATTTAGGAAGATAAACAAAGAGAATATTTCTTCTCTTATTCAATATCACAACAAAATATAACAATCATCAACAATCTATGTAAACAACATCAAGCTACTATTATTTAAAATAGGTTCGGATAATATAGAATCTTAGCCAAAAGTGGTTGGAAAAGAATAGTGTTAGAAAAATAAGCATTCCATATATATATGGTGAGTGGAATAGCACACTCAGTGAGGAAAAAGTGTGCCCCTCCAGTTGGTCATACTCATGTACTACTACTAGAAATAAAATTAATGTAAGTCATGGACAAATTTAAAGATAAGAAGTAAGCTTAATGAATCTCAAATAAGAGGACGAGAACATCCAACAATTAGCATGTGGGGTCAGAGGAACCATAAACAAAATATTCAGCCATCTACAAATTAAGGTGCATCATAAGATCACAAGAGGCCATGACATTGGAAAATAATATTCTATTTCACAAATAGAGTCATTCTTCTTCCAGATTTACATGTAAAGGTAGAACTTTAAATAGGTGATGGAGCTTCCACTTACGTGGAATTGCGTGCACCACTAAAAATCCTAAAGATGGTAAATCCTTAGGTTTAGCCTTGCTTATACTAGATAGAGAACTCCACCCACGTATGCTAAGATACGTGAAAGTCTTATCGTAGTATAGTTAAGGGTCGAATCCACGGGACAACGGTCTTGTTGCAAGCAACAAGATGGAAAATGTTGGAATTTCACTTAGTCACTTAATAGTAGGCACTTAAATCGAAAGCTTGGTTTTGTTGTTTTAAACTAAGAACATGCAAAGTAAAGAAAGCAAGTAAATCTAAGGAGTTAAACTATAATAAAAGTCACTAGGGTGTGATCGGTTTTTCACCGCCACTACACATGGATCAATACATGCAAAGAAAAACATAACATGCAAAAAGAGTCTAGTCAGTTAGTATCTTTGTAGACTTAGCTTCCTTTCGGAGAGCTAACTACGAGAAGTGCGGGAATGTTGCAACGCCAGCCATTCTCGAACAAATGGTCACTTGCTTTGCATCATTCCCCTCGTGAAGTGTGTTCCTCGACTTACCAAGGTTGCACTTTCATACGTCAACTGAATCCATTTCATAGTATGAAAGTGCAACAAATGATAGTGAGTTTACTCCACTTCTTGAGATACACTTCTAGATACCGAAATAGATGCATGGTGGATACATGCACCAAGAACCAACATACAAACGAGTTTCAAATCTAATAGTACAAACGTAGACGATTCATACTAAAAGATAAAGGATAACACAAGTTGGATATCAAGCAACATGCATTCGTTAAATGTTTTATGTCGAACTGAAAAGATAAGAACTCTATATTGAAAATTATGGATTACATTTACATGATATGAAAACATGGGTAGCGGGGCTACACTCCGCACCCTAGTGAAGGAGACTACTCGCTCATGACTAGGGCAAAGAAGGAGGCAAGAAGAGAGAGAGAGTGCATCATCCCCATAAAGGAGAGAGGAAAGTCAACCCCTTGGAGAGAGAGAGAAACGATCCACCGGCTTCATAGGTTGCGCGATGACGAGATCTCCCTCTTCCCACCTTCTTTGGCGGAGAGAGAGAAAGCAGCTTCGAGATGGAGTATGGGTCTCAGACCGGCAACCCCAGGGCAGAGGATGGAAGTCGCAAGAGCTCTGGAGTGATTGAGGCAGCCTTTGGATGTCTGAAAAAAAACTCCCCCCGTTGAGGACCCTTGGGGTCTTATTTATAGGCCTTGAGTGAAGTCCAAACGGTTTGGAGTCCGTTTGGACCTTAGGACCGTTTGGATTCATGCAGTATCAAGACCGTGTGACTCCATGCAGTCTCGGGACCGGTTGGCTTCATGCGGTCTTGAGACCGTGTGACTCCATGTGGTCTCGGGATCATTTGGCTTCATGCGGTCTTGAGACCGTGTGACTTCAAACGGTCTCGGGACCGTTTGACTCCATGCGGTCTCGAGACCGTTTGGCTTCATGCGGGCTTGAGACCGTGTGACTCCAAACGGTCTCGGGACCGTTTGATTCCATGCGGTCTCAGGACCGATTGGCTTCATGCGGTCTTGGGACCGTTTGACTCCATGCGGTCTCGGGACCGATTGGCTTCATGCGGTCTTGGGACCGTTTGACTCCATGTGGTCTCGGGACCAATTGGCTTCATGCGGTCTTGGGACCGTTTGACTCCATGCGGTCTCAGGACCGTTTGGCTTCATGCGGTCTGAGGACCGTTTGAGTTCATGCGGTCTTGAGGCTGAGTTAGTCTTTTATGATATTTTTTTGTGTTTTTCTGCATATATAAATAGGAAAAGTTAGTCTGATAGTATATTTATAATAAGAGGGAAAATTTAGGGATTATGTATATATTTAATTTAAAAAGAGTACGGAAAACTAAAGAAAAAGACTAAGATAATCATCAAAGTTGGAGGTTATCACCCCCCTAACTTAGAGTCTAGCTTGTCCTCAAGTTAGATAGAGCTGAGACATGTAATGGCGAGGCGATTTTATTTAGTTAGAATTTCCATACTCTTGCTTCAATTCTTAACCTGAGTTCTCCTAACGTCATATCAGGTCTTATTGCTTGCCTTGACTCTTTCAGGTTTCGAGAGTTTCTTGGGTCTCAGGTTCCTTCCGTATCTCGTAGCTCGCATAGGGACCACCTTTATTTTGTTCATGTTGTTGGCTCCAATCAGCTTTATACCTCTCTGAAAGACCTATTGGAAGCTAGAGAGGGTATGAGGGTTGGCTAAAGGCTTGAAGTGTAACTCCCCCTTCAAGTGGGGGAGGGGTTGTCTATGCTTTTAGGATCTCACTATCGGGCACGACACATCTGCCTTTGTGAGGGCAGCTGAATGTACCGACCGGGTGAGTCCTTCATAAGCCTTTCATATATTTGGATACCTTAGGGTTTCACTATCGGGTACGACACATCTGCCTTTGTGAGGGCAGCTGAATGTGCCGGCCGGGTGAGACCTTCATCGGTTCTTTATATAGATCCTTATTTAAGGAACAACTCTCATAATTTTATTCGACTCTCTGGCTTTTATTCAAAGACTCACAGGCTTGCATTTTGTGGTTTTGTTTGGGGATTTATTTTGGGCGGCCAAGCCTCTTTTATTTTGAAGAGAGGAAAGTTGTTCTTAGAGTTTTTCAACATGCATTTATTTGGTTTGTGGTCCACTTGCAGAGCTTCTTGATTTGGAAGTTGCATGATGCCCCTCTCACCCTTGAGAGCCTGGCTTATTTCTGCCTTGATATTGACCTGTGGAGAGTAAGATGAAGAAGTGAAACAAAAGCATGAAAATCAATAGTGGAGGGACATTATTAAATCGCCATAAAATGTCTAAGTGCTATTTACTTTTTGGGGACTAACATGATTCTAAAGTTAAGAGGGTTATTTTAAAAAGAAAGTTAAAGAGGAAAAAGAAGAAAAGAAAATGTGTACAAACAGAGAAGGGAGAAAAAAGGGGATGGAGAAAATGGTACCTCGCCCTTGTCTAATGTACCCCCCCTAACTTATCACTCACTCTGTCCTCAGAGTGTCAAAGTGATAGGTTGAGAAGTAATTAGGACAAGGGCTGCAGGCTAAGTTAATTCTTCATTTGCCCCCAGGGAATGAAGTAGATTTGCTGCGAATTGTCCTCGTAGAGCGTGGTAATGCATGTCAGTCATTTCTTCTACTGGTCGTTGGAGAATGATGATGGTGTACATCCAGTAGAGGACGTGGAAGCCCCAGTCATTTGATTCCCGGATTTGCTGGGGGCATTTGTGGCAGAAGGAAGGGCGGTGAAAATGCTCTTTGTCGTACGCCCTTGTATGCTGACTCAGAAAAGCGATTAACTTGTCGGCGCACTCCTTTGCCACTACCTCTGTTGGCGTCCTTGGTGTCACGACATAGTTCTTCTATCGTGGATTGTACTGGCTTCAAGACCGTTTGGTCCCAAATGACTTCAAGACCGTTTGGTCCAAACAGTTTCAAGACCGTTTGGTCCCAAACGGTTTCAAGACCATTTCGTCCCAAACGGTTTGAAGATCATTTGGTCCAAACGGTTTGAAGACCGTTTGCTCCCAAACGGTTTCAAGACCATTTGGTCCCAAATGGTTTCAAGACCGTTTGGTCGGCGGAACGACAGATAACCAGCCGGTGAAGGTGAAGACGAAGGCGAAGCGGCGCAGAGACGGCGGATGCGATGGCGACGACCGCGAAAACGGCGGTGAACATTGGTGATAAAAGCGACGGTGAAGACGATGAGGCAGCTTCGTCGGCGGAGAAGCGGAAGCGCCACGACAGCGTCGAAGACAATGATGGCGGTGAGGAGGTTTGCGAAAGAGGAAAAGATTGGTCGTGCTACCGCAGTTGCTGGATTACCTTGCAGTTGGTGGTAACGTCAACGGCGAAGAAGCACGGGAACCAAGTCGTCGGAGGAGAAATGCGCGGGAACAGGGGAATGCAAGAGCAATGGAATAGTTCTTGCACAGAAGCACAAGAAAGTTCGAGAGTCGAAGAGAGAAAAATGAAGGGGTAGGGTTTATATTTATAGGAAACGGGGGGTTGACCTGACAAAAACCCTAGGTCAAACGGTTTAGCGACCGTTTGGATTCCCAAACGGTTTCGAGACCGTTTGGCTCCAAACGGTTTGAAGACCATTTGGTCCCAAACGGTTTCGGGACCGTTTGGTTCCAAACGGTTTCGAGACCGTTTGGTTCCAAACGGTTTCAAGACTGTTTGGTCCCAAATGGTTTTAGAACTGTTTGGTAGGGTTAAGGCATATATTTTTATGTTTGTTTGAGTTATGTGATTTTTTTATATATATTTTCATTTTGCTATTTTTATGTTTGTTTTGTTTGTATAATTTTTTTTTTGTATTTTCATAAGATAAACCTAAAGTAAAGAGAACGGGAAATAAAGAAAGAAACTGAAATCTTGGGTTGCCTCCCAAGTAGCGCCTGGGTTTTACGTCGCTGGCTCGACGAAGCTGTGACGTTGTTATGCTGACGGTGTGGCGTCTTTGATTTCTATGGTTTGTCTTGGCATTTTGTTTGTCAGAGAGTATTATCTTTTCAAACAATGACCATTGACCTTCCTTTCGCCTCCGTTGTTGTCGAAAATTATCATAGCTCCAGTTGGATAAATATGCTTTATGGTGAAGGGCCCAGACCATTTTGTTCGAAGTTTTCTAGGAAACAACTTGAGCTTGGAGTTGAAAAGAAGTACGTTGTTTCCGACGGCGATATCTTTCCTCTTGAGATGACCGTCGTGCCACATTTTTGTCTTCTCCTTATATATTCTGGCGCTCTGATAGGAAGTCATTCGGATCTCTTCTAGCTCCTGTAACTGGAGTTGTCTATTCTCTCCTGCACTATTGAGATCGAAATTTAATTGTTTTATGGCCCACCAGGCTTTGTGCTCCAGCTCTACGGGAAGATGACATGACTTTTCGTACACCAAACGGAACGGGGTTGTTTCGATTGGGGTTTTATATGCAGTTCGGTATGCCCAAAGGGCATCAGGAAGTTTGGTGGACCAATCAGTGTAGTTTCTGTTCACCGTTTTTTCAAGGATCACCTTTAATTGTCTATTAGATACTTCAACCTGACCACTAGTCTGTGGATGGTAAGGTGTTGCGACTTTGTGATTAACTCCATACTTTTTCAGTAAGGCCTCAAAGCTTCGTTCCAAGAAATGAGTCCCGCCATCTGATATGACAGTTTTGGGAACTCCAAATCTTGGGAAAATAATATCTTTGAACAGTTTAATAACATGCTTGGAATCACTGGACACAGTGGGTACAACTTCGACCCACTTTGAGACGTAGTCCACCGCGACCAAGATGTAAGAGAAGCCATAGGAGGAAGGGAAAGGGCCCATATAGTCCACCCCCCACACATCAAAAAGCTCAATTTCCTGCCACATAGTGAGGGGCATTTCGTTTCTTTTTGATATGTTGCCCGAGAATTGGCATTTGTTACATGCTTTCACAAATTCGTAGGATTTCTTTGATATGGTGGGCCAGAAGAACCCAGATTGTAAAACTTTTATAGCTGTTTTTTAGCACTCATGTGCCCCCCCATGGGTCCTGAATGGCAGTGCTCTAGGACCGGGGTTATTTCTTCTTCTGGCAAGCAACGACGGAAAAGTCCGTCAGCACAAAGGTGAAACAAGTAGGGTTCGTCCCAATAATATTGTTTTATGTCATGAAGGAACATCCTTTTGTCATGGTGGGAAGCAGAGGGGTGGATAATCCCTGTGGCTAGATAATTAACTATATCTGCATACCAAGGGAAACCATGAGTGGCCTTCATAAGTTGGTCGTCTGGTAGGGAATCCCGGATAGGGATTTTATCTTCTTCTTCAACCTCAATACGGCTGAGGTGATCAGCTACAACGGTTTCCACTCTACTTTTATCTTTAATTTCCAAATCAAATTCCTGAAGCATCAGCACCCCGCAGATGAGCCTGGGTTTGGCATCTTGCTTTTGAATCAGGTATCAAATGGCGGAGTGGTCGGTATAAACAATGACCTTAGAACCAATCAGATACGAGCGAAATTTTTCGAACGCATAGATGACAGCCATAAACTCTTTTTCTGTGGTAGTATAGTTTTTTTGTGCTTCATCTAGCATTTTGGATGCGTAGTAGATGACATAAGGTTTCTTATCAATTCGCTGTCCTAAAACGGCCCCTATAGCGTAATCACTTGCGTTGCACATGATTTCAAAAGGCTGAGATCAATCTGGGGCTCTTAGAATAGGCGCGGAGATTAAAGCATTCTTGAGGGTGGAGAAGCTTTGCATACATTCTTGATTGAATATGAAGTCAGTATCTTTAGTCAGAATCTAGGTCATGGGATTTGCTATCTTCAAAAAATCTTTGATGAATCTTCTGTAGAACCCCGCATGACCCAAGAAAGCTCTTACTCCCTTTATATCTTTTGGTGGCAATAGTTTTGAAATAACATCAATTTTTGCTTTATCCACCTCGATCCCCCTGTCGCTCACCCTGTTCCCGAGGATGACACCTTCCGTTACCATGAAATGGCATTTCTCCCAATTCAGGATAAGGTTTGTTTCCTCACAGTGTTGCAGAACTTGTCCAAGATTGATTAAACAGTTATCGAAGGAATCTCCGTAGACTGAGAAATCGTCCATAAACACTTCCATGACGGATTTAGTTAAACCGGCGAAGATGGCAGACATACAACATTAGAAAGTAGCGAGTGCATTACACAACCCGAACGACATTCTTCTAAAGGCATATGTCCCATAAGGACAGGTGAAGGTAGTTTTTTCCTGGTCTTCCGGGTGTATGGGTATTTGGTAAAACCCGGAATAACCATCGAGATAGCAAAAATATTTCTGATGACTTAGGCATTCCAGGACTTCATCAAGGAAGGGTAGAGGGTAGTGGTCTTTCCTCGTGGCTTTGTTCTGCTTCCTATAGTCAATACACATCCGCCACCCTGTTACAGTCATGGTGGGCACTAACTCATTTTTGTCATTAAGCACTACGGTAGTACCTCATTTTTTTGGAACAACTTGGACAGGGCTGACCCACTGGGAGTCAGAGATAGGGTAGATTATGCCAGCTTTGGGTAATTTGAGGATCTCCAGGAGAACCACCTCCTTGAGATTAGGATTCAGTTTCCTTTGATGTTCGCGGGATGGCTTGAATTCTTCAACCATTGGAAGTCTGTGCATACATAGGGCTGGATTTATGCCCGTTAGGTCAGTTATCTTATATCCAATGACCTTTTTATGCTTCTTCAGCTCATCCAGAAGCTTTTCTTCCTAATCTTCTGTAAGGGTAGAGCTGATGATGACCGGCATAGTTTTTCCTTATCTAAGAAAACATGTTTAAGTCTTGTGGGTAAAGTCTTCATTTCAGGGGCTTTTGGTGGCTCAACTGCTTCTATAATGGTAACAGCTTTAAGTTCTTCAAAAGTGGCCGTTGATGCTTCTTCGGCCTTTTCTAAATGTTGCAGACACTGCTGAACTAGTTCGTTCGCAGAGAATTCAACATCCGGATTGATTAGGACATTTTCTAGTTCGTCAGCTGGCTCGGATGTTTCTAACTAAGACATTTGTTGTATTGCGTCAAGAAGAAAAACCTCCTCTTGGATATTAGGGCCTTTCATGCTATTAAGGACTCGGAATTGAATTGCTTCTTTTCCGAGCCTAAGAATGATGGTGCCAGCTTCGACGTCGATAAGTGCCCTGGCAGTAGCGAGGAAAGGTCTGCCGAAAATGATCGGGTATCTCAAATCTTCTTTAATATCCATGATAACGAAATCGCATGGAACATAGGCATCCTTTCCTATCCTTACTGGAATGTCTTCAATGATTCCCAAAGGTGCGGTTATGGTGGAGTCATCTAGTTGAATAGTCATTGTCGTAGGCAGCAATTCAGTGAAACCCAGATGTTTGCACATTGAGTAAGGCATAATGGATATGCTGGCCCCAAGGTCAGCTAATCCTTTCTTTGTGGATGCATTTCGAATGCAACATTGGATTCCGAAGGAACCTGGGTCCTTCTTCTTTTTTGGCATTTTGTTTAGGATGATGTCAGAAGTGGTCGGAGCAAGCTTGACAGTTTCTTGCTCCTCGGTGATATACTTTCTTGATAGAAAGGTTTTGAGATATTTTGCCCATGCCAGCACCTCGGAAAGAGCGTCAAGGAGAGGGATATCGATGTACAGTTTCTTCATCGCCTCCTTGAACTTTTGAAACCTGGTGTCCATCTTTGTTTCTCGCAGTCTACCCGGATACGAAATCCTTGGTTTAAATTGCGAGACTTCGGGTTCTGCAGATGCTTGTTCTTTATTTTTGCCCTTTGTGCCTTCTGTGAGTTTTTCCATTCCTTGTTGCGGGATTTCACTCGTCATAAAAACGGGTGTGTCATCATTATCAAGATTGATCTTGGTAGTTTCATGAAGAATGCGTCCAGATCTGGTGGTGACATCATTCAACTTTTCATGCTTGTTCTGACCATGCTTAGGGTTTGATTCAGGCTGCCCAGCAAACGTACCTGCTGGGGGCTTTAATTGTGCAGCGATCTGGGCAAGTTGAGCTTCAACTGCTTTCTGCTGAGCCTGTTGGTTAGCAAGCATAGTTTTCTTTGATTGTAACATCTGCCTTATCAAGGATATTTCATCTTCCGGTTGGACAGGAGCGTTTTTCGGAGGAATTGGTTGTTGCCCTTGCTGAGCGACAGCTGAGGTTGCTGAGTATGCAGCTGTGGATGGAGCGGAAGATGAGTGTGCTGATAGTAGGCCGATTGGTTCCTGGGGTAGTTAGCCCTAGGGAAGTTAGTCCTGGAATTCCCTTGATTTTGGTTGAAATTGTTTGGGAACCCAGGTGGTAGCCTACTAGAGGATCCTCCCTACGTTTGATGCTGTGGATTAGCGGTCCCAGCAGGGTTTCCATACTGAAATCCTGGATGATTCCTTGGCTGATTAGGGTTGTAATAGACTTGTCCAGGGATAGAGTGGATGGAGTTGACTTGTTCCGGTAGTTGTTCTTCTGTATGGTCAGTGATAGGTTCATATGGTTGTGGTGGTGGATGCAGATCCATCATCACATTATACAGCATACCGCAGGAAAGGGTCGGATGGTCAGAAGCATGACAGGCCTCACAGGTCCCTGTGGTGGCCTTGACTTGTTGAACTAGAGGATTTTTCTTCTTATCAAATTCTCCGAGAGAAGTCTCGAGAGCTTGTTGTTTATGAACTATGGATTTCAGGGCTTCAACTATGTCCTTCATCTCCATTGATTCTTCATCTTTGTAGACCTTGAGGACACCTTTATCAGCTGACCGTCCCCAGTTAAATTGGTTTTCAGCTCCGAGCGTAACAATTTTCCAGGCGTCCTCATAATTCTTTCTCATGAAGTTTCCTCCAGATGAGGAATCCAAAAACTGTTTGATATCGTCACTTACTCCTCGATAGAAGGTTTTTATCAATTGGTTCTGGGAGATTCCATGATGCGGGCACTTGCGCAAAAGTTCTTTAAACCTTTCCCATGCTTCAGCAAGGGATTCCTCAGATAGCTGAGAGAAGTGATTGATCTACCCCCTGATCTCATAAGTCATTGAAGGGGGAAAGAACTTCTCTAAGAACTTTTCCTCTAGGGGAGCCCAAGTGGTTATTATAGGTTCCCTGTCAAGTGAGTTATACCAACTCAGAGCTCTCCCAGATAGGGTGAAGTGAAACAGATGAAGCATTATTGCATCAAAAGCGACTCCAGCTTGCGGGACCAGGCGGCAAAGTGCCTTAAACCTCTTCAGATGATCCATGCAATCATCTCCAGAGCCTCCAGAGAATGAGATGCCCTGCATGATCTGGATCCATTGGGTCCGAATCTCAAAGTTGGGGATATTGATGATCGGAGGTCGGACCAGATGGTTGTCCTCGCCTCGTAGTTCTTTGGGACCGCGTAGTCCCTCAGCTGCTTGTTCCTTAATTCCAACTGAGCAACTTGGGTTGCTGCTTCATTTTCAGCTCTAATGCGGGCCTGTTCTTCCGCATGAATCTCCGCTTGAATCTGGGCACGAGTATCAGCGATGAGTTGTGCCCTTTGAGCGGCGATGGCGGCGTTGACCCTCTCCATCACCAAAGCATCCTGGCGTTGATCTTCAGCCATTTGCCTGGCCCTTTGGCGATTGAGTCGAATGCGACGGTGGAAGCTTCTCTCTACCTCAGAGTCGTACTCTGGATCAGGGGAGAATCTGAGGTTATGCACTGGTTGCATACACATTTTCTACCTGAGTAGAGAGAAGAAAACACCTTTTAGATGATGGCGGAGATATAATGAATTTAAGAAGATATGGTTTAATGATTAAAAGAAAGTGTAAAACCCTAACCAACTAACAAGATAGTAAATAAAATTAAAACGTTCCGTTGTCCCCGACAACGATGCCAATTTTTGATGGAGCTTCCACTTATGTGGAATTGCGTGCACCACTAAAAATCCTAAAGATGGTAAATCCTTAGGTTTAGCCTTGCTTATACTAGATAGAGAACTCCACCCACGTATGCTAAGATACGTGAAAGTCTTATCGTAGTATAGTTAAGGGTCGAATCCACAGGGCAATGGTCTTGTTGCAAGCAACAAGATGGAAAACATTGGAATTTCACTTAGTCACTTAATAATAGGCACTTAAATCGAAAGCTTGGTTTTGTTGTTTTAAACTAAGAACATGCAAAGTAAAGAAAGCAAGTAAATCTAAGGAGTTAAACTATAATAAAAGTCACTAGGGTGTGATCGGTTTTTCACCACCACTACACATGGATCAATACATGCAAAGCAAAACATAACCTACAAAAAGAGTCTAGTCAGTTAGTATCTTTGTAGACTTAGCTTCCTTTCGGAGAGCTAACTACGAGAAGTGTGGGAATGTTGCAACGCCAGCCATTCCCGAACAAATGGTCACTTGCTTTGCATCATTCCCCTCGCGAAGTGTGTTCCTCGACTTACCAAGGTTGCACTTTCATACGTCAACTGATTCCATTTCATAGTATGAAAGTGCAACAAATGATAGTGAGTTTACTCCACTTCTTGAGATACACTTCTAGATACCGAAACAGATGCATGGTGGATACATCCTCCAAGAACCAACATACAAACAAGTTTCAAATCTAATAGTACAAACGTAGACAATTCATACTAAAAGATAAAGGATAACACAAGTTGGAGATCAAGCAACATACATTTGTTAAACGTTTGATGTCGAACTGAAAAGATAAGAACTCTATATTGCAAATTATGGATTACATTTACATGATATGAAAACATGGGTAGCGGGGCTACTCCCCGCACCCTAGTGAAGGAGACTACTCGCTCATGACTAGGGCAAAGAAGGAGGCAAGAAGAGAGAGAGAGTGCATCATCCCCATAAAGGAGAGAGGAAAGTCAACCCCTTAGAGAGAGATAAACGATCCACCGGCTTCACAGGTTGCGCGATGACGAGATCTCCCTCTTCCCACATTCTTTGGCAGAGAGAGAGAAAGCAGCTTTGAGATGGAGTATGGGTCTCAGACCGGCAGCCCTAGGGAAGAGGACGGAAGTCGCAAGATCTCTGGAGTGATTGAGGCAGCCGTTGGACGTCTAAAAAAAACTCCCCCCGTTGAGGACCCTTGGGGTCTTATTTATAGGCCTTGAGTGAAGTCCAAATGGTTTGGAGACCGTTTGGACATCAGGACCGTTTGGACCTCAGGATTGTTTGGATTCATGCGGTCTCGAGACCGTGTGACTCCATGCGGTCTCGGGACCAGTTGGCTTCATGCGGTCTTGAGACCGTGTGACTCCATGCGGTCTCGGGACCGTTTGGCTTCATGCGGTCTTGAGACCATGTGACTTCAAACGGTCTCGGGACTGTTTGACTCCATGCGGTCTCAGGACCGTTTGGCTTCATGCAGTCTTGAGACCGTGTGACTCCAAACGGTCTCGAGACCGTTTGATTCCATGTGGTCTCAGGACCGATTGGCTTATGCGGTCTTGGGATCGTTTGACTCCATGCGGTCTCGGGACCGATTGGCTTCATGTGGTCTTGGGACCGTTTGACTCCATGCGGTCTCGGGACCGATTGGCTTCATGCGGTCTTGGGACCATTTGACTCCATGCGGTCTTGGGATCGTTTGCCTTCATGCGGTCTGAGGACCGTTTGAGTTCATGCGGTCTTGAGGCTGAGTTAGTCTTTTATGATATTTTTTTGTGTTTTTCTACATATATAAACGGGAAAAGTTAGTCTGATAGTATATTTATAATAAGAGGGAAAATTTAGAGATTGTGTATATATTTAATTTAAAAAGAGTACAGAAAACTAAAGAAAAAGACTAAGATAATCATCAAAGTTGGAGGTTATCAATAGTATAAATAAGTTAAAAAATTTAAAGTCAACAAGTATATCCAATAGATTAAGATGATAAGAAGATTCATATCAACACATAATTTCTCACATAAGTCAACCTCTCGTACGAGAGAGATTGTGTATAGGAGAGTATGTGGCAAAGGACCAAGAGAGAGAGATAAATATGGGTGATTTCTTAATACAATAATAAGGGATATGAAATACCTCTCCCATGATTCAAGATCAACTCAAGGCTAATAAAATTATTCCACAAAAGTGTTGGATCTAGGATGAGTAATTTATCTCTATAGGGGAAGTGAATAGAGTTGAATGCACTTCAACAAAATTCATTAGACCTTCAAATTATTTAACAAGATAAGGTTTCTAATTTGGAATTTGTGTGCAATTAAACATACATAGAAAGAATGAGAGAAAATGAAACAAGCACAAGAACACAAGCTATGTTGAGTGCTTCCAATCTCCAAACTAGGAGATTGTCAATCACTACTTAGAGAGGTCAATCTCTAGGATTTCTTAACCATGTGTACTCCTTATATATACTTATAAGAGTTACAACACATGACCTTACTTTTTTGGGACAATTATACCTAGATTTCCCTTTGAAGGGAAAACATCCAACAACGTACCAAAGGACTTACATATACAACCAAGAGTCTTCTACCTCTCCAAGGACTTGCCCACTTTGCACCAAGTCTTCCGCCTTCACCAAGGACTTACCCACTCTTGCACAAGTCTTCCGCCTTTAAGGAATTACCCACTCTTCTTGGATCTTCTGCCTTTGACTTCACCTTTGCCAAGGAGAAGCTTTATCTAAGGGATGCCTTACCTTCTTCTTCTTCTTCACCTCTCTTAGGCAAGAGGGATAATCTTCATCTTCATAGTATAAATGAAATATTGGGTGGTGGAGGAAGTGAGAGTCTCACAAAATATACATTTAGGACTAGCTCTTTTGCAAATCTCCTACTCACTCTAATGGATGTAGCAAGTAATTAATCTTAGAGAGAGAGGAGGTAGTAGGATGCACTCAACTATAGAATAGGGACCTTCATAGTGCTTGGAAAACCATGGGATGAAGACCAAGGGGCCCTATTTATAGTTGGGGATGCCTACTAGCTAGTGGCATAAGGATGAATACTAGTCATTTGGGGTGTTGCAACATATATTTTTCTGATTTTTGCAACACTCCAATGGCTAGAAACACTTTTTATGCACTTTCCATATAGTGCTATCGGTCGAGTTTCAATAAAGGTAAATTGACCAATTGTACTATATGACAAAGAATATTTGAAGAATCGTTCAAGTTTATCCTAGATGAAACTCGACCTATCACTTAAATTAGTTTTGGATAGTGCAGGGACCGATCAAATTATCTGTGAGGTAAACTCGATCGAACCATCACATTCTCAAAATCTATCAAGGGATCAGTCGAGTCTGTAACTAGACTTAAAAACAACATGTAATAAATTTTGGAAAACATCATTAAAGTTCTTAAGTATTCAATTTAAGAACTCTTAATTTTTTCTAAGCTTAATTACAAGTCATACAATCATTACAAGTGATTCACAACATGATTCTAATGGATTTACATCATATTCGACAAAAGTGAACTTGCATTGATTTTTACTTGTCTTTTCTCCAAGTCAGGATGCACAAGTTAAGGCATTTGGAGTTTGTCTATTCCTAATCTGAAATCACTCAAGTAGAAGCATTATACACAAATAAGTGGAATGGTTTATTCATCATTAAACTAAGGGTTTAGTTAATTTAGACCTTGAGTCAACATTCACCTAGAGTCAAAATTTCCCCCCTTTTTGAAGATGACAAACCATTCCATAAATGTATTGAAATCTTTTAAGTAAAATCATACCTTTGGAGAAACCTAGGAGTTTCAATAGAATTGATTTCATATGTTCCCCCTCAATTGATGCTCAAGGAGTTCTAATACTCCCCCTCAATTAATGTTATTTCTCCTGTATGGTTAGCTTTTACAAGACTTATAGAAACTATGTCTTCCACTCATATATGTTCTACACATATAAGTTTTCTCCCCTTTATCTTCTCCCCATTTCATAAGACATCTTTTCTCCCTCTTCATGTAATACATGCCTTAACATTCATGTAAGACATACCTTCTCCCCTACCTTTCATTAGAAGACATGCTTTCTCCCCCTTTGTAATTTCAAAAATAGGGGGTATGAAGAGCTAAAAACACAACATGTTAGAAAGAAGGAGATAGCAAATGTTATAAAGAGAGTATAATAGTAAAATTAGGGGCTTGTCCAAGCATAGTATGTAAAGAAAATTAAGACATGCATTATAATAACCCTATATGTAATTCTAGTCAAAGATCAAGATAATATAAAGTGTAGTAGAAAAAAATGCATCACAGTTTTGACACTGAAGATGATGGAGTCACCCAAAAGGCATCAGGGGTCATGGAAAAGCAATGAGCCTTGATCAGAAGCCTTTTCTGCATAAAAAAACACTAGTCTTGCATCAAATCTGACACTGGAGCAAAATCTGCATAAATTTCAAGGATGCTCCAATTTCTACATACAATGTATTTGTATATATCTTGTATCACAATGATATGCAAGAAAATCAAGATAGTCGATATGAAATTCAAGGAACAAGCTTGAGAAATTGTGAAACCAGATACAAGCATAGCATATAGTCCAATACCACTTGATGAAAAGACAAAAAAGGTTAGAACTACATGTATATGAACTACTAGTACATGATATCGCAAGTTAGGACTACTAGTAGGATTTAAATCATAGAAAAAGATGCAAAAGTTAAAGATCAATCTATGAGTAGATGTAGGTAAATATCCAAATAAAAGAGAAAAGAAATTCTAGAAGCATGAATGGATATTACTCACTAGCATATATGCATCATTACCAAAAGATAATTACCACTAAGAACCACAAGGTTGCATCACAAGATATACTACCACATAGATGTAGCAAGTTAAAACACATTGGAAGCAAATTAAGACACAACTAAGAGATCCAGAGAGATCATCATCACAACCTGTAAAACAACTCAAGATAGGTAATTGCAAGATATAGGGATACCACTTGTGGGATAACAAATTATAGAAATTAGAAAGACAGAGTTGTACATAAGATAGGCATATAAAAAACATGGAAAAATGCATATATAAATCTACTAAGGAAGTTCCAAAGAATAAGGTTGTTGGTTGAGAAAATCTAGTTAAGAGGGAAATTCTCATTCAAAAAGCCAATTGTATATTCCATGCACAGTGTTATCGGTCGAGTTATGTGTTTTAGCAATTCGACCAACATCAACTATTGGCAACACCCATGGTGCCTGTCGGTCGAGTTTTTAACATGACAAACTCGACTTATATAGTTGATGTCAAGAACCACATATATTTCATAAAAACATACTAGAGGCATGATATAAATATAAATCATATACAAATATGAGTAAGCAAGTTAGTAATGCACTACAAAAGCATTAGAAATATTTTTGAGCAAGATTGTGAAGAGAATCACAAAGATACCACTTTTGACTCAAAAATCATATGCATAGTGCAAACTAACTTGATAGAAACAAGTTAGGATTGGATATGATTAAGAAAAACTTTACCGCTATTCTTAGCATTCCTTTTGCAGTTTTTGCCACCCCATAAACATATCATCTTTATTTTTTCATGCAGATTGAGAAGTCAATTCAATTCAAAAAAATCTCATGTCAATCCATTAGCTAGTGACATTCAATAAGAAAGATGAAACGATACCCAATCATATTTTTGGGTTTGGAGGGGTTAGTTTAGAAGACCGAGTCTTATTTCTCTTGGGTACTTTTCAAAAAGAGCAATAAGTAAATAATGACCACTCTTATAGCAATGGTTACATGATCTTCTAGCGTTGGAACTAGAGGATTGTTCATTGAAAATTGAAGGTCCTTTGTCTTTGTTGTTCCTTTGGTTAAAATCAAGTCCAATACCATCTCTACTCATTTGTTTGATAGTATGATCTAAGACTTGATTAAGATTCTTTTCATCGTCTAAGAATCTTTGCATAAAAGATCTTAAATAGTAATTATCATGCATAAAAGAAGCAATAGTATAAGGTAAATGATTTATATTATCTCTAGCATGCAAAATATCATTTTCTAGGTAAATAGCTTTGGTCAAATAAGAATCTCTATTAATATGACGAGCAAAAACATTATTCTCTCTACTAGTAGAACTAGAATAAGATTCAAGGAAATTTATTACAGCAAGAAAGGAAGCATTTTTATTTTCAAACAAAGTAATCTTAGAACGATAGATCATATTTTCATATTCTAAAGCTTTCAAATCCAAATCTTTGTTATAGTTTTCAGATTTAAGAACATTAATATCAAGCATGAGAAAATTAACAATATTAGTATGCTCTACATTAGAACTAGGCATAAGAGGTTGAGGTTCTACAAATCTAATCTTATAAATCAAACTAGAAATTTCAAGTTTAAGAGAGTCTACTTGACTAAGATAAGTATTGTTATCATCTAGCAAGCAAATATTAGCATGTTCAAGATCATCTATTTCTACATGGAAATTATCAACAATTCTAGCAAGCCTTTTCTTTTTCTTTTTAGAAGACTAATGAGTGGCACAAGTAGCATGTATAATAGCAATCAAAGATTCTTTATCTAAAGAATTTATATTTACCTCATTTGAGTCTTCACTTGTTGAAGCCATAAGAGAAAAATGACATTCTCCTTCATCACTAGAGCTTGTTCTAGATGCTCCACTTGATTCTTCACTTGAGCTTGAGTTAGAGGAGTCACTTGAGCTTGAGTTATAGGACTCACTTGAGCTTTTGAGCCATTTATCCTTCTTATTGTACTTCTCTTCTCTTCTCTTCTCTTGTAATGATGGGTCTTTCTTCCTTGTGGACAATCTTCCCTAAGGTGACCCTTCTTTCCACATTTGAAGCACCGGATGGAGAAGGAATACTTGCCTTTGTAGAGTCTACCCTTTGAGTACATGGCATCTTTAACATTAGAGGATGGAGAGGCTTGATCAACAATAGCTACAATTTGAGCCTTGATTTCATCCTTATTCATTCTCTTAAGCACCTTCTCTTCTTATCTTTCTTCTTCATGTTTTTTTATCAAGTTTGACTTCATGGGCTTGTATATTTCCTTGAGCTCTTCAATGGGGATATCACAAAGATACTTTACATATTCAATGGAATTCACCTTGGGTTCCCACCTCATTGGAAGAGTTCTAAGGATCTTTGAGTCAATCTCTCCTCTATCCATAGGATGACTCAGAATGAAAAGACCATTTACATTGGTGTTGAGCCTTGAGTACATGTTGGATATCCTTTCCTTCTTTCCCATCATGAAGTTTTTAAGAATCCCCTTGAGTATGTAGACCTTGCTTTCCTTCACTTGGTTTGTCCCTTCATAAGTGATGCATAGTTTTCTCCATACTTCATAGGATGTCTCACAAGAGGAAATCCGGTTGAACTCGATGGGGGACATAGAGACATAGAGGATGTTGATGGATTTTGCATCTTTTTTCAAATTAGCATCATCCCATTATTCAATGTTTGTCTTTGGTAGATTGTATAGATGGTCCACCATTTTCCATAGATCAAGACTTGATCCTTGGAAATAGAATTGTAGCCTTCTTTTTCAATAGAGGAAATTTATACTGTCAAAGATTGGAATGTTGATGAGGTATCTCCCACCTTAATAGTCGACCATATTCTCCTACTTGTGGAAGTATTCTTGGATAAGACCCACTTTTATACCACTTGTTGCATATAGGATGGGAAATTTTCTCTAGACAAGGGGTGAATAGAGAAAAAAATGCATTGAAACAAAATTTGTTTGACCTTCAAATTATTTAACAAGATAAGGTTGCTAATTTGGAATTTTTGTGTAACTAAACATACATACCAAGGATGAGACATATTGAAACAAGCACAAGAACATGAGATATGTAGAGTGCTTCCAATCTCTAAACTAGTAGATTGTCAGTCGACTACCTAGAGAGCTCAACCTCTAGGATTTCTTAACCATGTCTACTCCTCATATTCACTTATAATAGTTACAACATATGACCTTCCTTTTTTGGGACAAGGTTACCCAACTTTCCCTTTGAGGGGAAACGAGTCAATAACCTACCAAAGGACTTATGTATCCAACCAAGAGTCTTTCTACCTCACCAAGGACTTACCCACTTTGAATCAATTCATCCACTTTCACCAAGGATTTACCCACTGTTGCATAAGTCTTCCACCTTGGAGGAATTTGCCACTCTTCTTAGAAGCTTTCACAAGGGATGCCTACCCTTCTTCTTCTTCATCACCTCTCTTAGCTAAGAGAGAGAATCTTCATCTTCATCTTAATGGTATAAATGAGAGATTTGGAGTTGGAGGATGTGAGAGCCTCACAAGATATACATGTAGGACTATCTCTCTTACAAATATCCTACTCATTCTAATAGGTGTATCAAGTGATTAAGCTTGGAGAGATAGAGAAGATTGTAGGATGCAATCAACTATATAATAGAGACCTTCATAGTGCTTGGCTAACCATGGGATGAAGCTCAAGGGATTCTTTATAGTTGGGAATGCCTACTAGACAGTGGGAACACTAAAGGATGAAAACTAGTCATTTGGGGTGTTGCAACAGATATTTTTTTTACTTTTGTAACACTCCAACGGCTAGAAACACGTTTTCGTCACTTTCCATACAATGATATCAGTCGAGTTTCAATAAAGGTAACTCGATGAATTGCATTATATGACAATGTAGATTTGAAGAATCGGTCAAGTTTATCCTGGATGAAACTCGACCGATTCATTTTTGCCTAGTATAGGGATTGGTCGAGTTCTGTGTGAGGTAAACTCGATCGGACCATGACATTCTCAAAATCCATCAAGGTATCAGTCGAGTTTGTAACTCGACCAAAAAATAACATGTAATGAATTTTGAAAAATTATTAAAGTTCTTAAATATTCGATTTAAGTTCTCCTAATTTTTTCTAGGATTAATTACAAGTCATACAATCATTAGAAGTTATTTATAACATGATTCTAATAGATTTACATCATATTCTACAAAAGCACTCTTTCATTGATTTTGACTTGTCTTTTCTCCAAGTTAGGATGCATAAGTTAGGGCATTTGGAGTGTGTCTATACCTAATATGAAATCATTCAAGTAGTAGCATTAGACAAAAATAAATGGAATGGTTTAGTCATCATGAAAACAAGGACTTAGTAAATTTAGACCTTAAGTAAACATTGACCTAGAGTCAACAAAACTTTTTTCACCTAATCAAAAAAATTCCATTTGTTATGATTTATCCATGTATGATTTATGTAATCTCAAACATTGATCTTTAAAACATGAAAATGGGACCCTAAGATCTCTAATAATAAATTCATGTCATTCTCTTGATTTCAAAAACATAATTATTTTTAATATTAGGCATTCCATCATACAATTTTAATTATATTAATGTACCTAATTATATTCACACACAAAAACTCATCGAGTAACTTCTTAATAAATATGATTGAGGTCTTGAAAATTATAATAAATGAAATATCTTATTTTTAGGATTCTACAACATATTTTTTATATTGTATCCATTAAATATGAATTTTACAATATATAACCAATCCAAAAACATGAGAAATCCCTATAGGAAAAATATATCAACTAACTCTTGCTGAGTTGGCCATATTAGCGCCTTCCTATAGCAACTAGTATCACAATTCAATATGATAAAATCAAAAACATTATTGAAAAGATGATTTTTCCCATATGGCACGCAAAATAATAGAACATATGCAATCAAGTGAATCAATAAAGAACTAGCTTCCTCCTTCAGTCGCTTTGAATTGCACAAACATTAAGTTAGTTCTTAAAGGTGGGGTCCAACCTTTGCATCCTTGAACTGGAGCATTGATAGAAGTCATCGATAGATAGGCGATGATCAACTGGTTTCAACAAGAACAAGCAAGGGTATTGAGGTATCTAAGACCACCAAACCAAGCTCCCCTCCATAGCTAGCTAAGGGAAAGAGAGTGAAAATAAAATCAAGATGAAACCTAGAACATCTTATAGTGATCAGACATATTCAAAAGAACCACACTTGCATAAAAGCATCATCAGGTGGTGAAATTGTGTCTCGTGGTCAAACTCAGCAAGAATAAAACTAGTAAAAGGAAACAAATGGCACACACATTATGATATGAAAGGAAAGGTTCAACAAGATTTGAGTGTACAAGAGGGACAAATCTATGTGTTCTCTAAGATTCAACATGAACATAAGCCTCAAACCCTATCCATGTCCTCTGACGTAGTTGGTGGAGTACGTGGTATCATACTCTGGGTCAAATAAGGCAATTCCAGTGTTGGTACACAAATCTAGGGATGCATCAAAGGTCATGAAATTTTTTACTAGAGGTATGATGATCCTATGGTATCAGAATAGGGGAAGGAAAATAAGGATAGGGTAGAAATAGGGGAAGAAGAGAGTCAAGAGTGACTTGGAAAGGATGCCTCGAAACCCTAGCATATATAGGGTCAATGGATTGGGACAAAGATAAGGAATGTAGCAGAGAAATAATTGTGGCAAGAAGACGTATATATATATATATATATATATATATATATATATATATATATATATATATATAAGAAAGGAAATCAAGGAAGGGTGTGTTAGACGAAAATTGGGAAAGGAATGGAATCAGAGGAGGAAGGAGATACATGCGCCGCACAATCAAAATATGAAGGGCCAGAATGGATCTGAGTTTTAGCAAGGTAGAAATTCAGCATGAAAGCTAAACAATTTGTGTACCATATGAAATTGAATGTATTTGATCATATTAATATATATATATATATATATATATATGGGCCTACAGAGTTACTCTTTTATTCGTGTAGTTACTTTCTGTTCATCATAGTTACTTTTTTGACATCAAAGTTACTTTTTGGTCCAGGAGAGTTACTTTTTTGGCTGCTGGGCAGCGAAAATCCAGACTACCCGCGTGGGCAACGAATGAACACCCTATATATATATATATATATATTGACATGCTTGAGTCGTGCGTTAAACGCAAGTGCATGTATCGAAGTAAGATAGGCTTTGTGAGGCCCCAGTCAAACTCAGGGAAACGTAAATTTCAGTAGACTACTACTAAGTGGTCGCGATCAGCTAAACCGATAGGACAAGTTGATTGTTGGTTTTGAAACAAAATAAAAATAAAATAAAGAGAAAAAAAGCTATCGACGATTAAATGTTTAGTTTAATCAAATGGAATGGGAATCCTTAGGGTTACGATTTCACCGCAAGGTATCGCTGCATGCAATTCTACACAACTAGCATAATTCGTGCCTTATCCCTGATTATGGCATGTCGTTAAAATTGCTTGCTTCCGCAATACAATTTACTACCTAGTTCTAGGTCAGTTCCACGCCAGTAGTAACTTATACCCTAGATCTAAGTGCTTTCATAAATTCTCTGGGTATCCACCATTAACTGTACATTATGTTGTCTAAGGAATTTATTAGTTAATGTGTTAATCATGCCTTTTCAACCACTAATCCTCTGTCAAGAGTCATTAACACTATTAGAAATCAAATATGGTGATCAAGCATAGAAAATTGTGATAGAAACACGATAACATATCAGGGAGATTGAGACAAATTATGATAATCAATGTAAAATTATAATACAACGATTCCCCGGGCTACTCCCAGTTCTAAGGACAATGGGGATTAGCCCCGCATGTTCATCTTAATGATACACATGGAGAAGAAAGGGGAAAACATGGGGAAACGAATGAGAATATCATGTAACTCCTGAAACAGAGAAGATTCAGGTGATCCTCGATGTGTGACGTCCGTTTTGCAGCCTTCCAGCAGTAGAAATGCCTGTCTACGGCTCTGGAATTGTCCGGGGCATAGCTCTGGGCTCCGTTCTTCGCTCTCCTTCCTTCGGGACTTGTGCGGATGAGTGCAACATGATACTTCGGTCAGGGTCATCTTTTCTTAGGTATAGGTATGACTTACGATCGCCAAATGATCGCGGCCGCTCGGTTGTGGCAATTCTGGGTGCAATCTTGATCTGACGGCATCGATACCATCGACAGGGTGTCAATGGTATCGACACCTTAGGATGCACTTCCATCTCTAAAAATTGGGATCAACCTGGATACTTTTTGATACTATCGACTAGATCGTCGATAGTATCGATGGGTCGACTTTTTCTCTACTGAGCTGATCTCGAGACCATTGACAGTTTGGTTGATGATATCGACCTGGATGCTTTCCCTCTCGATTGGTTACTGTTGCCATGTCGATAGTATCGATGGACCTTTCGATGGTATCGACAGGTTCTGGAATACAAAGTACTTGAAATAGAGAGAAAAACACAAGTCAATCAATGGAGTTTCGTAATTCATTCAAAATAGGATAAAATAAGATAAATTTGATGCATATAATGATTATAGGCTAAATGAAATGAATCATGTCATTATAGTCACCAAAATGACAATTAAACGCATAAAACAAGTATAAAATGAGCCTATAAATGCCACTCAAAAACCCTGCGTCAAACTCCCCTAAGCTTGAATCTTGCTCATCCTCAAGCACAAAACTGTAAAATCTGATTGAGAGGGTCAACTAAAGAACATAATCACATAAATGATATCTCAGTATGATTCCCACCTGTAAAACACATACTGGCCTTTATCAACCACGGAACGATAACTACCCTTTAGGCGACGATAATCATTCATGAGAGATGTCTGCCCCAAAATCATTGAACACTATCAAATAAGGCAGTTATTATAATAAAATCCACCGGTTCAGGCTTGGTGCATCTTGTGATCTCCTATCTACGTTGCTCATTTTCTCTAACTACAATCTAAATGGAAGCAACTCTCATGATGTACATGAATGAGGAGAAAATCATAGGTAGCCTATCACTTAGAGCAACAGGTGGATGGAATGTGTGGCCATGGAAGAAATGAAAGCATAGTATAGTCGATCATGTGGAAAATAAAAATGACCTATCATGATGCGAATGCAGATGAAAATGTCCTAATGCTACATTTTTGGTGGAATGGTGCATGCACTATCATCCGTCTCAAGGTGAGATGGAATATCTAAGAAAGCTACACCATGTGCTTGTTCTTCCTACTATGTGTGTGAGAACATGTTCCTTTCTCCCTCTTATTCATACCTACTTCTCCATCTTGTTGTTTTTTTTTCTCTCTTTTTTTTCAAACCCCCATTTTCATAAATGGCAAGGGATTATTTGTTGGGCTTCCTTTTTTACATAACTTGTACATTTGATGCATTCTATTCAGAGGGTATGGAACAAGTTTACCACCTATAATGTTTTCAGAAGAACATAAAACACATGACGTACTGTATGCTCAAAACATGTGAATGCAACTACATGACATGAACCTAAGGATAATGTGCATGTATAACTACTCTCTACTTTTTTTATGCAAAACTATGTAACAAAAGCTATACTGCACTACCTATCTACATGGAATGCAATCAAAAGTGAAAGACAGTAATGTGCTCCCAATTCTTATGGTGGAGTATGAATGAAATTGCGTTGGATCATATCACAAGACTAATTGACAGAACCTTCAGAAAGAATTATATGTCCCTTCTTACTGATTTCCGTACCAATTAATCAAGGGATTTATCTCCCTCACTTCAAATTAAAGTTATGCTAAAGTTTGGTTGGTTTAGGCTCAACATCCATATCAGTCCTCTTAACATGAGCCATAAAGATACACAATCATGTTCATATGTGTTACGACCCCACCTCCCGATAACACCCAATTAAGGGAGACTGAGAGGTCGAAGTCACACCCATAACTTCCAGATCAAAGGTTCGACAATTAACCAAGAATAATTATCAAATTTTAACCTACTATACTGAACAGCTGTAAGAAAAAAAAATTTGCATACCTTTTTGAAAACTTGGATCTCTAAACTTCCATCCACTTAAGGATTCTACTCTAACTAATCCTCCTGGTATTTAACTTCATGTATTTCACAATATGACGATTTACTATTTGTCCTTTTGGCTTGTACCTAAAACACCGACAAACAAAATTTCGGTCAGCCGAAGCTGGTATGTGGGGGAAACAATAATTATGTAAATACGTTAACAATGTAATCATTCAGTTAATCATTTAACAATCCAGATTACATTTTAGATATAACTCCACGATCCAAGAGTACCCTATCCTCTAGGTTGTCCCCATTAAACCCCTCGTGATCCACCTATAAGTGAACCAATTTCTAGGGTTGAGTCACATGGCACTACTCGTAAGTAGCCCACTCCTTAACTCATGGCAGGCTAATGAGTCTCATGGCACTACACGTAGGTAGCCCAGTTTCTAACTCTCGGTAACCTAGACCTTGCTCTAGGATTACCCCTTTTTTTATTAGCCTTTTCAAACCAATAGAGGTGGATCCAGATCTAGTCATTTATATACGCACATTTATAGTGATAATCATAGTCACTTTATAGTTGCATGAAATAAATAAACATCCAACAGTTATTTTCAAGCAACCAATTAAAACTTCGAGAATTGCCGTGAAACTAGAGTGAGTATTCATAAGAGTAACCACATACCTATTTTGATGAGTCATGCAGATTACTCAACATATACTTCATGTATATACAATCAAGCCAATCAACAGATCCAAGCAAGTAATTCAATCATCACATAATTCCTGAAAAGAATATGTACTTTATTTATTACACACTTTATCAAGAATCTACTTTATTGACTTGGATTCACTTTCTAGGGTTTCTAATCCACTTATGGTTTCATTAATATTCATTAGGGTTTCTTAGATCAATTTCTCAAACTTTATCCCTTTTAGGTTAACAAACCCTAAAATACTCTTTTCTACTTACATGAACCTTAATTGTTGAACTACCCATGTTAATAGTCTTTTATACCCAAATTGACTTAGGATCATTAAATCCCTATTTATTCATGGATTTGAACAATTAAAACAATTAAAATACATATTCATCTAAATTAGGGTTTTCAAGCTCATTAATGCATAATCATGCACGAAACCCTAAATTAAGCCAATTATATGAAAATATCATCTTTTTGGATCCTACTTTCACTTTTATTAACAACAAGTTAATATCATCTTGAATTATCCAAATAACTTCATTAAGTCCATCTATCATCAAATCTAAGGGTTTTTCCTTAATTAAATCATTAAAGATGATAATTTTATGTCCTTTTCAAATTCAAGCACATTTACGCACAAAAACTCTAAATTAGAATAATCATGTGCAAAGTTCTTCCTTTTTGAACATAATGTACCTTTTTGCATTTAACAGGTTAACATCAACTCTAATGATCCACTAAACCCTATTAAACACTTTATTCATTTCAAAAATAGGGTTTCTTAATCTTTAATTCATTAAAGGTGATAATTTACAGTACATTTCGAACTATGATCAGATTCAGGATATAATACTATTTTTATTGGATTCCTCTCGTTCTCCTGATCAAAATTCATATATTACTTGTCCTAATCGGAGCTACCGTTAATTAGATATGAATTTCACAAGGTTTCACTTACTTGAACCAATCAGAAGTTGCCACGTCATCTTTGTCAATGCAACGTTGAATTGGAAACATAATTAAATGATGTATCTGCCCCTGCATAAGTTACTGGTGCTTCATACCCCGGAGGGGTAGAACGGTCCAAAGTGACCCTCGTCATCTTCATCCTCGCGCAGCCAAGCTGCGCTGCCCTAGCCGACCTTGTGCGGCTACTCCTTCGCACCTGGGCCCTCGACGGCCTTCGGGGACAGTCCCCTCCCTCCGCCATGCCCCCTCGTAGGTGGGCCACCCTGGGTTCGGCCGCAATAGATGGGAGTGGGCTCTACAACCCCGCGGTTTACTGCCTAGCTGCAGCCGTGCTGCAGGTGTGCTGCAGGCGTTCGGGTGAAGTCCGACGCTCCAAGACGTTCACAGATCACCCACTGACCATCAGGGTTCATCAAGCTTTCTTCAAAATGGTTCCATGTTTCTCCGTTGCTCCAGAGAACTCACCACCCGTGGTTCAGGGTTAGCACGAAAGGAAGAAGGAGAAGAGATTAGAGAAACGTGGGACTCTCCTTCCCCTCAAACCAGACCTCTTACCCCTTTTATAGGGGAGAGAAACGAAGCCATATGTTGGCTATACATGAACGAAAGAATCCCTTTCCATGTAGGAAAACAATTCCTTCAATGAGAAGTATATTCTCACTCTTTCTTTTATCCTTTGGATATTATCTATTATTTGGATATTCGAAATTCCTCTCTTATTTTCTTTGTGCTTGCCCTTTTTATTCATTGGCCACGAATTTCTATTCTCTTTTATTAAAAAAAACACTTCCTTTCTATCCTTATCACAAAATCCATTAATAATGTATCACATTATCCTCTTATTTTGCAATTATGGTATTTTCTCTTTCTTTCCTCTTTATTGGGACTCCTTGGATCCCAAGACACTCCATTATTTCGAAATTCTTTTTATTGGATACTTATTATCATTCTAGATGCATCTTTATGCATTATTTCACATTATCTTGTTTATTTCTCATTAAAATATCTCTTTTTGAGGATTTCTTTTTATTTCTCTTTTATTTTCCTCGTTGGCATTCCTTTTAATATTAGCAACCTCATGGATACGAAATTTCACCAAGAAATCTCATTTGTGCCTCTTTTCACTTATTTTCCACATTTTCTCATTTTTTTCAATTTATTTCTTAATAAAGAAATACTTAATTAATCTTTTCTTTTATTATTTCTTTCTTTTTGCAACCTTAGACTCCTTGGTACCCAAGGAACCCAAGAGGCACGAAATCCTCTTTGGATTTGCCTTCTAGAGGTTTCTACATATTTCTTTTCTTAAAAAAAATCAATTATCCATTTAATAATTGAATTTCCTTGTTATTTAGGCCCAATAGCCAATAAAGCCCACAACACAAACATCAAGGCTATTGTAAACGAAATCCATTTATTTGAAGCAAATTATATCATTATTTGTTCAAATATCTTTAATATGAGAAATTACATTTCTCACCAAATGAACCCAAAATTTGGGATTGTAACATCCTTCCCCTCTTATAGGAATTTTGTCCTCAAAATTTTATCAAGCAAACAAACAATTCAACATAAGACTTTTCCATGTCCATCATTGGCCCCTATGTGGCTTTACCGTACTCATGGTGCTTCCACAGAACCTTTATCATCACATATTCTTTTCTCTGAGTTCTTTCATCCCGACGTCTATAAACTGCACAGGTGACTCAGGCCATGTCAGCCTCCCTTGGGGCTCACTAGGTTCATTGCTCAGCACATGGTCGGGGTACCTCACATAGTGCTCTAAATCAGACACATGGAACTCATCACACATTACTTTATCCTGAGGAAAGGGGTAAGGTCAAACCATGTCAAAAGAACCCATGCATCGGGGACTCAACTCTCTTAGTTATAACTTAGAGGGGTCAGATTTTCATGTCACATATTCTCCCACAGTGGACTGCATGTCAGTCTACTTTGCATCTGCTCATGACTTTCATCATCTCTAGGCTCCTTTCAGCCATTACATGATCAAAGCGACTTCATCTACACACACTGTGGTCCTTTTCTAACCATCATGTGGTCCTTTCACCAACATCACCTTACTGAAGTGGTGACCGACAATACTCTTTCTTTCATATGTCATCTAGGTAAGGCGATCTACCATATCCCATATTGCATCTCGACCTTCCTTGGTCTAAGGGAGACCTATCACAACATCCATAGTAATGAACTCCCATTCCCTCTCAGGGACTCTTTTGTCCTCTATATCGATACGATGGGTTACTGGGGTTCGTCCTTTACCTCCTGGCTTGCATGGCCATATACCACATGCAACTTCATCTTAGGTATCCAAAGTATTACCGTCACTTATAATCTTCGTAGTATGGTGTATGGTGATCTTAAAATCATGATCTCCTGTATGTCATGATTCCTCAAGATCGATTCCTCAAAAACCCTAAACTACTCTAGTCGGAGTTTCATCACCTTCTTTTCCAAAGAAGTGCATATGAGGTTCTACCACCATCCTTTCATTGCATCAAGGACCAGACTGGCTAACCAAACAACCCTTAACTTTTCAACGAATCTTGTTACATCTGAGTGTTATCCAAACACCTCTCCTTTTCAAACTTAGGGTTAGCTAAACAACCTCTTCTAACTTCTAGTCAAACAAGTCAGATGTATCTCAACCAGAGCATCCATTACCACTTCACATCCTTAGGTATTAGGTAACATTGAAGACATACACTTCCATGTATTTCACTTATCATCTCACCTCAAACTCTATGTCTATCTTCATTAAGAACACTCTCTGATTTCATCATCATGGTGATCAAACTCAACCTGGTATAACTTGTAAGTTCCACATAGATCATGATAAAAACATCCTCATAAGGTGACTACCTCATTCTTCTTAGTGTTTGCAAACCATCCATGTATCATTCACTTTACCAGGGTAGGTTATCTTCTCTATCCCCATTTCTCGTGGCAACATTCCAACCTACATCATCTCTTATCCTTGGTGTATGGTATGCGTAATGTCCTATCTCTCACTCCCATAACAAGAGGAAATAAGCATTTGGCGGCCGTCCAAATACAAAGTTATTCCTGTTCCATGAGTAGAGATGGCACATCCCACCTTGCCAATACACCTTTACATCTAAGTTGCAACATGCCACATATGTCTCCACGTCACAGACATCATGATATCAAACTAGTCTTAAACCTACGGAGGTTTATATCCTTGGTCATCTCCTCTAGGTCTATAGGGTACCGGCTCTTTTGGGGTCATCCCTCTTCCCTCATGCATCAAGAGAGTGCCCTACTCATCTGCCCTTTGGGTCCCATGAGTTCATGAAGGTGATCAATCTCCTAACCCATGGCCCTCAGATAATGATAGTTGTTACCTCTCGACCCTATGGTCATGTGCAACTGGGAAATTAGGCAACTCCTACTTTCATCGATCTTATCCCTACCTGACCCTAGGATAGACCTAGGATTTTCCATTATAGTACATGTTCACTTAGAACCTTACCCAAGTCTTCATCATCTCTCTTTCTCCATTTCTGGGCTAGCTTTCATCCTTTCATTGGGATCATGGCAACCTGCCTACCTTGGTCAAGCCCCATACCGGTTACCCCCATGGTAACACATTCATATGCAATTAGAGATGGATATCTATGGGTCTACAGGTTCATTCTCATACCATGTACTTTTCACTTAGCTTCTCAAGATCCTATGAGACCTCTTTAGGTTACCTTAAACCAAAAAAACTGATATACACCCTACCAAAGGGGTCCCTCACCCAGGATGGGAGGAAAACTATCTCTTGACACCATGGTCACAAAATCTCTTAGGTCTAGGATTTACATCCACATGAGCCTACTTAACCCTAGCAAGCTATTAAGGCACAAGCATATCACCTACTGTACCATGCTAGGTCATACTTATCCTCTTACCTCCATGCTGGATCAAGATCATACCTTTCTTTATCATCAACCTAGTTGTGAGGGGTTCGTCAAACATACCTTAAACTTAAGGGGCTTCCCTTTTCCTCTATACATGAGGAGTACCATGCTCGCTTATACAGGAACTCAACTCTCATCATGAGCATTAGGTACACCACTTCCCCTCTTAGGCCTAGGAACCCTAGGTTTACTTGTAGGTGTCCAACTGCATGCTCTATCTCTTAACTACGAACCAAGCATGCAAAAAGGCATGACATGCACTTCCTGTCATCCTTCAACTCAAGCAAACCTTAGAGTTGGGTCCTCCTTAAGGACAACCAAGAAGGTACAAGGCCTCGTAACATGTTTACTAAACCTTTCTAGGTCTAAGGAACTCTTCTTCCTACCTCAGAAGGTAAACACCTATACCGTAGGCACATAGGTACCAGGATCTTCATCTTCCCTCTAGGGTTTCGGTCCGTCCCATGGAAACCAAGACATCATCAACCTCTAGGGATCAAGGATGTGGTGACCACTATATCCACTTAGGTCGCATCATCCTCAACTCCTGACTTCTCCTCGTATCCCGGAGTCTAGGATTCCAACCTTGTTGTTGGGTTTCCTGCTCTCTCTTTTTAGAGCTAACCCTACAACCAACCTCACCATTAGAGGTCCTATCTTCGTGAAGGGTCAACCTCAAAAGCATGCCCCTACCTGGATGAAGCCTATGTTCAACTTATGTTTTTCTCAAGGTTATCCATAGTTCTTTATGCTTATTTCATAAGCTATCCATCAAGCTCTCCTGGCCAGGGTTTCAACCCTTTGTTCACACTACTCACGTACCCTGGGTGCATGATAAGCCATAAGCCCATAGGGTTTCTAAGGTCCTTCACTAACATCATCATCTAAGGAGCTATCCTTTACCCTAACATGCACGACCCTTCCCAGGGTTGGGTTGCCAAAGGTGCTAGGTCACCCATGGATCATATGGCATCCCAAAGGCATGACCTTTCAAACACCTAGTCTAACTCATCTCTCTCTTCACTTAGGGTTAGGGTTAGCATCATCCTTAGAGGATGTGCCAGGTCTCTACTTGCAATGGAGATCTCTATCTCCAAGACTAACTTATCCTCCTGACAAGAAGGTCTAGCCTCAGGTCTCTTCTGAGGACATGACAACTTATGTCATACGGCCTAAGTATGTATCTATTCTTTAATTTGCACTTAATCGATTAAGCTTATGTCCATGACATCTTATTTACATGCTTTTCATTTAATTTGGTGGAGGATCCCTTAAACCTTATTAACCTTACCCATACCTCAAGAGGGTGACGAGAAGAAAGAAAACCCTAATCCTTTAGGTCCTTATTAGAATTTTCATGATGAGAAGGGATGAATAAGATGAGAAAGTCCTAAAGGTATCTTATTTCGATTCATACCCTAAGACTTTGGCCAGGAAGTCACACGGATACGGGAGTCCTTGTATTCTGACTAGAGGTGCGGATGAAAATATTTCCAGCCCCCGGTCATGATCCTTTTCTAGACACCTCCGTCTTTTGGATAATCCCTTAATAACTCCCTTGGGTTCTATGGAGTTTGTAAAATTTAATAATTATTAATGGTTAAGTGAGGAACCTATGCTCTGATACCAAATGTTATGACCCCACCTCCCGATAACCCCCAATTAAGGGAGACCGAGAGGTCGAAGCCGCACCCATAACTTCTGGATCAAAGGTTCAACAATTAACCAAGAATAATTATCAAATTTTAACCTACTATACTGAACAGCTGTAAGAAAATAAAATTTTGCATACCTTTTTGAAAACTTGGATCTCTAAACTTCCATCCACTTAAGGATTCTACTCTAACTAATCCTCCTGGTATTTAACATCATGTATTTCATAATATGATGATTTACTGTTTGTCCTTTTGGCTTGTACCTAAAATGCCGACAAACAAAATGTCGGTCAGTCGAAGCTGGTATGTGGGGGAAACAATAATTATGTAAATATGTTAACAATGTAATCATTCAGTTAATCATTTAACAACCAAGATTACATTTTATATATAACTCCGCGATCTAAGAGTACCCTATCCTCTAGGTTGTCCCCATTAAACCCCTCGTGATCCACCTATAAGTGAACCAATTTCTAGGGTTGAGTCACATGGCACTACTCGTAAGTAGCCCACTCCTTAACTCATGGCAGGCTAATGAGTCTCATGGCACTACACGTAGGTAGCCCAGTTTCTAACTCTCGGTAACCTAGACCTTGCTCTAGGATTACCCCTTTTTTTCTTAGCCTTTTCAAACCAATAGAGGTGGATCCGGATCTAGTCAGTTATATATGCACATTTATAGTGATAATCATAGTCACTTTATAGTTGCATGAAATAAATAAACATCCAACAGTTATTTTCAAGCAACCGATTAAAACTTCGGGAATCACCGTGAAACTAGAGCGAGTATTCATAAGCGTAACCACATACCTGTTTTATGAGTCATGCAGATTATTCAACATATATTTCATGTATATACAATCAAGCCAATCAACAGATCCAAGCAAGTAATTCAATCATCACATAATTCCTGAAAAGAATATGTACTTTATTTATTACACACTTTATCAAGAATCTACTTTATTGACTTGGATTCACTTTCTAGGGTTTCTAATCCGCATTAAGGTTTCATTAATATTCATTAGGGTTTCTTAGATCAATTTCTCAAACTTTATCCCTTTTAGGTTAACAAACCCTAAAATACTCTTTTCTACTTACATGAACCTTAATTGCTCAACTATCCATGTTAATAGTCTTTTATACCCAAATTGACTTAGGATCATTATATCCCTATTTATTCATGGATTTGAACAATTAAAACAATTAAAAGACATATTCATCTAAATTAGGGTTTTCAAGCTCATTAATGCATAATCATGCACAAAACCCTAAATTAAGCCAATTATATAAAAAGATCATCTTTTTGGATCCTACTTTCACTTTTATTAACAACAAGTTAATATCAGCTTGAATTATCCAAATAACGTCATTAAGTCCATCTATCATCAAATCTAAGGGTTTTTCCTTAATTAAATCATTAAAGATGATAATTTTACGTCCTTTTGAAATTCAAGCACATTTACGCACATAAACTCTAAATTAGACTAATCATGTGCAAAGTTCTTCCTTTTAGAACATAATGTACCTTTTTGCATTTAACAGGTTAACATCAACTCTAATGATCCACTAAACCCTATTAAACACTTTATTCATTTCAAAAATAGGGTTTCTTAATCTTTAATTCGTTAAAGGTGATAATTTACACTACATTTAGAACTATGATCAGATTCAGGCTATAAAACTATTTTAATTGGATTCCTCTCGTTCTCCTGATAAAAATTCATGTATTACTTGTCCTAATCGGAGCTACCGTTAATTAGATATGAATTTCGCAAGGTTTCACTTACTTGAACCAATCAGAAGCTGCCACATCATCTTTCTCAATGCAACGTTGAATTGGAAACATAATTAAATGACGTATTTGCCCCTGCATAAGTTACTAGTGCTTCATACCCCGGAGGGGTAGAACGGTGTTCATTAAGGTTTCTTCAAAATGGTTCCACGTTTCTCCGTTGCTCTAGAGAACTCACCACCCGTGGTTTAGGGTTAGCACGGAAGGAAGAAGGAGTAGAAATTAGAGAAACGTGGGGCTCTCCTTCCCCTCAAACCAGAGCTCTTACCCCTTTTATAGGGGAGAGAAACGAAGCCATAGGTTGGATATACATGAACCAAAGAATCCCTTTCCATGTAGGAAAACAACTCCTTCAATGAGAAGTATATTCTCACTCTTTCTTTTATCCTTTGGATATTATCTATTATTTGGATATTTGAAATTCCTCTCTTATTTTCTTTGTGCTTGCCCTTTTTATTCATTGGCCACGAATTTCTATTCTTTTTTATTAAAAAAACACTTCCTTTCTATCCTTATCACAAAATCCATTAATAATGTATCACATTATCCTCTTATTTTGCAATTATGGTATTTTCTCTTTCTTTCCTCTTTATTGGGACTCCTTGGATCCCATGACGCTCCATTATTTCGAAATTCTTTTTATTGGATACTTATTATCATTCTAGATGCATCTTTATGCATTATTTCACATTATCTTGTTTATTTCTCATTAAAATATCTCTTTTTGAGGATTTCTTTTTATTTCTCTTTTATTTTCCTCGTTGGCATTCCTTTTAATATTAGCAACCTCATGGATACAAAATTTCACCAAGAAATCTCATTTGTGCCTCTTTTCACTTATTTTCCACATTTTCTCATTGTTTTCAATTTATTTCTTAATAAAGAAATACTTAATTAATCTTTTCTTTTCTTATTGCTTTCTTTTTGCAACCTTAGACTCCTTGGTACCCAAGGAACCCAAGAGGCACGAAATCCTCTTTGGATTTTCCTTCTAGAGGTTTCTACATATTTCTTTTCTTAAAAAAAATCAATTATCCGTTTACTAATTGAATTTCCTTGTTATTTGGGCCCAATAGCCAATAAAGCCCACAACACAAACATCAAGGCTATTGTAAACAAAATCCATTTATTTGAAGCAAATTATATCATTATTTGTTCAAGTATCTTTAATATGAGAAATTACATTTCTCACCAAATGAACCCAAAATTTGGGGTTGTAACAATATGTTTTCAAGTTGACCTACCCAATGAGTTTCACAAGTGATGTCCTCAAGTTCTCACTAGACAAGCTTACAATTTCTGAAAGATTTTTCATTAAAATTCATTCTCTCACAAACCCCCAAGTAAAAACATCAAGATGACATGCAATTACATTAGACTCCACTGATTACACTAGATAGATAGTGGATCCTAGAAAATAGTGAATCTAGTAATTAATAAAAGTAAAATAAAGAAAGATGAAAATTGCAACAACAAACAAAAGATGAAATAAAATAAATAGAAACTAGATAGATGTTGTTCCAGCACCCCCCCCTAAGATTGAACTCAACTATGGCCTAATAGTCAAAATCTAGACTTAAGAGGTGGAACAATGATACCCCTTTACTGCTCTGGTGGTGGGTGTGGTGGGTACAGGTGACCATTGGGATCCCAAGTAGGATAGTGCCCCTGGAATGACATGTCAGATGGGGGCATCAGTGGTGGTTGTGGGTATCCTCCAAAATAATTCTGGCTCCAATATTGGTTGTAAAACAGTTCTTGTTGCATCTCCATCCTATGCAACCTCTTGTGGATGTTTTCTTGGTTGGTGAAGAGTAGGCGCTCATTCTCGTAGATGGCTTGTTGATTCTCAAAAAGCATATTCTTCGTCTCCTGAATACTTGCAAAAGACGTAGTATCCTGATGTTGCGTCTACTGAATGTCCTGGAGCATGGTGTACATGCTCTGCATCGAATAGACATCCTCTCCACCTTGAGAGGGATGTGGTGGCGGCGGTTGGAAAGTGGATGAGGCACCAAAGTGTCGTGGTTGCTTTTGTGGAGCAACTCATCATCGAAGAGGAATGGTAGCTTCCACCTCAACTTTTTCATCATTGTCGCCTTCTGGTACTTCTACTTCAGCTTGTTGTTGTTCTTCATCTGGATCAATATCAATGATGGGCCACCTGTAAGCTTATCCAGGCCAGAGGTTGAATGCAGGGTCAGACAGTTCCCTCCTTTGAAAAACACCTCCCATGTGGCAAGTGGCATAGATAGTGCCATGGTGGACTTCGAGGAGGCCCGCATTCACAAAGTGGCTCAGATTGAGTGTATTCTTGCATTCCAGCTTGGGTAGCCCTGACAGATCCAGGATAAGGTACATGGCGGTCGGAGTGATTAGACCCACAAAATAAATTGGGGCCCTGCGATATGTGTTCTGCTTGACTGCCATGACGGGTGTGAGGAAGAAAGCTCCAAAGTTGATATGTTTCCTCTCCAACAGACTATAGAGGAAGAACAGATATGTCTCCTGAAATTTGCTTTGAGACAGTTTAGATCTTGCAAAGAAGGTGTTGGATAAAATCTGGAGCAAAACCTTCACAAATGGATGCTCAAAATCAGATATAGAGGCATGGTGCCAGCTGATCGAGTACCCCTCCGGTATAGTAACTAATGCAGAATACATGGTGTCGTAGTCTGCATTCGGCGGTGGCTAGCACATGTCTCTATGCCCATGAGACCACCCATATATCCCATTGAACTCACGAAGAGTCATTGTATAATCCTTGTTGAAGAGGCGGAAAGAAACTCACCCTTCTTTCCATTCAGTCTGTGCTGGTATAAGCTCGTTGGGGATGACACAGATATCTAGAGACGCCATAAACTCTATGACAATCTCCTTGTAAGTTGGCCACCCGCTGAAAAATGGATGACCTTCTTCGTGGTCACGGCATAACATTGGGGACTCGCTCAATTGCCCCTGAAGCACATAGGCCATGTTGGCCTCAAATCCTGGGTCCTTGATTAATTTCCGGTCTCCATACCGTGTAGGTTTGATGGAGCGCTTCCACAACTCTTCGTACACCTTTTTGATCTCAGGTGATGGGTGGACTAGCCTCAGGTGAGAGACTAGTCCTTGTGACGGGGTAGGTAGGGTAGATGGGATAGCCCTAGATGAGGAAGCGCCAGATCTCACCATTGTTGCACGGTCAATGGGTGAGAGAGAAAGAGATTGAGAAAAGAGCTCGGAGAAGATGGTCGGGGAAGATCGGAGAAAACAGAGATTCGTGAAGTCGATGGAGACACTCAGAGAAGATCGTTGGTGAAGATCACTATAGCTCATGGGTGCTTGGAGAAGATAGGGCTCGAAGATGGAAGATATGCACTTAAGGTGTGAGTTGGATTGAAGAAATACATCCCTTTTTATAAGGGTCGGTCGCCGCTACTGTTGGCACATCAATACCATCGTTGGGCCGTCGATAGTATCAATGGCTGGCAGAATCTGTGGCTCACTGCTATCGATGACTCTCGTTGGCTAGATGGATGGGGTCGGGATCGCTGAAGTGTCGATGGTAGCGACGGGGTGTCGATACCATCGACAGTGCCTACGGATCGACATTGTAGACCGCTCGATGAAGACACACAGATCGCTGACTTGGACCATCGATAGCATCAACAGTATGTCGATAGTATTGACACCTGTGTATATCTTTGATCCTCGCAAGGTGGTGGCGCTAGTATCACGTTGTTGGCGTGTCGATACCATCGACCAGGGTGTCGATAGTATCGACATTACTGAGACAAACCATTTTGAAAATCTCCAGACATCTCACGACCATCGACGGAATGGTCGATACTATCGACCTTCTCCAGTCTCGATCCTATTTTTCTCTGTTCCAATGTCAATATTATTGACGAGGCCATCGATACTATCGATGGAATGAAATTTATAGAGAAGCTTCATTGTTCTAAACTCAATACCAGCAACACATGTGTCGATGGTATCGACATCATTCCAATCATGAACACTCAACAAACACATCCGGGTATCCTTTTTATTAACATAGTACAAACTTAATGAACATGATTTAGGAAAATGAAAAATAAAGAACTTAAACATGTAATCTACCAAGGTTTAGGTGGCGTTGGGGCTGAATCACAAGTTTAGCTCCTTCAACAAGTCAGATCTTGTATTGGCATAGAGTAGGGGAGAACCCCTTGATGTCAGAGACTAACCACCCGAAAGCACCACGGTGGTTCTTCAACACGACCATCAATTGTTATTCTTCAATGACACTTAGATATGCCGAGATAATGACCAGTAGCTTTTCATCCACTACTAAGAATGCATACTTCAAATGAGGGGGTAATGGCTTTAGCTCCAACTCCAGCGGATCCACCAACAAAGGATGTAATGGGGGTAGCAGTGGTCCCAAATCTTCTAATTGCCTAGAATAGTAGTAGGGCAAAACTTTAAGCATCTTCATGCATTCCTGTAGTGATGTGCTCCTCATCCAGTCATCAATAATATTTAACATGCAAGCTTCAATAGGCAATTGAGGATAAGATTCTTGCATTGAGATCTCCACATCATTATCCTCACTGGACAAACAAACTTCTTCGTCTTCATCATTTGGATATCCCACTTCCTTAAAAAGAGAAACTACCTTGGTTTGCTACATGATATCCACAACAAGTGTCCCCCTGTCTATCTTGGTCATGACATGCACCATGTTGAGAAAAGGTTTCCCTAGACAAATGGAAACATTGTGCTCAAAGTTTCTGACTTTATTACATTGTCCTTGCTTTTGCAATGATTTTGGGTTAGTTGGCATTTTTATTTCAAACATGTCATTAGTTATGCCCATGGTTAGATAGCCTCTACCCATTTCTAGGATCATGTCAGATGTAGCCTGGAAGGGTCTTCCTAGAAGAAGCTCGTTCCCTTGCTCATCTTGCATCTCCATCACGATGAAATCTGCCGAAAAAACAAAACTGTTCACCTTTACTAGAACATCCTCGCAAATCCCATAAGGCCTTACAATTGAATTATCTGCAAGTTGGATCGTCATGTTTCTCCTCAGGGATTCTTTAAGACCAAGCTTCTTTAAGGTGGAGAGAGGCATCAAGTTGATGCTCTCTCCTGAGTCACAAAAGGCCTCTCCAAATCTCATCTTTCCAATTTAGCAAGCGATATTGAAACACATGGGGTCATGTTTCTTAGGTGGCAATGTCCCTAGAATGAATGCGCTCACATGTTCTTTGTGCACCACCACATCCATATCTGGAATCTTCCTCTTCTTGGTAATAATGTCCTTCAAAAACTTACCATTAGAAGGCATCTGCTCAATTGCGTCAAGTAGTGGGATAATGACAGATAGTTTTCTAAAACTATCCAAGAACTTATTAAATTGTTGATCCACCTTCTTTGCTTTAAGGCTGTTCGGATAGGGAACCGAGACTGTCTATTCTCTCTGGTGTGGAAGCACATATGGCATCCTCTTCTCTGCATCTTTCTCTGCAATGGGCTCCTCTGCAACGATCTATGCACTGTCCTTGGTAGTTTCTATGACTTTGGCTTCCTCTACGACCTCACCTGTAACATTTGGCGTTGATTTGTTTGGTTCATTGGCCTTAGAGTTTAAAATTTTCTTTCTACTCCTCATCAAGATAGCCTTGGCTTGATGGTTCTTTCCGAGAACATCAATATTTCCTGGAAAACCCTACTGTGTCGGCTTCTTTAAACTTGCAATTTCAACTGCCATCTGTGCTAAGGACGTCTCAAGCGTCCTCATCTTTGCTCCATGGTATTTTAGAGTCTAACCAAATTGGTTTATAAATTCCCCTTATTTCTTAATTTGATTTCCGAATGTGCTTATCAACTCTTGATTTTTCTTTATTACTTGATTTAGGAACTCATTGCTCTTGTCCTCTGCACTTGGTTATAGCTTCTGATCCGGATCCTACAGAAAAATGTTGGGATCCTTCAATGAGAATTTCTTGTCTTTCCCCCATGAATAGTCATTGTTCCTGTAGCCCTGTTGTTGGCGCATGAACTTAGCATGTGCCTCCTCATCAGATCCTTCATTATCTTTTGCTAGATGTCTCTTTGCTTTCAAGTCCATCTTCTCATTGAATTCTTTAATGGCCTTTGCATCCCCTGCAACCTTGGCCTATTCTGGTGCATCTCTTTCACCCCAAGACTGCTTCTTAGACATATTCTTTAAAATCTCTCGACACTTGGAACCTTTGTTGTTTAGAAATAACCTTGTTCCAGCTGAGTCTAGATTTCTCCTATCATGTTTGTCAAGATCAAAATAAAAAATCTTCACTTGGGTTTCTAAACCCAACCCATGATGTGGACATTTCCGCAGTATGATATTAAATCGCTCTCATGTCTCTGAGTATGTCTCACCGACTTGTTGTTTGAAGTTGTGTATCCTCCTCATGAGATCATTTGTCTTTTCGGGAAGAAAATACCTCTCAAACAACACTTCAATCATCATGTCCCATGATTCAACACATTCATCATCCAGATTGTAGAGTCACTCCCTTGCATTTCCTATTAGAGATGATGGAAATAATTTCAGATAAATGGCTTCCTGTGGAAACCGGTCCACCTTCACCATGTCATAGTTCTCCACAAACGTGCTGATGTGGGCCACTGGGTCCTCATTTTTTATCCCATGGAACGCCTGCGACTTGACCAAATGAATAAGCCCTGGGTCAATCTTGTAGTTGGGTATGTTGATAGCACGTTTCTTGATTGGCCCCTTCTATGCAGAAGAAGAAGAAGAAGAAGACTTAATCTTCTCCCAAATGGTCTGTTCCTCGGCCATTATGAAAACCTCAAGTTCTTGTTCAATGTCTTCGGGTGGTGTATTTATCAGTTCGTCTTCTTCACCCGATGGTAGCATCTCAAGTATCGATGGTGCGTAGACCATACTACGCATCCTCACCATGCACTAGTAGATGAAATATGAAGAATAAAATAAGTACAGTTCTAGAGCGAATATAGAATCTGAAAGATGGACAATTAAGCTAAAAAAATTAAAATTTCTTAGAAAGTGGCCTAGAATGGCCGCTTGCAGCACTCGTAGTGCTGAAATTTGTCATTTCCCCGACAACGATGCCAAAAACTTGACATGCTTGAGTCGTGTGTTAAACGTAAGTGCATGTATCAAAGTAATATAGGCCTTGTGAGGCCCGAGTAGAAATCAGGGAAACATAAATTTCAATAGACTGCTACTAACGGGTCGCGATCAGCTAAACCGATTGGAAAAATTGATTGTTGGTTTTGAAACAAAATAAAAATAAAACAAAGGGAAAACAAAAGTGAGCAATGATTAAATGTTTAGTTTAATCAAATGGAATGAGAATCCTTAGGGTTACGGTTTCACCACAAGGTCTCGCTGCATGCAATTCTACACAACTAGCATAATTCCTGCCTTATCCCTGATTATGGCCTATAGTTAAAATTGCTTGCTTCCATAATACAATTTACTACCTAGTTATAGGTCAGTTCCACGCCAATAGTAACTAACACCCTAGATCTAATTGCATTCATAAATTCTCTGGGTATCCTCCATTAATCGTACATTACCTTGTCTAAGGAATTTATTAGTTAATGTGTTAATCGTGCCTTTTCAACCACTAATACTCTATAAAGAGTAATTAACAGTATTAGAAATCAACTATGGTGATCAAGAATAGCAAATTAAAATAGAAACATGATAACATATCAGGGAGATTGAGACAAATTATGATAATCAATGTAAAATTATCATACATCGATTCCCTGGGCTACTCCCGATCCTAAGGACAATGGGGATTAGCCCCGCATGTTCATCTCAATGATACACATGGAGAAGAAAGGGGAAAATATGGGGAAACGAATGAGAATATGATGTAACCCCTAAAACAGAGAAGATCTGGGTGATCCTCGATGCATGACGTCTGTTCTGCAACCTTCTGATAGTACAAATGCCCGTCTATGACTCTGGAATTGTCTGGGGCATAGAACTAGGCTCCGTTCATCGCTCTCCTTCCTTCGGGAGTTGTGCGGCTGAGTGCAACATGATACTTCCGTCAGGGCCATCTTTTCTTAGGTATAGGTATGACTTACGGCCGCGAAAAGATCGCGACCGCTCGATTGTGGCAATTCTGGGTGCAATCCTGACATGATGACACCAATACCATCGACGGGGTGTCGACGGTATCAATGCCTTGGGATGCACTTCCATCGCTAAAAACTGGGATCAATCTGGATGCTTTTCGATATTATCAACCAGATCGTCGATAGTATTGACGGGTCGACTTTTTCTCTACTGAGCTGATCTCGAGACCATCGACAGTTTGGTCGATGATATTGACCTGGATGCTTTCCCTCCATCTTGGTTACTGTTGCCATGTCGATAGTATCGACGGACCAATTGATGGTATCGACAGGTTCTGGAATACAAAGTACCTAAAATAGAGAGAAAAACACAAGTCAATCAATGGAGTTTCGTAATTCATTCAAAATAGGATATAATAAGATAAATTTGATGCATATAATGATTATATGATAAAGGAAATGAATCATGCCATTATAGTCACCAAAATGACAATTAAATGCCTAGAACAAGTTTAAAATTAGCCTATAAATGCGACTCAAAAACCTTGCATCAAACTCCCCTAAGCTTGAATCTTACTCATCCTCGAGCACAAAACTATAAAATCTGATTGAGAGGGTCAACTAAAGATCGTAATCACATAAATGATATCTTAGTATGATTCCCACATGCAAAACACATACCGGCCTTTACCAACCACAGAACGATAACTACCCTTTAGGTGACGATAATCATTCATGAGAGATGTCTGCCCCAAAATCACCAAACACTATTAAATAAGGCAGTTCATATAATAAAATCCTTCGGTTTAGGCTTGGAGCATCTTGTGATCTCCTATCTACGTTGCTCATTTTCTCTAACTACCATCTAAATGGAAGCAGCTCTGCTGATGTACATGAATGAGGAGAAAATCATAGGTGGCCTATCACTTAGAGCAACAGGTGGATGGAATGTGTGGCCATGGAAGAAATGGAAGCACAATACAGTCGATCGTACGAAAAACAAAAATGACCTATCATGATGCGAATGCAGATGAAAATGTCCTAATGCTACATTTTTGGCGGAATGATGCATGCACTATCATTCCGTGTCAAGGTGAGATGGAATATCTAAGAAAACTACACCATGTACTTGTTCTTCCTAATATGCGGGTGAGAACATGTTCCTTTCTCCCTCTTATTCATACCTACTTCTCCATCTTGTTGTTTTTTTTCTCTCTTTTTTTCAAACCCCCATTTTCATAAATGGCAAGGGATTATTTATTGAGCTTCCTTTTTTTACATAACTTGTACATTTGATGCATTCTATTCAGATGGTATGGAACAAGTTTACCACCTATAATGTTTTCAGAAGAACATAATACACATGACGTACTGTATGCTCAAAAGATGTGAATGCAACTACATGACATGCACCTAAGGATAATGTGCATGTATAACTACTCTCTACTTTTTTTATGCAAAACTATGCAACAAAAGCTATAATGCACTACCTATCTACATGGAAAGCAATCAAAAGTGAAAGACAGTAATGTGCTCCCAATTCTTATGGTGAAGTATGAATGAAATTGCGCTAGATCAGATCGCAAGACTAATTGACAGAACCTTCATAAAGAATTATATGTCACTCCTTACTGACTTGCGTACCAATTAATCAAGGGATTTCTCTCTCTCACTTCAAATTAAAGTCACGTTAACATTTGGTTGGTTTAGGCTCAACATCCATATCAATCCTCTTAACATGAACCATAAGGATACACAATCATGTTCATATGTTTTCAAGTTGACCTACCCAATGAGTTTCACAAGTGATGTCCTCAAGTTCACACAAGACAAGCTTACAATTTCTAAAAGATTTTTCATTAAAATCCATTCTCTCACAAACCCCCAAGTGAAAACATCGAGATGACATGCAATTACATTAGACTCCACTAATTACACTAGATAGATAGTGAATCCTAGAAAATAGTGAATCTAGCAATTAAGAAAACTAAGATAAAGAAAGTTGAAAATTGCAAAAACAAATAAAAGATGAAATAAAATAAAGAGAACCTAGATAGATGTTGTTCCAGCACTCCCCCTAAGCTTGAACTCGACTATGGCCTCATAGTCAAAATCCAGAATTAAGAGGTGGAACAACGATACCCCTTTACTACACTGGTGGTGGGTGTGGCAGGTATTGGTGGCCGCTGGGATCCCAAGTAGGATAGTGCCTCTAGAATGACATGTCAGATGGGGGCATCGGTGGTGGCTGTGGGTATCCTCCAAAATAATTCTGGCTCCAGTAATGGTGGTAAAATGGTTGTTGCTGCATCTCCATCCTATTCAACCTATTGTGGATGTTTTCTTGGTTGGAGAAGAAGAGGTGCTCATTCTCGTAGATGGCTTATTGATTCTCAAACAACCTATTCATCATCTCCTGAATACCTACAAAAGAAGCAGTATGCTGGTGCTACGTCTGTTGAATGTCCTGGAGCATGATGTACATGCTCTGCATCGAATAGACATCCTCTCCACCTTGAGAGGATTGTGGTGGAGGTGGCTTGGAAGAGGATGAGGCTCCAAAGTGTCGTGGTCACTTTTGTGGAGCATCTCGTCGTCAAAGAGGCATGGTAGCTTCCTCCTCAACTTCTTCATCATTGTCGCATTCTGGTACTTCTACTTCAGCTTGTTGTTGTTCTTCATCTGGATCAATATCAATGATGGGCCACCTGTAAGCTTGTCCAGGCCGGAGGTTGAATGCAGGGTCAGGCAGTTCCCTCCTTTGAAAAACACCTCCCACGTGGCAAGTGGCATAGACAGTGTCATGGTAGACTTTGAGGAGGCCCGTGTTCACAAAGTGGCTCAGATTGATCATATTCTTGCATTCCATCTTGGGTAGCCCTGACAAATCCAAGCCAAGGTACATGGCGATCAGAGTGATTAGACCCCCAAAATAAATTGGAGCCATGCGAGATGTGTTCCGCTTGACTGCCATGACGTGTGTGAGGAAGAAAGCTCCAAAGCTGATACATATCCTCTCCAGTAGACTATAGAGGAAGAACAGATCTTTCTCCTAAAATTTGCTTTGAGATAGTTTAAATCTTTCTAAGAAGGTGTTGGATAAAATTTGGTGCAAAACCTTCACAAATGGATGCTCAAAATCATCTATAGAGGCATGGTGACAGTTGATCGAGTACTCATCCGGTACAGTAACTAATGCCGAATACATGGCGTCGTAGTCTAGATTCGGCGGTGGCTGGCACAGGTCACTATGCCCATGAGACCACCCATAAATCCCATTGAACTCGCGAAGAGTCATTGTATAATCCTTGTTGTAGAGGCGGAAAGAAACTTGCCCTTCTTTCCATCCAGCCTGTGTCGGTACAAGTTTGTTGGGGATGACACAGATATCTAGAGACGCCATAAACTCTATGACAATCTCCTTGAAGTTGGCCACCCGTTGAAAAACGGATGAACTTTTTCATGGTCACGACATAACATTAGGGACTCCCTCAATTTCCCTTAAAACACATAGGCCATGTTGGCCTCAAATCCCAGGTCCTTGATTAATTGTCGGTCTCCATACCGGGTAGGCTCGATGGAGTGCTTCCACAACTCTTCGTACACCTTTTTGATCTCGAGTGATGGGTGGACTAGCCTCAGGAGAGAGACTAGTCCTTGTGATGGGGCAGGTAGGGCAGGTGGGATAGCCCTGGATGATGAAGTGCTAGATCTCACCATTGTTGCACGGTCAACGGGTGAGAGAGAAAGAGATTGAGAAAAGAGCTAAAAGAAGATGGTCGTGGAAGATCAGAGAAGACAGACATCCACGAAGTCGATGGAAATGCTCGGAGAAGAACATTGGTGAAGATCACTCTTGCTCCTGGGTGCTCGGAGAAGATAGGGTTCGGAGATGGAAGATATGCACTTAAGGTGTGAGTTGGATTGAAGAAATACATCCCTTTTTATAAGGGTCGGCCGCCGCTACTGTTGTCACGTCGATACCATCGATGACAGCTCTCTCTGGCTGGATGGATGGGGTCGGGATCGCTGAAGTGTCGATGGTAGCGACGGGGTGTCGATACCATCAACGGTTCCCATGGATCGACATTGTGGACTGCTCGATGAAGACGCACAGATCGCTGACTTGGAGCGTCAATAGCATTGACGGTATGTAGATAGTATCGACACATGTGTATACCTTTGATCCTCATGAGGTGGTGGCACCGGTATCACATTGTTGGCATGTTGATACCATCGACCAGGGTGTCGATAGTATCGACATTACTGAGACAAACCATTCTGAAAATCTCCAGACATCTCATGACCATCGACGGAATGGTCGATACTATCGACCTTCTCCAGTCTCGATCCTATTTTGCTATGTTCCAGTGTCAATACTATCAATGAGATCGTCGATACTATCGACAGAATGAAATTTATGCAGCTTCTTCGTTGTTCCAAACTCGATACCAGCGACACATGTGTTGATGGTATCGACATCATTCCAATCCTGCACACTCAACAAACACATCAGGGTATCCTTTTTATAAACTAAGTACAAAATTAATGAACACGATTTAGGAAAATGTAAAATAAAGAACTTAAACATGTAATCTACCAAGGTTGGGTTGCCTCCCAACAAGCACCCTTCTTTAACATCTTAGGCTAGATGCAATCATGCTCATTCTTCATCAAGTGCAATGACGTTTACCTCATGCACCTTTTTCATGAAATCCTCTCTGTAGTAGCGCTTAAGACGCTGACCATGCACCAAGAACGTCCTTTCACCATCTCTCACCATCACGGCTCCATGTGGACGCACTTCCTCCACAACAAATGGTCCACTCCATTGGGACTTCAACTTCCTGGGATGTAGCTTTAGTTGTGAATTGAATAGCAATACACTCTCGCCTTTTGAGAAGACCCTCCTTTGGGTGTGGCGATCATGTAATTGTTTTGTCTGTTCCTTGGAAATCTGGGAATTCTTGTAAGCGTTCATTCTCATCTCATCTAACTCATTGAGCTTGAGCAACCTTCGCTTCTCATCATCATCAATGTTCACATTTAACTTCCTAAGTGCCCAATGTGCCTTATGCTCTAGCTCCACCGGCAAGTGGCACACACGCTCGTAAGCCAACCTAAACAGCGCAGTGCCTATAGGAGTCTTAAAAGCGGTCCGATACACCCAAAGTGCATCCGGTAGGAGCATGCTCCAGTTCTTCCTTGATGCCGTTCTAGAATTTTCTTTATCTCCTTATTGGACCGGTAGGAGCATGCCTTGACCCTGTGTCTGCAGATGGTAAGGGGTGCCCACATTGTGCTTTACCCCATACTTGCTCAAAAGTGTAGCAAACTTCTTATTTTTTAAATGTGTGCCTCCATCACTGATGATCATGCGGGGCACTCCAAACCTGCAGAATATGTATTCTTTTATGAACCTACACACTACTGCAACATCATTAGTCCTACTGGGTATCACTTCTACCCATTTGAAACATAATCAATAGCAAGTAAAATATACAAATTGGAATTTGAGGACACAAAAGGTCCCATGAAATCTATACCCCACAAGTCAAAGACTTCAACCTCTTGAAACACATTTAGAGGCATTTCTTGTCTTTTTGAGATATTGCCTTCCCACTAACATGAATCACATTTTCTTACAAACTCATAGGCATCTCTAAAAAGTGTGGGCCAATATAGGCCACTCTCCAACACCTTCGCAGCAATCCTCGAGCTAGCATGATGGCCACCGGTGGGAAATGTATGACAATGGCAGAGCACACTGTCATACTCAAACTCTGGCACACACCTACAGAGAACACCATCCTTGAACCACGCGGAGTCTGAGATGGCGTAGATAATTCTCGCTGAAAGAAACTTGATCACCTCCTTCTTGACAACCTCCATCATGGTAGGGTTTAGGTGGCGTTGGAGCTGAATCACAGGTTTAGCTCCTTCAACAAGTCGAATCTTGTGTTGGCATAGAGTAGGGGAGATCCCCTTGATGTCAGAGACTGACCACCCGAAAGCACCACGGTGGTTCTTGAACATGACCATCAATTGTTCTTCTTCAATGACACTCAGATATGCCGAGATAATGACCGATATCTTTTCATTTACTGCTAAGAATTCATACTTTAAATGAGGGGGGAATGCTTTATCTCCAACTCCCGAGGATCCACCAACGAAGGTTGCAATGGGGGCGACAGTGGTCCCAAATCTTCAAAGTGCCTATAATAGTAGAAGGGCAAAACTTTAAGCATCTTCACGCATTCCTGTAGCGATGTGCTCCTCATCTAGTCATCAATAATATTGAACAAGAAAGCTTCAATAGAAAATTGAGGATAAAATTCTTGCATTAAGATCTCCACAGCATTATCCTCAGTGGACAAACAAACTTCTTTGTCTTCATCATTTGGATATCCCACTACGTTAACAAGAGAAACTACCTTGATTTCCTGCATGATATCCATAGCAAGTGTCCCCCTATCTATCTTGGTCATGACATGCGCCATGTCGAGAAAAGGTTTCCCTAGACAAATGGAAACATTGTGCTCAAAGTATCTGACTTTATTACAATGTCCTTGCTCTTGCGATGATTTTGGGTTAGTTGGCATTTTTATTTCAAACCTGTCATCAGCTATGCCCATGGTTAGACAACCTCTACCCATTTCCAGGATCATGCCAGTTGTAGCCTAGAAGGGTCTTCCTAGAAGCAGCTCGTTCCCTTGCTCATCTTGCATCTCCATCATGACGAAATCTGCTGAAAAAACAAAATTGTCCACCTTTACTAGAACATCCTCGAAAATCCCATAAGACCTTACGACTGAATTATCTGCAAGTTGGATCATCATTTGCTCCTCCGGGATTCTTTAAGACCAAGCTTCTTAAAGGTGGAGAGAGGCATCAAGTTGATGCTCACTCCTGATTCACAAAGGGCATCTCCAAATCTCATATTTCCAATGTAGTAGGAGATATTGAAACACCCGGGGTCCTGTCTCTTAGGTGGCAATGTCCCTAGAATGAATGCGCTCACCTGTTCTTTGAGCACCACCACTTCCATATCTATAATCTTCCTCTTCTTGGTAATAATGTCCTTCAGAAACTTACCATAAGAAGGCATCTGCTCAATTGCGTCAAGTAGTGGGATATTGACAGATTGTTTTCTAAAACTATCCAAGAACTTCTTAAATTGTTGATCCACCTTCTTCGCTTTAAGGTTGTTCAGATAGGGAACAGGGAATGTATGTGATCTCTAGTGTGGTGACACGTTTGGCATCCTCTTCTCTACGTCTTTCTCTGCAATGGGATCCTCTACAACAATCTCTGCACTATCCTCAACAGTTTCTATGACTTCGGCTTCCTCTACGACCTCACATGTAACTTCTGGCAGTGATGTGTTTGGTTCATCGGCCGTAGAGTTTAAAATTTTCTTTCCACTCCTCAGCAAGATAGCCTTGGCTTGATGGTTCTTTCCGGGAACATCAGTATTTCCTAGAAAACCCTACTGTGTCGGCTTCTTTAAACTTGCACTTTCAGCTGCCATATGCACTAAGGACGTCTCAAGCGTCCTCATATGTGCTCCATGGCTTTGTAGAGACTGACCAAATTGGTTCATAAATTCCCCTTGTGCCTTAATTTGATTGCCGAATGTGCTCATCAACTCTTGATTTTTCTTTATTACTTGATTGAGCAACTCATTGCTCTTGTCCTCTACACTTGGTTGTAGCTTCTGATCTGAATCTTACAGAAAATTGTTGGGATCCTTCCATGAGAATTTGTTGTCTTTCCTCCATGAATAGTCATTGTTCATGTAGCCCTGTTGTTAGCGCATGAACTTAGCATGTGCCTCCTCATCGGATCCTTCATTATCTTTTACTAGAAGTCTCTTCACTATCAAGTCCATCTTCCCATTTAATTCTTTAATGGCCTTTGCATACCCTGCAACCTTGGCCTGTTCTTGTGCAACTCTTTCACCCCAAGACTGCTTCTTAGCCATATTCTTTAAAATCTCTCGACACTTGGAACCTTTTTTGTTTAGAAAGAACCCTGTTCCAACTGAGTCTAGATTGCTCCTATCATTTACGTTAAGAGCAAAATAAAAAATCTTTGCTTGGGTTTCTAAATCCAACCCATGATATGGACATTTGTACAACATGATATTAAATCGCTCCCATGTCTCTAAGTATGTCTCGCCGCCTTGTTGTTTGAAGTTGTGTATCCTCCTCACGAGATCATTTGTCTTTTCAGACGGAAAATACCTCTCAAAGAACACTTCAATCATCATGTCCCATGACTCAACATATTCATCATCCAGATTGTAGAGCCACTCCCTTGTATTTCCTTCTAGAGCTGATGGAAATAATTTCAGATAAATGGCTTCCTGTGGAAACCTACCCACCTTCACCATGTCACAGTTCTCCACAAATGTGTTGATGTGGGCCACTGGGTCCTCATTTTTGAGCCCATGGAATGCCTGTGACTTGACCAACTGAATAAGCCCTAGGTCAATTTTTTAGCTGGGTATGTTGATAGCTTGTTTCTTGATTGGCCCCTTTTGTGCAGAAGAAGACAAAACCTTAATCTTCTCCCAAATGGTCTGTTCCTCAGCAATTACGAAAACCTCAAGTTCTTGTTCAATGTCTTCAGGTGACATATTTATCAGTTCTTCTTCTTCACCCAATGGTAGAATCTCAGGTTTCGATTGTGCGTAGTCCGTACTACGCGTCCTCACCATGCACTAGTACCTGAAATATGAAGAATAAAATAAGTACAGTGCTAGAGTGAATAGAGAATCTACAAGATAGACAATTAAGCTCAAAAATTAAAATTGATTAGAAAGCGGCCTAGAATGGCCACTTGCAGCACTCGTATTGCTGAAATTTGCCATTTTCCCGGAAATAACGCCAAAAACTTGACACGCTTGAGTCGTGCGTGAAATGCAAGTGCACATATCGAAGTAATATAGGCCTTGTGAAGCCCGAGTTAAACTTAGGGAAATGTAAATTTCAGTAGACTACTACTCACTGGTCGCGATCAGCTAAACCGATTGGACAAGTTGATTGTTGGTTTTGAAATAAAATAAAAATAAAACAAAGAGGAAAAAAAGTGAGCGACGATTAAATGTTTAGTTTAATCAAATGGAATGGGAATCCTTAGGGTTATGGTTTTACCACAAGGTCTCACTACATTCAATTCTACACAACTAGCACAATTCGTGCCTTATCCCTGATTATGGCCTATAGTTAAAATTGCTTGCTTCCACAATACAATTTACTACCTAGTTCTAGGTCAGTTCGATGCCAGTAGTAACTTATACCCTAGATATAAGTTCTTTCATAAATTCTTTGGGTATCCACCATTAATCGTACATTACCTTTTCTAAGGAATTTATTAGTTAATATGTTAATTGTGCCTTTTCAACCACTAATCCTCCATCAAGAGTAATTAACAGTATTAGAAATCAACTATGGTGATCATGCATAGCAAATTGTGATAGAAACACGATAACATATCAGGGAGATTGAGACAAATTATGATAGTCAATGTAAAATTGTCATACAACGATTCCCCGGGCTACTCTCAGTCCTAAGGACAATGGGGATTAGCCCTGCATGTTCATCTCTACGATACACATGGAGAAGAAAGGGGAAAACACAGGGAAACGAATGAGAATATGATGTAACCCCTAAAACGGAGAAGATCTGGGTGATCCTCGATGTGTGACGTCCGTTCTGTAGCCTTCCGGCAGTAGAAATGCCCGTCTACAACTCTGGAATCATCTGGGGCATAGCTCTAGGATCCGTTATTTACTCTCCTTCCTTGGAGACTTGTGCGGCTGAGTGCAACGTGGTACTTCTGTCAGGGCCATCTTTTCTTAGGTATAGGTATGACTTACAACCGCCAAAAGATCATGGTCGCTCGATCGTGGCAATTCTGGGTGCAATCCTGATCCGACAGCATCAATACCATCGACAGAGTGTCGATGGTATCGACGCCTTAGGATGCACTTCCATTGCTAAAAATAGGGATCAACCTGGATGCTTTTCGATACTATCGACCAGATCGTCGATAGTATTGATGGGTCGACTTTTTCTCTGCTGAGCTAATATCGAGACCATCGATAGTTCGGTCAATGGTATTGACCTGGATGCTTTTCCTCCGGTTTGGTTAGTATTGCCATGTCGATAGTATTGATGGACCTATCGATGGTATTGATAGGTTCTGGAATACAAAGTACCTGAAACAGAGAGAAAAACACAAGTCAATCAATGGAGTTTCGTAATTCATTCAAAATATGATAAAATAAGATTAATTTTATGCATATAATGATTATAGGCTAAAGGAAATGAATCATACCATTATAGTCACCAATGACAATTACACACTAAAACAAGTATAAAATTAGCCTATAAATGCGACTCAAAAACCCTGCATCATATATATATCATATTGATATATTTTAGGTATATGTCTTCCTAATTATTTGGGGGATACAAAACTGCTCAAATAATATCAAGTTGTCACCTAGCCTAATCAAGATTGAAAAAAAAACTGATTTTGACATTAGAGTTCATTTTTGAAACTTCCTTTTATGAGTTTGAATACAATTAGGGTTTAGGTTCATTATCATTATACCCATTATAATGTTACATCCTTATCATAAACGTTCATTAAATTGAATCCTATACTTCATATTACCATCAAAAGAATAACATTATATTGTTATGCACGAATTAGGTTATTTTACTCAATTACTCATAAGTTAATTAATATTACCAGTAACATATATAATATCACATTATTCCTATCCATTTACATGAAAACTCCAGTTATATTTCCATTTCATATATTGAGCACATTAGTCCTGCTATATTATTCATATCTTCTTCATTTTGTATGCACTAGTGAACAAAAAATCATGTATGACATATGAAAAGGAATTACTTACATGTTAAGCACCATTTAGTTTATTAATGCGTATTAAGATACCTAGTCATGCTAATTCTTTATATGAGGTACCAAACATGGGTTGTCTAGGTTAGCTAACTACAAATTAGGATTTGGGTTTCATATATTCATTTCACCATCATATGATGATTTATAGATCTAGGTTTTGATAATAGTTTCATGCACCTTATCTAGGGTGTATACCCGAGTTACTCATTGTATATGCAATTAGTGATTCATTAGGGTACAAAATGTGTGTATCAATTCTTATTCTTAACCTTGTTTGGCCAATACACGGATCCAATCATACTAACCTCTAATCTCTGAGATTGGGGTTTCTAAAGTCATGATGCTAGGCTTTAGTATGTTACAAATTCCCTATTAGATATCTTGATGTTCATATTTGTCAAAGTATTTGATTCTCAATAGACTATAAGGTCTAAATTTACAAATCTAGAGCCAACCTTTATGCATGGACAAATATCCATATGTTAATGAAAGGAAAAATGGTTTTGATCAGGACGATGTTATAAAGTTTGATATGGCTTTGGGTAGGTCTTTGTGACAAAGCTAACCCTACCATGTACACTATAAGAAGGACATTCTTCTAGATTTCTTTTATGTGGGAGGGACCTTATGGTATCGCTTAAAGGGTGATAACCATACCATATCATTTTGTGGGCCCAACATCAAGTACATGATAGAGTAATGTGAAACAACATTGGATAAAGGTTTGATCAGTTCTTGACTCCACCATGTGGTGGATGGGAATCTTAATGGAAAAGCAATATCGTAACATAAAGGAGTGAGGATACCATTCTTTTAATGCTGATCTAAATTTGTGTAGGAAAATAAAATAATCTTTGGCCCGGAATCAAGAAATATTGTTCCTATGTCATTGTGGACAACTTGTAACTTTTCAAACTTAAACAAAAATGTGTGTTACATTCTCTATTGTAGGTATATTGTTGTTGACGATAAAGGGCATGTTCCTATATGGAGAATCCTGACCTTTTGAAAGATACTTGGTAAACTTCCCATGAAGGATTGTCTTAGAGAGTGGGCATTGAGGTTGATGCATGTGCCTCCTATACATTGAGAACATGGAATGACATTGTCACCTTTTTTTTGATTGCAAGACATCAAGATACCTTTGTACACAAACTAGCATAAAAATTGTTGGGGAGGAAACCCAAGCATTAAGATGAATGATGTAATCTATTGGGAAAATATCATTAGTTCCCAAAGTGTGGGAAAAGTTACAATTGGAGGAGCATGCATCATTGTCTTATTCTACGACATTTAGCAAATAAGTAGGAATATATTACACGACATAAAGGATTTGGATGCCTTGAGAATGTTCAATAGAATTTATAATTATACTTTTTGCAATATTATATTGGATACCTTCATTGTGAAAAGCTTTCACTGTATAGTTATATGCCCTAGGAATTTGTGTATTAACACCCATATACACTCTCTATGGACAACATTACACATACTTTTTGTAGTTGACATATAGTTGTGCACATTCCGTTATAGGGTATAGTGTTCAAAATATACTTAATTATCATGAATTGGATCAAAGTAATATCTTATTCTAGATAAAAAATAACTCATTTATTTATATGAAAATTATGAAGCTCCACCTACACCTATGACATCCTTCCATTTGTCTTGAAAAGTGTTTTTCAAGACATAGTTGTTGTAGAGAGATATTTGTAGAGCTATAGAAGAGTTCTCTATAAAATAAAGGAAGAATAAAAAAATTTCAATAGTTAATTTTCATCTAAGGTAACTTTCCCCACTCTCCTTTTTTCATATATATTTTCCTGAAAATTTCTAAGATATTGCAATTTCATCTCATATTTTTTATCCTTTTCTTTCTGAATTCTATAGTCTAGCAAGGTGCTTTGTTGATTGTGTTGGTCATAAGGAGTTGATTGTTGATGAAAGTTATGTTGTTTTCTAGCATGCTAACAAAGACGAGTGGATTTATTGTTCAAACTAGTTTTATGTGATGTTTGGTGGGTGAAATATGATACGCGTCGTTTTGCAATATCAATCACTAAGATGGTTAATCCTAGAGTTTAAACCTTTTTTACTTCCGGTTTTAAGGGTAGTATAGAAGGGTCGATCCCACAGGATAACTAATTAGAGATTGTTCTTAGAACCCAAAGATTTGAAGAACTTTTATTAATTGTTTTTGGTATTTTTCTTTTTAAAGCAGAAAGTAAATTCCAGTTGGGGGTTTGAATGATTACACTAATGCAAGAAGGAGAGCACTTAACAAGAATTAACATGCACAAGGGAAAAATAAAAAGATTGTTAACACAAGAAAACTAAATGAATGAAAGACTAAGAATTAAAGAAAATGAAGATGCGGTGTTTAAAACAATAGATAGAAATCGAGGCTCGTAGGGGTTTTCACCACCTTAGCCTGGGTGATAACAACTAAATCTTAAACGACAATTCAATGAAGGCTTGCGAATTAAAAACTCACAAAAGAGAAACTCCACAAGAGCCCATTGGTCCTGGTGATCATGCTTCCTAGTTTATCAACCTAAAAGACGAGAATTCACGGTCATATCAAAATGTCTATGTAATCGATTTTATTGTTCTAAATCCGGATTTTCATGGTCACATCCATCCGGATTAACATGCGATCTAAAGATCGGCTATTCAATTAAAATCGATTACCATCTAGTCGTTTAAGAAGAAGTCGCTAAAACCATGGCTAAGAGGTTATTCCCCTTGCCCCGATAAGAGACTACTCACACATAGAGAAATGGTAGTCGGAGGAAGAAAGAATTGAAGCCATAGTCTAGCCCAGAAATCATGAAATCAATCCTTATGCTAGAGACGATGAAATGGCTTAACTCTTTGTTCCTTGCTCCAGAATAAAGCGCGGATGAAAGCAAATCAAGACTAAAGCGGGAAGAAGAGACAAGAATGAGAATGGAAGAACGTTGCTTGAATTTAAAACTACTTTATTGCATAAAATGAAAATGATTACAAGATTAATTGCTGCAGAATTCCAAAATACAAGAAATCCAAGATGATACAAAAAGATGATCCTTAGGAGGAGGAAGTGCTCTTCCTTTTATATTAGAAGGAGAGGTAGGCTATCTAAAAAAAGAGGGGGGAAAAAAGAGAGGGAGCCATCCTTTTGAATTTTCAGATCTAGTCAACAAACTCTTGATTGTCTTTCTTTAATGCAGATTCTCGCAGCAGCAATTTCGAGCGAATTTCCGTTCTCCAGAGAATTTAAAGTGCGCCCGAAAATATGATTTTCCTGTATGCCTTTGAATTACCTTTCCAAATCATATTTGAACATCAAATTCCGCCTTAGGATGTGAGAGTTATGCTAATTTTGGTGCAAGGTATGCATTTAAGTCAGCATTGCGAGAAACTGAATTGCCTCCTATCTTCATCTCTTCTTTTATCAATTTAATTACTTAGATAATTCCTGAAAATTAGGAAAAATATCATAAGAATTTAGGAAAAGTATATAAAGAAGATGAAAGTGCTATTTATTTTTGAATTAGCTAAAATTAACAAAAAAAGTCCTAATTACTTATTCTAAATGAAGTAAAAATAAGAGATGAATATGCATTCATCAAAATACCCCAAACTTAAACTTTGCTCGTCCCGAGCAACATTAAAATCAAGAAATACTTTCAAGACATACTCTCAACCTATCATCCTCACTCTCCTAACAATCACTGGATTCCTTCCACCAAAATATGGCCAAGCGACCCTGACTTCCTGAATTCACAAAAAGTGACTTTTATATTTCCTACTTCACAAACTTGCATTTATTCAAGACATGTAATAAAACAGATTTTCATTTCACCTTTGCATTTGGTACTCCAATTTTTTTTAAAGTTTTATACAAGAACAGGGCTGATTTGGATAATTGGGGTTTTTGTAGTTTTCCCCTGGGTAGAAAATTGGAGTGAAGGAGGTATGGAAGAAGGACAGTCTCTCCTCTATTCGACTCGAGACCTTTTTTATTTAGTGGACATGCAGTTACATTGACCGCATTTTTTTTCTTTGATTTTTGGTGATACACCCAATTGCATGGGTATGGAAGAAGCGAAAGAGGGGGAAGGGGTGCCACCCCAAACTTAGCCTTTTTGGCATTATTGGCTTTTTTTTTCTCTTTGACGAATGGAAAGATTTGGAAGTGGTAGAAGAAGAGTAGAAGAGGCTGTTCTTGTGCAACTTTTTTTTTCATCTTTTTTTTTTAGGAGTACCATGCATTGGTTCAACTATTACTGAATCATACGAAAAATCAAGAAAATTTATACAAGTTGTACATGATAAGAAAGCATCACTCTTGAATCCTATCAGTCCTCTATGGCTTGCCATCTTTTCCAAGGAGTGATTATTATTTGAGGTCCTAAGTGACAGGAGGATTTCTAGTCATGAAAGTTTCAAAATTTTAGTTGCAAGGAAGTTACATCATTAAGGGGAGTATTTTGACCAATGATCATATCAAGGCCGACTAGATAAAGGCCATTTTGTAATAAAAGAAATAAAAATATGGCCGACTAGATAATGGCCATGAACAAAACAACTATATGCAAAACCAAAAAAAAAGGTAGAAAAAATGCAAGAATAAAAAGATAAGGGGTGGAATAGAAACATACCACCCACCTCCACCCCGGACTCAAATTTTTGCTCGTCCCGAGAAAAATAGAAACCCGAGATGGAGGGAAGAGAAGAGCAAGGATTTCCAGGTGGCCCTGGTAGCTCAAAAAACATCCAGCTGAAGGGGATGTGTATGAGGGATGGGACCTTTATCTGAGGAGCTTCATAGTGTACCCTATGATAGGGTAATTGTAGAAGCTCAGTGGGGTGCTCATATTTTCTTTCACCTCGCATTCCCTCCAATAGGATCCACATATCTTCCATCAATAGCAAAGGAAGTGTTGAAGATGGATGTGGATTGGGGGAGGTTGGTGGGTACCCAACTGGTAACACATGCAGTGCCAGATGTGCAAAGTTAGGCGGAGGATCAGGCTCTGGTTTCCCTCGGTCATATTGACCTGCATATAAGAGAATTGGTGGTGATATGAAAGGGACAACTAAATTTAAATCAGCATGATAAGTAATTTTGCTCTGCTCAAAATTCATGCAACCAACCTTGTGATAGATGGGATTCATGGTTGATATAGCATGTAACTCTAGTTCCTCTATGCAAGGAGTTCCCAAGGGTTTATGAGGGATAAAATTGCAAACATATTCCTTGTAGTCAGTGGAAGGGGGTATGTAGACTTCTCCTAAGGGTTGTGTCTCTTCTTCTAAATCAGTTGTGTATGGAATGGGAATTGGTTGCAACAGAACATGTGGAATCATTTTATCAAAGGGGGTTGGATGCTTATTATCCAAAATAGACTCAACATAAGGGTATTGGTCTTTGATGTCTATAGAAGACTCACAAATGGAAGCCAGTGGATTTGGTGTGGAAGACTCACACATGGCATAATTGTCGTCATAATCATCAAAATGATCAATCTAGGTTGTTCCATCTCTATTGGGGAGTTCTCCATCTCTTCTTCATAAAAGATCTCATCAACATGGATGTCTATGTAATCAATTGGATCCTTTACTATACTGAAGGGGAGATTTGATTCCTTTATAGGACAAGTGCCCAACTCAATCGGCTCAGAAGGGATCACCTCACAATATAACGGTGTAATGTAAGGTTCTTGTAGTGGTAGAATCACCTCATCAGGTTCAACCAGATGTGGAAAAAGAGGTGGTTGAGTGAGGTCATAGTGCTCTTGATGATGAAGTCTTTCAAAAGAATCCATCAATGCATGTTGGGGAGGTGATGGTACATTGCTCACAATAGGCTCAACTAAGATGGGATGATTATTGCAAACATCCAAATATGGGCCTAAAACTGAGAAGGGTGGTGGAGTCTTAGGTTGTTGGGACGTTCTTTGAGCCCACCAATCTTTAACCTTTTTGTTAAAAGATTCTTGATTCATGAATTTATCAACATAGGCCTCCATCCACTCATTTTCTGACTTATAGGGATAGTCAGGGCCCCAGACAGCTGCGACCCTAGCTAAACAAAGTTCTTTATTTACGGCATCTTGAATTTCTTTAAAACACCTATCCATCTCCTGATCAAGGTTGTGTGGAATCTCAACTATATCACATTGGACTTCTTCTAAGGGTGGAGGTTCATTATAGAGAAAGGGTTCCAATGAAGTAGATTGGCCATTAGAATCAACTAGATTAACATCCACAATGGAAGTGATTGGTGGAGCTTTAGGTACTCGAGTTGGTTCTACTTGATTGAAGATGATATAATCATCATCATCATCATCTATTAAAATCATCCTTAGCCTCTCTGGTTCCAGATTAAAAAATTGCGGCGAGCGTCGCATGCACAAATGAAGCAGTTAATCGTGTGCATAAAAAACGGACTGCCGGAATGGAAACTCGGCAGAAAGAGGAGTAGCACTTCCGGAATGTTACTCGGAAGGTATGAAAAAAAAGAAAAAAAGTTTTTCAAAAATTTTTGGGGGTTCGAAAAAAACAATCCGTTGTCCCCGGCAACGGCGCCAAATTGATACTCGTCGTTTTGCAATATCAATCACTAAGATGGTTAATCCTAGAGTTTAAACCTTTTTTACTTCCGGTTTTAAGGGTAGTATAGAAGGGTCGATCCCACAGGATAACTAATTAGAGATTGTTCTTAGAACCCAAAGATTTGAAGAACTTTTATTAATTTTTTTTGGTATTTTTCTTTTTAAAGTAGAAAGTAAATTCCAGTTGGGGGTTTGAATGGTTACACTAATGCAAGAAGGAAAGCACTTAACAAGAATTAACATGCACAAGGGAAAAATAAAAATATTGTTAACACAAGCAAACTAAATGAATGAAAGACTAAGAATTAAAGAAAACGAAGATGCGGTGTTTAAAACAATAGATGGAAATCGAGGCTCGTAGGGGTTTTCACCACCTTAGCCTGGGTGATAACAACTAAATCTTAAACGACAATTCGATGAAGGCTTGCGAATTAAAAACTCACAAAAGAGAAACTCCACAAGAGCCCATTGGTCCTGGTGCTCATGCTTCCTAGTTTATCAACCTAAAAGACGAGAATCCACGGTCATATCAAAACGTCTATGTAATCGATTTTATTGTTCTAAATCCGGATTTCCATGGTCACATCCATCCGGATTAACATGTGATCCAAAGATCGGCTATTCAATTAAAATCGATTACCATCTAGTCGTTTAAGAAGAAGTCGTTAAAACCATGGCTAAGGGGTTATTCCCCTTGCCCCGATAAGAGACTACTCACACATAGAGAAATGGCAGTCGGAGGAAGAAAGAATTGAAGCCATAGTCTAGCCCAGAAATAAGGAAATCAATCCTTATGCTAGAGACGATGAAATGGCTTAACTCTTTGTTCCTTGCTCCAGAATAAAGCGCGGATGAAAGCAAATCAAGACTAAAGCGGGAAGAAGAGACAAGAACGAGAATGGAAGAACGTTGCTTGAATTTAAAACTACTTTATTGCATAAAATGAAAATGATTACAAGATTAATTGCTGCAGAATTCCAAAATACAAGAAATCCAAGATGATACAAAAAGATGATCCTTGGGAGGAGGAAGTGCTCTTCCTTTTATAGGAGAAGGAGAGGTAGGCTATCTAAAAAAAGAGGGGGGAAAAAAGAGAGGGAGCCATCCTTTTGAATTTTCAGATCTAGTCAACAAACTCTTGATTGTCTTTCTTTAATGCAGATTCTCGCAGCAGCAATTTCGAGCGAATTTCCGTTCTCCAGAGAATTTAAAGTGCGCCCGAAAATATGATTTTCCTGTATGCCTTTGAATTACCTTTCCAAATCATATTTGAACATCAAATTCCGCCTTAGGATGTGAGAGTTATGCTAATTTTGGTGCAAGGTATGCATTTAAGTCAGCATTGCGGGAAACTGAATTGCCTCCTAGCTTCATCTCTTCTTTTCTCAATTTAATTACTTAGATAATTCCTGAAAATTAGGAAAAATATCATAAGAATTTAGGAAAAGTATATAAAGAAGATGAAAGTGCTATTTATTTTTGAATTAGCTAAAATTAACAAAAAAAGTCCTAATTACTTATTCTAAATGAAGTAAAAATAAGAGATGAATATGCATTCATCAAAATACCTTAACAATGTAATTAAAAAAATTTATACAGTTGTACACATGAAACCCATACATGCATACATACATACATACATACAACTGTGAATACCGCTGGTCCCCAATGAAGGGACCCGGGTTCGAAACCACGTAGAGAAGCATCTCTAGATTTATCACCCTCCCGGGCATCCGGCCTCCGCCACGGGTTATGGGAGGGGGGGAGAAATCTTTCTCTCTTAATCCCATACATACATACAACTTCTCAAAGTGATTTTTGGCTTTTACGAGTATGTGATGATTTGATAATTTGCATGTCTTGAACGCCAAATGTGGTATTAAACTGGTGTTCAACTATATTGTTGCATGTGCTTAATAGTTATAGTTGAAATTTGTAGTCACTAGCTCTACTTTGGTGTGTCATCTACACAAGGAATGTATAAATGGTTATAAATATTTATTGTGAATAATTTTTTCTAAAGTTAATATACATCTTGGGAGAGTTAATGAATTCAACCTCAAATATATAAGGTTAATGTTGTTGATGTATATATAATTATATTTTATATAATAGCTTTATATTAGTGTGCTCATCCACAAGAGAATGTATTCATTATAATATGAAAGTGTTGGTTGATAAGGTAACAAAATCAATCACATAGACATAGAAGAACTGAATATGATATATTATTTTGTCTAGATTTGCACCACAATGGATTAAGCATGTTTATGGAATGATAATGATCAAGTTGAACATGTAATTACATGACAATACATTGTGGAATGAACTCTAGTATAACATTCCTTATATATAGTTTGAGGTACCCAACACAAATTAGAGGTCTTAGTTCGTCCGTGTAATAAGAGTGCATGAAAATCCATAAAAAGGATTTTAGTGTAATTTTATGATTCAGTTTCCTAAACACAGATTGACCTCATCTTCATAGGTATATAAGGTCATAAGAAGGGTAGCATACAATTTTTATCTTTAACTTTTCAAATGACTAATTGGACCTATGTATTCTAATACAGTTATATGTACCATCATAACAGAAGTTGTCTCCTAACAATCTCTACACCACATCACTATTTTTTTTAATTACTGATCTGCACACTACATCACTATATTTTTTTGTGGTTACTAGAGTTGAGAGTGTGGGACAACCAAGACCGGAGGAGGTGTAGAACATAGTCTTTACAAGATGACACAAGGAAAGATTTGAACAATGATGTTTACAACACCAAGAAGCAATCCACTACTACAGAAAAGACCTTTGGCTTCGATTATTTAGAACCTTTAGCGTCGGTTTCCAAGCGACACCCAAGTTGGTGCCGCTAAAAGTCGACACCTTCAGTGTCGGTTTCTAACTGATGCCATAACCCTTCCCGCCACTGAAAATGTGCCAGCAAGGGAAATATAGGTGTCGGTTATTAAAGAAAACTGACACTATATCATGGTTAAAGACGTCAGTTATTAAAAAAAACTGACGCCATAACCCTTCCCGCCACTGAAAATGCATCAGCAAGGGAACTATAGGTGTCGATTATTAAAGAAAATTGATACTATATCATGGTTAAAGATGTTGGTAATTAAACAAAAATTGACGCCATTACTATTCCCGCCACCAAGCCAACGAGGGCACAAAGACATCAGTTTTTTGCTAATAACCGACCTTGTATGTCTTTGGTGTCAGTTTTATACAAATAACCGACGCCTATGTTCTGATTTTTTTTCTTATTAGTTTGTAGGCCTACAGTATGGCTGGTCAACAGGATGCAGAACCTGCAATTCAGTTCTGAACTGTAAGTTTACAACATCCATTGATATCATCCAACAACAGACAACAAACCTGCAAAGTCATTCACATTCAGACACATATATTGATCGTACATGTAACAATTCGCAAAGTCATTTACATTCACATTTAGTTCCATTCATTTCATTTCTTTTCACATTCAGACACATGTAGAAACATTCATGTATTGATTAGAAAAAGTCATTCACATTCACACATATGACAATTCAGAAAAAGTCATTCACATTCACACAAAAATAATTATGAGAACAAAGTTTAGAAATATCATTCTTTATTCATCATCGTCATCATTGTCATCAGAATCCCAATTATATTTAAAAATTCCCACTACTTGTAGGGCTTTTGCCCATTCTTATCTTACAACATCTCATTCCTCCCACGTATAGGGAGTATGTACATCTAATAACTTTCCACATGTACTGAAGTCAGTTTTAAACACCTACAAAGAGAATGACGTATATATATAATTAATAATATATAATAAGATTGATATATTTCATATTATCTAATGAGACTATATATAATACCTTACGTATAGTATCGATTTCCATTGCGGCATGTTTGATGATTAGGTCTGTAAACTGTATCACATAGTAGGCACATGCCCAGCCGTTGTCTTGTATATCACACTATAAATTGAAACATACAAAATATTCAAAAACAGAAATAAGCATAGTTCACATAAATAATATATACATTGGAGTCAGGAAATTACTTTCACATTCTCCCGAATTAGTGGATGTTTTTTTTTTCTGGGGACCTTTCCTCCAGCTTTTTTGAACTCTTGTAAATCCCTACATGTTAATGTAACACATTAAATTGCATAATTAAATAGTAATGTAATAACAGATGTTAACAAATATAAAAATATGAAATATTTCTCACGGGAATAATGGCTTTTTCATTGTGTGTCCATATAATGTATTCAATTCCTTCCCTACAGGATCTAGATAATAGACAGTGAACGTCTTGGGGACAATAACGGGTAACTCCCAATGCCTACCACTATAGGTAAGAAAGTCAAAAATTAATAACTCAAAATCCATAATAAAAATGTAATTTTCTTAAGTCCAAATTATAAGCAAAGTAAACTTACTCGACATTGAATGGAGCTATTATCACTATCTTCTTATTTTTACCTAAATATTCAAAAGCAGCACAGCAATATGAAGTAACTGAAGAAGGGCCTGTATCTACAAGACTAATCAAAGATGGAACCAAAAATTCCACATGGGAAAATGCAAAATCTGTATATATCGTGTGTAAGTGACTGCAAAACTTGTATTACATATGCATTCATATATAAGAAACCAGATCACCGTATATAAAACAAGGTATATGGATGTATAAACAAGATTTCACCATATCCACAACTCTATCATAGATGTGTTCAACCAATAAAAACAAAACAACTATAAAATATCTTGTATAAATAGTTTGTTATCGTATGATTGACCTACATTAATATGTATGCATTAATGCGTATGCAAAACTTGTATTACGTATGCATTAATATGTATCCAAAACTTATATAAATAGATTGTTATCGTATGATTGACCTACAACATCCTCCAGAATAGTAACATTTATAGGGCAATTTGAATCATGTTCGCCTATCCATGCTGCCATACCCCTACAATTAGGACCTAACGAGGTGTGTAGGTCCCTTGGAAGCCAACTTGGTACTTTAGGAGGCAGAGGTGGAGGCCGAGATGTAGCGGGTGTCTTCCTTTTGACATGTATATATAATTTCATATCAATTGACTCATATATACACACTAACAAATTAACATAATGTAAATTTACCATACAATATTAGTATAGATGACATTCACTTTGGGCCACATTATCACTCCACCTTCTGCCTCACCAAGCGTTTCAGAATCTGGGTGGGAATATGGCAGTGGAAGATCCCTCCAATCGGGGAGTATATGTATCTGGCTCACACGAACCGCACCAGCTGGTACTGGAGTCCCATGAAACATATCCCCTGGAAGGGTTGGGTAAGCTTGTGCCTCTGTAACGATGTATTCTTGACTTTTTAGATGGCATGGCTTCAACCCCTACAAATTTACGTAAAGAATGTTATATACATATATACATAAACATATCATCTTGAAAAGACTAGCTACTATATATGTCATAAAAATACTTACAGCGGACATGTTAGGTGGTGGGTCTACAGGATTACTCCCAACCTCTACAGTAGGAGAAGAGCGGCCCGCCACAGGTATTGTCTGAGTGGCAGTCTGAGATGCCTTCAACTTGCTAATTGCTTCATTGAGTCTCTTATCAAGTGTTTCCTCGACTCTCCTATCAAGTACTTCCTCAACTCTCCTATCAATTAACTGATCAACCTATACATGGATAAAAGAAACACTAGCTTCTGATTATTGAATTCTATTTTGCAATAACATTCTAAAAAAAGAATAAGTTACCTCAGCTTGTGAAAGTCCCCCTTTTGGGACTAGTTTGGCTGTGATGGCCCAAAGAACACTTTGATGCCCACACCAGCGCATGCACCCCTAACACGTCCAAGATGCTCTGGGTTACCCAAAGCAACTTTCAATTCATCCCTTGTGCCCTCAAGGATGAACTTTCCTTCCTTCCTCTGCTTGTGTAGCTCCCGCTAATCGCCATCAACAGAAATTGATAAGTAAACATAATAATAATCAATATTGATCGATTGCTCTAAGAGTTGAATTTTACCATTTTTGCAGCCGCCTCAGCAGTTGTGGGCTTCGTTATATCTCCCTTCTTGTTTTACCTCCCAGCTATCCACATAGCATGGTGAGGTAGAGGTGTGGGACCAATAGTAGAGGACTATGCAGTCTCCTGAGTAGCAGCAGACTGAGCAGTAGACTCAACATGTACTCTTTGACGAACGCCTGCATAGCCTCTTGGACCCATTGTGTGGTCATGCACATTCAGTGCACGCCTTGCTCTTTGAGCATCGCTGATAGCCTTGTTAGTAAGCACATTGATTTGGTTAGTAACCCTAAAGGTTAATCTTGAATAGGTGAATACATAAGAATGAATATTAATTAAATTGGGAGTGGCGCATAATACCTTGAATTCATCCGTTTTTGTTTGGGTAACAAACTCCTCCCAGTCTTTGGGGTCCAGGTAGTTCCATTGCTCAGTGGTTGTCTTCTGCCTAAATTTATTTTTTAAAGAGAATACAAACAAAAATTATTAGTGTAGAGTTAGTCAAAAAGTGATCAATGTCTAGAATTAGAAATCAATCAAGAACCTCTTCTCAACATCACGTATGTAATCTTGGTTGAGATTTGTCCTATAGTTCCTTAGGACTCTCCCACAACATTGCATCACGCATTTACGATGGAGCTTTTCATCGAGATCAAATATACTTTGCAAAATAGAATTGCTATTAACTAGTATCCTAAAAATGAGTAATCTATAAAAATAGAATTGCAAATAATAATAACTCACGCATAGTTCCTTCCATACTAAGTCTTTCTTCCCCTTAGGAACTTTATGCCAAGATTCTACGTTAGGACTACAATGGTTGCGAGTAAGAACCCCAAGATATGAAATAAATGAGTTACGGTTCACTCCAACTGGATTTCCTGCATGATCAAAATCCACAGTCAGTTTGGGTCCATTTCCCCTTTGCTGTAGTAACTTGTTCATCATTGTGATGCCCCTTACTTTCGCAATTTTTTTTTTGCTGCTCACCAAGTGCCCCAATTTCTTCAGGGGGTACATCACCAACCTAAAATTTGACAAAAAAACACACTTACATGATATAACTATAAATGAACATATAGATAGAAACCTCAGGGATATATTTTTAAAACTTACATTGTGAGGCGGCACATTGACGTCCTCACCCTCACGATAATCATCAGCACGGTCATCAGGAGAATGTTCAACCATCTGAAAGTTCACATTCACATTGTAAAGTTTACATTGTAAAGTAATTCACATTGTAAAGGTTCACATTCACATTGTAAAGTAATTCACATTGTAAAGTTCACATTCACATTGTAAAGTTCACATTCAGAAAAATAAAACATATAAAAAAATATAAACATGCATGCCTCTAATATTGTAATCTTTTATCAATTAACAATCTTTCATTGTGATCTCCACGCACATACAAGTCATCATTAGCTTCAATATTTGGTGGTGTTGGCAACCCAACTGAGAATGGACTAGAATCATCATACTTATCATAGTATTGTTCTTCATCTATAGGATCTTCAATGAATTGTCTTTTACCATGAAGAACAACCGATCATTTATCATTTGTAGGATCATCGATATAAAATACGTGTTTCTCCTGTGATGCCAACATGAATGGTTTACCCTTCTCTCCATCTTTTCAAAGTTCACTAATGTGAAACCCAATTCATTCACTATAACTTCTTTGGTGTTATCAACCCAATTACATTTAAAGAGAAGAATTCTAAAATCTACGTAGTCAAACTCCCATATGTCTTCAACGACATCGTAATATGACATTTTAGCTTCATGTGGACTCTTATCCTTTGCACTTGCAAAAAACAATGAAGACGCTTGAAGGGTGACCCCACTATTTTGGATGACACTCTTATCATCTTGACGCTTTATGTAATATGAGAATCCATTTATGTCAAACCCTTCATAAGACATAACATTCAATTTTGGTTTAAAGGCAAGGCATTTGATAGTTTCAGTAAGATTATCTGGTGTTTGAGATAGTTGATGTAGGACTTTATCTTCAAACCACTTAATAAATGTCTTGTTATGCTCTCTAGCAAGCCATATTGAATTGGATCGAGGATATTTTCTCTTGATGAAATTGGTATGTTCCTCGATATAAACACTCACTTCATCGATGATGTGTAAAATATACAAGTGACCTTGTTCCAACTGCTCACAATTGATTACTTTCATCCTTGATCCCAAAATTCCTTTGCCAAAATGCTCCTCAATATTCTTGTCATTAACAGGAGCGTCATTACCACTCAGAAAGTCATTACAAAAATCCATAACCTCTCTCTCCACATAACCCTCAATAATACTCCCTTCAGGCCGATAACGGTTTCGAACATCACCTTTAAAAACACTCATGTATCGTTCAAAGGGATACATCCAATGCAAGAAAACTGGTCCCAATATTTTTCACTTCCCTAGTCAAATGGACAACAAGATGTACCATGATATCAAAGAACAAAGGAGGAAAATACATCTCAAGCTTACATAGGGTAACAACCACTTCTCTTTGCAATTTATCGAGAGTATCAGGGTCAATAACTTTGTTGCACAGACTGTTGAAAAAGAAACAAAGTCTGGTGATTGCAAATCTTACATGCTTCGGCAATATAGATGGAATTGCCACGGGCAATATTTGTTGCATTAGAGTGTGACAATCATGAGATTTAAGACCTATCAACTTCAGATCTTTCATTGATACCAATGTACGGATGTTGGATGAGTAACCCTATAGCACCTTAACATTTACCAAACATTCACAAAAGCTTTCTTCTCCTTTCCCGACAATGTGTAACAAGCGGGAGGTAAGTATGTTCTTCGATCGATACTAACTACTTTTGTTAATTTTGTCCTTATTCCAAATTTACATAGGTCCATTCTGGATTAAATCTCATCTTTAGTCTTACCAGGTATATTCAACAGAGTACCGATGACGCTATCACATACATTTTTCTCAACGTGCATGACATTGATACAATGCCTAACTGCCAAAGAACTCCAATAAGGAAGATTAAAAAATATTGACTTCTTTTTTAATAAAGATTTGTCACTCCGTGTAGCCATCTTACATTGGGATCTCTTACCAAATTCATTGGCAAAGTCTTTCACTCTTTCATAAACATCCTCCCCTGGTATAGGTTTAGGTGCACTCCGTTCCTCATTCTGTCCATTGAATGATTTGCGCAACCTATGATACAAATAGAATTTTGGAAGAAACCTTTTATGACTAAGATATATAGTCTTTTCACCATGTTTTAGTCGTATTGAATCCGTATTCTCTTATATATAGGACACACTTTAGATCCTTTGACACTATATCCAGACAAATTCCCATATGCTGGAAAGTCATTCACAGTGCAAAACAAAATAGTATGCAAATGAAATGGCTCTCTTCATGAAGCATCATAGGTCATCACACCTTCACCCCAGAGTTTCTTCAAGTCATCAATCAGAGGTTCAAGATAAACGTCGATATCATTTCCAGGTTGTTTAGGGCCCGATATCAACAATGACAGCATAACATACTTATTTTTCATACACAACCAGGGAGGAAGATTGTATATAACAAGCATAACTGGACAAGTGCTATGTTGGCTGCTCAATGTCTTGTACAGATTCATCCCATCTGTACAAAGCCCAAATCTTAGATTCCTGACTTCTTCACCGAATTTAGGATATAATAAATCAATCTTCTTCCACCGTGGGGAATTAGACGCATGTCATAGGATCCCATCATTACTTTTATTAACATTTACACGCCACCTCAAATTCTTCACATCTATCAGATTGGCAAACAAGCGTTGAGACCGTGGTATTATAGGTAGATACCACATCCCTTTGGCAATAGAACCAGTTTTGGACTCCCCTGAAGTCGTCAATTTATACCTTGACGCACCACATTTAGGAAAATCTTTCAAATCCACATAGTCCTTTTGAAATAATACACAATCATTCGGGCATGTGTGTATCTTCTTGGCCTCCATTCCCATTGGGCACAATAATTTCTTTAATCGGTATGTTGAGATTGGCAGCTCATTTCCTTCAGGAAGAATTTCTTTCAACAAAGACAACAATGACGTGAAGCTTTTTTCGCTCCATCTATTGTTAGCTTTCATCTTATACAATCTCAACATAGTGTTAAGCTTCGTAAAATTACAACATGTGTATAACGGTATCTCAGCATCATGCACAATGTTTCTAAACATGGTAGGTGCATTGGTGTGCTCTACCCCACAACTCTCTAGCATCACATCAATGATGTCTACTGGAACTGGTTCGTTCACATCTACGTCATCGGAGGAAATTTCTTCTTCCACACAAGTACTGCTATCAACATCCACTGATTTCAGGTTTGAAATCTCTCCATGCTAGTGCCATTCTGTATAGCCTTGTACAATCCCGTTACACATGACATGACTTTTGAATTCGTCACCAGTGCTGACTTTCAAGTTGTTACCGCAATGCCTACATGGACAGTAGAACCTATCTCCAGGTTGTTTCCTATGTTCCTCAGAAAATCTAATAAACTGATCAAGACCAAAAATAAACTCTAGGGTGCAATAATTTGGAATGGACATCCATGATCTATCCATTCTATGATCAAAGAGAAAACAAGTATATATTAGAACAAGATTAGGGTCTAGGGTTAAAAGATTAGGGTTTATGATTAAAACTTTAGGGTTTAAGGTCTTATATATAATAAATATGTACCACCTATCCCATTCTTGAACACCTAATCTCACTAGTAAGTGTATAATGTGTATTAGATTTTCGGGAAAATTTCGGCAACATTTCCCCGTTGTTCTCCAAGTACATATGTACTTAGAGAACAAACGGTGAAATGCTACTGAAATCTTCTTGAAAACCAAATACACATTATACACTTACATCCTAAGTGAGATTAGGTGTTCAAGAACAGTCCCAAACTGGGGACTATCCAAGATTTACTCCTAATGAGTAAATCTTGGACGAGTTTCTAGGCCAACAAAATATAACACCACTCATAAGTAGGTGGGTCTGATCACATTAAATTTTTAGGATCGAACCTAAGGACAATTTTTCTTAAGGCCAATTTAGATTTTAGTCCAATTAAGAAAAGTGATTAACAAGGTTGGATCGAGTTGACTATCTTTTTATATAACTAAGTTATGTAAGGAAGTAAATAAAATAAATGCAAAAATTAAAAATAAGATAAAAAATTATAAAAGAACATAGACATAAGATTTCACCACCACTACATATATGTGCTCATTTACATTGCATCACTCACAATTTGGATATTAGATCAAGGATCAAACACATTTCAAATCTTGTTAGAGTATGTAAATCACAAGGACAAAGTTCCCCATTGAATTGAGATCTCATTACTTATATATCATGAACCCATCACCCCAGAGAATGTCATTCTAATGTCACATCTAGGCTTCATTGATGATTTATTGATGCTCTAATTTCATATAAGTATGTCTCTACTATAGGATTTTAATAGACATGATAAGTACCTAATCTATAGAGCATTATTAAATAATAAATCAAGAATTCAATAGTTTCAAGCATGCAATAATTCACAATGCAATGTTATAATCTACAGGCAACATGGTTAATCCCCACACTCTAGTAGACAAACTAACCTTAAATATGGTGATGTATAAGAGATTAAGAAGAAGCTTTTCTTAGGTAAGAGTAAGATGAAGCTCATTGATAATATAGTGATGTATAAGAGAGGCTCCATGGCCTAACAAAACCACCCATTAAACAACAATTATAATCTCTAATCACATTCTTCAGTGTCTCATTACTCCACATTAACCTGCCAATGGTTGTCTCCAACTCTCCCCAATGATTTCTAGGGTTCTGGATGGATCTAGATAGAATGCTATTCTCTCTTTAGATGTCCCTCCCTTTGGCTTCAAGTCAACTGACAACAACCAACAACACCAAGGAATTTGATGTGGATTTCCAATGCTAGTTTGATACTAGGTGGAGGAAGAAGAGGAGGAAGAAGGGTACCTTTGCAGGTTCGAGCGGCGGCGGTGAGCAGGAGAGTAGGAGCAGCAAGCAGGCGATCGAGTAGGTAGTCAGAGCAGCGAGCGGGGGAGGCGGCGGAGAGCAGAGGAGCAGCAAACGGCGATCGGAGCAGCGAGCGGCGGTGAGCAAGGAATCGCCAGACCTAACCTCAATCGGGAATGAAACAGAGAAAGAGGAAGAGTCAGATTCGCACAGGTGCTATTAAGTTAACATTAGACGTTGGTTATTAAAAACAACCGACACTTAAAATAATAGGCGTCGGTTATCACACAAAAACCGACACCTATGTTCAATGATAGGCGTCAGTTTCAACTAGAAAAACAGACGGCTATCTACATATGCCGAGAAAAAAAATGTTCTCAAATTATGACCATATAGTCGTCGGTTGCCGTAGCAAACCGACGCCAAAAAGGGGTGAAAATTTTCACGGGGACAACGCGTGAAAAAACATCGACGTCGGTTATTGCAAGAAACCCGACGATAAAAATGGGCTCAATTTCTGTCTCACGACTAACCTTTAGTCGTCGGTTAATTTATCAACAACCGACGCCATATGCTAAATTTTAGAGGAATTTTTTCACTAAAATTTTTGGATTTGGCTGGCGATTTTAGACGTCGGTTGATTATTGAGGAACCGACGCTAAATAAAAAGTGATACCCTTGTCTGGCCGCTCTTCACATATAGATGTCGGTTTTTGTATTCAACCGACGCTGTAGGGTTTAGGCGCCAGTTTCTTGTATACAACCGACGTCTCTGAATGTGACGTTATAAGCCATTTATGTAGTAGTGATCATTATTTACTTTATCCCTTGCTTCCCTTTCTAGTGATATTCTTCCTTAGCATTGTGTTGGTACACTATTAGTGGAAATAAGTTTCAACAACTATATTGCTTATCAACTATAATCATATTTCCTTGCAACCTGCCCTACTTTCTCTCTTTTTTCATTTTTTTTAATATCATTCGTTAAATCAAGTTTCAAACATCTATCTTTTCTTCATAGCCGACCTTATTTCCTCTTTTTTCACTTTAATTAAATATAGTGATGTAATGGGGTTTTTGTTGTCTTCAAACTATTCTAATTAACATTCTCAAACCCGTACGTTGGTCAAGACCCGAGCATCAATCATCAAAAATTCAGTGTGGCTTCTTGTTTGCGAAACGCCGATATGACCCATTCCAATGTTGATCCCTATTATCAGTTTATGCTCGTCAATCTATCATGGAGGCTACCAATATGAGGAATAGTAGTATAGTAAGAGGTGGAAACCACATGCTTGTTAGGCCGAAACTATACCCAGAGGCCATAGATTGATCGAGGGCCACTAACTAATACTTTAAAATTAATGAAAAAAAAAGGCTTGTGTTCGCTCGAGCTGCTCGCGCACGACCACGATGCGCATACGGCGCATACGCCACCAACAAACAAAAGAATGCAAGAATAAAAGAATAAAAAAAGAGTTAAGATTATGTGACGCTCACGCGGTCACGCCCAGTTTCACACACGGATAAAATTAGTTTCAAACCAGCTCACATATCACACCACGTAACACTTACTGATTGGATAGTTTTTTTAAAATTATGCAATAGACAAATAAATTTATTTCACATATAACTTTTGAACCGTAAAGAATTTTTTAATGAAACAAAAACGATTGATTTCGTTACGAAAAATGCAATCTAACAAGCTTAATATTGACATATTTTTGAGAAAAAATAAAAAAATGATATATATATAGATTTATTTTACAACGTACTATGGCGCCATAAATGATTATTAACATCCAAAAATAGTTAGTTGACGCCTAAAATGGTTCATTGATACCCAGAAGTATAAAGATGACACTCAAATAAGGTATCGACAATCAAAATAACTACTTAAACTATTTTTGGACGCTATTTTGTCATTTTTGGATGTTATGTAGGGGTGAGCAAATCTCGGTCCAGACCGCAAAACCGGACCGGACCGCTCAATTCGGTCCGGTCCGGTCCGGTCCGGTCCATTTCAACTTCGGTCCGGTCCGCGGTCCAATAAATTCGATAAATTCGGTCTTCGGTCCGGTCCGGTCCGGTCTGGTCCAAAACCGGTCCGGTCCGGTCCAGACCGCAGACTAACTTTTATATAAAATCCATATATATTTGAAGGTGTATTCTATAATAACTACAAATAAAGTACATATATAAGTACTACTAGTATAAATGTTTGATACTAAAGTTATATAATTGTTAGAAGTGACTAAGATTATCAACTTTGTATAATTAAATAAGTTGTAAAACATCTAAAAAAGGTTGATTGCGGTCCAAACGGTCCGGTCCGGTCCGGTCCGCGGTCAAAACGGTCCGGTCCCGGTCCGGTCCGACCACCAAACGGTCCGGTCAACGGTCCAAAAATTATTGATTTTCGGTCCTCGGTCCGGTCCGGTCCGGTCCGGTTTTGGACCGATGCTCACCCCTAATGTTATGGCGCCCATAAATGGCTATTGACACCCAGAAATAGTTAATTGACGCCTAAAATGGTGTATTGCACACCTAAAAGTATAAAGATGATGTCGCCCAAATAAGATAATTGACACACAAAATGGTTCATTGACACCCAGAAGTTTAAAATGACTCCCAAATAAACTATTTTTGGATGCTATGGCGTCCATAAAATATTATTGACACTAAAAAATAGTTAATCGACGCTCAAAATAGTTTATTGACACACAAAAGTATAAATATGACACCCAAATAAGGTAATTAACGCCCAAAATGGTTCATTGACACCCAGAAGTTTAAAATAGCACCCAAAATGGTTCATTGACACCTAGAATTATAACGACTCCCATAAATGGCTAATGACACTCAAAGATGGTTAATTGAGTTTAAAATGACACCCAAATAAAACATTTTGAATACTATGACGCCCATAAAAGGTTATTGACACCCAAAAATTACTAATTGACGCTCAAAATAGTTCATTGACATCCAAAAGTATAAAGATGACGTCCAAATAAGGTAATTGACGTTCAAAATGGTTCATTGACACCCAGAAGTTTAAAATGGTACCCAAAATGGTTCATTGACACTTAGAATTATAACGACGCCCATAAATGGCTAATGACACTCAAAGATTATTAATTGACGTCCAAAATGGTTGATTGACGTATAGAATAACCTATTCATATCATTTTTTTTGTTAAAAAATATCAATATTAGTCTTGTTGGATTGTATAAGGAATCCAATAATTTTTTTTATTTCTTCAAAAAAATTATTACAGTCTAAAAGTTATAATTAAATAAAATGAATTTACTTGCATATTACACACCCAACCGCCACACATGATGCCCTTGACGGTGGGGGGATGACTGAATCATTTTGAATTAAAAAAAATGTGTACTTGGTTCATGTTCATCAACATCAGACCGAGACAACTGAAAGAGATGCACATCTATACGTACAGACGCTGAAAATCTGAGCGCGCAGCTAAAGCTGGAGCAGATCATCGTCTAAGCTACAGTCAGGACACACTGCGCGCCGCTTCTGAGCCAGCAGCCACAGCTGCGCCCGCTCTCTGCCCAGGATCTCGTCGTAGGTTAAGGTCAGCCTCTGGGCCCGCCGCTGTTCTGGCCGTTCAGCCATAGCGCCATCAAGCCAGCCCCTTCCTCTGACGCGTTCTGCAGTTGTTGGAGACGCCGTGAAGGCGGCCGCAACGAGAATAACCAGGACGAAGATTCTGGTGGCGCAAGGCATGGCTCTCATTCCACCGGTTCAAAAGCCCTGAGACCCTCACTGGAGTATATATCTCTGTGATCAAGCAAGAGGCCCTCCTTGGGTAGCGACTAGCGAAAGCTGAGTCCTTCCCTGGACTATATCTGTATGATTACGCAGGACAGTCTCTTTTAGTAGTGAAAGCTGAGACCTTCCCTGGGCTACACCTATGGGATCTTGCAGGAAACCTTTCCTGGGTAGAGTGGATATATATATTTGTCTGCTGCTGACGCCTAACTTCAGTGGAGATGTGGGGCCAGGACGTGCTACAAGAATATCTGTTGTTTATCAGAAAAGAATGGTTCAGATCGTAAAATTAAACTATTCGGTCCGGTCCGGTCCATAATGAGTTCGGTCTAATCCGCGGTCCGTAAATTTTGATGAATCGGTCTTCGGTCCGGTCCGATCCGGTCTAAAAACCGTTCAATCGTAGATTGGACCGTAGACCGACTTTTATATAAAATATATGTATATTTGTTGGTATATTATGTAATAAGTACAAATAAAGTACACATATAACTACTAGTAGCGTAAATATTTTCTATTAATGCTATATAATTGTTAGAATAACTAATATTATCTACTTTTTATAATTAAATAAGTTGTGAAAAAAAATAAAAAAGCTGATTACAGTCCAAACGGTCTGATCACAGTCTGATCCTACCTCGAAACGGTCCAGTTTACGGTCCATAAATTCTTACTAAGTCAGTCATCGGTCCGGTCCGATTCATGACCGATGCTCACCCTACTCCGCATATCAACCGGTAGTTGTTCTTGCTTCAAAGCGTCCCCCTCCGATCATCCGATGGCAACTCCAGCCTGTATATCAGCGATACATACAGATAAGTCGCTATATCGTCTGTATGCTAACCAGCCCTATTCCGGTCGACCTAGGAGACTTTCATGTTCCGTTGGACTGTTGCTGGTTTTGAAGAAAAAAAATTGATGCATTCCAAAGGCGTTATCCTGGATAGTGGACTAACTACTTTTCCTTATCTTTATGAGCAGGAATTTGCCGGAGGAATCTAGAAACCATGGAACATGGCGCTCTGGTTACGACTATTACAAGGCGCTACGATTTAAGTTTTTAGGTGCCTCTCCTATCGGTTCCCCTAACTTTCACACTGCCCTTATAAATCAGATGGATCTTATCTTCCAGCCAAACACACGCAGAAGTATACAGATATACCACTCTCTCTGACAATAGGGGATGAAAGGAATAAACACATTTACTTTTCTACGTAGAGAGCCACATTTCTATTAAGTTTGATTTTTTTAATAATTAATTAATTTATTTATTAATTAGTTATCTTTTTGTGTCAAAAAAGATGGAGGACAATTCTCACGATCCACATGCCTGTGCTCAAGCCTGCCCAAACGAGACGAGTTGAGTGTGGCATAGGCTTGTATATGTGTGTCGTAGTCACGTTATACACAACAAAGGTGAACATACTTCCTTCTATATCTTTTTGGCCTTTTTTCTTTGATAATTAGTTCCTTGGATTGATATTGATATGCAAACCACATTAAGTCAAGAAAAACATAATACGACGAGCAGCGGGTAAAAGGAGTTCTAACGAGGTACATATCGACCGAATCAAAATTTGGGGAATGCAGTCACGAGAGGTGTATCCCCAATAACAAGAGTGTTAGAGATTAATTTACATATATTCTTCCTCATAAACAATCATTCTTCAAAATGTCCATCATCCATGAGTGGGTAGCATCCAGCTATGTCTGCATCATGGTTCCTTCAGGATTTTTTAGATCTTCAGTTCTTCAGTTTTCTCCTGCTCCCTCCATCTATTCCAGCGTCAATGTTCTTGGGATGTTGTATTTATTTATTTGGTTGTATGGGTCCTTGTGGGCTCTGTCCCCGCTCCCATTATTGTGACCTGGTATGCAAGAAATCATGATATGTTGAGTCCACCTATTGAAGGGTGTGTTGTATGGATAAGGTGTGATTATCAAAAATGATTTTGTTTCTAGTTGTCCATATAACCCATATGATGACCATCATCAAGATGTCGTGCTTTGAGTCTACTTCTAGTATGTTCTGTTCTGTGCATGGGGTTCAGGTAGGTGTCCGCTCGAATAGTGATGGACATGGTTTAATGTGTCCATAATTTTCTAGATGTGTGATACCCATAGAACAGATGGTCGGTTGTTTCCTCATTACTATTGCAAAAATGGCATCTAGAAGGTCCCCTGAATCCCCTGCATCTCATCATCATGTCCGTAGGAAATTTATCATGACAGATGAGCCAGATCAGTATGTGTAGTTTGGGTGGGCATTTGATTTGCCAAATTGTTGCATTGCACCTTGGATTTTTGTATTGTGGAAAGGATCTAGGAGATGGTTAATAGCTAGAATCTTATGTGTGAAAATGTTGTCCCAATCAATAGTAATCCGTTGGTGTAGGGTGTGTCCATTATTGTAGAATTGGGTAATGTGATTGATGAGGATGTTTATGGGTTGTATGGATGTATGAATGCCATAGATATTGGTGATCAACAGTCGGTTGCACTTGGTATTGCATGTCTAGTGAAAGAATTTAGTGGTCCTGTCTCCCTCCTTCAGCCATTTGATTTTGGCTCTTTTTTCCATATGATTTCTTCATGGGCTTTAAGGGTGTTGATCTATTGGGTAAGAGATATGTGAGTATCCCTAGATTGTTGCATGGCAGTGAGGAGTTGTTCTTCCTTGCTCTTGATGGTCTTGGGAATTGATCCAAATTGTGTACGATTCCATCTCTTGAGGATAAGCATGAGTAACTTGAGTTTGTGGTGTATATTGAAGCCTGGATTGTCTGTGGATGGCTATGTGAGCCATATATTGCTGATCATAGGGATGAAATCTTGGCGTTGGGTCCAAAATCATTCGAAGCGGAAGGGTTTATGTCCCCACTGTGAGAGTAGAGTTTGTAGAAGAACATGGAGGTGATTAGATAGGCTTGATGCAATGAGAGATGTGTGGGTCCCCGAGTGTAGTTGTGTCCATAGATTGTTGCATAAAAATGATCTAGTCTGGCTCAGGACATACCTCTGTGCCACATCCAACAACCGTTTCTAGAGTGAAGGTCGTGGAGGTTATGTGTGGTGATGTAGGAGTTGAATAGGGTAGGGTGGTGTGGTTTCGTTGCAAGTTCTAGTGTCAGATCATGAGATCATTCTCCCAGGCATGTGACTATGTTGAAATCCCCACCAATGATCCATGGGGTGTCCCTGTGTTGTGCGGCCAAAGAGTGTAGTTCCTCCATGAAAGGTGCTTTGTTAGGTCTAGGGGGGGGGCATAGACACCAGTGAAAAGCCATGTTTGGTTGGTGGCGGTATGAAAAAAAAGAACCGTAATATAGTGATTATGTATGGTGGATCGAGTGGTGTGGTATGTGTTGTTGTTCCATCCTATAAGAATGCCTCACTGAAACCAGTGGGAGGGTGTTGGATCCATTTGTCAATGTGTCGCCCTCCCCTCTGCTTAAGTTGGAATGCATTGAGGATAGATTTAGTTTCTTGTATGGTGATGATGTAGATGTGATGTTTTTATATCATGTTCCTAATGGTTCTTCTTCTACTGGGTGCAGTCAATCCACAAATTTTCTAGGTTAAAAGGTTGATGGTATTGTATCAAAGATAAAGTTACTCATAGTGAATATCAGTTGAAAAGGGTGTTACATACACTTTCTATATAAAATGTAGTACTCAAATTAGAAACTAGACAGTGTAAGACAATACTTCTCTCTCACACATACAAAACAAAAAAACTACTTCATCTCCTAATGTACTAACCATACTAACTTTGATCTCAACTCATATTAGCCTTAATTAATTGAAAATAATAAATCTATCGTAAAGAATAAATAATTACCAAAAGGTCCCTTCTTTGACAACAAAAATGACGTTGTTGCTGATCAGGATTGATGATTCTTGTCCCTTGCATTCACCGTTCTACTATTTTCTGTTAACTGATCACATCATCAACAATGGGTTTTTGGTCTACAAAATCTAGCTTCTAGTTTGAAGCTTTTGATTACAATTCCAAATTGTTTATATGATTAATAGCTTTTTCTATTCAAGGATAGAAATTCCGGCATCACTACTACAGAAATGGCTTATAAAGTCACTTTTCAAGGTGTCGATTGTATACATAAACGGACACCTAAACTCTACAGTGTTGGTTTATAACATAAACTGACATACAATCTGTGAAGGTCGACCAGACACGGGTACCGCTTTTATTAAGTGTCGGTTAATTAATAAAAAATCGACACCTAAAATCAACCGCCAAAACCAAAATTCCAGCGAAAAAATTACCTCCAAAATTTCACATATGGCGTCGGTTCATAAATGAATAACCGACGACCAAAGATTATTCGCGGGACAGGAATAGTTGTCGGTTGTCTTTTAGTTAAAAACCGACGACTATAATCTAGTATAGGCGTCGGTTGTTGGAAAAGAACCGACACTGTTGGTTTAGTTGTCGGTTATTTTGAATAACCGACGCTTATTGTCAACTTAATATCTCACCAGCGTGAGCGACTCTTCCCCCTTTCCCAGTTTCATTCCCGATTTCAGTTAGGTCCGGCGATTTCTTGCTCGCCCCCGCCGGCCGTTGCTCCTCCGCCGCCGCTGTCGTGCTCCTACTCCTGCCCTCGCCGCTGCTCCGTGCTCACCGGCGGCCGTGCTCCTGCTCCTGCTCCTGCCCTCTGTGCTCACCGACGACCGTCCGTGCTCCTGCTCCTGCTCCTACCCTCTGTGCTCACCGACGGCCGTCCGTGCTCCTGCTCCGTGCCTCGCCGCTGCTCCGTGCCCTCACCACCGCTGCTCCGTGTCCTCGCCGACGCTTCTCCTCTCTTTGTCGCCGCCTCCGCCGGTGGTTGCTGTGCTCCGGCCGCTGCTCTCCTCTTCCCTCAAGGTATGCCCGCCCGCCCTGCCTTCTTCCTTCTTCCTCTGCTCCGGAGGCTGCTTGGGCGGTGCCAAGGCACGCCCAAGCAGCTGCTGGGCATTTTTTTATTTTTTTTTAAAGTTATTTACTTATTTGTGTTTAGGGTTTAGGTACTGATTTTGTGCTTCTACTGAGTTGAATCCTCTATTGTCTATACAATACATATAATTTTGATCAAGTGATGATATGTAAATGTGGAAATAAGTTAGTAAGGTATCAATGATAAGTCTGTTGTAATGTGATGCAAAATAGTTATTGTATCATGCATATCTTAATACTTTTTTGTTTTATAGTTGTATAGGGTGTTTTATGTGTGACAAGTCTATTGTTTTATAGTTGTGCATACTTGCGAGTTATCAGGAACACCTAAATGAATGTCTAACACCTAAATGAATATCTAGTTGTGTATTTTCCTAGTATCGTGAAAGATTCTCAATCGTGTGTATCACATGGGATTCTTATCTCAACACAATGGACTGTAATATATGCATCTAATGCCTTAAATGGAAGACTCGAATGTTATAAAATCCCATCAAAGTAGGTAGAAACAACTTATATATATTCAGATCTTAATAATTCCATGAAGTGCACATTATCTTACTCAGGAAAAGTATGTGTATAATGTTGGATTAGTTCCATATAATGGTTCTATTTTAGTAAGCACCTAGAAACCCATCCAAGATTTACTCATTAGGAGTAAATCTTGGATAGTCCCCAGTTTGGGACTGTTCTTGAACACCTAATCTCACTTAGGATGTAAGTGTATAATGTGTATTGGGTTTTCGAGAAAATTTCGGTAGCATTTCCTCGTTTGTTCTCTAAGTACATATGTAGATTTCTTTTCAAGCTATCATGTCTACCACAATAAAGTTGGTTATGACAAGCAATAAAAGGTTAACTGATGTTATACAACTTTTTCTGAAAATATATAACATCGTTATATGTACTTACACTTTGTCAATACTAATATTGTGCAGTCTTTGTCCACCCATAACAGTCACTATGAACTGGGCCTCTATGTCAATGTTAAAGTTCCCTATTGAAGAACAATTGGACATCATCCTAGATGATCGTTCCTTAAACCAATTGGTCATACCCAAACATTGGCGTTTTCTAAAAGGAAGACACTACATGCCTGGTAAAGTGACCCTAACTTTTGGCAATTATTCACATGTTATCGAGGTTGAGTATGATTTGGCGGGAAATCTTGTATCAAAATCCGGTTGGCGTGATTGGATTGGAGAGATGCATGTGGTCCGTTCCAACAGGCTTTTTCTCCGTCCAGTTGGTCATAATTCCATCAAAGTTTGGATAACAAACATCAACTGCGAGACCCCCGATCATCTTCGGCGGTATGAGCGCACGGCGTCGGATATCATCTATGAGGAATCTGAATCTGAGGCCCCTGTCAGTTCAGATTCATCTAAATACAGTGAGGAGCTTCGTGACACAGCTTCATCATCAAAAAGAAGTTACTGATGCGGGACCATGTTGGTGTAGTATTTAGTTGTCTATCTATCTAGACTTGTCTGTATTAATAGTTTTTTTAATTATGTGCATGTTTAGGGGTACACCAACCCCTTTGTTTAGTTACTGTTTAGGGGTACACCCCTGTATGTTGATGTAAAAAGAGATTAATGAATGAAACTGAAAGTTGCTACATGAATGCTTATAACTGAAGTGTGTGTTCCCATGAATGTTCCCATTTGCATGATTACACTACTATTTTTTCATATTGTATAGTCTATTTTAATATGACATACTTACTTATATCTTGCTTAATGATGAAATGTAATGCACACATGTGACATGCTTGGAATGTATAATAATGACATCACATGTATTTGTTAACCCTAGACCCTAATATTGTCCTAATATATACTTGTTTTCTCTTTGATCATAGAATGGATAGATCATGGATGTCCATTCGCAATCACTGCACCCCAAAGTTTATTTCTGGTCTTGACCAGTTCATTAGATTTGCCGAGGAACATAGGAAACAACCTGGAGATAGGTTCTACTGTCCATGTAGGCATTGCGGTAACAACTTGAAAGTCAACACTGGTGACGAAATCAAAACTCATGTCATGTGCAACAAGATTATACAAGGCTATACAGAATGGCACTGGCATGGAGAGATTTCAAACCCGAAACCAGTGGATGTCGATAGCAGTGCTTGTGTGGAAGAAGAAATTGCCTACGATGACGTAGATGTGAATGAACCAGTTCCAGTAGACATCGTTGATGCGATGATGGATAGTTGTGGGGTAGAGCACACCGATCCACCTCCCATTTTTAGAAACATTGTGCATGATGCTGAGATGCCGTTATACACAGGTTGTACTAAGTTTACGAAGCTTAACACTGTGTTGAGATTGTATAAGTTGAAAGCTAACAATAGATGGAGCGACAAAAGCTTCACGTCATTGCTGTCTTTGTTGAAAGAAATGCTTCCTGAAGGAAACGAGCTGCCAATCTCAACATACCAGGTAAAGAAATTGTTGTGCCCAATGGGAATGGATGCCAAGAAGATACACACATGCCCTAATGATTGTGTATTATTTCAAAAGGACTATGCGGATTTGAAAGATTGTCCAAAATGTGGTGCGTCACGGTATAAATTGATGACTTCGGGGGAGTCCAAAACTGGTTCTCCTGCCAAGGTGATGTGGTATCTACCTATAATATCACGGTTTCAACGCTTGTTTGCCAATCCGATAGATGCGAAGAATTTGAGGTGGCATGCAGATGTTAAGAAAAATAATGATGGGATCCTACGACATGCGTCTGATTCCCCACAGTGGAAGAAGATTGATGTATTGTACCCTGAATTTGGTGAAGAAGTCAGGAATCTAAGACTTGGGCTTTGTACAGACGGGATGAATCCATACGGGACATTGAGCAGCCAACATATCACTTGGCCAGTCATGCTTGTTATATACAATCTTCCTCCCTGGCTGTGTATGAAAAATAAGTACGTAATGCTGTCGTTGTTGATATCGGGCCCTAAACAACCTAGAAATGACATCAATGTTTATCTTAAACCTCTGATTGATGACTTAAAGAAACTCTGGGGTGAAGGTGTGATGACCTATGATGCTTCACAAAGAGAGACATTTCGTTTGCATGCTATGTTGTTTTGCACTATTAATGACTTTCCAGCATATGGGAATTTGTCTGGATATAGTGTCAAAGGAGCTAAAGCGTGTCCTATATGTGAAGAGAACACTGATTCAACAAGACTAAAGCATGGCGGTAAGAATGTATATCTCGGTCATCGAAGGTTTCTTCCAAAATTCCATCCGTATCGAAGGAAGCGCAAAGCATTCAATGGATTGAATGAGGAACGCAGTGCACCTAAACCTATACCAGGGGAGGTTGTTTATGAAAGAATAAAAGACTTTGTCAATGAATTTGGTAAGAGATCACAATGTACTACACGGAGTGACAATTATTCATTCAAGAAGAAGTCAATATTTTGGGATCTTCCTTATTGGAGTTCTTTGACAGTCAGACATTGTATCGATGTAATGCACGTTGAGAAAAATGTCTGTGATAGCATCATTGGTACTCTGTTAAATATACCAGGTAAGACTAAAGATGGGATAAAATCCAGACTGGACCTACGTGAAATGGGAATAAGGTCAAAATTAACAGAATTATGTGAAATGGGTAATAAAAGAACATACTTACCTCCCGCTTGTTACACATTGTCTAGAAAAGAGAAGAATGCTTTTTGTGAATGCTTGGTAAATGTTAAGGTGCCACATGGTTACTCATACAACATCCGTAGATTGGTATCAATGAAAGATCTGAAGTTGATAGGTCTTAAATCTCATGATTGTCACACTCTAATGCAACAAGTATTGCCCGTGGCAATTCGATCTATATTGCAGAAGCATGTAAGGTTTGCAATCACCAGACTTTGTTTCTTTTTCAACAGTCTCTGCAACAAAGTTATTGACCCTGAGACTCTCGATAATTTGCAAAGAGAAGTGGTTTTTACCCTATGTCAGCTTGAGATGTATTTCCCTCCTTCGCTCTTTGATATCATGGTACATCTTGTTGTCCACTTGACTAGGGAAGTGAAAATCTTGGGACCGATTTTCTTGCATTGGATGTATCCCTTTGAACGATACATGAGCATTTTTAAAGGTGATGTTTGAAACCGTTATCGGCCTGAAGGGAGTATTATTGAAGGTTATGTGGCGAGAGAGGTTATGGATTTCTACAATGACTTTCTCAGTGGTAATGACACTCCTGATATTGACAAGAATATTGACGAGCTTTTTGGCAAAGGAATTTTGGGATCACGTGTGTAAGTAATCAGCCGTGAGCAGTTGGAACAAGGTCATCTATATATTTTACACAACATGGACGAAGTGAACGTTTATATCGAGGAACATACCAATTTCATAAAAAGACAATATCCTCGAGCCAATACAATGTGGCTTGCTAGAGAGCATAACAAGACTTTTATTAAGTGGTTTGAAGATAAAGTCTTACATCAACTATCTCAAACACCAGATGATATTACTGAAACTATCAAATGCCTCGCCTTTAAACCAAAGTTGACTGTTATGTCTTATGAAGGGTATGACATTAATGGATTCACATATTACACAAAGCGCCAAGATGATAAGAGTGTCGTCCAAAACAGTGGGGTCACCCTTCAAGAATCGACTATGTTTTTTGCAAGTGCAAAGGATAAGAGTCCACGTGAAGCTAAAATGTCATATTACGGTGTCATTGAAGAGATATGGGAATTTGACTACATAGATTTCAGAATTCTACTCTTCAAATGTAATTGGGTTGATAACACCAAAGGAGTTATAGTGGATGAATTGGGTTTCACTTTAGTGAACTTTGAAAAGATTGGCGAGAAGGATGAACCATTCATATTGGCATCACAGGAGAAACAAGTATTTTATATCGATGATCCTGCAAATGATAAATGGTCGGTTGTTCTTCATGGTAAAAGAGAGTTCATTGAAGATCCTATAATGAAGAAGAGTACTATGATAAATATGATGACTCCAGTCCATTCTCAGTTGGGTTGCCAACTCCATAAAATATTGAAGCTAATGATGAATGATATGTGCGCGGAGATCACAATGAAGGATTGTTAATTGATAAAAGATCACAATTTTAGAGGCATGCATGTTTATATTTTTTTATTGAAGCTAAATGTTTACTTTTTTAATATCAATATCATTTTCTGATTTGATGTTTCATTATCTTCTAGTTAATACAAATGCTAAATAGCAAAAGAATCCCCAATGAAGAGAAGCAGGATACAAATACAATACATAAAGTGCAGCACACACAAGTGCTTCAGATTCATATAACAACATGACAGACTAACACATATATAGTGCATAACAACAGCAACGCCGAATTTACAGAAAACACTAGCTTAATACATATATAGTGGGACTAAGGTGACGATACCACCTTCTAAAACAGGTTACTGACTACATGTTACGACTGGGAGGTCGTGATTCAGCAACCGTATGCATTAGCAGGAGGACAAACATATGGTGATCTGTGTGTCCTCCTGCTAATGCATTCGGTTGCTGAATCACGACCTCCCAGTCGTAACATGTAGTTGTCGGTAACCTATTTTACCAGGTGGGATCGTCACCTTATAAGTCCCACTATATATGTACTAAGCTAGTGTTGTATGTAAATTTGACGTTGCTGTTGTTATGTACTATATATGTGTTAGTCTGTCATGTTGTATGGACATCGATTGTATTGATCAGGTATTATATAGTCTCATTAGATAATATGAAATATATCAATCTTATTTATAGCTCATTAATTATATATATACATCATTCTCTTTACAGATGTTTAAAGCTGACCCCACTACAGGAACGGACTTACCAGATGTACATGCTCCCTATACGATGGGAGAATTAAATGAAGTAAGAGAAGAATGGGCAACAACCATACAAATAGTGGGGGCTTTAAAATATAATTGGGATCCTGATAGCGAATAATGACTAAACAATGATATTTTGTAAATGAATTTATGAATTATAATATATGTGTGAATGTTTCTACATGTCTCGATGTTTCTACATGTGTCTGAGTGAAAATGAATGAAAGTGTTGGTTACTATATGAATGTTTCTACATGTTTGAATGTGAATGAATGGAACTACAGATTGCTAGCTACATGAATGTTTCTAAATGTGTGAAAATAAAATGGAACTACAGGTTGCATTGCTAAATGCATGTGTGAATATTTTTGTTGTTAATTTTGCAGGTTTGTGGCCTGTTTTCGGCTGATATCAATAGATGTCGTAAAACCTGCAGTTCATAACTAAACTGAACAGGTTTCTCATCCTACGACCAGCCACAGCAGGTCTGCAGACTGACAGAAAAAAAAACAATAGGCGTCGGTTATTTGTATAAAACAGACGCCAAATAGTTACAGTGTCGGATTTTAATAGAAATCGACGTCTATTTCCTTAACACCACGGCCGTGCTGTCCAGCACGGCCGTGTTGGGAGTTATATGGCGTCAGTTATTAGCTAATAACCGACGCCTATAGTGCCCAAGTTGGCGCCCTCCTGTGGCGCGAAGATATATGTCGTCAGTTATTTGTAAAAAACCGACACTGATAGTGCCCAAGATGGTGCCCTTTCTGTGGCGCGAAGGGTTTGGGCATCGGTTTTGTATCTAATAACCGACGCCTATAGTGCCATGATGACGCGTGAAGAGTTTGGGCGTCGGTTTTGGAACTGACGCCTAATGGGTGAGCTTTTAGTGTCGCCCACATAGGTGTCGCTTAGAAACCGACACTAAAGGCTTTAAATAACCGACACTAAAGGTAGGTTCTGTAGTAGTGCATATATAATCCTAACTCTAATCGTCTTAGCATCTTATGCTCATTTTTTTTAATCTTTATCATGTCTCCTCTTTGATATCTAGGCTCATATAATTTTCTTTTAGACATTTTACTACTTTATTTTTGTTATTGAACATGTTTCCTATGTCAAAGAGGTTTTGAATTATATGCCATCTTTTTCCTTATCTTTTTCATTTCCTACATCATTATATATATATCCATTGGGTCATGTTTGTATGTAGGTCTGGTCAGATTGCTTCATCATGGGCATGCGCTAGATTGCTCTTCCATTCTTTAGCTTTGTTACCTCCATCGTGGCTATGATTTTTTTGCCTACAACACTTTCACGTTCCTAATTGATTATCTTTATGTATTATGTTGGTGGTGTGTTTTTTATTTGTTACTATCTCATTAATAGTTAAATTGACTATATCTACTTAAGAATATTATCATTTGCTTACTTTAAGCTATATCATGTCTTTTGTACACCATACCTTCAACAAGACTATATATATGACTATCATTAATCTTTTCAACCCATAATAAAAATTTCTCTCCACATGGTATCAAGAACAATTCTCTAACTCCCAGAGTTGAGGAGGAACAACCCCCATCCCCTATATGTCCTTCCTCTGCACTACCACCCCTCTTCAGCTTCATCATCATCATCATCATCATCATCATCATCATCATCATCATCATCATCATCATCATCATCATCATCATCATCATCATCATCATCATCATCATCATCATCATCATCATCATCATCATCATCATCATCATCATCATCATCATCATCATCATCATCATCATCATCATCATCATCATCATCATCATCTTCTTCTTCTTCTTCTCTTTATCGCTACTCACCCTCCCCCCTTGTACATGCATTTTGCTGCCCACCGCTTTGAGAAAGCAAGCAGTTGGTAGTAGTGTGAAGGGCACCATCATGCCACCATAGGTCGATTTCCCAGGCAGGCGGTTGCCACCTTGGCTCTAGCCAGGCACTGATTTGCCACAATTTGACTCCTTTACTGCCCTCTCTTTGGGGATTATCTATTCAATCATGTCTGGTCTGTTGGAAGGGGAGTCAGGGCACCATCCATTAAGAGTTTCACCCATTGCCCCTTGACATGGTTCTTTTTCCATAGAAACCTCCACGAGAATATGATTGGTACTCCTTCCTTTTTCCATCATCCACTAAATCAGAGGCTAACATGTTGAGTTTTCATGGTAGATATCCTTTTCTAAATAAGTTTGTAGAAATCTCTGGACCTATTTTTTTCTCCCTATGTATTAACCCTATTTACATAGCTAGCACTCTTAATAGAGGGATCAATTATATTTTCCTATCAAAGTGCCTAATTCCTATGATAGTGCTTCAACTGTGATTCTTTCTGACTATCTTTTTCTCTTACTATGCATCTTTTCATTGATTGTGTGGAGTCCCCAAATTTTCTAAAACTTAATCTGGTGTGTTACGTCCAAAATGAAACTCTCACCTTAGCGAGAATCCCAATTTGAACACCCCACACTAGGCTAAGAAGAAGAAAATCAATGGAGTCAGAAGGAAACAACAATAGCACATGTACACGAACAATAATAAAACCATACAACACATGTTCACCATTCAACATATAATTACATAATGAATTGTTACAACATTTGATATTACATATTAAACAACAAACTTCTACATATACATGTACTACCACTAAACAACATGATCTTAAGAATAGGTCTACATGTACATCAGCTTGCCACACAAATCACAACTATCATGGATCTTCAAGATCATATATCCACAAACCTAAACAAAAGATTACATGTGGTACACATCAGCACAATATTCAAGAATATTGTGCTAAGTACGCCTACGTGTCTTTTATATACCTCTCATCATATCTTGGCAATAAGATAAAACTAATACTTGGCAGTTATAAAGAAATATAAGAAAAAGCATATACTTGCACAAACATGTTCATTAATAAAAGAGAACACATATTTTAAGCACATTTTCCATTATATCATCCATGCATTGACCGCCGAAGGTTGAATGCATTAAAGTCCTTATGATCGACTACCAAAGAGTTGGATCATTTCATAATGTGATCAGACTACCAAAGAGTTGGATCACTTTCAAGTACTTGATTACCAAAGGGTTGAAGTACTTTATTCCAGCACTTGACTACCAAAGAGTTGAAGTGCTTAGATATAATGGAACAGATATATTATGTGTCATGTTTTCATAGCCATAAGTATGGAAAAATCAAGCAAGATATCATATAAGAACAATCATTTCATCCAATACCATATGCCAAGTATTTTACTACACATATAATGCAAGCATATTGTATAATAAGCCAAGTAAGAGGTAATGACATACCTTGATCAAGAACAAACCTAATCATCATATCCTCATATCATCTACATCCTGGTCAACCCTGATTAAGACAAGACCACATATCACCATCATGTTCTCATCTTAACCCTAATTATCACCATTTTAAGGTTTACCCTATCTCATTAGGATATGTACTTTATTACTTGTCTTATCATCTTGTTGTTATGTTCCTGACTTAGAAATTAGCTTACTGATCTCATATTCCAGATTAGGATACATAATCTGAATATCAGGTTCTGTATCATTCTTTATACATATTAAACCTAGGTTACATGCATTATATAAAATAGGGTTTCATCCCATGTATTAAGGGTCATCTTCATGTAACATAATATTCTATGCATCATCATGTTCTCATAATTAAATCTGAGGTTCCAAATAATGATATGAGCTTACTATGAAAATTTCATCATTTATTGGGCATGTAAGTATTTTATTGTATTCTATTTAGGGTTATTAGCCCTAATTAGAAACATGAAGTAAATTACATAATTTCGTGCATCAACATTACAATTACTAACATCAGTTGGATTCTAAACATGATTATAGACTTAGTGACATATTCTCATAATCTTAGGCCATCATTTGATATTTATTATCCATTGAACAAGTATTACATATATTACATGATATCATAGAGATTAGTGTATCAAAAGCCTCATATTATACTTTAATGTTGTTCTACACATTTTTCTAAACATTTTGATATATTATTTGTAATTTTTTGATAAACATACAAATTAGTATGCATTTTCTAAGATATAGATATTTCTGGGATTTTCTTACGTTTTAACCAATGTAGACCCTCCACGTGGCCATATTGGGTGCCTCCCTTGCTTGTTGGGGGCCGGTTTTCTTGGTATAGGCCGGGTTATGTCCGTTCAGGTTTCCTTATTTGTTCTTTCTGGCTTCACGTTGATCCGCCTGGGCGCTGCGTGCGACCCTATTCTTCACGGCGTGCACGATTCCTACCGCCTGGCCGCCGTCATCCTCCATCGTGAGGTTGGTCTTTGGAGAGCAAGAGCAGCACACCTAAATCTTCTCATCTCCTTTTATCACAGATACAATACTCATCTGCTCCCGATCCATGTTGTCGGACTGTCTTCTCATCAAGAAGGGTGTCTCCTCTCACAGAGGTGTGAGCCACCACCATGGCCACGACTCTCCACCGTTGGGGACTCGATCGTTGTGGGCTCTTCTTCAGAGATGAGATCCACCCTTTGTGCCTCCTCCTCATCACAACCTAAAGCACTTAGGGGATTCGATAGAGGGTAGACCATCCACTGCACCTATAGTCACTTTGGTCTCCCAAGGTGCAGCTCTCGACACTGCCTGCATGAGACTCGTTGCTCTGCAACGTGTCTCCTCCCACGGCAAGGTAGGGCACCGCCGTACCCTCAGGTTCTAAAAAAGAAGATCCTCACCTCTCCCTTAAGACATCAACATCAAGTACCGTTCTACTGTGGCTCCTCCATGCTCAGTGAGGAACTCACCTCCGACTGATGCTCCTACAGTCACGGTTGCCATTGTAGAACGTGAGAAAGGAAAAAGGTCTTCTCCCATTGCCCTCCTCCTCGCACCACCTGCTCTAGACAGTGGAGAAGCAACAATGATGGGGAGGTGGATTTCACTCTTGTCTACTCTAACTGGCTCACTGGATGGGTCTTGCAACTCCTATAAAAGATACGAAGAGAACTGCTGGCACATCATTCGCTATCATCCCACGTTCACAGATGTGGTGGTGGTCTTTCACGCTGGCTGAACTGCCACCCCCCACGTTCCAGTTGAGCATTCCTTCTCCATAAGACCTATTCGTGGCTTCACCAGAAAAAAGGTAAGACCCTAGATTCTAGCCACACGCTCATACAAATACAAAAGGGGTGTGTGACAAGGCAGATATTAACAACTTATCCTAAGACCTAGATACTTTGGCCCATAGTTATCATTATTCCACATTATTTCATGTTATTCAAACCCAAATAACTCCCTCTAGGATACTCCAATTGCCACCAAATTTTAACCATAGCTTTACTACCTCTCAAGCTATATTATACGCAATTTTGATGTCAAAACTCAGATATTTGACCATCCACTTAAATGCTTCACAAAGGTCTAACTTTTAGGATCTTAATCATGATATCAATATCATTTGACATTTAAAATTTGACAAAACACATGAGACTCCTAAACAACTCAACATGCATGACTTTACTTATGTCATTAGACATTTAAGGATTCCAAAAATTTACTCCATCACATCCTACACACCTTAAAAGATATTTCATCCTCGAAATTAAGCTAAAATCCAGTCTTTCACATCATATACATCTTAAAAGAAATTTCGTTCTCGAAATTAAGCCATCCTCCTACTCCAAGAAAAACTAAAGATCTCAAATCCACATACATGACACCTCTCTATGTGCAAAATATCCAAAAAAAAAGCCCCATACTCATGTCCAAACCATTATTAGGAGGTTTTAAAACATCTATGGTGAATCACCTCTTCATAAAATATTTGAACAAGGGTTTAGAAACTCTGGTTATGTCATGATATATCTAATATGTTAGAATTTCATCTTTAAATTTACCCATGTGTTAGGGTTCCACATCATATTACCATGTTATAAATGAATTAACTAAGTTTAGCCCATTATATCAAAGTGTCATAAAAAAAACTATTGAGCTAAATGTTAGAACATGTTCAACATTAACATATGCCTTTTAGGAGGGAGTTAACTACAATTAACCCACTTTATCCACTTAGATCATATCAAGGTGTCATAATTGTTATGTTGTGCTAATTGTTGAAATATATTTTTCATCTTAATTAAGCACTAAGATTAACACCTCATGTAGCATGTTTCCGTCATATGATCTTATTTCATTGCTCATAATAAATTATAACATTTACAAGTGATTTCATTACAAGGTTAACCAACAATAACACATTGTCGTCATTATGCATGTATATGGTTAACCATTTATGCATTGATATCTATTAAACCATCTCTAGGTTTCCATCATATCGTGTCTATATATCACTTCTCGAGATTAGATCACATTCTTATCTATGTTATAATATGGTTGTACTAAACCAACTTATATGAGTGGCTTGTTAAACATATATATCAAAACTTCATCTAGTCCAACTGAGGTTCTCCTGACCCATATCATGAGGGTAGTGTCATGCTCAGTCTCTCTAAGCTAACTCAACTCCATGAGTATCTCATATGTACAAACTATATCATCCCTCTCGTTCTAGGGTTCTCATGTATACCTCATTGGCACTAGTGATTAACTTCACAAGATCTAGCCATATAAGCACAAATCCAAAACATGATATGATATCACCATAAAAGATTCTCTACCCGTGAGATATTCTTACTCAAAACTCTTTATCTTATAAACACTGCTAGATTCCTATAAGGTACCACCAAATCGAGCATGAGGCTTCACAAGAACTAACATAATGCTACCTCCTCTAGGGTTTTGGGACTCTCTCCCTCACCCAGATGGTAGGTTCTCACATTTCCTTATTCACATATGCATACATAACTAGCCTCTCTCTGACTCTAGGGTTTGGTCCTCCCAACGACATCTAGGGTTCAAGAAGACCATAGGAATCACACATAGAGAAACTCAACTCATTCACTCAGGAGTATTCTAGTTTAGGACATATCATATCACATATTTATCATCATTCTCATATCTTGGAGTTTAGGTTCTCTAACCTTCTCCTAATGGGTCTCACTCTCTATGGAGTTGACCCTAAAACTGGTCCTCACACTAGAGGTCCTCCTTTGTAGAAGAACTTGAGGCTCATGTTGATCCACGTCTTATCTTAAATTAACATATCTTATCTCATAAAAGAACGCATACTTGCATCGACAAAACTTATCTCAAATCCTCAAAACTAAACTTAAGTCCTCGAAGACAAACATAGATCATCATAACCATCTTATGTCATCTATATAAGACTTACATCATATCATCAAAACTTATTTTGTCTATTCATCTATCATATATTCCAAACAAGGCTCTAGACATCTAATCTAGAACTACTCTCTCTTCTAGACTGATTTCATCACTTTCACTTAGGTTGGATGACCACCTCCTACTCATACATGTGTGGGGACACATTTTTTTAATATTTATATATATAATAAAATATTATATAGTTTTTCTTCGATAAAACAAGCGTCAGAGAAAACTATCAAGGTTCGATCTGATTAGAACCAAAAACCAAATCTAGAAAATGAGTGTCCCACACATGGTAGAGAGTACAGTGTCATGAAAACTAGTGACAAGGATGAGAACATGGTGTAGACTGGTATAGCTACCTAAAACATAGATGCATCATATGCCAAATGTTTCTCTCCTCATGATGTACATCATTTCCAAATAATGTAACGTCCCATACCGCTACACTATAAAGAAAGAACGACATCTAAGGACTTGTTATACAACAAACACCAGTCTAAACCTAGTTCTCAAACATCTAGGTGCTAACCTAGAGGCTAGGTCAGATTTAGTCTCTAGAAGACAACTAATCTAACCCTAAAGATTATTAAGTTTAAGGTTCTTTGGTTTTGAGTTGCATAATGAGCAAATGTCAGGATTTGCTATTGTTCATGCTCTAATACCACCTGTGGTGTCCCTGGATTTTCTAAACTTAATCTGATGTGTGACGTCCAAATTGAAACCCTCACCTTAGCCAGAATCCCAATTTGAACACCCCACACTAGGCTAAGAAGAAAATCTAGGGAGTCAAAAGGAAACAACGGTAGCACATGTACACGAACAATAATAAAACCATACAACACATGTTCACCATTAACCATATAATTACATAATGAATTGTTGCAACATTTGATATTACATATTGAACAAAAAACTTCTACATATACATGTACTACCACTAAACAATAGGATCTTAAGACAACATGTCCACCTAAACATCATCTCGCCACACAACTCACAACTATCCTGGATCTTCATGATCATATATCCACAAATCGAAACAAAAGATTACATGTGGTACACATCAACACAATATTCAAGAATATTATACTGAGTATGCCTACATGTCTTTTATATACCTCTCATCATATCTTGGCAATAAGATAAAACTAATACATGGAAGTTATAAAGAAATATAAGAAAAAGCATATACTTGCACAAATATGTTCATTAACAAAAGAGAACACATATTTTAAGCACATTTTCCATTATATCATCCATGCATTGACCGCCGAAGGTTGAATGCATTAAAGGCCTTATGATCGACTACCAAAAAGTTGGCTCATTTCATAATGTGATCAAACTACCAAAGAGTTGGATCACTTTCAAGTACTTGACTACCAAAGAGTTGAAGTACTTTAATCCATCACTTGACTACCAAAGAGTTGAAGTTCTTAGATATAATGGAACAAATATATTATGTTTCATGTGTTCATAGGCATAAGTATGGAAAAATCAAGTAAGATATCATACAAGAACAATCATTTCATCCAATACCGTATGCCAAGTATTTTACTACACATATAATGCAAGCATATTGTATAATAAGCCAAGTAAGAGGTAATAGTATACCTTGATCAAGAACAAACCTAATCATCATGTCCTCATATCATCTACATCCTGGTCAAGCCTGATTAAGACAACACCACATATCACCATCAGGTTCTCATCTTAACCCTAGTTATCACCATTTTAAGGCTTACCCTATCTCATTAGGATATGTACTTTATTACTTGTCTTATCATCTTGTTGTTATGTTCCTAACTTGGAAATTAGCTTACTGATCTCATATTCTAGATTAGGATACATAATCTGAATATTAGGTTATGTATCATTCTTTATACATATTAAACCTAGGTTACATGTATTATACAAAATATGGTTTCATCCCATGTATTAAGGGTCACCTTCATGTAACATGGATTCTATGCATCATCATGTTCTCATAATTAAATCTGAGGTTCCAAATAATGATATGACCTTACTCTGTAAATTTCATCATTTATTGCGCATGTAAGTATTTTATTGTATTTTATTTAGGGTTATTAGCCCTAATCAGAAACATGAAGAAAATTACATAATTTTGTGCATCAACATTACAATTACTGACATCAGTTGGATTATAAACATGATTATAGACTTAGTGACATATTCTCATAATCTTAGACGATCATTTAATATTTATTATTCATTAAACAAGTATTACATAACTTACATGATATCATAGAGATTAATGTATCAAAATCCTAATATTATGCTTTCATGTTGTTCTACACATTTTTCTGAACATTTTGATATATTATTTGTAATTTTCTGATAAACATACAAATTACTATGCATTTTTAAGATATAGATATTTTTAGTATTTTCTTACCTTTTGACCAATCTGGAGCTGCCATGTGGCCATATTGGGCACCCCTGGCTCCCTTGCTTACTGCGAGCTAGTTTTCTTGGTCTACGTCGGGTTATGTCCGGTTCAGGTTTCCTTATTTGTTCTTTCTGGCTTTGCGTTGATCCGTCTGGGCACTGCGTGCGACCCTATTCTTCACGACGAGCATGATTCCTGCCTCCTGGTTGCCGTCATCCATCGTCGTGAGGTTGGTCTCTGGTGAGAAAGAGCAGCGCACTTAAATCTTCTCATCTCCATTTATCACAGGCACAATACTCATCTGCTCCTGATCCATGATGACGGCCTGTCTTCTCATCAAGAAGGACGTCTCCTCTCACAGAGGCGCGAGCCACTGCCATGGCCATGGCTCTCCACCATCGGGGACTCGATCGTTGTGGGCTCTGTTGGATCCTAGATGGGTGATTAGATGCTCTAGAGGGGGGGTGAATAGAGCTGAATGCACTTAAACAAAATTCATTAGATCTTCAAGATATATCACATGATAAGGTTGCTAAATAGGAAATTTGTGTGCAACTAAAACATGCATAGAAAGGGAGAGATAGATTGAACATATACCATTTGACAAGTTGTTTAGAGTGGTTCCACAATTCAAACTAGAAGTGAGTCAGTCCACCACCTAGAGAGGTCAACCTCTAGGATTTCTTAACCTTAAACCTTCATTATATTCATTATAAGAGATACAATACATGACCACAAAAGGACTTACCTATACAATACAAAGAGTCTTCAACCTTACCAAGGACTTACCCACTTTTCAAGGAGTCTTCCACCTTCTTCCAAGGACTTACCTACTCTTGCACAAGTCTTCAGCCTTGCAGGGATTACCCACACTTCTTGGATCTTCCACCTTTGACTTCACCTTCACTTGGAGAGGCTTCCACCAAGGACTTACCCACTTGAGCAAGGAGCCTCCTACCTTCACCAAGGTCTTATCCACTCTTGCTCCAAGTCTTCATCCTTGATCTTCACCAAGGGACACCTTCCCTTGTTCTTCTTCACCTCTCTTAGAAAAGAGAGAGAACCTTCATCTTCATGGTTGAAAAGAGAGATGGGGAGGTGGTGGAAATGAGAGCCTCACAAGATATACATGTAGGACTAGCTCTTTTATATATTTCCTACTCACTCTAACAAATGTAGCAAGTATTAATCTTAGAGAGAGAGAGGAGGCTGTAGGAAGCACTCAATTAAAGAATAGGAACCTCACATAGAGTTTTGCATTGAATGATCAACCTTGGAATGAAGCCCAAGGGGTCCTATTTATAGCTGGGGATGCCTCTTAGCCTTTGGGAACACTTGAGAATGAAAACTAGCCATTTTTTGGCTTGCAATAGATATATTTTCACTTGTTGCAACTCCACAAAAGCTAGAAGCACTTTTCTACACTTTTCTGTACAGTGCAATCAGTCGAGTTTCTATAAGGGTAACTCGACCGATATAGTAAAAGACAAAGCCGATATTCAGACCATCGGTCAAGTTTGTCCTGGGGAAACTCGACCGACCAATGAAAATTGAATTGGTCAGGTTATCCATCATTCGAGTTCTGTGAAGTTTAAACTCGGCCGATCAAAAGTCATTTTCAAGATCCAATCAGGATCGGTCGAGTTCTGTGTATTGACAACTCGACCGATGAACAACCTGATGTGAATTTTGGAAAATGGCTTTTGAGTGCATAAACATTCGATCTAAGTGCTTCTGATTTTTTCCAAGGTTAATTACAAGTCATGCAATCATTACAAGTGATTTACAACATGATTCTAATGGATTTACATCATATTACAAAAATGTGCACTTGTTTTGACTTTGTCTTGTCTTTTCTCCAATTTGATATGCGCACGTTAGGGCATTTGGAGTGTGTCTATACCTAATATGAAAACACTCAAGTAGAAGCATTAGACATCAATATGTGGAATGGTTAGTCATCATCAAAACACGGGTTTAGTCAATTTAGACGTGAGTCAACATTGACCTTGAATGAACATTCTCCCCCTTTTTGAAGATGACAAACCATTCCATAAATGTATTGAAAGTATTTAAGTAAAGTCATACCTTTGGAGAAACCTAGGGGTTTCAATAGTATTGAGCTCATATGCTCTCCCTCAATTGATGCTAGTGGAGTTCTCATACTCCCCCTCAATTGATGCTATTTCTCCTGCATGGTTAGCTTTAATAACATTTATAGAATACTATGTCTTCTACTCATATATGTTCTACACATATATGTCTTCTCCCATTTACCTTCTCCCCTTCACATGGACATACTTATCATCTTCATGTAAGACATGCCTTCTTCCTCTTTTAAAAGAAGACATACCTTTCTCCCTCTTTGTCATTTCAAAAAGTGGGGGTATGAAGAAATAAGAAACACCACTTGTTAAAGGAAAGGATATAACAAAAAGTTATATAAGGAGAGTAGAAGAGCACAAATAGGGGCTTGTCCAAGCATAGAAAGAAAAGCAAGTTAAAGCATATACTTGAACAACCCAAAATGCAAGATAAGGTGCTACAGAAAACAATAAATCACAATTTTGATCCTCAAGATGACATAATTTGCCCAAAAAGTGTCAGGGCTCATGGCAAAGCGATGAGCCTTGCTCAGAAGGTCGTTTCTGCATAAAAAATACTACTCTTGCGGCAAAAACTAAAACTGGAGCAAAGTCTACATAAAATCTAAAAATACTCCAATTTCTACATATAATGTAGATCTATGTACCATGCATCACAATGTTATGCAAGCAACTCAAGATAGTAGATATGCAATTCAAGGAACAAGCTTGAGCAAGTTTGAAACAAGATACAAGCATATCATATAGTGAAATACCACTAGATGAGAAAATGCTACCAATTATAAACAAAGTTAGAACTACATGTATGTGAACTACTAGTAGATGATATCACAAATTAGGACTACTAGTAGGATCTAGATCATAGCAAGAGATACTAAAAGATACACAATATAAAGCAAGCTATGAGTAGATGAAGAGATATATCCAAACAAAGAGATATGCAATTTTAGAAGCATGAAAGGATATAATTCACATACAAATATGCATCATTACCAAAGGATGATTACCACTAAGAACCTCAAGGTTGTATCAACACAAGATATACACCTATATAGATGTAGCAAGTTAGAGTACAATGGAAGCAATTTTAGACACAACCAAGAGATCCAAAGAGATCATCATCAAAGCATGAAAAACAACTCAAAGCAAGTAATTGCAAGATATAAATATGCCAATTTAGAGCAATTAGAGACCTAGAGTTGTAAGCAATATAGGCAATTTAGAACATGGCAATATGCATATATAAAGGTACCAAATGAGAGTGCCAAAGAATAAGGCTATTGGTTGAGAAAATCTAGTTGATAGGGAAATTCTCATTCAATAAGACAAATGTATATTCTGTGCACAATGTTGTCGGTCAAGTTCTATGTATTGACAACTCGACCGATGACAGCTACTGGAAACACCCATTGGTGCCTATTGGTCAAGTTTAAAATAGGACAAACTCGACCGATAGAGATGTTGTCAAAAGGCACATATATTTCATAAACACATATTTATAGGCATGCTAAAAATACAAACCATATCTAAACATGTCTAAGCAAGTTAGTAATGTACTATAGAAGCATTAGAAATAGTTTTTGAGAAAGAGTGTGAAGAGAAACACAAAATACCACATTTGACTCAAAAACCACATGCATAGTGCACACTAACTTGACAAAAACAAGTTAGGATTGGTTATAAGAAAGAGAAACATTACCTTTGTGGTTACCAATGCTTTTCCAATTGTTTTCACTTCATACACATCTCACCTTTCTTCTTTCATGTGGATTGAGAAGCCAATTTGCAATTCAATGGCTCAAGTCAATCCATTTGCAAGTACCTACAAGAAGAAAGATGAAATGGTCCCCAATCATGTTTTTGGGTCCGAAGGGGTTAGTTTAGCAACCCAAGTCCTATTGCTCTTGGGTGCTTTCCTAAAAGGACAACAAGTAGAATAATGACCAATTTCATTGCAATGGTTGCATGTGCCCATAGTATTGGAACTAGAGGATTCTCCATGGAATATTGGAGGTCCTTTACCTTTGTTGTTCCTTTGACTACTATCATACCCTCGACCATGTCTACCAATTTATTTAGTAGTATGGTGTAGGATATCATTAAGGCTCTTCTTACCAACTAAGAATCTTTGCAAAGAAGATCTCAAACTATAATTATCATGTATAAGAGAAGCAATAGTAGAAGATAAATGATTTATATTTCTCTAGCATGCAAAAGATCATTTTCTAAGCAAAGAGCTTTAGTTAAATAAGAATCTCTATCAATATCTAGAGCAGCTATATTATTGTCTCTACTAGTAGAACTAGAACATGATTCAAGCACATTGATTTTAGCAAGAAAGGAGGCATTTTTTGTTTCAAGCAAAGCAATCTTAGAAAAATAAACACCATTTTCAGATTCTAATCCTTGCAAAACAAAATCTTTGTCCTTGTTTTCAGATTTAAGAACATCAATATCATGCATGAGAGAATCAACAATTGAAGTATGCTCTTCATTAGAACTAGGCATGAGAGGTTGAGCTTCTAGAAATATAATCTTATCAAGCAAACTAGCATTTTCAAGTTTAAGAGAGTCTACTTGGCTAAGACAAGCATTTTTGTCATCAAGCAAGAAAGAATTAGCATGTTCAAGATTATCTAGTTCTACATGCAAATTATCAACAATTCTAGCAGGCTTTTTCTTTTTCCTTTTATAAGACTTAAGAGAGGCATAAGTATCATGAATAATAGCAATCAAGGATTCTTTATCTATATATTTTAGATTTACCTCACTTGAGTCCTTACTTGTTGATGTCATGAGAGCAAAATGACATTCTCCTTCATCACTAGACCTTGAGCTTGATCCTCCACTTGAATCTTCACTTGAGCTTGAGTTGGAGGAGTCACTTGAGCTTGAGTTGGAGGAGTTACTTGAGCTTGAGTTCCATTTCTCCTTCTTCTTTTACTTCTCTTCTCTTCTCTTGTGAAGATGGGTCTTTTTGCTTGGTGAGCAATCTTCCTTGTAGTGACCCTTCTTTCCACATGTGAAGTATCAGATAGAGGAGGACTTGACTTTGTAGAGTTTACCCTTAGAGTACATGGCATCTTCTTTGACTTGAGAGGATGGAGAATCTTGACCAAGAATAGCCTTGATTTGAGCTTTGATTTCAACCTTCTTCATTCTCTTGAGTTCTTTCTCTTCTTGTCTTTCTACTTCCTCCCTCTTGTCAAGTATGGCTTCATGTGCTTATAGATTTTCAATGAGCTCTTTAATAGGGACATCCTTAAGAGACCTTGCTTCTTCAGTGGAAGTCACCTTAGGTTCCCAACTCTTGGGAAGAGTTCTAAGAATCTTTGAGTTGATCTCTCCTCTAGACATAGGATAACCTAGAACTGCAAGACCATTCACAATGGTGTTGAGCCTTGAGTACATGTTGGCTATCCTTTCCTCCTTTCCCATATTGAAGTTCTCAAGCAGCCCTTTGAGCATGTATACTTTGCTTTCCTTCACTTGATATGTCCCCTCATAAGTGATGCATAGCTTTCTCCATACCTCATAGGCTGTTTCACATGAAGAAATCTGGTTGAACTCGGTGGATCTCATGGAGGCATAAAGGATGTGCATGGCTCTAGCACTCAAGGTTGCTTTCTTCAAGGTAGCATCATCCCATTCTCCAATCTTTGTCTTTGGTAGCTTGTATGGGATGTTCACCATTTGCCACATCTCAAGACTTAATCCTTGGATGTAGAATTGAAACCTTCTTCTCCAATAGAGGAAATTGCTCCCATCAAAGATTGGTAGGCTGATCAAGTATCTCCCTCCTTTGTAGTCACCCATATTCTCCTACTTGTTGAAGTATGCTTGGAAAAGCCCACTTTAATACCAATTGTTGGATCCTAGATGAGTGATTAGATGCTCTAGAGGGGGGTGAATAGAGCTAAATGCACTTAAACAAAATTAATTAGACCTTCAAGATATATCACAAGATAAGGTTGCTAAATAGTAAATTTGTGTGCAACTAAAACATGCATAGCAAGGGAGAGAGAGATTGAACATACACCAATTGACAAGTTGTTTAGAGTAATTCCACACCTCAAACTAGAAGTGAGTCAGTCCACTACCTAGAGAGGTCAACCTCTAGGACTTCTTAACCTTGAACCTTCATTATATTCATTATAAGAGATACAATACATGACCACTAAAGGACTTACCTATCCAATAAAAAGAGTCTTCAACCTTATCAAGGACTTACCCACTTTGCAAGGATTCTTCCGCCTTCTTACCTCCTCTTGCACAAGTCTTCAGCCTTGTAGGGATTTCCCACTCTTCTTGGATCTTCCACCTTTGACTTCACCTTCACTTAGAGAAGCTTCCAACAAAGACTTACCCACTTGAGCCTTCACCAAGGTCTTACCCACTCTTGCTCCAAGTATTCAGCCTTGATCTTCACCAAGGGATGCCTTCCCTTGTTCTTCTTCACCTCTCTTATCCAAGAGAGAGAACCTTCATCTTCATGGTTGAAAAGGGAGATGGGGAGGTGGTGGAAGTGAGAGCCTCACAATATATACATGTAGGAATAGCTCTCTTATAAATTTCCTACTCACTCTAATGAATGTAGCAAGTGATTAAGCTTAGAGAGAGAGGAGGCTGTAGGAAGCACTCAACTATATAATAGGAACCTCACATAGAGTTTTGCATTGAATGCTCAACCTTGGAATGAAGCTCAAGGGGTCCTATTTATATCTGGGGATGCCTCTTAGTCTTTTGGAACACTTGAGAATGAAAACTAACCATTTTGTGGCTTGCAACAGATATATTTTCACTTGTTGCAACTCCACAACGGCTAGAAGCACTTTTTTGCACTTTTCTGTATAGTGCAATCAGTCGAGTTTCTATAAGCGTAACTCGACCGATAAAGTAAAAGAAAAAGCCGATATTCAGACCATCGGTTGAGTTTGTCTTGGGGAAACTCGACCAACCAATGAAAATCAAATTGGTCAGGTACTCCATCGATCGAGTTCTTTGAAGTGTAAGCTGGACCGATCAAAAGTCATTTTCAAGATCCAATCAGGATCGGTCGAGTTCTGTGTATTGACAATTCGACCGATGAACATCCTGATGTGAATTTTGGAAAATGGCTTTTGAGTGCTTAAACATTCGATCTAATTGCTCCTCATTTTTTCCAAGATTAATTACAAAACATACAATCATTACAAGTGATTTACAACATGATTCTAATAGATTTACATCATATTACAAAAATGTACAGTTGTATTGACTTTGACTTGTCTTTTCTCCAATTTGATATGCGCAAGTAAGGGCATTTGGAGTGTGTCTATGCCTAATTTGAAAACACTCAAGTGGAAGCATTAGACATCAATATGTGGAATGGTTAGTCATCATCAAAACACGGGTTTAGTCAATTTAGACGTGAGTCAACATTGACCTAATTGACCTTGAGTCAACAGGCTCTACTTATGAGATGAGATCCACCCTCAGCTCTTCCTCCTCATCACGTCCTAAAGCACTTAGGAGATTTGATAGAGGTCAGACCACCCACTACACCTACGGTCACTGTGGTCTCCCAAGGTGCAACACTCGACGTTGCCTGCATGAGACTCGCTGCTCTGCAACATGTCTCCTCCCGCGGAAAGGCAGGTCATCGTTGTACCCTCAGGTTCTGAAAAAGAAGATCCTCACCTCTCCCTTAAGCCATCAACATCAAGTACCATTCTACTGTGGCTCCTCCATGCTCGGTTAGAAACTCACCTCCGACTGCTGCTCCTACAGTCACGGCTGCCATTATAGAACGTGAGAAAGGAAAAAGGTCTTCTCCCATTGCCCTCCTCCTCGCACCACTTTCTCTAGATGATGGAGAAGAAATAATGATGGGGAGTGGATTTCACTCTTATCTACTCTAACTGACTCACTAGATGGGCCTTGCAAATCCTCTAAAAGATACGAAGAGAACTGTCGTCACATCATTCACTATCATCCCATGTTCACAGATGTGGTCATGGTCTTTCACACTGGCTAAACTGCCACCCCCATGTTCTAGTTGAGTGTTCCTTCTCCATAAGACATATTCGTGGCTTCACCAGAAAAAATATATGACCACTAGATTCTAGCCACACACTCATACAAATACAAAAGGGGTGTGTGACAAGGCAGATATTAACAACTTAACCTAAGACCTAGATACTTTTGCCCATAGTTATCATTATTCCACATTATTTCATGGTATTCAAACCTAAATAACTCCCTCTAGGATACTCCAATACCCACCAAATTTTAACCATAGATTTACTACCTCACAATCTACATTATACTCAAATTTGATGACAAAACTCAGATATTTGATCATCCACTTAAATTCTTCACAAAGGTCTAACGTTTAGGATCTTAATCATGATATCAATATCATTTGACATTTAAAATTTGACAAAACACTTGAGACTCTAAAAAAACTCAACATGCATGACTTCACTTATGTCATTGGACATTTAAGGATTCTAAAAGTTCACTCCATCACATCCTACACACCTTAAAAGATATTTTGTCCTCAAAATTAAGCTAAAATCCAGTCTTTCACAGATTGACTATCTCTGACGTTGTTCTACCAGTATGATTGATTTTTCATCATCTATCTCAACATTTGTTCTACTAGTGTGACAGATTCTTCATCATGTATAAAAGAAAGTCCTTAGTAAAATCATCCCCTTATACCATTTATTTATAGAGACAAGATCCTATCTCCGCCATCAAGTTAAATAGAGATAATTTCCTACTCTGGATAAATTCTATTTAAACATTTCTTGAAATTAGATATAAGATAAATTTCATAGAAAAGCCTTATTAGGATAACCCTAATTATAAATGGGGAAATAGCTAAGTCAAAAATATGCTTTAAAATAGTATGGAGTCATATATTGACTCCAAATATATGTTAAATAAAACTATAAAAGAATTATATGAGATTGCTTTTTATCTACACGTAATGAAAGAATGTTTTGTGAATATATAAGATTTGGGATAAACTCTTTGGTAAAAGTCGGGAAGACAGGACCCTTAATGAAGATTATGTATCCATTATTAGCCTATCCCAACAACTTGACTACTATTATCTTGTCTCTCTAAAGATCAAACCAATGTCATGTCATTCTCATCACTGCTAAATTTCTTAGTGGCCACAATCCAGCCAATACTCTAGTTTGCACCATCATCCACCGGCAGGTGATAACTTTTAACTCCAAAGGATGTCTTCTCTCATCTTCAACAATTTGACATCTGACTCATGTCTTCCACTCCAACAAAATTGATGATCCCAAATAATTTCCCATGGATGTATTCGTAGATGTCCCCCAAGGCCCAAATGAACATTATGCAATAAGTTGGGACACTTGGAGGAGAAGTGCTACTCGAAGCACAGTCATCCCTACAGGAATAGGTGTGGCCCTAGTATCACTCATGTTGCCCAAAGAATATATAATCCTTCTTCCACCACCTTTTTAGGAAAATATGAGAAACTTCTACAATAATATCAAATGACCCCTCAAAAACCCACAAAATTTAGAGACTTCATGATCATGAAACCCATCAAGACATCTTTAGTGCATCTGACCTCCAACCAACATAATGTTGGAGAATCCATGCTAGCATATGATTCTTCTTGTATTTTTGACTCTGTGCTTACCCATCATATGATAGGGTATCGACATATTTGTTTCTCAATTGAACCCTATATTCCTACCTCATCTTCCACTCTAGCATATGGTTCCATTAGAACTATTCAACAATGTAGGAATGTAACATCTCACCTAGTCTTAAACTTAATTTTTTCCACTATATTCTCCATTTTCCTTTTATTGTTGTTTCCATTTATAAATTATTTGATGTCTTTACTTTCAAGGTCATCATTGGTAGCCATGGTCTTACGATGAAGGATTCTCATACTTCTTGACATTTAGTTTGGGTCCTACGGTTAGTGACCAATACTACTATGGTGTTGACATCCCTTGATCTTCCCTTCTTGTGTGTAGATGTATCCAACTTCATTAGTGCTACATTCATCCCTCTCTTGAAAATATGAAGCACTTATAACCTTCTTTATGTAAATTACTAAGGCTTCCTTGTGACTCTTGTGAGTTTGGGAAGCATCACAAAATTGTTTCCTCGTAAAACTAGTGTATGTCCGAAAGTTATTTTAACGATATTCATAGTGACATTTGTGGTCTTATTCGAACCACTAACTTTCTCTATCATGATTGGATTATACATTTTGAAATACTTTGATGAGATGATTGATGTTTTTAGACATTCCACAAAAGGATCTCAACACAATTTCATAAATCTATTAAAATCTTTTTGGTGGAGTGATTTAGAATATGTTTTGGGTTAGGAGTCCTCATTTTTCACTAGCACAAGAACTCTCTTCACCATTCTTGCACTCACACCCCACAACAAAAATGAGTTTGCAAAATGTAAATGTCGGTATTTTTTTGACATTTCTCGCAATATTATCTTTCAAGCCAAATTTCTTAAGTTCCATTGGTCTATGATCGTTCTCACTATCTGCAACCTTACTAATCAACTATCATATTCTGTTTTGATTTGAACATTGGGATACTCTCATCTTTTAAGCCAAATTTTCAAATATTTATGTATACTAATTATATTAAAAATAGTATGTTCTAAGTCACCCCAACATTTGGCATAATTTACACATGTTTAGAATGGACCTATGGTGATTGGATTGTTTTGACCATATTTAAAGTGAAATATTTCACTCACATCACGGAGTTCCAAAATATTATTGACATAAATGCTTGAGATTTTATATGTTACAATCAGGAGTGTTTTTAGAAGTATAAGTCATATCATATATGCGTTGGATTTTGTAGGCCCATATAGAGTCTAGTCAAATCTAGTCCAGTATGGAAGTCCCTAGAGTCATGTCCACCTTTTCCTAAATGAAGGAGAGGGGTCTCTCTTGCAAAAATCATTGTTAATGTATTGTATATCTATTATTTCCAACATGGTATCAGATCCTTCTTTGTGAGGACTCTAATATTAGAGAGAAAGCAACAATTCTCCACCTACATGTGGTGGCCACCGTCATAGATGGTTGTCTGTAGGGCCATCACCAAACCCATTAAGGTGTCCTCTATACCTAGCCCATGGATGAAACCTATACGCCTAGATATTTAGAAAGGTGAGTTTTTAAAGTCATTGATGCTCAAGGTTACTTGTTGGGTCTAGGAACCCCTAACCACTACATCAATAGAGGGTAGGGTTAGAACCTAAGGAAGAAACCCTTGATAACCAAAGTTTAGAATCATACAAAGCACATAAAACACATACATGGATGAGAAAATGATCTCAAGTACGTTGTACATAATTGAAATTATTTTCTTATTTATGATGAAATTATGTATTACTCCTCATTCATTCAAAAAATCACAAAGTTAGGTCAAATTAAGTGCAATTGAATTAAATGAGGGCTTCCACTTAATCAGTTGATTCCAAAACTTAATCAATATCAATATTATGATTAGTAAACATGATTACAGTCTAATGTAGGTCAACGTCCTTACAAACATAAACCTTAACAATGGATTTTCCCCTCAAACTGTAAAATAAAAGAAACTACATCATATGTATCTCATCCTATAACTCCCACATATCTGCCTCAACCCTATAACAATGCCACAAAACCTTAACTAGTATTATATGATTCTTAATTAGCATATGAAAACATCCTCCCAAGACCAAAACTAGACCCTCAACATATGATATATCATCACAAGTTGTACATCCATTGGCTATAACATATACTCTATATTTGAATGGCTCTTCTTCAACATCTACATGTGGAACACTATGCAAATGACTCAATTCTAGAAGAAATTGTAGCTTGTATACCACTTTATCAACTCTCTTAATGATAGGATAACACCTCATAAATCTCATATCCAAATAACACCTCTTCTTGAACCTCAAGAACACCCTTACATGATGAGAACTTAAGATACATAAAATCTCCCACCTAGATTTCAAGAGGCCTCCTGTAATCATATGCATAAAATTTCTATCTATCTTGTGCTTCCTTAAATTGTGAATTGATGAACTTGATTTTCTCGATGACCTACTTCTCCAATTAGGGACCCAAAAGCTAATATTCACCCATCTCATACCAACAATGAGGCGACAACACATTATGTACAAAGTCACATACAATACCATGTCTATACTCTTCTAATAACTAGTGCAGGCAAACTCTATCAAACATAGGTGAATATCCCAAATGTCCAAAATTTATAGTACATGTGCCTTTAAAAGATCTTTTGAAGTCTATATCGTCCTCCCAAACTAACTACATATTTTTGTATAAAAGGCTTTTCTAAACTTCACCTGCGTCCCCAAGGATCCATGTAGATGATCCCAAACCCTTCTTATAAACAATTACACTCTATTTGAAATAATAGTTTCTAGTACACTATGCATACCAACTATCACATCAACATACATATATGAAAATGTTCATCCTTGTAGATATTCTTGACCAGGTCAAACAGACAATGATTACCTATATTGAATCATAACCCTTGATTGTATTGAGAAAAAAAAATCACACATTCTATGGTAATATGACCCCAGTTGTAGACATGACTTGGCAACAAATGTAACAATCATGTAGGCTTCTAATGCATTACCTTAAACTATAAATTAACTAGACACGTGATTGTAAACTCTTCCATGCCACGTGGCACACATGGCCATTAATACAAGTCATTCATATTATAGTACTTCTTGGTACTTTTAGGATGCATAGTGTACATGTAGGAATGTGTCTCCCTAAATAAAATGTTCCTCAAACATCTAGCTTCAGGAAGCACCATCACATTATGAAAGAAAACTATTACATCATATGACTCATGACACCCATTATGCTTCTTGATGTCAGACTCTGATATTTTATTCTATATCATAGTAACATCCCACCTCACATCATTAATATATTACATCAACATGTTCTGTATCTATACTTAGATAGTAAACCTCCCAAAAAGGAGACTTTTACACATGTGATCATTTTTTTAAGAAATAATAACATATGTGTATTTTTCAAGTCATTGAATACTACTATATTGTGTCTAAATAGTATGAAGAGAAATCTATGCTCAACACATCAACCACAAAATCTACTTTTCCCTAGTGATAATATATGGTGTAGTCATAATCCTTGATCAACATGAGCCATCTATGTTGCTTCATGTTTAACATCTTTAGTGGAAGATATACTTAAGGTTCTTGTGATATGTGAATGTAAAACACTTCTCTCCATAAAGATAGTGCATTAAAATCATTAGAGCTAGGACCATAAGTACCAACTCATATCTTATGTCAAGTAGTTCTCCTTGTCTCTTAATCTACCTAGAAGCAAAAGAGATAATGTTTTAGTCCTACATCATCACAAAACCAAACCCATTCACTTGAAAAATTATAGTGGTGATATATCCCTTCCCATCCCCTAGCTAAACTAACACATGTGCATACATCTAATTATCCTTCAACAAATAAATCCTATGTGTCATGAAACTATTATTACATAAAATCAAACACCAAATGACTAAAAATCAATGGTGAAAGGACTCAATTGTCTCTCCCTAGCATGCTAATATCCAAGAAAAAATGTAGAATCATAAACTATTATCATACATGAAAAAAAAACTAGATGCATACACCAATAATATTCTCAACATTCAACAAGTATTATTATACAACATGATCCATTACATATTTCCAATGACACATTTAAAAGTATATTATATAGGTTTGATCATGTACACTAAACAAGGATCTTACAAAAGGTACAACCTAAACACTTGCTCCCAAGATATCTTTGAAACCTAAAACATATAAGAAAAAAGCATATCAACACACAAGGTGCAGTGTACAAGGAAAAAAATACATATATCTAAGGTTTTCATAGTTCAAAAGGATTTCCAGAAGTAAGAAAACAAGAATATTACGAGATAATTACTTAAGAAAATAAAAAACCCATGTTTAGTTATTCCATTGTACCAAGAAAATCATGTATCATAATGCCTTTGACAAAATTCTCTTTAGATGGATCTGTGAGGGTAATTAAGGCTCAAAGCCATTAGCCAACCCTATTTCTATGTGAGGGATGTAAAATTAACAACGTCATTGAGGAAATATTGTTTCAAATTTTTTATAATGGAGATCTACATTATGTATTCAAGTTCTAAAATTGTCAATTCAAAGCATCGAAAAAAAGTAACAATACTACATGCCAATGTTTTGCAAGTATGAAACCATACATACATATCAAGATTCAAACAAGGAAACCATAATCATATGATTATTAAATCTAACATACTTTATTCATAGATTCTTAACATATCATCGACCATCTAGCTCACAAGCAACCACTTGAGTAAGATAAGATCACAAGCATGTATTAGATTCTCATCACTAGCCCTAGATAGCTACATTTTATAGTTTTGGCCAACTTAGTTTCAAGGTGAGCAATTACATAGTGATGATATTTTACATAATTAGAGTCAATGATACACATGTGGTCCATGTTTTAAGTAATTCTGAGGTTCCATTCTTTTATTATTATTATTACGAGGTTTGTCACTTGTGTACATTTCTAGGTCAAAAGAATCATATAGGTCAAACAAGAATTATGTTCATCAAGTCATGAATTCTAAACATGAAAGAAAGTATATATCAGTAGAGTAAGGACATATGAGACACATTTCATTTTTAGGTGGATATCTCATAGGTTCCGGAATCATTATCCAACATTGGGTTTAACACTCCTATACACATGCAATTATTAGCTTAAGTTACTTATATCATTAGGGTTCATCATAAGACTTACGTGGGACATCCACATCAAGGAGGGGTCACAAAGTTATAATAAGATCTAGTTAGAAAGGGAAACACATAATATTAGGATCTATATAAATATTAGGGAACAAGAAAGACAATCAAGCAATATAGGTCATGTTAGGAGATTAAAGTAGGTTGTGAGGTCAAATGAATCCCACATTGTATAAAAGAGACAGAGCTAGGAATTTGAATCACCAATCATCATGATGCTACTTAATGATCTAAGAGTGTTAGGGAAATACATCGTTTGACTAAGGTGTAATAATTCATTCACATGAATGGGGAACATACATCCATTAGGTTTCATATAAATTAAACATAGCAAAATGAGGTTAGGGGATGATATTTGTGCTATGGAGAGTTTCCAGTTATTGATTTCAAGGTTGGTTAAGGATGAGATGTCATATAGAAGCATGAATATAACTTTGATAAAGATTCACCATTTAACATTTAACACAAGTCATACTTATGCATAAAGGTAATTCAAGTTACATGTTGAGTGATTAAGGCTTCCAAAGTGTGCAAGGTATTTTAAAGTTACTGATTTGAGGATTATGAGGTAGTTTGGTCATTAAAGATTCATAATTTATCATTATCACACATTAAATGTATTGAAACATAGTCAAAGATCTTATCATTAATGAAACAAGAGATTATTAAATGACTTAGGGTCTATAAATATGTCTATTGCATATATCTCATTGAGTTGATGAAGTTGATATATTGGTTTGTACATTTTGGCCTTGAGATGAGAGATATATGATACTTTTTTAAGATAAATCACAAACCTTAGGGGAAAAGGAATATTACCATTATCATGTGATGATCATGGGCCCTTAAAGGTGAGATCAGTGACTCACATAGTGTGCACCCATGAGATGTCATCCTCCCTAGCCTTGGTTCAACTAGGCCTTTTATGTGGGGCTTTGGTCACCCCCTAATCCTAACTCAGGTCAATGTTGAACAAGATCCCCATGCACTCCTCCTCATCACCCGCACAAACCTTGCTCTGCCACATGACATATTGGCTCCTCCTCATCAGTTGCACAAGCCTTGCACCTCCACATGACTACAGTGGCACCTATATGGTGAGAGCATTGGTGAGCTCTATGGTAGGGTGATGGTGGCTATGGAAAAGCCTTGAAGGATCCCATCCCAACTCGCCCAGGGATTGAGACGCCAACAATGGTGTTTGGATCTATCAATGGTAAAGGGGTGCAACGCCAAAAGTGGAACTGAGTTAGCTCCTCCTTAAACAAGAACAAGGTTGTGTGGATGCTGAAAAAGACACCACGTCTATTGGTCGGGGAAGAATACATATCTAAGAGGATCATAGGCTCATGATTAGCTAAAACAAATGGGAGGAGATTGTTGACATGGAAAGTGAAGGGGGGGTAAAGTAGTGAGTTGTGCCCCATGTTTTGAGTCAAATAGGGGCCAGTGCAATTAGCTCCAAGTGAAGAATTTTCACCATTGGATTCATAGTTGAATCCTATACATCATGATATAAATTAGAGAGCACGAAGGGAACTTTGAAGAGGTCCCATTGTTGTTGCAAGGAGGTGATACATTTAAAGATGGAACTCAGTGAAACATCATTTTAATGTTAGATTTTGGAACACAAGATCATTGTGACTACAATTAAGCATCAAAATCCATAAAAGCATGAACTTTATCAAGGTAAAGGGATAGTATAAAAATATTCTAAGAGAATGAAAGATGGTTCATCACATCCTTCCCTCCTTAAAAGAAAGTTCATCCTCAAAAAAGGGCAAATATCGTAATCAAATGTCAAAGTCGATATTCATCAGTTTAGATAACCATCCTTAGGGTTCAGGGCACCCACCATCACGTCATGGACACTTAATCCTTTCTCGTATGATTTTGAAAGTATTAGGGTTACCAATTGAAATTATTACATTTGAGATTAGCATTTCATCATAGCATGCATCCCTCAACATTAGCGTTTAATATTCCTTTAGCCACATAACCTTAGAGATTTTGTTCATATACATATACAAACTCAACGTGGGTTATATTGATCCATGTAATTCTTTACTCAGAGTACACATTTATTATCATAACTTTCAATTAAGGTTAATGTCACCCTTATATTTCTTAATCAAGTTAAAATTTCATGCATGGGTTAGATTTCCAACGAGATTCTTCCAACAATCACCAATTATATTCACTACTTTTCATTTTGATATTGGAATCAAACATTTATATTTCGTCATTAATATTCAATATAAGATCTCAAGGCATCATAATATAAAGATCAAACATCAAACTTATAATTCTCATGCATGGTATGCTTTCATATTATGTCAAACTTATAGGAGTGACTTAACATATGTATATTGTGTTTTAGCATATGTGAGAATTGTTCATGTATCATGCATAAATTAAGGAACATCACCTATCATTGATATTATGGTGCTTTAATTATCTCACTTGTAGTTAGAAGAGCTTCACAAGGTCGAGCCACTCGAGATAAGATCTACCTATTTCGAGTCAAAACATGCTAACCACCCACAAAAACCCATACCAAACTTTTACTCAACTTCCAAGAACTAGGTCAACCACTAGATTCCTTCACATGGAACCACGAGCCCAAGTATGAGGTTCATGATGAAGATCACACATCATATATTGCATCCAGGATTTGGGACATCTCCCTCACCTAGATGGTAAACATACATATATCCAAATGCCTTTTTCTCTATGGTTAGATATTCTCATTAGAAATCTAGAGTTCAAGGTTATAAAAGCAATCACACACTAGGGGACTCAACACATAAAATTAGTAGTCTAGATAGGGACTCATCATTATGTATTTCATTGTGCACATTTTATCGAATTTGAGATATATTTAGGAGTTTAGGTACTATTATCCTATTTTGGGTTCACTCACTCTAGAATTCACCCTTATCATGTGTCCCATGCTAGAGGTCATTTTTTGTAAATTGATTGAGACCCATGCTGGCTTGGAATCGTGCTCCACTGATCATATCTCAACATATACAAAACTAGGTACATACAAGCATGCCAACCCACTAGCTACATGCATCACCTCAAACAATTCATGTGTATCTTACATGGTGCTAGACTAGCTCAGGTTGGATGGTCAAAACACACTTGAATCCTCCATCAAATTTTGAGGAACATGTATACAAATCGTTTTATTATCATTAAGATCATGTCATCTAGGCTATCCACTAACTTGAAGTTTAACATGGGTATAGAAAACTCTAGAAACTACAATTAACATCTAAACAGTCTCATCTATAACAATGCTACATATCTTTCTCTTACATTACATGAACACTCATTTCCTTTCAGCCTAGGGTAATGTTTTCATATACACATATACTTATATTTGAAATAAGTTTTCTCCAATGACCAAACATGCAATGAAAATCAACAAATGAAATCAAAACTAAAATGAGATACCACATTCATTAGAAATTTTAGTGCTAGAACACATAGAAAACTAGAAACAACATGGTACACATTTCAATAACTACCCTAAGAACATTACAAAAACATATGTTCGTGATTTTCATCTATAGGATCTCCTTCTTCTCAAACTCATAAACCTGTAACCCATACTATAGGGTAGATATATGATAAAAATATATTTTAGGAACTACAAAAGTCTACATCTAGTTCTTGATCATCTAGTATCCCACCTAGAGGATAAGTAAACTTAGTTCATAAAGAGAAACTTATCAAGTTTCTAGGATTGAGATGCAAGGTTGAGTTTAATTTGTGTTTCATGGTGAGAAATTGTCTGGTTTAGATATTGTTTAGGCTCTGATACCAACTGTTAAGGAATTGATTATTACTCAAATCCAAACTCCAAATGACTAGAAAGTCAATGGTTAAGGACTCGAGCATCCATCCCTAGCATGATACTATCAAAGAATGAATGTGGAAGTGTAAAATATTAGCATACATGAACCATCAACTAGATGCATAAACCAACTATATTCTCAACACTCAACAAGTATTAATATACAACATGGTTTATTACATTGTTCTAGTTACACATTTAAGAGTACATGATACAACTATGATCATGTACACTAAACTTGGATCTTATAAAAGGAACAACATAAATACTAGCTCACAAGCCAACTTATGGACAAGGTATCCATGAACCTAAACCATACACGAATCAAATGTATCAACACACAAGGTGTTGGGTATACGACATAAATACAAATATCTAAGGTTCTCATAATTTGAAAAGAATTACAAAATAAACAAAAATAGAAACAAGAATTAATTTCTTAGTGTATAATAAGTTGCTTTTGGTAAGACAACCAAGAGTACTTGATTTCCTGTATATAGGAGCCATGGATTACATGTGCTAAACAAAAACAAATGAAAATTGGCATGTTTCCCACCAAGGCTACACACTAGCCAACTAGAGGTGGATAGATTCAATGCGAAGGGAGGACACACGTGTGTATCTTTTGAAATATATATTAAACCTAACAAAGTCGATCACAATACCAAATAGGTCACCCGCAAGAGCACGGGGTACTATTGTATCATAGGTGAAGGGCAAGCGTAGGGGTCGATCCTCAAGGGCAGAGGGGGCCCTAGAGCTAGACTAGTGTTTTCTACATTCATGTTGTAGAGATTAGAGTTGAAGGGTTTAAAAAGGGTTTGGTTGTTTGTTAAACTAGGTGAACAAGGAAGAAAAGGAAATTATGAAATCTAGATTATCACAACCCTAAGTTATCCTAAACAGGCAAGTCTAATGAACTAGATTAAGAAACTAACAAAACAAGAGAAAAGGTTAACTACACTACACTAGCAAAACAATTAGCACTAAAAACTAGATTAACCACAAGAGACAGCGAGCAAAAACCTAAGTTAATACTAAAGAGTAAGGTTAAGCAACTAACTGGATTGGAAAAAAGCAACTAAACTAGACTAGCATGAACAAGCTAAGAAGGAAAATTCGGTTTTAAGCAATGAGATTTGGTAGGTGGGCCGTTTGGGGGATGTGGTTTGATATTATTTGGGGGATCACAACATTGCAAGCAATTATCACAATTCTATCTAGATTACCAAACCAAACAACAAGGCAAGTTCTAGTAGAATGTACCCTATACTACTAGTTGGAGAAGTAGGGCTAGGTGCAATTCTAGTAGGACTTGTTAAGTCTAGGTCTCTAGGGTAAGTGGTATTAGGTCAATTGAGATCTAAGGGTAGAAATGGGAGTAGATATGATGGTTTTTCTCCTCATGCCACTAGTCATCCAGCCTTTAGAAATCTCTAGGCAATTGTACTAATCACACTTACACTGACCACTTAGATCCCACACTCATTTGTAGAAGGAGGGATGTGTATGTAGGAACAAAGGGGGATAGCTAGGGATCCACGAATTGGACCTAGTAGCCATTCCTAAGATTGGCCACATACACTCCAATTCCTCCTAGAAGCTAAGTGTCATGAAACATCTTAATGTAAGCAATCCATGTTATAGGCACAAATCACATTCAATAAAATAGGAAATGAGATAGAACCAATAAGCAATAATCATAGATAGAAATCATGTTCATTACAAGTTATTTCCCCCCAACATGGTATCAAAGTCACATTTTAACCCCAAATAGCCCACCACTAGGGGCTTAGCTAGACATTGTGGGCTCTGATCTCCAAACCACGATATAAACACGATTTAAACTTAGCGAAAGCGATTCGATTAGCAGCGGAATACCAAAAATCAGCGGAAATTAAAACTTTTTTAGATAAAGCATTGAAACCATAAAACTTCCTTCATAAAAGGAGATAAACTATTTACATCTCAGATAATTACTTCTTGAGTAATTATATACAACATGATACAAAATCTCAAGAACTCATAACCAAAATCTCAGACCAAAAGACTCCAAGACCTGAGAGTACAAAGGACACATAGGACTGACTCTAACTACACCACATGGCAGGCTAAATCTCCACCTGAGATTTCACTACTGCCCCTGGTGCTGCTGCTGCTAGGACTGGTCACCTGTAGACCTGTTCCTCCGTCCTCGACGTCCACCTAAAAAGTTGAAGACTACGGGGTGAGACAATTTTACATAATTGTCCCAGCGAGAGTTATAACTCTCCGCCAGAAGCTTTATTATAGCACCTCAAAGAATAACTTAAGCAGTAAAAGCTTCAAAGTATTCAACATCAGATTTAATAGTAAGCATGAGTTCAACAGTTATGAAACATGAAGAGATTTGCACTATACAGTGTAACATCAATCAATCAACTCATAGTTATCTCTAACAGGTATGCTACGCTGTGGATTATGTTTTTCAAACATTACTTTTATGCCCTGTGGAGATGAGGTTTACCACTCATACTCCAACCAATCACTGCTAAGTGCCTCAATATCATACTAGGTCATTGAAAGAGCCGGATTCTCATGACCTTCACATTCCTCAGTCAGTAAGAGGATTACTTGTAGGACATCTCGTGCCTCTACTATAATAGCTTACCAGGGTAATCTGGTCCTTCGCTATTTTAGAGTTACAGTGGCGTTCTGTACTCTCTTCGTTATCAGGAGATTTCATGTTTATCTTCCACTGATATGGATATCTGTGCTTTCTTCGTCATCAGGAGGTTTCATGTTTACCATCCACTGATACGGTATGGGATTGTAGTGAAGGATTGACGGATTACACATCTACATCAAACACCTACACTAGGATGTAAGGTTCTACACATCCATATACCCCACATACTCAAAAGTATGTGATCCAGGAGTTCCCTTAGGAAAACCTGTTTCACCATCATTTGATCACTGACAATAATGGATCTATGATCAGGGCTCTACATTACACTTGATTAGTTAGGTACATTCAGTATTCTTTTAACATCATACATTGTTCTTCAAACAACAACATTAGCATAACAGCTATGAAATGAGAATACTAAATGTAACAAGCCTAACTCTCATCAATCATCATTTCTCAATACATTCATCACAAGTCATCTCTAAAGCATGACCTTGTTGGTATTTATGGCTCTCACAGCCCATTTAATTCATAGGTTGCCATTGACAAGGCATCAAGATATTTTACTATTCATAAAGCTAACAACATGCTTTCAATGAATATAGCATCATCATCCATACCTGGATATGATCATCTTCATATCAGAACCTGCAAGGTTAATTCAACTGATAAAAGCAATTCAAATCAAGAATTGTACTTTCCACTCTTGCCATAAGAGCTAAGTTCCCTGATTCTCATCAATTAGGTTTTACTATTCACATTACATGCCATCGCCCTAGAATTAGGGTTTATTATTCACATTATGGTAAAATGAACTCATAACATCATCATGTATGAGGAACATCATCAATGATGCTCTCAGATAATATTAAGATTCATCAATTATCATAAGTAGGGTTTTCATGATCTCACATAGGTGGATCATACCCTAATCATGTACATTCATATATATTGAAGGTATTTTACTTGGATTTCAACCATAATTGGGATTTTCTCTCTCCTCTTTCTCATAGGTGATGATTACATCCCTCTAGATTGGGTTAGGTCTAATCAACATTAATAAGCCTAGCCAAGTCATCACCATTGTAACCATTGGGGTTTGCATGATAAAAAGGGGTTACCTACTTGAATCCATAAAGGGTATTTTGGTAAAGTTCACCATTGATCATAACATGGGTTAATATACTAACCACTTGACCCTTAATGTCCCTAGGTATCATTAGGGTTTAGGTTGAACAACCATCAAACCATCTAAGTCTTCAAGGCATTAGGCAGACTTATCCTTACAAGTCCCCACTAGGTTTCACACCTTCAACCTTCAAACGACCCTGAGATCGTTTAAGGTTGTAGACCGTTTAGCTTTAGTTGACTTCAAGACCGCATGACACTCAAGACCGTTTACCCTTAAACGATCTTGAGGTCGTATGAACTCATTCGGTCCTGAAGTCGTATGAACTCATTCGATCCTGAGGTCGTATGAACTCATTCGATCCTGAGGTTGTATGAACTCATTCGATCCTGAGGTCGTATGAACTCATTCGGTCCTGAAGTCGTATGAACTCATTCGATCCAGAGGTCGTATGAACTCATTCGATCCTGAAGTCGTATGAACTCATTCGATCCTGAGGTCGTATGAACTCATTCGATCTTGAGGTTGTATGGTCCTAAAAGCTCAAGATCGCATGGACCTCCAAGGTGATTCAAAGGGTAAACTCGATTAGGGTTTCCTATGTTGAAGCCTTCAATTGGTCTCAAGCTTTCTAACCACTTATCAATTGAGACAATTAGGGTTAGCCTTAACCAATTGGTCACTCAATTGATCCTCAATTGATATCCAATTAGGGTTGGAATTGGTTCAATTAAGGTCTATAAACATTCAACCATCAACACTCAACAATGTGAATCAAATCGTAGTTGATCCCATCAATTGACCTCCAATCGGGCTCAAACTTGGCCCAAACGGTTTTGGGATCGTTTGGATAACCTCCAAACGGTCTTGAGACCGTTTGCCAAAGAATTCATCAAAATCTAAGTTGATTTGATAGGGGTTGAACCTTAATTAAATCACAATTGAGCAATTTGATTATTTCAATAACCCACTGTAATTGGGCCCTCAATTGATCAAATTACCTTAACCCTAGACCTCCAAACGGTCTTGGATTGACACCAAACGGTCTTGAGACCGTTTGGATGAGTTCCAAACGGTCTTATGACCGTTTGCCCATCCATCCTTTGGACTCTAGTGAAAATTCATCAAGGTTTGATCTATTGAGTTGATCATCACATCAATACTTAATTGCAATATGATTTGGTACCTTTGGACCTTCAATTGGTCAACTATACTTGACCCCAGACCTCTAAACGGTCTTGGGTGATCCCCAAATGGTCTTGAGACCGTTTGGATGATTCCCCAAACGGTCTTGAGACCGTTTGGGCTAATCAACCCAAAATCACTAATTAACTCATTGGAATTTCAACACTGATTTCAATTAGGATTTGCCCTATTAATCAACCTTCAACTCATAACTCGTTTAGAATTAATCCATAAAATTTGGTGAGTCATTAATCAACATCATTATGAACAGTAATCCCAAACGGTCAATGCTTGGTCAACCATCTTAAATGGTCTTGAGACCGTTTGCCCAAAAAGGGCAAATTAAACAGATTGAAAATCAGTACTTAATTCAATTGGATTTGCTAAATGATTTGCTTATATCTCACGATTCCTTTGGAGTTAACCCCTAAAATTTTTTGGGTGATTAACCTACATAATTATAAACAAGATTCCCATACGGTCGTCGCTTGGTCAATGCGACCAAATGGTCTTGAAGGCCGTTTGCCTTCATACGACCCTGAAACCGTTTGCCCACCAAACAGTTGTGTAAACCGTATGGGAAATTGGTGGAGGTCGTTTGGTAAAGTGGAAATCTGTGGATAAGCATAGGAATTTACGCCCTTATCTTCTACCTCAAGAACAGTAGCAGTTCTTCACAATTTTGCTTGCAAGGATGCAAGGGAAGATAGGGAAGAAGAAGAACTAGCAACTATATGCATAGAAAAAGATGTATAATCAAAGCATAAGGTTCAGAGTTATAAAACCCACCTAAAGGTTGTTCCTTGAGCTCCAAGCTTCCAAGCTTCAGGTCTTTAATGGTGTCTTTGAGCTCCACAGGTCGGCCAAGGTGAATTCTCCAAGGAAAAGTTGGAAAGGAATGGCTAGAAAGATAAAGCTAGGTGAGCTAGCCATGAATTCAACCTTGAAAACGAGTTTTCTCCATGAATTCAAGCAAAAGGGATGATCCAAACTTACCTTGAACTCCCTGGTCATTCTCCTATGCTCAAGAGCTCTGCCTTAGTCGGTTTGAGCAAGGGGGATAAGTGAGGGAATGAAAGAAACGTTCCTTTGCTTGCAAAGGAAGTGGTATATATATTTTGGGTGAAATTTCAACATAAGAACATATGCTTTCCTCATTTCTCATCTAAGTCCTTCCTTTCTTCTTTGCACGTCCCCACATCTTATTTCTAAGGAAAAACTCCTTCTAAAGTCAAGAATTTAAGGCAAAGAGGATCAACCCATCACTAAAGCATACACATAAAAGGGCTATTAAACATACACCTTGATTATTCAATCACAAAGGTGTTCTTTATTATATGATTATTCAAATGAAGTGACCTTTTCATCATTTCTCTTTTAAATGATGCCAAGAGTCATAAAAGATATTTTAGATGATGTATTTTACAAGTTTCACCCCTCAAATTGGGTAAATTGCACTTTACACCAATTTAGGGTTTTCAAGTACATGGGTTGCTTCCACAGCTGCACCTTGGTGCTCAAGCTTGGAAAATCCCTCAAACTTCATCATAAACATCCTCATGATGTCTCAACATCAGAGGAACATCTCTACATGTGCAATTTGCAAGTTAATCCCTTAACTGGGTAATTTGCACATAGATCCCTGTATTACAAAACAATGCTACAACTTTATATATAAAGGAGAAAAATTGAAATATATGTTTCTGAGGAACTTAATTACATGCCCAAAGTTAATCACAAGGATTTAATTACATATTTAGGCAAAACACCTAGGGTTAGTTCATAACCCAGGTCAGGGATGTTACAAATTTATCCACCCCTTACAAGGATTATGTCCCCGAAATCGATAAAACGTATTAAGATAAAAGGGTAGGGTATTTCCTTCTCATCTCATCCTCTAGTTCCCAAGTGGCTTCTTCAACACCACAGTGGTTCCATAGGACTTTCACAAGGCTTAAATCTTTCTTCTTTAACTTTTTAATTCTTCTATCAAGGATTGACACTGGTCCTTCCTCATAAGTTATATCATCATTCAATTCTACCTCCATAGGTTGTAGAACTGACTCAGTGTCTGGGTGACATTTCTTTCACATAGAAATGTGAAACATAGGATGTAACCTCTGTAATTCTGGTGGCAGCTCTAGTTTATATGCTACCTTTCCAATCCGTTCAATGATTGGATAAGGCCCCATAAATCTAGGAGCTAACTTCCCTTTTCTTCCAAAACGAAGAACTCCTTTCCAAGGCGAGACTTTGAGATACACTCTGTCTCCGACCTGGAACTCTAAGGGTCTACGACGCTTGTCAGCATAAGATTTCTGCCTATCCTGTGCAGTCTTAATCTGTTGCTGTATTACCTTAATCTTTTCTGTAGTTTGCTGCACAAGATCAGGTTCTAACAACTGATGCTCACCAGTCTCATACCAACACAAGGGTGATCTACAACGTCTACCATACAAGGCTTCATAAGGTGCCATATCAATACAATGTGATAGATATTGTTATAGGAAAACTCTATCAAGCTTAGGTGTAGATCCCAACTTCCGGTAAATTGGAGAACACATGTTCTCAACAGGTCTTCCAAGGTCTGTATGGTCCTTTCTGACTGTCCATCAGTCTGTGGATGAAAGGCCGTACTAAACCTTAACTGGGTGCCTAAAGAATTATGAATTCGTTCCCAAAAACGACTTGTAAACTGGGGACCTCTGTCAGAAACTATAGTGACAGGAACTCCGTGCAAACGCATTATCTCTTGAACATACAACTGTGATAACCTTTCAGCAGAATAGGTTGTTTTGACAGGTAAGAAATGTGTTGTCTTAGTCAACCTATCTACAACTACCCAAATGGAATCATGTCCTTTTCTTGTCCTGGGTAGGCCAACAACAAAGTCCATGGTCACATGGTCCCACTTCCACTGTGGTATGGGTAAAGGTTGCATTGTTCCTGCAGGCTTCTGGTGTTCAGCTTTAACTTGCTGACACACATGACACTTCAGAACAAACTCTGCAACATCCTTCTTCATTCCAGGCCACCAATACATATCTTTCAAGTTTCGATACATCTTGGTGCTCCCTAGATGCATAGCATACACTGAAGAATGAGCTTCTTCCAGGACTAACTTCCTCAAGTTATCCACATCCGGCACTATCATCCTCCCATGATAACATGCTACATGATCATCTGAATCATGGAAACTATCTCGCTTCTCATTTCCATACTCTGATCTAATCTGCTGAACTACAACATCAACATGTTGTGCCTCCTTAATCTGCTCTCTTAGGGTAGGTTTAATATGCATCTCAACCATCAACCCGACTAACAATGATACCTTCAACTGTACATTGTCTTGCCTTAAAGAGATAAGCATATCTCTCTTAGAGCATACTAAAGAGTTTAGTTGTGCTCTATCCATGGTTGATGTTGCTGATTTCCTACTCAAGGCATCTGCAACAACATTGGCCTTCCCTGGATGGTAATCAATTGTACAATCATAGTCCTTGATTAACTCCATCCAGCGATGTTGCCTCATGTTAAGCTCATGCTGAGAGAAGATATACTTAAGGTTCTTGTGATCTGTGAAAATCTGGAATGTCTCTCCGTAGAGATAATGCCTCCAGATTTTCAATGCATGAACCACGATAGCTAACTCTAGATCGTGTGTTGGATAATTCTCCTCGTGCTTCTTAAGATGTCGGGAAGCAAAAGAAATCACTTGTTTATCCTGTGTCAACACACATCCAAGTCCATTCTTGGAGGCATCACAGAAGACTACATATCCTTTTCCTTGCTCAGGTAGCACAAGCACAGGTGCACTTGTCAACCTCTCCTTCAACAACTGAAAGGACTGTTGACACTTATCACTCCAAGAAAAAGGAGCATCTTTCCGGGTTAACTTGGTCAAAAGTAAGGCTATAGAGCTAAAGTTTTTAATAAACCTTCGATAGTAACCAGCTAACCCCAAGAAGATTCGAATCTCCGTCGGTGTCTTCGGTTGTTCCCATTGTAGAACAGATTCTACCTTTGTAGGGTCAACACGAATTCCTGAGGCAGATATCACATGTCCAAGAAAAGATACCTCCGACAGCCAGAACTCACACTTGCTAAACTTAGCATACATCTTATGTTCTCTTAGGAAGGTCAAATCTTGGCGAAGATGCTGCTCATGCTGCTGAGCATCCTTACTATAGATCAGAATGTCATCTATGAAGACGACAACACACTGATCAAGGAAGGGTCGAAAAACTCTATTCATGAGTTCCATAAATGCAGCCGGTGCATTGGTTAGTCCAAACGACATAACCGTGAACTCATAGTGACCATATCTTGTCCTAAAAGCAGACTTGGATATGTCACTATCCTTAATGCGGAGTTGATGATATCCAGATATCAAATCTATCTTTGAGAAGACTGTTGCACCACGCAACTGGTCAAAAAGATCATCAATCCTCGGCAAAGGGTACTTGTTATTTATTGTTACTTTATTAAGTTGTCTGTAGTCAATGCACAACCGCATTGACCCATATTTCTTTTTAACAAACAAGACCGGAGCACCCCAAGGTGAAGTGCTCAGTCGGATAAAACCCTTCTCAAGTAACTCTTGAAGCTGTTTCTTGAGTTCTGCCATCTCGGCAGGCGCCATCCTATACGGTGTCTGGGCTATGGGTTTCGTATCTGGGACCAAATTGATCTCAAAATCAATCTCCCGAGGTGGTGGTATACCAGGAAGTTCTTCAGGAAACACATCCTCGAATTCCCTGACTAGGGGAACTTCAGTGGGATTGGAACTTTCCTTGGTAACATCTACCACATGGGCCAAGAATGCATAACATCCTTGCCTCAACAGCTTATCAGCAACCATAGCTGATACAAGACAGGTGGGCAGAATCTTTCTTTCACCTTGAAAGATCCATGTGTTGCCTTCATCAGCAAACACAGCCAACTTGGATTCACAATCCAAGACAACTCTATACCTTTCTAAGGTATCCATCCCGAGGATTATATCAAATCCTTGCATATTAAGTGGTATAAGGTCCACTTGAATGCGATGATCAGAAAAGAAGAGGATGCAGGGAGAACATACCTCCTGCAAAATGGCAGACCCACTCAACGGAGTCTCCAACAACAAACTATCTGCCCTATGACTAACCGTCATATTGCAGTTATGAATCACTCTCCGAGTGATAAAAGAGTGCGTAGCACCCGGGTCAATCAGAACATATACAACACAGGATGTAGACATATCAAAATATAAAAGTTCCATCTGACCTGCCACTACCCATAGATTGACCACTGCTTCAGGTGGGTTCATAGCATAAAACCTCGATGTCGCCTGGGGTTGAGGTGGTGCTGATGATCCAGCTTGAGACGCTTGCCCGCATCCTCGAGCTGCTCCTTGAGGTTGTCTTCTCTGTGATCCCTGTTGACTCTGTCTCTGAGGTTGTGTCATACTGACAGGTCTAGATCGGCAGTCCTTCATTAAGTGTCCCACCTTCCCACAGTTGTAGCAACTTCTTTCCAGTTGTTGTGGTCTTGGTGGTCCAGTAACTGACATTGATGCAGAACTGTGAGTCTCTTATTGAGGTAGGCTTCGTCCCCTGCCTCTACTTGGTGACCACTGAGTTTGGGAACTTGATCTGGGTGGTGGAGGGTTAGGTGCAGAGAATCTCGGTTTCTTGAAATCCCTAGATGAAGAACCCTGGAACTGTGGATATCTTTTCTGGGTTTGCCTCTTCTCAACCACAGATCTCTCTATCCTTCGGACTGACTCAACGAAGGTAGACAATCTCTCTCGGTTTTCTAAGGCAGACACAGGGGTTGATATATCAACATTCAAACCCTTCTCGAATCTCCTCATTCTTTCCTCTTCTGTGGCAGCCATGTGCGGACAGAACCGCAGCAACTCCATGAACTTAGCTTCATACTCGCTAATGTTCATCATGCCCTGCCTCAATCTCTCAAACTGATATATCTTCTCATCTAGGAAGGTCTTTGGAAAATATCTATTGATAAATTCCCGATGAAACTCTTCCCACGAGTACTCTATCCCAGGTCTCTTCTGGTCTTCCATGTTCCACCAGTGACCAACACTGCCTTTGAGAAGATAGACAGCATGTCTAACCTTCTCAGCCTCTGGGATATTAAGAATCCTGAAAGCCTTCTCCAACTCTGTTAACCACAGATCAGCATCTGCGGGGTCGGCAGTCCCAAAGTACTTGGTAGCTTTGACACGACGAAGTCGCTCGAACGTCTTACTGATACCTTGTCCTTCAGGCTGGGCAGGTGCCCTAGGTGCAGGAATGGGCATCTTGTCAGTTATGTGTGTCATGGCAGTCATAAACTGCCCAAACATCGTCTGAACTGCTGGGTTACCCATATCAGCTAGGTCAAACTGGGGTGGTTCAGGTGCAGGCTGTTCTATTTCTAGAACCCTTGCACCGCCTCGAGGTGCACTAGCACTACTCTCTACCACATACTCATCATGTGGCTCTGCCATCCTTATGTATCTTCTTCTCCTGAGGAGCAGAAGATTCTATTAGATAAGGAAGAGATACTAAGGATAGACTCGACATCCTAAGTCCTATGCCTCTGTAGACTCAGCGAACCTAGAGCTCTAATACCACTTAATTCTGGGCTCTGATCTCCAAACCACGATATAAATACGATTTAAACTTAGCGGAAGCGATTCGATTAGCAGTGGAATACCAAAAATCAGCGGAAATTAAAACTTTTTGAGATAAAGCATTGAAACCATAAAACTTCCTTCATAAAAGGAGATAAACTGTTTACATCTCAGATAATTACTTCTTGAGTAATTATATACAACATGATACAAAATCTCAAGAACTCATAACCAAAATCTTAGACCAAAAGACTCCAAGACCTGAGAGTACAGAGGACACATAGGACTGACTCTAACTACACCACATGGCAGGCTAAATCTCCACCTGAGATTTCACTACTGCCCCTGGTGCTGCTGCTGCTGGGACTGGTCAACTGTAGACCTGTTCCTCCGTCCTCGACATCCACCTAAAAATTTGAAGACTACAGGGTGAGAAAATTTTACATAATTGTCCCAGCGAGAGTTATAACTCTCCGCCAGAAGCTTTATTATAGCACCTCAAAGAATAACTTAAGCAGTAAAAGCTTCAAAGTATTTAACATCAGATTTAATAGTAAGCATGAGTTCAACAGTTATGAAACATGAAGACATTTGCACTATACAGTGTAACATCAATCAATCAACTCGTAGTTATCTCTAACAGGTATGCTACACTGTGGTTTATTTTTTTCAAACATTACTTTTATGCCCTGTGGAGATGAGCTTTACCACTCATACTCCAACCAATCACTGCTAAGTGCCTTGGTATCATACTAGGTCATCGAAAGAGCCGGATTCTCATGACCTTCACCTTCCTCAGTCAGTAAGAGGATTACTTGTAGGACATCTCGTGCCGCTACTATAATAGCTTACCAGGGTAATCTGGTCCTTCGCTATTTTAGAGTTACAGTGGCGTTCTGTACTCTCTTTGTCATCAGGAGATTTCATGTTTATTTTCCACTGATACGGATATCTATGCTTTCTTCGTCATCAGGAGGTTTCATGTTTACCATCCACTGATACGGTATGGGATTGTAGTGAAGGATTGATGGATTACACATCTACATCAAACACCTACACTAGGATGTAAGGTTCTACACATCCATATACCCCACATACTCAAAAGTATGTGATCCAGGAGTTCCCGTAGGAAAACCTGTTTCACCATCATTTGATCTCTGACAATGATGGATCTATGATCAGGGCTCTACATTACACTTGATTAGTTAGGTACATTCAGTATTCTTTTAACATCATACATTGTTCTTCAAACAACAACATTAGCATAACAGCTATGAAATGAGAATACTAAATGTAACAAGCCTAACTCTCATCAATCATCATTTCTCAATACATTCATCACAAGTCATCTCTAAAGCATGACCTTGATGGTATTTATGGCTCTCACAGCCCATTTAATTCATAGGTTGCCATTGACAAGGCATCAAGATATTTTACTATTCATAAAGCTAACAACATGCTTTCAATGAATATAGCATCATCATCCATACCTTGATATGATCATCTTCATATCAGAACCTGCAAGGTTAATTCAACTGATAAAAGCAATTCAAATCAAGAATTATACTTTCCACTCTTGCCATAAGAGCTAAGTTCCCTGATTCTCATCAATTAGGTTTTACTATTCACATTACATGCCATCGCCCTAGAATTAGGGTTTATTATTCACATTATGGTAAAATGAACTCATAACATCATCATGTATGAGGAACATCATCAATGATGTTCTCAAATAAGATTAAGATTCATCAATTATCATAAGTAGGGTTTTCATGATCTCACATAGGTGGATCATACCCTAATCATGTACATTCATATATATTGAAGGTATTTTACTTGGATTTCAACCATAATTGGGATTTTCTCTCTCCTCTTGCTCATAGGTGATGATTACATCCCTCTATATTGGGTTAGGTCTAATCAACATTAATAAGCCTAGCCAAGTCATCACCATTGTAACCATTGGGGTTTGCATGATAAAAAGGGGTTACCTACTTGAATCCATAAAGGGTATTTTGGTAAAGTTCACCATTGATCATAACATGGGTTAATATACTAACCACTTGACCCTTAATGCACCTAGGTATCATTAGGGTTTAGGTTGAACAACCATCAAACCATCTAAGTCTTCAAGGCATTAGGCAGACTTATCCTTAAAAGTCCCCACTAGGTTTCACACCTTCAACCTTCAAACGATCCTGAGATCGTTTAAGGTTGTAGACCGTTTAGCTTTAGTTGACTTCAAGACTGCATGACACTCAAGACCGTTTACACTTAAGCGATCTTGAGGTCGTATGAACTCATTCGGTCCTGAAGTCGTATGAACTCATTCGATCCTGAGGTCGTATGAACTCATTCGATCCTGAGGTCGTATGAACTCATTCGATCCTGAGGTCGTATGAACTCATTCGGTCCTGAAGTCGTATGAACTCATTCGATCCTGAGGTCGTATGAACTCATTCGATCCTGAGGTCATATGAACTCATTCAATCCTGAGGTCGTATGAACTCATTCGATCATGAGGTCGTATGGTCCTAAAAGCTCAAGATCGCATGGACCTCCAAGGTGATTCAAAGGGTAAACTCGATTAGGGTTTCCTATGTTGAAGCCTTCAATTGGTCTCAAGCTTGCTAACCACTTATCAATTGAGACAATTAGGGTTAGCCTTAACCAATTATTCACTCAATTCATCCTCAATTGATATCCAATTAGGGTTGGAATTGGTTCAATTAAGGTCTATAAACATTCAACCATCAACACTCAACAATGTGAATCAAATCGAAGTCGATCCCATCAATGGACCTCCAATCGGACTCAAACTTGGCTTAAAAGGTCTTGGGATCATTTGGATAACCTCCAAACGGTCTTGAGACCGTTTGCCAAAGAATTCATCAAAATCTAAGTTGATTTGATAGGGGTTGAACCTTAATTAAATCACAATTCAGCAATTTGATTATTTCAATAACCCACTCTAATTGGGCCCTCAATTGATCAAATTACCTTAACTCTAGACCTCCAAACGGTCTTGGATTGACACCAAACGGTCTTGAGACCGTTTGGATGAGTTCCAAACGGTGTTAAGACCATTTTCCCATCCATCCTTTGGACTCTAGTGAAAATTCATCAAGGTTTGATCTATTGAGTTGATCATCACATCAATACTTAATTGCAATATGATTTGGTACCTTTGGACCTTCAATTGGTCAACTATACTTGACACCAGACCTCTAAACGGTCTTGGGTGACCCCCAAACGGTCTTGAGACCGTTTGTATGATTCCCCAAATGGTCTTGAGACCGTTTGTGCTAATCAACCCAAAATCACTAATTAACTCATTGGAATTTCAGCACTGATTTCAATTAGGATTTGCCCTATTAATCAACCTTCAACTCATAACGCGTTTGGAATTAATCCATAAAATTTGGTGATTCATTAATCAACATCATTATGAACAGTAATCCCAAACGGTCAATGCTTGGTCAACCATCTTAAACGGTCTTGAGACCGTTTGCCCAAAAAGGGAAAATTAAATAGATTGAAAATCAGAACTTAATTCAATTGGATTTGCTAATTGATTTGCTTATATCTCACGATTCCTTTGGAGTTAACCCCTCAAATTTTGTGGGTGATTAACCTACATAATTATAAACAAGATTCCCATACATTCGTCGCTTGGTCAATGCGACCAAACGGTCTTGAAGGCCGTTTTCCTTCATACGACCCTGAAACCGTTTGCCCACCAAACGGTTGTGTAAACCGTATGGGCAATTGGTGGAGGTCGTTTGGTAAAGTGGAAATCCGTGGATAAGCATAGGAATTAACGCCCTTATCTTCTACCTCAAGAACAGTAGCATTTCTTCACAATTTTTCTTGCAAGGATGCAAGGGAAGATAGGGAAGAAGAAGAACTAGCAACTATATGCATAGAAAAGATGTATAATCAAAGCATAAGGTTTAGAGTTATAAAACCCGCCTAAAGGTTGTTCCTTGAGCTCCAAGCTTCCAAGCTTCAGGTCTTTAATGGCGTCTTTGAGCTCCACAGGTCGGCCAAGGTGAATTCTCCAAGGAAAAGTTGGAAAGGAATGGCTAGAAAGATAAAGCTAGGTGAGCTAGCTATGAACTCAACCTTGAAAACGAGTTTTCTCCATGAATTCAAGCAAAAGGGATGATCCAAACTTACCTTGAACTCCCTGGTCGTTCTCCTATGCTCCAGAGCTCTGCCTTAGTCGGTTTGAGCAAGGGGGATAAGTGAGGGAATGAAAGAAACGTTCCTTTGCTTGCAAAGGAAGTGGTATATATATTTTGGGTGAAATTTCAACATAAGAACATATGCTTTCCTCATTTCTCATCTAAGTCCTTCCTTTATTCTTTGCACGTCCCCAAATCTTATTTCTAAGGACAAACTTCTTCTAAAGTCAAGAATTTAAGGCAAAGAGGATCAACCCATCACTAAAGCATACACATAAAAGGGCTATTAAACATACACCTTGATTATTCAATCACAAAGGTGTTCTTTATTATATGATTATTCAAATGAAGTGACCTTTTCATCATTTCTCTTTTAAATGATTCCAAGAGCCATAAAAGATATTTTAGATGATGTATTTTACAAGTTGCACCCCTCAAATTGGGTAAATTGCACTTTACACCAAACTAGGGTTTTCAAGTACATGGGTTGCTTCCACAGCTGCACCTTGGTGCTCAAGCTTGGAAAATCCCTCAAACTTCATCATAAACATCCTCATGATGTCTCAACATCAGAGGAACATCTCAACATGTGCAATTTGCAAGTTAATCCCTTAACTGGGTAATTTGCACATAGATCCCTGTATTACAAAACAATGCTACAACTTTATATATAAAGGAGCAAAATTGAAATATATGTTTTTGAGGAACTTAATTACATGCCCAAAGTTAATCACAAGGATTTAATTACATATTTAGGCAAAACACCTAGGGTTAGTTCATAACCCAGGTCAGGGATGTTACAGACATGATCAAAGAAATAGCAAAAGAAAGGGGAAGAAGGGGGTAGAACTCCATGGAGCTTGAAGTAGAAGCCTACTTCTTCACCTCCTAGCAGCTTGGGGATGTTTTTTCTCCTCCAATGGTGCAAGTGGTATGAGAATATGGGGGATTATGGAAGAAAACCTAGAAATCTAGGTTACCAAGGTGGAAATGGTAAATGGAGAGCATAAATGCAAGTAGGATGCAATGAATGCTCAAGGAGTGGGTGGAGGGGAGTAATGGCTACTAACCTAGTATTTTTGCCGCCACCCATGCATATATAGGTGGTGGTGGAAGCACTGGGGTAAGTAGGGGTATTGTTGGAAAATCAATGCAGAAAGTGGTAGGGTTTAGGTGGTAGCACGGTCGTGGTGGGTAGTAGTAGGAATGGCCATGGTGGTGGAGAATGGCCGTTCTAAGAAAGTGGAAAAATCATATGTTGATGTGGTGGAATGGAGGCTGGTAGCATGGTTGTGCTAGGCAAAACGGTCATTGTGGGGGTTAGCTAGAATGACTGTGCTGGGTAGCATGGCCATGGTGGTGAGGTTTGAGAGGAGGTCGTTCCCCTGAGCACGCCCGTTCTGTTCTTCGGCTAGAACAGACGTGCTAGGTAGCACGACTGTTTAGGGGGTTTCATGGCACGACCGTGCTAGGTAGCACGACCGTGGTGGCTGAGTTGCTGAAGCTTACAAAACTTGGGAATCAACCTGTAACTTGTGTAATTGCCAACACGACCGTTCCTTGGCACCACGGTCGTGCTAGGGTCTTCAAAGGCAAAAAGGGCTCCAATCTTCATTATCAAAGGACTTCTTTTCTAGATGTAGAGTCTTGGACATTAGGGGTAGGTTGAGGGAGCTTTGGGGCCTTCATTGGACCCCTCCATGAGTGGAGAAACCCTAGAACTCCTTCCTTCTCTCTCATCCATCCAAAGCATGGTCCAAGTACCTAAAAATAATGCAAAGAACGCCCACAAGTGCATTTGATAGTAAAACACATATTGAGAGAATTCACTTGCAATCTAACTTGTTTAGATGTGATTAAAGTACAAAATGGCACAAGATGGAGCCCTAAAATAGGGCTACATCAACACCCCAAACTTAAAACATACTTTTCCTCAAGTATGCCCCAACTCAATCTCTCTTTTTTAGTTTTCCTTCAACAAACAAGAATGACAAATGCATAGCATAGAAAATTATTGACTACATGGTCTTGGAAGTGACTAAGTGCATGTGCTTCACCTCATTCCTCTCATCTTTCACAAGCCAATCATGAAATGAGCCCTAAGCATACAAACTTCAAATATAAAGAATAGAATACATAAGCTATCCATATGTCCTTCATTTCATTCTGAGTAGACCATTTCATGTTGGTGTTAATCAAAGATGACAAGGAGTGTTGTTTCACTTTCATGCATTCGATATTATGCCTCAAACCACACTAGATGACCCATGTGGCTATAGAAAAGGGTAAAGTGAGCTAGATTTGATGTTTTCTATCCCAATGGGTATGGAAATAGAAGAAAGGGTTGCGGAAAGGTTTTTGGAGTGCTATTACATAGAAAACTCATCTTTTCTTTATTTGAATGCTCTTAAACAAGAGAATCCTTTTATTTTCTTTTTTCTTTCTTTTTCTTTCTTTTTCTTTTCTTTTCTTTTCCCTTGGTGTAGATAGGGCATATGCTGTATAGTATGAAGTGGGGAGATAAAGATATGGCCACCCCAAACTTTTAGAGGTGGCCAAGGTTGATTATGTGTACTAGGGCATCCTTTCATGGGGCGGAGGGGTATGAAATTGGTGAAAGAATGGTCAGATCAAAGAGGGGTCATTAGTGTAGTCTTCAATATAAGATTCCTTTCATGAAAGATAATCTAACACTTCATCAAATGATATCACACCACATGATAGAACAACATGACATTCACATTTGTATCTGGTGATTCCATAGGCTCTAAGCGTTTGTAGCTTGCTCACTTCATAATTCAACCAAAACATTCACAAACTTAAGAGAGGTGGTGCACATGCAAAAAGTAAAAAATCAAGATCATATAGCAATAAAATCTAAGAAAACAACATGTATTTGTTAAAGGATTGAATATTTCATTTCAAACAGCAGAGATTAAGTCAAAACATGCCTTTTGGGAAAGAACATTCAAGTTTGGGCAACATTGGCCAAAATGGTGCCAATTTGCCTTCAATCACATCCAAACCTAACTTTTAGGGAAATTAAAGCATAAAGCAGCAAATCCTAGTTAAAACACACAAAAATTACTAAAATCTATATGGAAAAGCAATGCATGACATGGAAGAGCAAAAAGAGAATTTTTTTTTGAAAAATTATGCAAACATTGAATGAAATGAAACTACATGTATATATGAATGCAAGCAAAAGAAAATCTATAATAGATAGATTTAGATCAAACAAACAACAATCATGTGTAATAGGCAAATGTCAAAATAAGTTGAGACTGAGGGCTTACCGCCCTACCTCCTCAAACTTTTGAACCATGTTGTCCTCAAAATGAAACTAAAGATTAGGGATGATAGGGCAGAAGTCATGGCTCTAGTGGTGTGGGATCCTATGGTGGGTCAGTCTGTGGAGGTGGGTGTTGGTAGTATTGGCCTCAATAGTCTACATGTAGAGGTAGGTATGTCTCCTGGTAGCCAGAAAGTGATCCCCAGAAATCCTCCCCCCATTGGGGGTTCCTCTGTGTCTGCGCATGCTGGTAGTGGTACATGTGGTTAATCTGATGATGCATCTGCTGCTAATCTAACCACATGGACTGATGTGTCTACTGAATTGCCTCTAACTGTGCATGAATGGCTGACATGTCATATGCATTTGTTGGAGGTGGATGCACATCAAAATCCTCCACTCTAGGTCTTGTTTGGCGTGTTTGCTCTAGTATACGTTGCTGCTCCGACACGTCTATTTCTCCCTCTTCTTCAGGAAGAACTAAATTTGGTGCTCTAAACCCCTCTCTAGGATGATCATAATCATACTTTGATACCAACCCTATGAAGTCCCCTGGTGGCTCCACATCCATGAGAAGGGGTCTGGCATGGTATGGGAGTTCCAGGGTAATTCCAAGGTACCCAGGGTTCAGAACATAGAAGATTTTGTTATCTCTGAGGGAAATCATTTGGGACCTAGCAAGATAGTTCAAATCAACATATTTGCTTCCATCTACCTTGGTAAGCCCCTATAGAGTGCAGCCCACTGCCTTTGCAAATGTGGTGATGATTCCTCCCATGATGAATGGATTTTTTCTCATGGAGGGAATTCTATTCAAATGATCAATCACCATGGCCCCTATGTTTACGAATCCCCTACTTGCAGTAGTTTCCACAATAAACACATCTTTCTGTGAACAACATCCTTGATTGTCATAACAGCCAAATAAGGTGTTTGCTAGTACCTTTTGCAGGTATCTCATGAAGGGGTTGTAGATTTTTCTTATCTTGGATTTCCTTAGAGAAAAAGTAGATTGACTAGTGATTTCTTTCTACATCTTAGAGTATATTCTCTACCACTCTTGTCAAGTCTTCCTTCATTGAACTTCTCTGCCATTTCTGAATTGGGGGGCAAAGATAGCATTAATTTGGGAAGCTTTAAGTACATGAGTAGAGTTGTGCATCTTGAACCTGATTGCATCCTCTTCTTGGTATTGTACCTTCTCTAAGTTTGAAAATAACTCATGAGTCAACTATAAGTAAGTTTCTTCAACCTCAGTCAAGATCTTGTACAGCCCACAATGTTGCATTTGTCCCTTGAATGTGTAGTTGATCCCTAGATCTTACACGGTAGTCATACATGCATATCTAGTAGGGATCACCCTCCTCGTCAAGCACTTGAGGTGGAGAGGTCCCATTACGAATTTTCTTGTCATTCCCCTCCCATAGGTGGCTCCTTCGGGTTGCTTTCCCACCCATTTCAATATGTCATCCTCAAGCCTAGACACCACATCCACTGGGTCAACTTCCATCTTTTTGCTTTTAGAATCATCTTCCTCTTCCTCTACATAGGTGTGTGACCCTGAACTTGCGTCCAAGTTCAAGAGCACTCTCTCGTATCTTGCACTAGGTTGAGCTGAGGAAGAGGAATGCCTTGCTGGAGTTGGTCATGGTGATAAGCGCGATGAAGAAGCATCATTCAATTTCTTATCCCTCCTTTATAGAGTCAGTTCATCAACATGGATGAAATCCACAATATTTTCCAACTCTTTTTCTTCCTCCTCTTTCTCCTCTTCGAGGTTGTGGTAGCTTGGATCTGTGGTGTGGCCGCTGTAGGAGGAGTGGTTTCGGGATGCACTCATCGATGTCGAGTGTTCGAAGGACTGAGAAATGGAGTTTGACGGTGAAGATCCACTGCCATACTGTTGTGAATGGGTAACCTACTTGGATCGGCCTTTTCCCCTGGTGAGCATGTCCATCGCCTTCTCCACTCCCTTATTTATTGCCTTGCCCATGCTCTTCATTTTTGCAAGGATTTTTGGTGGAAAACAAAGATATTAAGAATTGAACGCTCTGGCTCACCTATCATTTTAGCAAAACTAAATCAAAAACTATCAAACACAAGTGTGTGTGTGTGTGTTTAGGTTTGTGCAAAAATAAAGTAAAAGTATAAAAAATGAGAGGTCGGGTGAAAAATTCCCCTAACCTAGGTGGGTTGCCTCCGATAAGTGCTGAAATTCTTGCCTTTAGGTTGGCTTCTTGGTGATTCTTCAATAAATCATCCATTTGGCATTTTCATGTTCCCATTCTTACAAAGCATGCATCCCTCATTTGCACCCAACCTATTTTCCTCGTCCCTTTGATCACAATTATCATCATCAATTGTTCCATCTTGATCTCCTTTTCTCAAATGATCATTCATACCTGTGATGTGATCATGTCCAATATCTCTATCAGGGACCCAATGGGTTGGGGTTTTGTACATGTTGATTTTGATCTTCATGTCCATGAATGAAACTGTCATGGTGCCACTGCATACATGAATCTTGACATCATCTTTAGATAAGAACGACCTTCCCAAGATGATGGGAATCTTCCTATCCTTCGGCTCCATATCAAGTACAATGAAATCTTCTAGGAACACTACACCTTTCTCATTATCTATCATCATCAAGACATCATCCACTCTTCCCCTAGGCACTTTTATGGATCTATCCACCAATTGGAGAATGCAATGTGTCGGCTTCAACTTTCCTAAGCTCATCTCAACATAGACATTATATGGAATCAAATTTACACTAGATCCCAAATCAAGTAAGGACTTATCCATGTGATGTCCCTCTATATAACTAGGTATGAGTGGGGCTCCTGGGTCTTTTCTCTTCACAGGAAGTGAATTTTGTATGATAGAGCTCACTTGCTCAGACAACTTCGCTCTCTTTGGTATCCTCCCCATTGACCTTCTCTTCATAATGCATAGATTCTTGAGGAACTTGGCAGATGATGGGATTTTCTTGATAGCATCCAAGAGTGGAATGTTCATCTTCATTTGGTGAAACACCTCAAGAATATCAACATTGTGCTTTTGCCCCCTCTTCAAATCAGGTGGCTCATCTAGTGCTTTAATGAATGGAGGATCACTAGTTTTTGCCATACTTGCATGAACATGAGGCGAAACAGTAGGGATGGTGGGACTTGCACATGGAGTATGAGTTGGAGCACATGGTATCCCAAAATCAACAGGATGTGTCATTGAATCATCTTTGACAATTTCAATCACAGTATCACCACTTGGCTGCCTTTGCTTTGCTTTATCAGTCTTTCTTTGACTTGCGGGCTGCTCAAGATATTACCCAATCCTTAGAACTATCACAACACTTCATTGCTCATGGTAGAGAGGGGGATCTAGTTGTGGCTGTGGAGGAGGTGGAGGTGACACTTGGGGTTGAAATTGAGGTGGAGGCGGGATTGAGGTTGGAAGGTGAATTGTTGGGAAAATGGTGGTGATGGAGGGGGAGGTGGAGTATAAGGCTTGTGATCACCTTGAAAATGGTAGATGGGTTGCACTTGCATGAGAGGTGGATTATATAAAACTTTAGAAGAGGTAATGGGTCCACTTGCTTCATGGTAGCTCATGATGGGTTTTGAAGACAATTTTTCTTCTTGGAGAGAAATTATGGAAGATAGCTTCTCTACTTTCTATTCTAGCCTTGCAACATCTTTTTGAACATCATCAAATATTTTCAATCTAGAGAGAACTTGTTCCTCAATACTTGAGCTATATTTTGTACTTTGTGGCTCTTAATAGCTATAGGAGTGAGGCGTCTTCTTTTCCTCACAGTAGAACTCAATAGAATTGACCGGGTGGCAAGGAACATTTGTCACCTGGTTCTTCATGAAGCTCACCATGTCACCAAGAATCTTCATCACTTACGGGCCTGATTCATTATGAGTAGGGGGTGTCACACCAAATACAAATCCCCCATCATTCATCATGCTAGAAGCTCGAATTCTTGATCCTTCAGCTAACTGCTCAAACAAAGGCCATATCTCCTCAGGTGGCCTAGCCATGAAAACTCCTCTACAAGAGGAATCCACTGTGTCTTGGTTCTTTAGAGACAAACCGAAGTAGAATGATTGAAATAGCTTCTATAAAGGTATCGCATGGTGCAGGCACTCTCTCAAAAGCTTCTTAAATCTCTCCCATGCATTATGAAACTGCTCATTGCCCTTTTAACTAAAACTTGTCACAGCACACCGCAATTATGTTAACCTTGCTATAGAGTAGAATTGTCTCAAGAAGGAATTCATCATTGTTTCCCAACTCATGATGTCCCTTCTTGATTCATACTAATATTTAGCTCTATCTTTGAGGGAGAAAGATAACAAGGTCAACTGAATTGTATCATCACTAGCCATCGGCGTCCTAAAGGTGGAGCATACTTCAAGAAAGGAGTCCTAGTACTTGTAGGGATTCTCACTCTCTGAGTTGTAGAAGATGGGAAGGAGCCCAAGAAGACCTGGAGGAATAGAGAATTGCTTCCCTGGCATTTTAGCAACCCTGTCATCAATTGGTGATTTATAGTTGTTAGGCATATAGTAGTCTTGAAGCGTCTTGTAGGGTGCATTTTGGCCTTTTATCTTGTTTCCTCCCGAGTGGCTTGTCATATGCACAAAGCACAACCAAACAAAAGAAAACAAGTTAGTAAACCAATATACATAAAGAATGCAAAGAATAATGAATAAAGAATAGCAATGGTAAGGGCAGTAGGAAAAGTCAAAGCAAAACTAACTAGCTAGGCCGAGTGTCTTTTCCCCCGACAACGATGCTAGAAATCTTGGTGCGCCCACTAGAGGTGCTACACACCAGCTAATTAGACTCGACTAGATGTACCCCATGAGATCAAAACACACGAGATATCTCAAAATTTATATTAACCCTAACAACATTCGATCACAAAATTGAATAGGTCACCCACAAGCGCACGAGGTACTATTGTAGTATACACGATAAGAAAGAGTAGGGGTCGATCCTTAGGGGTAGAGGGGGCAATAGAGCTAGGCTAGCCTTGGCTATGTTCCTATTGTGGAGATTAGTGTTGAAGGGTTTGAAAAGGGTTTGGTTTATTGTTAAACTAGGTGAACAAGGAAGAAATGGCAATTATGAAATATAGATTATCACAACCCTAAGTTATCCTAAGTAGGCAAGTCTAATGAACTAGATTAAGCAACTAACAGAATAAGAGAAAAGGTTAACTACACTACACTAGCAGAGCAATTAGCACTAAGAACTAGATTAACCACAAGCGAGAGAGAGCAAAAACCTAAGTTAACACTAAAGAGTAAGGTTAAGCAAATAACTAGATTGGAAAAAAACAACTAAACTAGACTAGCATGAACAAGCTAAGAAGTCAAATTGGGTTTTAAGCAATGAGATTAGGTAGGTGGGCCATTTGGGGGATGTGGTTTGATATTAGTTGGGGGATCACAACATAGAAAGCAATTATCACAATTCTATCTAGATTACCAAACCAAACAACAAGGCAAGTGCTAGTAGAATGTACCATATACTACTAGTTGGAGAACTAGGGTTAGGTGTAATTCTAGTAGGACTTGTCAAATCTAGGTCTCTAGGGTAAGTGGTATTAAGTCAATTGAGAGCCAAGGGTTGAAATGGGAGTAGAGATGAGGGTTTTTGACCTCATGCTACTAGCCATCCAGCCTTTAGAAAGCTCTAGGCAATTGCACTAATCACACTTACACTAGCCACTTAGATCCCACACTCACTTGTTGATAGAGGGATGTGTATGTAGGAATAAAGGGGGCTAGCTAGGGATCCATTAATTGGACCTACGAACCATTCCTAAGATTGGCCACATACACACCAATTCCTCCTAGAAGTTAAGTGTCATCAAACATCTTAAAGCAAGCATTCCATGTTATAGGAACAAATCACATGCAATAAAATAGGAAATGATATAAAAGCAAGAATGAATCATCATAGATAGAAATCATGTTCATTATAAGTTATTTCCCCCAACCTGGTATCAAAGTCACATTTTAACCCCAAACAACCCACCACTAGGGGCTTAGCTAGACATGATCAAAGAAATAGCAAAAGAAAGGGGAAGAAGGGGGTAGAACTCCATGGAGATTGAAGTAGAAGCCTCCTTCTTTACCTCCTAGCAGCTTGGGGACGTCCTCTCTCCTCCAATGGTGCATATGGGCATGAGAACATGGGGGATTATGGAAGAAGCCTAGAAATCTAGGTTTCCAAGGTGGAAATGAGGTGGAAATGGTAGACGGAGAGCATACATGCAAGTAGGATGCAATGAATGCTCAAGGAGTGGGTGGAGGGGAATAATGTCTACTAACCTAGTGTTGTGGCCACCACCCATGTATATATAGGTGGTGGTGGAAGCACTAGGGTAAGTAGGGGTATTGTTGAAAAATTAGTGTAGAAAGTGGTAGGGTTTAGGTGGTAGCACGACTGTGCTGGGTAGCATGATCATGGTGGGTAGTAGTGGGAATAATCATGGTGGTAGAGAAGGACCGTTCTAAGAAAGTGGGAAAATCACAAGTTGATGTGGTTGAATGGAGTCTGGTAGCATGGCTGTTCTGGGAAGCATGAATGTGGTGGGGGCTAGGTAGAACAGTTGTGCTGAGTAGCACGAATGTGGTGTTGGAGTTTGAGAGGAGGTTGTTCTCCTGAGCATGCCCGTTCTATTCTTCGGCTAGCACGGCCATGCTACGTAGCACGGCTATGCTTCATGGCACGACCATGATGAGTAGCACGATTGTAGTGGCTGAGTTGTTGAAGCTTGTAAAACTTAGGAATCAACCTATAACTTTTGTAATTGCCAACATGAATGTTCCTTGGCACCACGACCGTGTTGGGGTCTTCAAAGGCAAAATGAGATTCAATCTTTATTATCAAAGGAATTCTTTTCTTGATGTCAAATCTTAGCCATTAGGGGTAGGTTGAGGGAGCTTTGGGGCCTTCTTTGGACCCCTCCATGAGTGGAGGAACCCTAGAACTCCTTCTTTCTCTCTCATCCATCCAAAGCATGGTCCAAGTACCTAAAAATAATGCAAAGAACGTCCATAAGTGAATTTGATAGTAAAATACATATTGAGGGAATTAACTTGCAATCTAACTTGTTTAGATGTGATTAAAGTACAAAATGGCAAAAGATGGAGCCCTAAAATAGGGCTACATCAAAAATACAATGGGCCTAAGCCCAACTTATCAAATATACCAACATGCCCCCTCAAGTTAGAGAGTAAACATTATGAAGCCCCTACTTGACATCGATATAATTGAATAAAGAAAGAGGAAGAGGTTTGGTAAGGTTATCCACAACTTGTTCAGCTATTCTAATGTGAGCAATGAAGATGTACTTGGCTTTGACCATGCCCCACAAAATGGCGGTCAACTTCTATGTGTTTTGTGTGCTCGTGGAAGACTAGATTATTACCTATGTGTATAGTTGTTAGTATGTATGTCCAGAGAGCCAATCATATGATAATTGGAATGTGGAATTAAATACCTAATTTGATAATAATAAAGATAATTATGTCTATTGTGTTTGTCTCATTCATGAGATGATGGCACATACACAGTAGATGTCATAAGAATGATGTTACTCGATGTCGCATGTCTTCAAGTATGTGACTTGAATAATGAGATCATATGAATATTAAGAGTACATACATTATTGTTATGTCCCTAGTCATATATCATTGTGGAAGAAAAATAGACAACAGTAATACATACGACTAGAGTGTGTTTGACTAATGACAAAATCTCATTAGTCATGATATGTGATATCAAGTCCAAGACACATGTATACATTAGAAAACGGTATACCAGATAGACCCACCATGAGAGTGATACATGGAGACCATGGAATGGTAGTCAGAATCATCTCTCATATTGATAGTGGTGATTTTGGTCCTTAGACCTGAAGTCACTACATACATTACATGTATTTCATGTGCTTTGACATCATCCAACACAATCTTGAATAAGGGTTGCCATAACGGTGATGATTAGGTGCACTGTGACACATGAGGATAGAGTCTAAGTGATATTGATGGGATTTTTCCCTCCTATGGGAGATTGATATCCAGGCACTCTTGATAAGAGATACTGAGAAATGTACGAATATACTCATGTGATTCACTATGTGATATGTGAATTCACATGCATCTAAGACAACCTACTCTAGTTCAAGTAACATGGATAGAATGTTGAGAGGATGATGATTTCATGCCTCAAGTTCAATTCAGATATCAGAGATAAAGGAACTATACATCACAGTAAAACTAATCACAAATTGTAGGTTGAAGTTGTTCTCCAACTTTTTGAATTACTTAGGTAGTAATGATGTGTAACTAGGTACTGATCTTTGCTTGTGATATTGTAAATTAGTTATGAACATTCAAGGCCAATGTAATGTTGGACCTATAGGGTCAAACACATAGGATACACTCAGATTAAATGTGTTTATGAATGAATGATGTTTAGATTGATTACTAAATGTGTTTAGGTATGAAATTAATCAACTGAGGTTCAAAATTGTCTGATTGAACTATGAACCAATCAGTTCAAGTGTTGAGCCAATTGGTTGGAGTGTCAGGTCAATTGGAATCAATATTGGTTGAATTTGCCTAAATTGGACAAGTGAAATGACCATTTCACTTGTAAAATGACTGTCTCATAATGTGAAATGATCGTTTCACTATGTGAAAAGACTATTTCACCCTCTAGGTCATCCAGTTCAGTTGCCAATTCAATTGGATCAAGGATTGATTTTGATGTCTTGTTTAGCATTAATCGGGCATTGAATACTAATGTGATTTAGAATGGAAACTGCATGAACCGATCAATTCCCTTCTTGAATCAACTAACTCATGCGGTAACTGACCAGTTGCGTGTGTGAACCGACTGGTTTTCCATTTGTAGGTTCTGAAAAATTCATGATTTTGAACCCTTCTACTCCCACACAGACTAGGAACGCTGACCCTAGTCTCTATTATAAATAGAGGGGTACTAGGGGCTTCCCAACACACACAATTGAGAATTAGTTACTATGACAATTGTTTTCCACTCTATTTTTGGTAACCAATAGAGAGCCTAAACAAGTCCTACCTATTAAAGGGAGGGAAAATGAGGGAGAGAACAACTGAGAACAATTATGGAAAAGCATATCAGTGACTAGTACGTTGACAAAAGGGGAAAACTCCTTTCCGTTGGCTCTTGTAGCACAACATGGAGTTCCTGGTGGTGCGCGTGGACTACTCCAGAGGTGGGATGCCGTTGTATGCTGCTAAGAGGATGTCATCAACCACCGTATATGGTGTTGCACCAAGAGGCTGGTAGAGACGACTATTCGAGTGTTGATGCTCCTGAAGGAACGTATTGCTTCCTAAAGAAGAACAAGTACCATTCTATTATAAAAGTAATGCCATTGGACTTCCTCTAGGAGTAGGTATAACCTTTCTAACCTTCCTTCCTAGATATATTATTGTTGATGCAATCTTACTATTTTCAGAAACAGGTATTTTTTTCTACTACCTATATTTGTGCCCAATTTCCCTACAGTAGTATCAGAGCCATATCAATTTATGATGTATTTGGGATTCAAATCGATATGATCGGATTCATTATATTGAATATACGTGAATAATAAACTAGTTAATGTGTATATCTGATTAATTACCACATATGCTCCACAAACTAATATATATGACATGATATATATGTAATTCACATGTGTCGTTCTAAAATCAATTTTGATGGTGGGTGTCAAGCATGGTTATGGACAATAACCCTAGATCTATGTGTGCATGGTTGTGGTTGTTTATTCCTATTGTTACTTGGTCTGCATAGCGAGCCTCTCTCTCCTTTCCTAATGTAAATTAATGCTCTTCCTCCCATTTCCCCTCGAATACAACTTGAGGTTTTTCCTTATACAATGTAACAAGAAATAGGATAGTTTTAATTTTAGTTTTGATGTGAGATGACGATCTACACCAAGACAAAATGACTGGCTCCTAAGATAAACCGATCGACTAGAGGACCAAGGAGGCTAGATGATAGTCGATGAGCCGATCAACTGGTGGCCCAGTCGATCAGCTAGAGGTGTCCAGATGCCACTTGGACCTGAGAACCATATGAATGCTTTAGGAAACCAACCAAGCAACCAAGAGGAAATCCTACCAATTCAAGAGTTGATCTTATCAACCTAGATTGGTTAGAGCACATATATTCCATCAACAACAAGTTGAATATAATGTGGACCTTAAGTGGTAGTAATTCCTTGTGGTTCCAAGGAATTACATTAGTATGGCCATAACTATCGCTTGTGTGGTTTAATTATTGCATGTTCTCATTTGTAGTTATAGCATGTATATGATACATACTATAAGTATGTGGTGATTGGATATGTATATGTATTTATATATAAAATATCTCAAATAAATATTAATTCTAAGATGCTTTCCATAAGAGGCACACATGAAAAGGTTGATCGACTGAGTGTGGGCACTCCCTAGCATAGTATGTCGTCTATCTCGTGGAAGTGTGATGGTAGATATGTGCGTCTTCCCTAGCAAGGTGCATATTCTATTGTATTGTCTTATGGGTCCGGTTTAACTAGGTGACCTTAATAGGATTAAGTGACTAGAACCATGTAGATTGATTATGATAAGGAGTTGTACCCATCATATATCCAAGAGTTGCATGAGATGAAAATGGCAAACTTTTCCTACCTTAATAATTGGTCATGAGCACCAACGTTGGTTGGGTATTAACTTAACTTATTTGGATCTTAGCTCACTAGAAGATTATACGCTACAATCTTCCAAATTGATACATGAGGGTTATCAATTTTAACAAATTAGTGGGAGTGATAATTAATTAAAGGCCTAATTAATATCATAAAAATTATCAAATCAAACAAATTAAAAATATCTGAAAAGTTCAATATTTCCTTTTAGAATTAAATATCAAACACAAACATGTTCTTATTGCGATCAGTCCTTAATAAGGACAAAATCAAATGGGATTGACTTGCACATATCATTAAGGACTTTGAGAAGTGTTTTGAATCATGAGTGAAATCTCTATATCCTTAATAGACCATAGCTAGAGGAACCCACTCCAAATGTACCTAAAGATGAAATAGATGCTTACTTGAAGCTTGCCAATAATGCCATAGACATTGAGTACCTTATGCTTTGTTGTATGAAATATATTTTGCATGAACAACATGAAAACATGGAAACTCTCAAGATGGTAACACGTCTTAAGAATCATGTGAAGCAAGAAAGGTATAATGTTTCCAAAGATCTATTTGAGTGAAAACTGACAAAGGGAGATCCAATATAGCCCCATGTGCTCAACATGATTGGGCATGTCAAGTGACTGGGATTTCTCTTAGGTCTAGAGTTGACCATGTATATGATTCTACAAATTGTTGCATGAATCACATAGTCAATTTATCAAATGATTGGCATGTTAATGCCAATGTCAGAATGAAGAAGGACAAATCTATGATGGTGATCATCAGAAGTGAGTCTAAGGGCAAAAGCAAGGTTAAGAAGAGTTACGAGGCTAAGATTAAGTCCAAGTCTTCTGCACTCAATATGTGGAGAGGGGTAAGTGAAAAAGGAATATGTCCTTTTCACTTAAAAGTTTAAGGAAAAGAAAGTGCCACCATTGTCACATGTCTGGATGTTGGAAAGGAACTATCCTCTTTATAGAGGATCTCAAGAAGAAGTCAAAGATAGAGATCTCCACTTTACGACCTAAGAACAAGTACAATAAAAATGTATGGAGAAAGGGTTTTTGCCTCTACAGTTGGAAGCTGTCATTCATGGGCACATAATAGAATGAGTGAATTGCTATTATGTAGCTTCCATTGATGAAAACATTATGTCTTGTATGGACAAAAATTGATGTTTCGTGGAAATGCCTTATGTCTCACAAACTATACTTGATAGTCGCAAAGACAAATGTGTATGATACATATATTTAATGACTTCATGACTCAAACAATGAATACCTATAACATTGTCATCTAGAGCGCATGAATAAGAAATGGATTTATAGAATCCATATGATGGTTATCTAGACTCTTTTGGTTATTGACCAGTAGAGACATGCATATCTTGTTTTTTGTGCAATATGACAAAAGAATCTTCACTAAATGTAGTTGGAGAGTTATTGTTCTATTAGGGATCATACATACTGATGTATATTGACCTTTTAAAATAAATGCTAAAGGTAGTTACTAGTACCTCATTATATTTATTGATTCTAATAGTAGTTATGAAGTTTGTATTTAATGAAATACAATAATGAATCTCTTGAAGTGTTGAAGAAAATCATAAATGAAGTACGTAACTAACTTGGTAAAAGTATTAAGATTCATTTATATGATCAATGTTGAAATAATTTAAACAAAGTAATTGAGGACCTTCTGGAGAGACTGTGATTGTAACATCCCTGACTTGGGTTATGCTTTGACCCTAGGTGTTTTGCTTAATAAAGTTGATTAGATGCTTGCTCTTATCTTTTGAAAATTAATTAAGGCTCAAGAGGAACTTATATTTCAATTTTAGTCCTTTTTGAATAATGTTGAATATAATGTTTTGCTTATTTTGGACTAAAGTGCAAATTACCCAAATTGAGGGGTTAAATTGCAAATGTTACATGATACAATGTTCCTCATGTGTTGAAGCATCATGAGAATGAAGATGATGCAGAGGTATGGCTTGTGGAAGCCTGAGCGCCAAGAAAGAGCTGGTAAAGCAATGTTTGTACATTAAAACCTAGTTTTGGGGTAAAGTGCAATTTACCCAAAACCTAGGGTTCAATATGAAAATTTCCAATTCAATAAGGTCCCTAATAATTCTTTACATCTTGTAGAGGCAAGAAAATGATAGGGGCGTTTCATTTGAGCTACTTTGAAGGAGAGAGAATCTTGATATTAAAATAATCAAGATTTAAGCATAATTGAAACCCTAATTCAATTTAATGCAAAAACAAATAAAATAATTGAAGGACCTTCAACCAAAATTGAAATGGTTGAATTCAGATATCTTTGGACGTCCTTGTGCTTTTAAAGGGCCACGAAATATCTCAGGGAGGTGAAAAACCCACTCACCATATTATAAGAAAAAAAATATATCCACTAACTTATGGATATTAATATAAAAAGGTTTAAGGTGCTTAATTTGCTTTTGTTTAAAACATGGATAATTGAAAGGAATAATAGTAAAATAGGATAGCCTCGTCCCTAAGGAAGAGAAGGGGGCAAGTGGCAAGAGAAAGGAAGAGATAAATCCTACTTTCTCTCTCTTAAATGTTTTTTTAATAAAAATGCATATATGCTCCTGTATCCTTAGAGTGAAAGGGTAATTTCGAATCCACTACTTCTCTTTACTTGAAAAACGACCAAGATAGCTTTGAAAGACCAGGAGGACGACCCCAACCTGTTGGTAAGCTTCTTGACCTTGATTCACCTTGATTTCATGGTGGAAATCACAAAACAATGCATGATTTCTTCTTATCTCGATTCCATCTTCAATTCTAACCATTCCTTTTCACTCAAAGCTTGAGGACGAGCCTTGGGATAGTGAAAGGAGTTGCATCCACCATTTTTTACATGAGCTTGGAGCTTTGAAGCTCAATTGGATGCGGGTTATATAACTTGAACCCCTCTACATTGTTATTCAACTATCAATCTTGCAATTTCGTTGAATCCTTCATCTTCTTGATTAATTGTTGGTTGAAATGGGTAATTCCATGAAATCAGAAGTACTAAGATCTACAGGGACGAAGGTAGATGATGATAAAATCATCTTGGACACATTTCCAAAGAAATTGTACTTCATTCGGTTTCAACAAGTTGCTCATTCGGTTTCAACAAAACCGTTTGAAAGCAAACAGTTTCATCAAACCGTTTGAAGTTAAATGATTTCAAACCATTTGGGAGAGTTGACCATGGTTGAACTTTTGGAATAGTTGATGCTAATATTGATTATTGATGACCCATCAAATTTTATTGAATAATTCCAAAGGGTTCATCAGTTGAAGGTTAATCAATTAGCAAACCCTAATTGGGTTAAGTGCTGAAATTCAAATTAGTTGATTTAGATTTTTGGGTTGATTACCCCAAACGGTATCAAGACCATTTGGAAGTCACCCAAACGGTCTCAAGACTGTTTGGGGATCACCCAAGACCATTTGGAGGTCTAGGGTTAATATGGTTGAGTAATTGAAGGTCCAGAGATACCAAATTGAAATGCAATTGAGTGCTGATTTGTTGATCAATCCAATAATCTAAACCCTAATGCAATTCCACCAATTCCAAGGATAGGATGAGGCAAACAGTCTCAAGACCATTTCGAGGGCATCCAAACGACCTCAAGACCGTTTGGGGTTAGGTCATGCCAAAGGTTTGATGATGCTTCATTGGTTTCAATTGAATCAGTTCCACAATGTTGAACAATGATGGCTACTCGATTCAAAGTCATAATTGAAGGTTTCTTGAGTTGAAATCCTAGATCAATTGGGTTCAAAAACCCGAATTGATGGTCTAATTGAAGATTGATCCAATAGTTCAAGTTACAAAGAAATCAGGGATTCAATTGATAATTGGTTCATCCATTGAAATCATGAATCGTATAAGTGTTGAAAGGACTTTTTGGTCCATTTGGTTTTGAGATGGTTTGGACCAAATGGTCTTAAGACCGTTTGAGCCCAAATGGTCTCAAGACCGTTTGAGTCCAAATGGTCTCAAGACTTTTTGGGACCAAACGGTCTCAAACCGTTTGGAGACCCAAAGTGCAAACGGTTTCAACACCTATTTTGTCCAATCGGTTTCAAGGACAAATTGCTCAAATAGTTTTCTACCAATTGAATTCTGAGAACTAAGATTGTTTAGAGCCTATGTAATTAAATCTTTTTGAGGTGCAACATGGTTGATCCATTAGGACACCACATGCAATTGAATGTCCAATTAGGCCAATTCAATTGAATGTCTAATGCAATTGAAGATTCAATTGGTTAATCCATTTGATCACCTAATGGAATTGGAGGTTCAATTGGTCAATTCATTTGGAACCCTCATATAATTAAAGGTTTATTTGATTAAACTATTTGGAGACCTAATGTACTTAGATGATTGATACCCTTAGTGGGATTAATCATTGATGCACAATGATGTAATAATTCAATACATCATGTTAACCCTAAATGCATGTATTTGAATAAAGAGTAGGCTCAATTTAATCAAGAATTGAGTAGTGAATATCCTGAATTATATGAGAGAGAGAGGTTCTTACATGAATGATAATCATGTAGCAATTACACCTAAAACATTCAAAATGATGTGACATACAATTAGGGTATGATCCTTTAATAAGAGATCATAAAACCCTAATTGAGTTGATTAATGAACTCAAACCCTAATTTAGGGAAATTCTAAATGAAACCCTAAACTAGTAGGATGATGAGATATGAAATTTGGGGTAATGACATGAGTAACCCTAATTCAGGGTATTTTGATGATAAATCCTAATTAGGATGAATAGTAAACCCTAATTGTGGGTTATTGAATATAAATCCTAATCTAGGGTGATGTGATGTGAACAGTAAACCCTAATTTTAAAATAGGGTGAAGGCATGTGAAACCCTAATTCTGGGTTATATTATATAGCATGATACTCTAAGCTTGGTCAATGAAATGATAAATCATTGGTCTTAATTGTGCAAAGGGAATGAGTATTCCTAATTGACATAAATGGGAAACCCTAACCCTGGTAAGGGAATAGTGGTGTTACCCTTGAATAGTGATGTTATATATTGTTTTGCATGGTGCTTATATGAAATTGATGTATTTGGTATCATCTGTACTAACCATGCAAGTATCATGAGATGATGAACATAGCCAGGTATGAGCTATGACATTTTATGTACTGAAATTGTTTATTGGGCCTTATGTGCCATACTATGCCTTGTTGCCTAGTAAGAGGTAAGAAGAGAAGTAATGGACCTTAAGTGCCATGAGATATTCTTATGTAACAAGTATCATATTTACCTTGGTCAGATGACCTGCAGGTGATAGTTACCTGAAAAAGTGGTAATAATGCTCAGTGATGAGCTAAGGGTTTGAATACCCAGAACCATATGAATTATGGCATTGAGTTTGTGAAGGGATGAGTATTTCCAGTATTAAAATGAGGGACTGAGATTCCAATGTCTTATAAAGACTAAGAAGTGATTAATGAAAATAGTACATGTTTTCTTGTAGCATTTGTCTTATTAAGTTGTGTTTGGAAACATGGCTGATGCTAAAAGAATACGATAATGTACTTAATTAATCAAGTAATACCATAGAATGTAGTTGCCCTGACCACAGATCCATCAACATTAGAATTAGTTGAATGGTAAAATGAGTTTTACTCAAAACGCATATTTTTGAATATGTGCGGGTAATTGGGAAAATATATCCTTATGCCCCATAGGAATGGTTGCGGACCATGTCCTATGTACGTGATTGGTTTCAGACCATACCCCAATAAGAGAATGGCTACGGGCCATAACTCCTCATTATAATACCAGGCATTGGCTACGGGCCATAACCCTGAAGAGAGTATATGCTACAGGCTATAACTCTATAGCGAAGATGCCAATATACCCTGGCAAGCTAATTGTAGTTTGACACATGATGTCTCTGCTAAAGCAGTCTCTTACTGACCGAGACAGATGAGGTCGTGGAATCTGGCTTTCCCATTGACCTTATGTGGTACTGATACTTTACGTAATCTTGGTCGGTTGGAGTATGAGCGGTATATCTCATCTCTTCAGGGCTTAAGAATGTTTGTAAAATGTAATCAACCGTGTAGCGTATTTGCATAGGATTGAAATACGAGAATCACTGGTTGATGTTATTCTGATTAGCATGTCCTAGATACATAAATATTATATATTCTCTTCAAGTCCTTATTGAATAAGAGACATGTTTCTTTAACAAGTTTTAGCTTAAATGCTTGAGTAGAAATGTGGCTCTAATCTGCATAGATATTGAACTATCTGTTGTTGAATTCATAATTCCATTGTTCAATTTATTTCTATTAAACTATAATAACAATGTTTTCAGCGAAGAGTTATATATCTCGCTGGGGCAATTTTTATAATCGTCTCACCCCGTGGAATCCAATATTTTTAGGTGGACGCGGATGAGGTAGAGGCAGAAACCCCATAAAAAGGGAAGAACAACAGCAATAGCATCATTAGGGACAACAGTGAATCCTCAAGTGGAGACACTGACTGTCAAGTCTTGTATATGTGTAAATAGAGTCCTATGTGTCCTCTCTGTACTCTCAGGTCCTAGGAATCAGTGATAGTATTTTTATAATCGATCTGAGATTTTGGCATGATGCTTCAAGGATTTTGTTACTTGAGCTTTTGATAAAGAAAATGATGTATATATATTCCTCGAGAAGAAATGGTACAGAGAATGTACTATGTGAACCAGGATGTGAATGTAATATGATGGTTCTTGTTGGAAGAGTTTTCCTGAGAATGGATCTCTTTGTAAATGGTTTTAATTTTTAGTGATTTTCGGTAATTCCATTGTTAATCATGCACTTCCGCATTAATTAATCTTGTTTTTGTGAATCTTTCATGACAAGTTTAGTGGTATCAAAGCCCTAGGTTCGCTGAGTCTATAGAGACATAGGATTAAGGTTGTTGAGTCTGTTCTACTATCTTCCAATTATCTGATAGTGTCTTCTGCTCATATAGGAGGAGAAGAAGAACTAAATATGTCTAGATTACATGATGAACATGATGATGAGAGCAGCGTTGCTGCACCAGGAGGAGGTGCAAGGGACCAAGATAGGGAGGAGTCTGTACCTGAACAACCTTAGTTTAATCAAGCTGATATGGGGAACCCAACCTTCCAAGTCAAGTTTGGACAGTTTATGGCTGCCATGACTCATATGACAGATAGGATGCCATTACCTGCACCTAGGGCACCAGCTCACCATGAAGGACACGAAGCCGACAACACATTTGAACGACTTTGTCGGGTTGAGGCCATAGATTATGCTGGCACAACTGATCCAGCTGATGCAGACTTATGGCTGACCGAGCTGGAAAAAACCTTTAGAATCCTTAATATCCCTGAGGGTGAGAAGGTGAGACATGTTGTATACCTGTTGAAAGGTAGTGCTGGTCACTGGTGGACCATAGAAGAGGGCAAGAGGCCAGGTGTTAAAATTGGATGGGAAGAGTTCTGACGAGAATTCGTCAATAGATACTTTCCCAAGACTTTTCTGGATGAGAAAATTTCTCAATTTGAACGGATTAGGCAGGGACAAATGAACATTAGTGAGTATGAGGCTAAGTTCATGGAACTTTTGCAGTTTTGTCTACATATGGCATCTACTGATGAGGAGAGGATTTGGCGTTGTGAGAAGGGATTGAACGTTGAATTGACCACTCCAGTGTCTACTTTAGAGAACTGGGAGAGGTTTGCCACCTCTGTGGAATCCGTAAGACGGATAGAGAGATTTGTGATTGAAAAGCAAAAGACCAGTAATAAGAAAGTATATCCTCAGTTTCTAGGACAAAGGTTCGAGGGTTTCAAGAAACCAAGGTTTTTCGCACTGGCAGCACCACAGAGGTTCAATACTCAGACACAGTGGACGTCAAGTAGGGGTAGAGGGTGTAGTTTTCCTCTGAGTAGAGCCCCTAGCATGGCATCAACATTAGTAATTGGACCCCCTAGACCACATCAAGAGAATAGAACTTGTCATCGATGTGGACTAGTAGGACATCTGGCAAGGGTTGTCCAACGGGGAATGCAATGGTGAATCAACCCCCGAGACAGAGTCATCAAGACTCTCAGAGAAAGCCATTTTCTAGTGGTACTTGAGGATGTGGACAGGCATCCCAGGTAGGATCTTCTACATCTAATAATGGTGCACATGGTCAACAGCAGGAAACGGCGAGATTCTATGCAATGAATCAGCCTGAAGTAGTGGTTAATCCACGAGTTGTGACATGTCAGATGGAACTATTTCATTTTGATATGTCTTCATCCTATTTTATATCTGTGTTAATTGACCCAGGTGCTACACATTCCTTTATCACTCGAGAAGTGATTCATGACTGCAATATGATTGTCAGTCATAGAACAGATAGTTTGTTGCTAGAAACACCTTTGTTGTGATTTGCAGTGTTGCGAGAAGTGTGGTCTCCCTGCATTCTTTCCTTTTACAATCTTCGCATTCAGGTGGATCTTGTACCACTTGAAATGCATGGGTTTGATATAATTCTTGGGATGGATACCTTAGAAAAATATATGGTTGTCTTGGATTGTGGTTCCAAGAAGGCTATGTTCACAGATGATAGTGACACATGGATCTTTTAGGGAGACAGAAAGATTCTTCCAACATGTTTAGTGTCAGCTATGGTAGCTGAGAAGTTGATGAGACAGGGATGTTTTGCATTCTTGGCTCATGTGGTAGACACCACAATGGAGAGTTCTAATCTTTATGAAGTTTTGATAGTTAGGGAGTTTGAAGATGTATTCCCTGAGGAACTTCCAGGAGTTCCACCGCCTCGAGAGATTGATTTTGAGATTAATCTAATCACGGGCATGCAACCAATAGCCCAAACGCCATATAGAATGGCACTTGCTGAAATCGTAGAGCTCAAGAAACAACTGTAGGAGTTGCTTGAGAAGGGTTTTATCTGACCGAGTAGTTCACCATGGGGTGCTCCATTCCTCTTTGTTAAGAAGAAAGATGGGTCTATGTGGTTATGCATTGACTATAGACAGTTAAATAAAGTAACCATAAAGAACAAGTATCCTCTACCAAGGATCGATGACTTGTTTGATCAGTTACATGGTGTGACTATCTTTTCTAAGATAGATCTGAGGTCGGGATACCATCAGTTGCGTATCAAGGAAGGTGACATACCTAAGTCTGCCTTTAGGACAAGGTATGGTCACTGTGACTTCATAGTTATGTCATTTGGACTAACTAATGCACCAGCTGCATTCATGGGACTCATGAATAATATCTTTCGACCTTTTCTTGATCAGTGTGTGGTCGTCTTTATAGATGACATTTTGATCTATAGTAGAGATGCTCAACAACATGAGCAACACCTCCGCCAGGCTCTAACCTTGCTAAGGGAGCATAAGTTGTATGCTAAGTTTAGCAAATGTGAGTTCTGGTTACTAGAAGTTTCTTTTCTAGGACACATAATATCTGTTTCAGGTATTTGTGTTGATCCTAAGAAGGTAGAATCTATCCTGCAATGGGAACATCCAAAGACACTGACGGAGATACACAATTTCCTAGGACTGGCAGGCTATTACAGGAGGTTCATTAAGAACTTCAGTTCAATAGCTTTACCCTTAACCAAGTTGACTAGGAAAGAGGTTCCTTTTGTCTGGAATGACAAGTGCCAACAATCTTTCCAGTTGCTGAAGGAAAGGTTAACCAATGCACCTGTACTGGTGCTACCTGAGTAGGGAAAGGGGTACATAGTCTTCTGTGATGCATCTAAAAATGCACTAGGATGTGTGTTGATACAGGATAAACAAGTGATTTCTTTTGCGTCTCAACAGCTCAAGAGACACGAGGAGAATTATCTGACACACGATCTAGAGCTAGCTACTGTAGCCCATGCCTTGAAGATCTGGAGACTATCTCTATGGAGAGACATTCCAGATTTTCACAGACCATAAGAATTTAAAATATATCTTTTCTCAGCATGAGCTAAACATGAGGCAATGTCGTTGGATGGAGTTAATCAAGGACTACGATTGTACAATTAATTATCATCCAGGGAAAGCCAATGTGGTTGCTAATGCACTAAGTAGAAAATCAGCAACACCAACCTTAAACAAAGCACAGTTGAACTCCTTAGTGTGCTCTAAGAGAGATATGCTTATCTCCTTGAGGAAAAACAATGTATAGCTTGAAGTATCATTGTTAGCCGGGTTGTTAGCTGAGATGCAAGTAAAACCTACTCTGAGGCAGCAGATTAAAGAAGCACGGCAAGCTAATGTTGTAGTCCAACAGATCAGGTCAGAGTGTGGTAGTGAGAAACGGGATGGCTTACATGAGTCAGAGGATCAGGTAGTCTGTTACCATGGTAGGATGGTGGTACCTGATGCCAGTGACTTAACGAAGTTAGTTTTGGAAGAAGCTCATTCTTCTATGTATTCTATGCATCCAGGGAGCACCAAGATGTATCATAACTTAAAAGATATGTCTTGGTGGCCTGGATTGAAGAAAGATGTTGTTGAGTTTGTTATGCAGTGTCCGGTGTGTCGGCACGTTAAAGCTGAACATCAAAAGCCTGTAGGAACAATGCAACCTCTGCCTATACCACAGTGGAAAGGGGATCATGTGACCATGGACTTTGTGGTTGGTTTTCCTAGAATAGCCAAAAGTCATGATTCCATTTGGGTGATAGTTGATAGGTTGACTAAGACAGCACATTTCATTCCTATCAAAACTACCTACACTGTTGAGAAGCTTGCACAGATATACATAGATGAGATAGTGCGTCTGCATGGGGTTCCAGCTACTATTGTTTCTGAAAGTGGCCCCCATCTCACGAGTCATTTTTGGGAGCGACTCCATAAAGCTTTGGGTATGCAGTTAAGATTTAGTACAAAATTTCACCCTTAGACAGATGGACAATGTAACGACCCCGCCTCCCGATAACCCCCAATTAAGGGAGACCTGAAGGTCAGAGCCATTATTCAATTAATAGGATCAAAGGTTCAACAAATAATCAATAATAATTATGAAATTCTACTAACTAACTGGAATTTGGTATAAAATTAAAACTTTACTTATCTTTGAAAACTTTGGGAATCTATCTATCCAAGCTTGAATCTATTCTAACTAATCCTCCTTGCACTTTATGTTTTACTTTCACAATGTGTCACTTTATTGTTGTTCTTTCAATTGTTGTTCCTAAAACGCCAACAAACAAAACTTCGGTCAGTATATCGAAATATATTGGTATGTGGGGACAACCAAAAGTTTTCACATAAGGATAACAATCTAATTATCACAATCAAGTTACTTAACAAGCCAATTTACTCTTTTCAGTATGACATTCTCCACCGCTTTTTCCCTAACCCTGGCATACCCACCTTAGGGTTTCCTTTGCCAATGACTTAAGGCCACCTTCTCAATCCTGAGCTTGGTGCCTGGGGGTCACCACTCATGGTGCCCACTAGTCATGCAATATCATAGGCCACCTTCTCATTCCCGAGCCTGGTGCATGGGGTTACCACTCAAGGTGTCCATTGGTCTACCCATCTGGGCCTGACCTTTGGCATCATCCATCAGGGTGGCATGTAGGTGCGAGAATCCATACTTATATTATTAATGTGATAATCATAGTGACTTTATAGTTTGCAAGTATGAACATCCAAACTGATAATTTTCATTCAATGCGATTAACCATCCAGAAAATCCTCGGGAAACTAAGGCGGTTATTCATAATTAACCACATACCTGTACATGCAGATTTGAGACAGAATATTCCAATTAATTAATACATCCAATCAAGCAAGTACAAGAATCTTGAAAAAGGCATCCAATATATTTCTACCATGAATCATGGTATTCAAATCGAATAGGCCTAATCGTGCCCTAGGGTTACTAGCCCTTTTTAGGGTTTTCCCATAATTAAGGTTTCACTTCCTTTTTACCACTTTTCCTTTATTTTTATAAAAATATCCATCAAACCCTAATTATCTCAGTTTATTTTCCATTAAGATCTTAAGATCAGATTTGAATCACAAAAACCCTAATTTTTGGATTATTATATTCTTTCTTCCCTTTTTCCCTCACTTAGGGTTTCTAAGGGTTTTAATTAACATATTAGGTTTAAAACCCTAATCCTTGCAAACCCATCATCAAAACTAGTTACAATCTATCTTAATCATTAAACCAGTTAATGATGCTTGAATTTACACACTTGAAAGATTAAATCTATTTTCGGTCATCAATTAAGGTTACTCCCACAATTAATACCTTTTTTATCCATATTAGATACTTTTTGCAAAAATATACTGATTTATGTTCCCAAACTATTTTTATTGTGTCCCTCGTATTTTTCTGATCATTTTTCATGTATACATTTTTCTCAAATGAGCTTCCTAGCAGAAGTTATGATTTTTGCAAAATAATTCATTTTTCTAGGTTTTCTAATATACTACGACCTTTATTAAAATATCTCTAGTCGTTCGATTCGTGGTCCGTTGGACGACTCGAAATCCAATGTCCCTCGGCCGCATGCCTAAACTAGAGCTCAAAAGAGGCAAAAGACCGCTTTACCCTTACCTTTACTCACAAGCGCTGGGGACAAGGGGGTATTTTCCCCTTCTTCTTCTTCTTCCCTGCGAGCGCCCCCCTTGTTCGCGAGCCAGGCTTGCCGCGGTCAACCTCAGAGTTGACTCTGAGCACCCTGCTTCCTCAGCCGCTGGAAAAGACCGCCGCACCTCCGGTGAGCCACGCCAAACTCCTTCGAGTGCCTAATTACCTCGGTGCGCGCCTGAGTCGTCTGGACGAAGAAGCTCCCCATTGGCGAGAGTTGTAGGTCATAGAGGGGGAGGAACATGGCCAACCTTCAAATTGACCGCACACACAAGTTCGTCGCCTCCCTCCAAACACGTGAGAGTAGATGATAGCAATGCCGATACCGTAGATCATCCCCCTTATATATAGGGTCGACTGCCTATGGCCAACGATTTGGGGACTTCTATGTTTGTGGACGAAACCACCCATAAACTGGGTTGGATGGCTTCGGAAGAGACTCCCGAAGGTGATGGACTCATCACCAAGTCTGGTCATTGCTTCCAATCTGAGCAATCTTTGCTCAAAGTTTCCCCAAACTGCTGCATGTGGCAGGTTCCTCGAGAGACTGGGACTCATTCCCAGTCATCGATCCTTGATCAAACGGTCGCGCCTCAACCGCAAATCCAATTTCATTGTGACATTTAAGATTATTCATTAACTTTAGAAAACTTCTAAAAATCACAACTCATTATTCCTTTATTCTTTTTCCACCAAAATTTAGAGGAAACTTTGAATCGACATCATCTACCAGTGTACCAAATTGGAGACCCAAATTCCAAAGGAAAAGGGTGTTTTCTCTATAAGCAAACCATCTTTTAAATTAAGCCAATTTAATTTGGTATTTCCTCTTTCTTTTCCATTACATTATTATTTTTGAATTCCTTGAACTTCAAGGAACCTTAATGGCTTGAAATCCCATCTTGGGAATATTCCTTATCCTTTTACTTATCCTTTCTCTATTTTCTCCCTCTTCTTATTCATTTATTTAGTAAAATATCTCTTTTCAAGGATTTCTCTTTATTTCTCTCTTATTTTCCTCATTGGTATTCCTTTTAACATTAGGAATCTTTGAGATACGAAATTACACCAAGGATAACTCCATTATACCTCTTTTCACTTATTTTCCAAATTTCATCATTATTTTCAATTTATATCTTAATAAGGAAATACTTAATTAATATTTTCTTTTCTCATTACTTTATCTTTGCAATTTTGGACTCCTTGGGACCCAAGGAACCCAAGAGGCATGAAATTTGTCCTTGGATTACATTCTTTTGCCTTCCAGAGGTTTCCACATCTCTCTTTTCTAAAAAAACCCAATTATTCATTTATTAATTGAATTTCCTTGTTATTGGGCCCAATAGCCAATAAAACCCACAATCATCAAGGCTATTATAAATGAAACTTATTTATTCAAAATTATATCATTATTTGTTCCAATTTACTTAATATGAGAAATTACATTTCTCACCAAAGGAACCCAAAAATTGGGGTTGTAACAGACAATCTGAGAGGACCATACAAACCTTAGAGGACTTGCTTAGGGCATGTGTCCTTCAGTTTGTAGGAAGTTGGGATCTACACCTGAGCTTGATAGAATTTGCTTACAATAATAGCTATCAGCATAGTATTGACATGACACTGTATGAAGCTTTATATGGTATACGTTGTAGATATCTGGTATGTTGGTATGAAACAGGGGAGTACCAACTCTTAGGTCCTGAGTTAGTGCAACAAACAACTGAGAAGATTAAAGTAATACAACATCTATTTAAAGCGGCTCAGGATAGACAGAAATATTACGCTGATAAGCGTCATAGACCTTTAGAATTCCAAGTTGGAGACAGAGTATACCTCAAGGTCTCACCTTGGAAAGGTATCCTTAGATTTGGAAAGAAGGGGAAGTTAGCTCCTAGATTTATGGGGCCTTATCCAATCATTGAGAGGATGGGAAAGGTAGCTTATAAGCTGGAGTTACCACCTGAGTTGCATAAATTGCACCCAGTGTTCCATATCTCTATGTTGAGGAAGTGTCATCCTGACACAGAGTTAGTTCTACAACCTATGGAGGTAGAACTAAATGAGGATATATTATATGTTGAAGGACCTGTGTTGATTCTTGATAGAAGGATCAAGAAGCTGAAAAAGAAAGATATATGTCTTGTGAAAGTTCTCTGGCATCACCGTGTCATTGAAGAGGCTACGTGGGAACTAGAGGATGAGATGAGGAGGAGGAAGTACCCTACTCTTTTCTCTTAATGTTTTCGTTGATGATTTCGGGGACAAAATCCTTGAAAGGGGTGGGTAACTTGTAACATCCACTACTACAGAAGTGGCCTTTGGCGTCGGTCGTTTAACCCCATTTGGCGTCGGTTTTCGACCGACGCCTATGCGGGCGCCGCTAAAGGTCGAACACTTCGTCGTCGGTTGTTTAACCGACGCCTATTTAAACTATCGGCGTCGGTCGTTTAGTTGATAACCGACGCCAAAGGGGTTCGCGCCACATAAAACGGCGTCAGCTAGGGCACTTTCTGCGTCGGTTATTTACTAACGGACCGACGCCTATACTACTTATAGCGTCGGTCTTTTAGTAGATAACCGACGCAGAAAGTGTCCTAAATGACGCCATTTTTTGTGGCGCGAACACTTTTGGCGTCAGTTATATACCAAAAGACCGACGCCTCTAATTTAAATAGGCGTCGGTTTGATACGTATATCCGACGCCATTTCGAGGACTGCTTTGGCCACATAAGGCGTCGGTTATCTATAAATAACCGACGCTGTAGATCTTTGCTGACAATTTTTATAAATAACCGACGCCTATTTGTTTTTTTTTTCATATCAGTTTGCAGGCCTGCTGTGGCTGGTCAGCAGGATGAGAACCTGCAGTTCAGTAACTGAACTGCAGGTTTACGACATCCATTGATATCAGCCTACAAACAGGCCGCAAACCTGCAAAAGTCATAAGCAAAATTTCACACAAGTACATACATTCAGACATAAATTCAATTCTCACATTCACACATATAGAAACATTCAAATACATGTATTAACATTTAGAAATATTCATTTACAAAGTATCATTCATTATCGCTATCAACATCCCAATTATATCTTACAGTTGCCCCTGCTTGTATGGCTTTTGCCCATTCTTCTCTTACTTCATTTAATGCTTCCATCGTATATGGAGCATGTATATTTTTTAAGCGTTTACCTGTAGTGTTGTCAGTTTTAAACACCTGCAAAGAGAATGATGTATATATATAAGTAATAATATAAAAATAAGATAAGATTGATATATTGCATACTAACTAATGAAAGTATATATAATACCTCATGTATGGTATCGATGTCCAATGCGACATATTTGATAATCATCTGCATAAATCGCATCACATAGTATGCGCATGCCCAGCCATTGTCTTGTGTAGCACACTATAAATTGAAACATACAAAATAATACAACTAAGCACAATTCACATCAATAATATATATATTCGAGTCGGGAACTTACTTGTACGTTCTGCCAATTTATTGGCTGGTTCTTTTTCCTTGGGACCGTTCCTCCAGCCTTTTTGAATGCATCTAAACCCCTACATGTTAATATAACACAATAAATTGCATAAGTAAATAGTAATGTAATAAAAGATGTTAACGGATATAAAAATGAAATATTTCTCACCAGAATAATGGCATTCTCATTACGTGTCCAATTTTAGTGTTCAATGTACTCCCCGCAGGATCTAGATAATAAACAGTGAATGTCCCGGGGACAATAACTAGTAACTCCTAATGTCTACCGCTAGAAGTAAGAAGTTAACAATTAATAACTCAAAATGCAAAATAAAAATGGAATTTTCTTAAGTCCAAATTATAAATAAAGTAAACTTACTTGACATTGAATGGAGCTATTATTGTCGTCTTCTTTTGCTGACCAAAAATTGTAAAAGCATCTATACAGTATTGTTGAACATTATCAGGGTCTTTAGCTACCAAACTAATCAATGATGGAATCAAAAATCCCACATGATCAAATGCAAATTGTTTGCAATGATCTTCGACTAGGTAGCTGCAAAACATATAGGCGTATGCATTAATATATAAGAAACCAGATCACCGGATCTTACACAAGGTATATGGATGTATAAACAAGATCTCACCTTATCCATGTCTCTATCATTGATGTATTCAGCCAATCATACATAAACAGCTCAATAATATCTTGTATAAATAAAGAGCTATCGTATGATTGACCTGCATAATCTGCATCTAAAGAAATAATTATAGGGCAATGTACATTATGTGCCCGTAGACAACATGCCATTCCCCTACAAGCAGGACCTAACGGGTATGTTAGGTCAGTTGGAACCCAATCGGGTAATGCGGGAAGTGGAAGTGGAGGCCTAGGTGCTCCTAGTGTCTTCTTTTTAACCTGTACATATAATTTCAGATCAGTTGACATCATATATACACATTAACAGTCTAAATCAATGTAAATTTATCTTACAATTTCAGTCGTGTAGACGACATCTGCTTTGGGCCACAATATCACCCCGCCTTCTGCCTCACCAAGTGTATCAATATCTGGGTGGGCATATGGAAACGCAACTTCCCTCCAATCGGGTAACACACGTAATGGGCCCACACGAACATAGCCCTGTGGCATTGGAGTCCCGTGAAACCTTTCCCCAGGAAGGGACGGGTAAGCTTGCGCCTCTGCAACAATGTAGTCTTGCATTCTTAAGCGGCATGGCTTCAATGCCTACAAATTTATGTAAAGAATATTATACATATATACATATCATCTTGAAAACATAACAACTTGAAAAGACTAACTACAATGCCATAAACAATACTTACAGCAGACGTGCTAGGCGATGGGTCTCCAGGATTACTCGCAGTCTGTGCATCAGGAGAAGAGTGGGTCGCCATAGGCGTATTGGAAGCCTGAGATGCCTGCCACCGCAACAATTCTTCCTTGACCTTCTCAGCAACTACATCGTTGATCTTCTTAGCAACTAAATCCTCAACTCTCTTATTCTCCTATACATGGATAAAAGAAACATTAGCTTCTTATTAATGAATTTCCTTTTGCAGTAACATTCTAAAAAAAGAATAGGTTACCTCTTCTTGAGAAAGTCCCGCTCTGGGTTTGCGCTGGGATGGCCCAAAGAATGCTTTGATGCCAACACCAGCGCCGGCACCTCTAACACGTCCAGGATGCTCTGGGTTACCCAGAGCAACTATCAATTCATCCCTTGTGCCCTGAGGGATGAACGTGCCTTGTTTCCTCTGCTCATGCAGCTCCCGCTAATCACCATAAACAGAAATTGGTAAGTTAATACCACAAATAATCAATATTCAAACGATTTCTCTAAGAGTTGTATTTTACCATTTTTGCAGCCGCCTCAGCAGTTACAGGCTTCTTTATTTCACCCTTCTTGTTTTGCCTGCCAGCTATCCAGATATCATGGCGAGGCATGGGTGTGGCAGACTCCTGAGTAGGAGCAGACTCCTGAGTAGCCGCAGACTCCGCCTGTAGTCTTTGGCGAACGCTTGCATAGCCTTTTGGACCCATAGTGTGGTCATGCACATTCAGTGCACACCTTGCTTTTTGTGCGTCACTGAGGGCCTAGTTAGTATGCACATTAATGATTTGGTTAGTAGCACTAAATGATAATCTTGAATAGGTGAATACAATGTATATTAATTAAATTAGGAGTGACGCCTAATACCTTGAATTCTTCAGATTTTCTTGAAGCAACAAAATTGTCCCAATCTTCTTTGTCCAATAAGTTCCATTGTTCATTGGCTGACTTCTTCTTCTTATCACCCTCTTTTACGTATTCTCTGTTCAGATTTGTCCTATAATTCCTAAGCATCTTTCCAGCGCGTTGCATCACATTTTTACGATGCAACTTCTCATCCAATGCAAACAGATTCTGTAAAATAGAAATGTTATTAACTAGTATCCAAAATAGAATTGCAAATAATAGAATTTGTAATCTACAAAATAGAATTGCAAATAATAATAACTCACACATAAATCCTTCCATATCAAGTCTTTTTTCCCTTGAGGAACTTTATGCCAATTGTCATACTTAACACCACAATGGCTCCGAGTGGTACACCCAAGATAGTTCACAAAATTATTGCGGTTCACTCCAATTGGATTTCCTCCATTATCAAACTCCACCACCAATTTGGATCTACTACCACTTAGCGCTAATAACTTCTTCAACAGAGTGATGCCCCTTTTCTTGTTAAGTGTCTGGTGTTGCGCATCAAGTTGCTCCAGTGCTTCAGTGGGTACAGGTGCATCAACCTAAAATTTGACAAAAATAAAACACACTAACTTAGCCCAATATAGAAATATAGGATATATGACATAACTAGAAGATAATGAATTTTATAGAAATACAGGATATGTTTTTATAACTTACATTATTATCCTCGCCATGCTCATCATGGACAGCATGCTCATCATGGACTTCATGCTCATCATGGACATCATGCTCATCATGGTCAGCCATCTGAAAATGTCATTAAAAAGGCAAACATTTAGCATTTCTATTAACTAGAAAAAGGCAAACATTTAGCATTTGTATTAACTAGAAAAAGGCAAACATTTAGCATTTGTATTAACTAGAAAAAGGCAAACATTTAGCATTTGTATAAACATACATGTCTCTAAAATTGTGATCTTTTATCAATTAACAATCCTTCATTGTGATCTCCGCGCACATATAAGTCATCATTAGCTTCAATATTTTGTGGAGTTGGCAACCCAACTGAGAATGGACTGGAGTCATCATACTTATCATAGTACTCTTCTTCATCTATAGGATCTTCAATGAACTGTCTTTTACCATGAAGAACAACCGACCATTTATCATTCACAGGATCATCGATATAGAATATTTGTTTCGCCTGTGATGCCAATATGAATGGTTCACCCTTCTCGCCAATCTTTTCAAAGTTCACCAAAGTGAAACCCAATTCATCCACTATAACTCATTTGGTGTTATCAACCCAATTACATTTAAAGAGCGGAATTTTGAAATCTATGTAGTCAAACTCCCAAATGTCCTCAATGACACCGTAATATGACATTTTAGCTTCACGTGGACTCTTATCCTTTGCACTTGCAAAGTACATAGTCGACGCTTGAAGAGTGACCCCACTATTTTGGACGACACTCTTATCATCTTGGCACTTTGTGTAATATGTGAATCCATTAATGTCAAACCCTTCATAAGACATAACATTCGGTTTTGGTTTAAAGGCGAGGCATTTGATAGTTTCTGTAATATCATTTGGTGTTTGAGATAGTTGATGTAAGACTTTATCTTCAAACCACTTAGTAAAAGTCTTATTATGCTCTCTAGCAAGCCACATTGAACTTGCTCGAGGATGTTGTCTCTTTATGAAATTGGTATGTTCCTCGATATAAACACTCACTTCGTCCATATTGTGTAAAATATACAAGTGAGCTTGTTCCAACTGCTCACGGCTGATTACTTTCACCCGTGATCCCAAAATTCCTTTGCCCTCCTCAATATTCTTGTCATTATCAGGAGTGTCATTACCACTGAGAAAGTCATTGCAAAAATCCATAACCTCTCTCGCCACATAACCTTCAATAATACTCCCTTCAGGCCGATAACGGTTTCGAACATCACCTTTAAAAACGCTCATGTATCGTTCAAAGGGATACATCTAATGCAAGAAAACTGGTCCCAACATTTTCACTTCCCTAGTCAAGTGGACAACAAGATGTACCATGATATCAAAGAACGAAGGAGGGAAATACATCTCAAGCTGACATAGGGTAACAACCACTTCTCTTTGCAAATTATCGAGAGTATCAGGGTCAATAACTTTGCTGCATAGACTGTTGAAAAAGAAACAAAGTCTGGTAATTGCAAACCTTACATGCTTCGGCAATATAGATAGAATTGCCACGGGCAATATTTGTTGCATTAGAGTGTGACAATCATGAGATTTAAGACCTATCAACTTCAGATCTTTCATTGATACCAATCTACGGATGTTGGATGAGTAACCATGTGGCACCTTAACATTTACCAAGCATTCACAAAAAGTTTTCTTCTCCTTTCTAGGCAACGTGTAACAAGCGGGAGGTAAGTATGTTCTTTTATTACCCATTTCACGTAATTATGTTAATTCTGACCTTATTCCCATTTCACGTAGGTACAGTCTGGATTTTATCTCATCTTTAGTCTTACCTGGTATATTTAATAGAGTACCAATGATGCTATCACAGACATTTTTCTCAACGTGCATTACATCGATACAATGCCTGACTGTCAAAGAACTCCAATAAGGAAGATCCCAAAATATTGACTTCTTCTTGAATGAAGAATTGTCACTCCGTGTGGCCATACTACATTGTGATTTCTTACCAAATTCATTGACAATGTCTTTTACTCTTTCATAAACAACATCCCCTGGTATAGGTTTAGGTGCACTCCGTTCATCATTCCATCCATTGAATGCTTTGCGCTTCCTACGATACAGATGGAATTTTGAAAGAAACCTTCGATGACCAAGATATACAGTCTTGCCGCCATGTTTTAGTCTTATTGAATCAGTGTTTTCTTCACATATAGGACACGCTTTAGCTCCTTTGACACTATATCCAGACAAATTCCCATATGCTGGAAAGTCATTAATAGTGCAAAACAACATAGCGTGCAAACGAAATGTCTCTCTTGCTGAAGCATCATAGGTCATCACACCTTCATCCCAAAGTTTCTTTAAGTCATCAATCAAAGGTTCAAGATAAACATCGATATCATTTCCGGGTTGTTTAGGGCCCGATATCAACAATGACAACATAACGTACTTATTTTTCATACACATCCAGGGAGGAAGATTGTATATAACAATCATGACTGGCCAAGTGCTATGTTGGCTGCTCAATGTCTCGTACGGATTCATCCCATCTGTACAAAGCCCAAGTCTTAGATTCCTATCTTCTTCACCAAATTTAGGGTACAATATATCAATCTTCTTCCACTGTGGGGAATCAGACGCATGTCGTAGGATCCCATCATTATTTTTATTAACATCTGCATGCCACCTCAAATTCTTCGCATCTTTCAGATTTGCAAACAAGCGTTGAAATCGTGATATTATAGGTAGATACCACAACACCTTGGCAGGAAAACCAGTTTTGGACTCCCCCGAAGTCGTCAATTTATACCGTGACGCACCACATTTTGGACAATCTTTCAAATCTACATAGTCCTTTTGAAATAATACACAATCATTCGGGCATGCGTGTATCTTCTTGGCCTCCATTCCCATTGGGCACAACATTTTCTTTACCTGGTATGTTGAGATTGGAAGCTCGTTTCCTTCAGGAAGAATTTCTTTCAACAAAGTCAACAATGAAGTGAAGCTTTTGTCGCTCCATCTATTGTTAGCTTTCAACTTATACAATCTCAACACAGTGCTAAGCTTCGTAAACTTAGCACAGCCTGTGTATAACGGTATCTCAGCATCATGCACAATGTTTGTAAAGATAGGAGGTGGATCGGTGTGCTCTACCCTACAACTATCCAGCATCGCATCAACGATGTCTGCTGGAACTGGTTCGTTCACATTTACGTCATCAGAGGCAATTTCTTCTTCCACCCAAGCACTGCTATCGACATCTACTGGTTTCAATTTTGAAATCTCTCCATGCCAGTGCCATTCTGTTTAGCCTTGTACAATCCCGTTGCACATGACATGACTTTTGATTTCCTCAACAGTGTTGACTTTCAAGTTGTTACCGCAATGCCTACATGGACAATAGAACCTATCTGTAGGTTTTTTCCTATGTTCCTCGGCAAATCTAATAAACTGATCAAGACCAGATATAAACTCTGGGGTGCAACGATTACGAATGGACATCCATGATCTATCCATTCTATGATCAGAGAAAATAAGTATATATTAGGAAATAAGTATATATTAGGAAAAGATTAGGCAGCATTTCCCTAGTATATAATAAATGTGTACCACCTATCCCATCCTTGAACACCTAATCTCACTAGTAAGTGTATAATGTGTATTGGGTTTTCGAGAAAATTTCGGCAGCATTTCCCCGCTGTTCTCTAAGTACATATGTACTTAGAGAACAAACGGGGAAATGCTACCAAAATTTTCTCGAAAACCCAATACACATTATACACTTACATCCTAAGTGAGATTAGGTGTTCAAGAACAGTCCCAAACCGGGGACTATCCAAGATTTACTCCTAATGAGTCAATCTTGGACGGGTTTCTAGGCCAACAAAAACATTTGATGTCATTCTTATATATAATAAATGTGTACCACCTATCCCATCCTTGAACACCTAATCTCACTAGTATGTGTATAATGCGTATTTGGTTTTCAAGAAAATTTCGGCAGCATTTCCCCGCTGTTCTCTAAGTACATATGTACTTAGAGAACAAACGGGGAAATGCTACTGAAAGTTTCTCAAAAACCCAATACACATTATACACTTACATCCTAAGTGAGATTAGGTGTTCAAGAACAGTCCCAAACCGGGGACTATCCAAGATTTACTCCTAATGAGTAAATCTTGGATGGGTTTCTAGGCCAACAAATACATGTGTTGTCATTCTTATATATAATAATTGTCTATAAACTACAGGCAACATGGTTAATCCTAATCAACAGAGCATTATTAAATAATAAATCAAGAAATCAATAGTTTCAAACAAAAGGTCTAGGAATCTTTACTAGACATTATATGTATCCCTAATCATCATATTTAACATACTACATTATTATGAACATCCAGATCAGATTAAGATCATACTATGTTATAACCATTGGTTTAATAACCCTATTTCCGCATGTACATGTTTATCAACTTTAAAACCCTATAATTCATGAAATCATTCTAATTCAATTTAATATGTTGGGATCACATAAAAATATATTGCAATAAGACATGTATGCTCGCGGGGAATGATTATTGCATAATGGGTTTGATTAAATCTAGAATAAAATCTTATATAATTGTTTGCTATAAAATCACACATAATGCACCACAAGGGTATCTTCATAGATGACCCACAATCTCGTGATATATTTCAATAAACTCAGGGTCACTCCGTATATGAATATCAATGGATTAGCATGACACTAACCCTGGTAATGAGGCATGACAAAGATGGGTAAAGTGTGGGATAGGAGATTTGAATCACTTGTGGAATTATTTTTGCCTCACCTTGCCAATATAAGGAGAGAATGAGCTCTCAATTTAATCTAGATTGGGCCTACAAATTTAGAACATTCACTAGGAAAATCCCAGTCATTTGCAATCCAAAAGTCCATCATAAGGCTCAAACAACAATGTATGCAATGGTAACTATAAACTGAATATAAATACATTATGAAGACCTAAAGGGAACCCATATACGTATATATGCTTGTGATTTATTACTTGTTCTAAGAATTGTTGAGAATAAAGCCCAAGGAGGTGTCTTTGATGCAGACAAATGTTACTTCCCCTAGTTGGCCTGAGCAGCGGCGTGGAGGAAGGAAGGAAGGAGGAAGAAAGCAGTACCTTGAGGGAATAGGAAGAATGCCTGGCCTAGAGAGCAGCGGCGTGGCCTGAGCAGAGACCTACCCCAAAGAAGCCACCGGCGGTGAGGAGAGGAGAGCAAATGTGCGCGGCGAGGAGAGCAGCAGTGCGCGGCGGCGAGCAGGCGGCGGCGGTGCAGGCGAGCAGGCGGTGGCGAGCAGGCGACGGAGCAGGAGACTTCAGAGCGCAGCAGCAGGAGCAGGAGCGGCGGTGGCGGCGACGCAGAGCTGGTGTCCAACGGCGACAGGAGCGGCAGCGAGCAGGAGTGGTGGCGGAGAAGGGGGCGCCGGAGAAGGGGAGCTGAAGAAGAAATCGCCGGAGAAGGGGAGCTGAAGAAGAAATAGGGAAATCGCTCGCAATGAAACAGAAGAAAGGGGAAGAGTCGGGCGATCGAGGGTTATGAAGTTCCCAAATAGCGTCGGTTGTTTAAAACAACTGACGCCTAAACATCTTTAGCGTCGGTTGTTTGAAAAAACCGACGTCCAATTGGACGATATTTTCATGAAATTGTTTGGCGGGAACCACCTTCAGCGTCGGTTATCCTTGAATAACCGACGCTGAAGGTGACACTTTTCGCACAAATTTTCATCGCACATAGGCGTCGGTTTCTACCTAAATAACTGACGTTGCTAATGACACTATTTTTTTTTATCGAAATATGGATTTCGCGGGCGACTTTAAGCGTCGGTTTGTTATAAACAACTGACGCTGAAGACAAAGCGGTACCCGTGTCTGGCTGGTCTTCAAATATAGATGTCAGTTTTCGTAAACAACCGACGCCTAACATAGAAGGCATCGGTTTTCCTTAATAACCGACGCCCAGAAAAGTGTCACTGAATGCTATTTCTGTAGTAGTGATCCCTGACCTGGGTTATGCTTTAACCCTAGGTGTTTTGCTTAATAAAGTTGATTTGATGCTTGCTCTTATCTTTTGAAAAGTAATTAAGGCTCAAGAGGAACTTATATTTCAATTTTAGTCATTTTTGAATATTGTTGAATATAATGTTTTGCTTGTTTTGTTCTAAAGTGCAAATTACCCAAATTGAGGGGTTAAATTGTAAATGTTACATGATACTATGTTTATCATGTGTTGAAGAATCATGAGAATGAAGATGATGCAGAGGTATGTCTTGTGGAAGCCTGAGCACCAAGAAAGAGCTAGTAAAGCAAAGTTTGTACATTAAAACCTAGTTTTGGGGTAAAGTGCAATTTACACAAAACCTAGGGTTCAATATGCAAATTTTCACTTCAATAAGGTCCCTAATAATTCTTTACATCCTGTAGAGGCAATAAAATGAGAGGGGCATCTCATTTAAGCTACTTTGAAGGAGAGATAATCTTGATATTAAAATAATCAAGATTTAAGCATAATTGAAACCCTAATTCAATTTAATGCAAAAACAAATAAAATAATTGAAGGACCTTCAACCAAAATTGAAATAGTTGAATTCATATATGTGTGGACGTCCTTTTTCTTTGCAAGGGCCACGAAATATCTCAAGGAGGTGAAAAACCCACTCACCTTATTATAAGAAAAAGAAATATCCACTAACTTATGGATATTAATATAAAAAGGATTAAGGTTCTTAATTTGCTTTTCTTTAAAACATGGATAATATAAAGGAATAAGATTCAAAGAGTATAGCCTCGTCCCTAAGGAATATAAGGGGGCAAGTGGCAAGAGAAAGGAAGATATAATTCCTACTCTCTCTCTTAAATGAATTTTTAATAAAAATGCATATATGCTCCTTTATCCTTAGATTGAAAGGGTAATTTTGAATCCACTTCTTCTATTTGCTTGCAAAACGACCAAGGAAGCTTTTAAGGACCAGTAGGACGACCTCCAACCTGTTTGTAAGCTTCTTAACATTCATTCACCTTGATTTCATGGTGGAAATCACAAAACAATGCATGATTTCTTCTTATATCGATTCCATCTTCAATTCTAACCATTCCTTTTCACTCAAATCTTGAGGACGACCCTTGGGATAGTGAAAGGAGTTTCATCCACCATTGTTGACGTGATCTTGGAGATTTGAAGCTCAATTGGAGGTGGGTTATATAACTTGAACCCCTCTACATTGTTATTCAACTATCAATCTTACAATTTCATTGATTCCTTCATCTTCTTGATTAATTTTTGGTTGAAATGGGTAATTCCATGAAATCAGAAGTACTAAGATCTACAGGGACGAAGGTATATAATGATGACATCATCTTGGACACATTTCCAAAGAAATTGTACTTCATTCGGTTTCAACAAGTTGCTCGTTTGGTTTCAACAAAACCGTTTGAAAGAAAACGGTTTCATCAAACCGTTTGAAGCTAAACGATTTCAAACCGTTTGGGAGAGTTGACCAAGGTTGACCGTTTGGAAAAGTTGATGCTAATATTGATGATTGATTACCCATCAAATTTTATTGAATAATTCCAAAGGGTTCATCAGTTGAAGGTTAATCAATTAGCAAACCCTAATTGGGTTAAGTGCTGAAATTCAAATTAGTTGATTTAGATTTTTGGGTTGATTAACCCAAACGGTCTCAAGACCGTTTGGAAGTCACCAAAACGGTCTAAAGACTATTTGGGGGTCACCCAATACCGTTTGGAGGTCTAGGGTTAAGTATGGTTGAGTAATTGAAGGTCCAGAGATACCAAATTGAAATGCAATTGAGTGCTGATTTGTTGATCAATCCAATGATCTAAACCCTAATGAAATTTCACCAATTCCAAGGATAGGATGGGGAAACGGTCTCAAGACCATTTGGAGATCATCCAAATGACCTCAAGACCTTTTGGGGTCAGTTCATGTCAAAAGTTTGATGATGGTTCATTGGTTTCAATTGAATCAGTTCCACAATGTTGAACAATGATGGCTACTCGATTCAAAGTCATAATTGAAGGTTTCTTGAGCTGAAACCCTAGATCAATTGGGTTCAAAAACCCTAATTGATGGTCTAATTCAAGGTTTATTCAATAGTTCAAGTGACAAAGAAATCAGTCATTCAATTGATAATTGGTTCACCCATTGAAATCATGAATCATATAAGTGTAGAAAGGACTTTTTGGTCCATTCGGTTTTGAGATGGTTTGGACCAAACAGTCTTAAGACCGTTTGATCCCAAACGGTCTTAAGACCGTTTGAGCCCAAACGGTATCAAGACCGTTTGAGTCCAAATGGTCTCAAGACTATTTGGAACCAAACGATCTCAAACCATTTGGAGACCCAAAGTGCAAACGGTTTCAACACCTATTTTGTCCAATCGGTTTCAAGGACAAATTGCTCAAATGGTTTTCTAGCAATTGAATTCTGAGAACTAAGATTGTTTAGGGCCTATGTAATTAAATCTTTTTGAGGTGCAACATGGTTGATCCATTAGTACACCTCATGCAATTGAAGGTCCAATTAGGCCAATTCAATTGAATGTCTAATGCAACTGAAGATTCAATCGGTTAATCCAATTGATCACCTAATGGAATTGAAGGTTCAATTGGTCAATTCATTTGGAACCCTCATATTATTAAAGGTTTAATTGATTAAACTATTTGGAGACCTAATGTACTTAGATGATTGATACCCTTAGTGGGATTAATCATTTAGGCACAATGATGTAATAATTCAATACATCATGTTAACCCTAAATGCATGTATTTGAATAAAGCGTAGGCTCAATTTAATCAAGAATTGAGTAGTGGATATCATGAATAGGATGAGAGAGAGATTCATACATGAATGATAATCATGTATAAATTAAGCCTAAAACATTCAAAATGATGTGATATACAATTAGGGTATGATGCTTGAATAAGAGATCATAAAACCCTAATTGAGTTGATTAATGAACTCAAACCCTAATTTAGGGCAATTCTGAATGAAACCCTAAACTAGTAGGATGATGAGATAAGAAATTTGGGGTAATGACATGAGTAACCATAATTCAGGGTATTTAGATGATAAACCCTAATTAGGATGAATAGTAAACCCTAATTGTGGGTTATTGAATATAAACCCTAATCTAGGGTGATGTGATGTGAACAGTAAACCCTAATTTTAAATAGGGTGAAGGCATGTGAAACCCTTATTCTAGGTTATATTATATAGCATGAAACTCTAACCTTAGATAATGAAATGATAAATCATTGGTCTTAATTGTGCAAAGGGAATGAGTATTCCTAATTGACATAAATGGGAAACCCTAACCCTGGTAAGGGAATAGTGGTGTTACCCTTGAATAGTGATGTTATATATTGTTTTGCATGGTGCTGATATGAAATTGATGTATCTGTTCTCATCTGTACTAACCATGCATGTATCATGAGATGATGAACATATCCAGGTATGAGCTATGACATTTAATGTACTGAAATTTTTTTTGGGCCTTATGTGTCGTACTATGCCTTGTTGCCTAGTAAGAGGTAATAAGAAAAGTAATGGGCCTTAAGTGCCATGAGAGATTCTTATGTAACAAGTATCATATTTACCTTGGTCAGATGACCTGAAGGTGATAATTACCTGAAAAAGTGGTAATAATGCTCAGTGATGAGCTAAGGGTTTGAATACCCAGAACCATATGAATTATGGCATTGAGTTTGTGAAGGGATGAGTATTTCCAGTATTAAAATGAGGGACTGAGATTCCAATGTCTTATAAAGACTAAGAAGTGATTAATGAAAATAGTACATATTTTCTTGTAGCATTTGTCTTATTAAGTTATGTTTGGAAACTTGGCTGATGCTAAAAGAATATGATAATGTACTTAATTAATCAAGTGATACCATAGAATGTAGTTGCCCTGACCACAGATCCATCAACGTCAGAATTAGCTGAATGGTGAAATGAGTTTTACTCGGAATGCATATTTTTGAATATGTGGGGGTAATTGGGCAAGTATATCCTTATGCCCCATAGGAATGGCTGCGGACCATGTCCTATGTACGGGATTGGTTTCGGACCATACCCCAATAAGAGAATGGCTACGGGCCATAACTCCTCATTATAATACCAGGCATTGGCTATGGGCCATAACCCTAAAGAGAGTATATGCTACAGGCTATAACTATATCATGAAGATTCCAATATACCCTGGCTAGCTAATTATAGTTTGACACATGATGTCTCTACTAAAGTAGTCGCGTACTGACTGAGACAGATGAGGTCGTGGAATCCAACTCTCCCATTGACCTTATGTGGTACTGATGCTTTACGTAATCGAGGTCGGTTGGAGTATGAGCGGTATATCTCATCTCTTCAGGGCTTAAGAATGTTTGTAAAATGTAATCAGCCGTGTAGTGTATTTGCATAAGATTGAAATATGAGAATCACTTGTTGATGTTATTCTAATTAGCATGTCCTAGATACTTAAATATTATATATGCTCTTCAAGTCCTTATTGAATAAGAGACATGTTTCTTTAACAAGTTTTAGCTTAAATGCTTGAGTAGAAATGTGGCTCTAATCTAGATAAATATTGAACTATCTGTCGTTGAATTCATAATTCCATTGTTCAATTTATTACTATTAAACTATAATAACAATGTTTTTGGTGAAGAGTTATATCTCTCGCTGGGGCAATTTTTATAATTGTCTCACCCCCGTGGAATCCAATATTTTTAGGTGGACGAGGACGAGGTAGAGGTAGAAACCCCATAAATAGGGAAGAACAGCAGAATCAGGGACAACAGTGAATCCTCAGGTGGAGACACTGACTGTCAAGTCTTATATATGTGTAAATAGAGTCATATGTGTCGTCTCTGTATTCTCATGTCCTAGGAATTAGTGATAGTGTTTTTATAATTGATCTGAGATTTTGGCATGATGCTTCGAGGATTTTGTTACTTGAGCTTTTGATAAAGAAAATGATGTATATATATTCCTCGAGAAGAAATGGTATAGAGAATATACTATGTGAACCAGGATGTGAATATAATATGATGGTTCTTGTTGGAAGAGTTTTCCTGAGAATGGATCTCTTTGTAAATGGTTTTAGTTTTTAGTGATTTTCGGTAATTCCGTTGTTAATCATACGCTTCCGCATTAGTTAATCTTGTTTTTTTTGAATCGTTCACGATAGTGATAGTGTACTACAACGAACTCCACCTGAAACATAATGATGTATCATAAAGAAGGAATCACACCTTGCTAGTCAAAGTGAGATTATCAATGAATATAACTATCTTCCAATTTCTTTCGGGCACATGCTTTACACTAAAACAATGTACCATATAAAATGGTTCTAAAGGCACCATATGAGAAATGGCATGGGAAGTGTTTTGATATGTCTTTTATAGTGATTAGGAATGAATGGTTATATAAAAAATAGTTTCTTAAAAAGTTTTGTCATCCATAAATCACATAAATGTAATTTTGTTGAATACTACTCTTATCCCAATGTGACAACAAAGTGTTTGTTAATAAGAATGGTTGCATTCATGAAAGGGAATTTTGTTTCAAAGGAATCAGTGGGAGTAAAAGTAGAACTTGAAATGTTCGAGACAAACAAAAAAAAATTGAACCTAAAGAGGTATAATAGAAACCAGGAGAATCACAAGATGTTGCGGAATCTCAAGTTCCTTATGTAATAAAAAACCTCATAGTTCTAGTAGAACACACCTTGAGTTCGAAAGATTCGGATATCTTATAAAGGTGGTGAGTTGATCATAGATGATGACTCCAAAACCCTTACTTGGAACTCAAGTAAGTCTTAATGGTAGCTTTTGGATAAAGTAGTAATTCTTGGGTTATGCATTAACTTCAGGGTGATTACTTATTATCAATTGTTCATATCTTGGAATTTTGTTCTCCTTTGAGAAATGTATGAGATTACGCTTATGACTACTCACCTTAACTGATTTTTCTGGTTTTTAGAGGTTTACAATGATAACTTGGACCTTTGTATGTGACTCGCAGTTTTGGACCTCATTCTTGTTTTCACTTCTAATTTCATAATTGAGTGTGTTTTGATACATAATGAGGTCATCTTATGTGCTATGCACTTTATATGTGCTCTAATTTCTCTCTCTAACTATCAATTTCATGGTCATAGTTCTTTTTTATTCTTTTTGAGGTAATTCTCTTGCTGATAAGAAAAGTGTTAACACCCTTTTTGATATAAAATCAATATTGCACCTTTATTTTGCATCATCCTTTATCATCCCATTTTGATATCATGTATGCATCTCACTCTATACTTTTTTTATCATAGTGTAGATGACACTCTAATGTCTATGGCACATCTAATTTTTTTCAATTTCGAGCTAGAATGAGAGAGATATGTTCATTTGAAATTTCATTGAATTAACTTGATTTCAAGCTATTTTGAAACAAATTTAAGCTTAATTGGCCCAAACTAGGAGCATCGTCCCTATTAGATTGGGCACCCCCTGCCATGTCATCTATCTAATTAGATACTTTTCAAGTATTCCGGACTGCCCTTCTTTTGTTCCATAGATAATGCCCAAGATCAGTGGGCTATGCTTCGTCTTGTACCTCTGTACGGTGTCAGCGAAAATCTCAGTAGTCTCAGCTACCCGCCCCTCCATGGCGCCAACCCAAGGCACCTTTGCACTCCTTCTTTCCTACAATGAACCCCTCATGTGCCTATAAAACTTGTCAACCAACTCATATAACCCCTTTTCCTCTCATTTTTGTAAAACCTAGCACTCCTTTTTCCTCCTCCCTTAGCCATGGAGGTGCCACCCTGGAGAGAAGCTTTGGCCTATTTGACAAAATATGCAAAGAGTTTTACTTGAGTCAAAATGAATATGAAATTTGTGATTACAAAATATTTAGTGGAGCATATTTATATTCCACATAATGATTGGGGAATAACTTCCTTAATCCTGCATATGTTAAAACCTAGAAAGGAAAGTACCTTCTATATGAAGGGCTTAGGTGAAGCATCCTATGTGATAGGAATTGAGACATATAGAGATAGATCTTGAAATCTTCTTAACCTAATAAAGATCACATACATTGGCAACATGTTTAAGGGTTCAACATGAGACACTAAATGAGAAAAAACTTGTCCATGTTCCATGGGGCTAGTCTCTCAAGAGCCTGGTGTCTCAGTTCTTGTGAAGAATATGAACATGGATAGATGCCATATGCACTAGAAATTGCATCTATATTGAATTCAATGTTGTGTACTTATCCCATTATCTTGTATGTAATTGGCATGACAAGAGGTTATCCAGACATCTCATATGTATTGGACATAATGAGAGGATATATATAGCTATCTAGAAATCTCATATGTATTGGACGTGACGAGAGGGTATATGTTAGAATCTAGTGAGAGTCACTAGACTACCATAAAGAACATCCTTAGGTGCTTGTGAAGCACTAAAAGGATCTATTGCTTGAGTATGGTAATAAGGAAGATTTGGGTGTAAAGGGTTACACCGATGCAAGCTTCTGAAATGACAAATAAATGATCACAATGTATGTTTATGTTTGATTTTAAACAAAAATTGTAAGCTAGAAAGGGTTCTGAGCTAATGACATTTGTTTAAATCTACAAAATAAGTTGTGTATCTTTATGTTATGAGAATAATAGAGGATATTGTATGGATCTAGAAGTTCATATGGGTGAACTTGTGTGACGTTCCAACTATTGCTAGAATAGTAGGAATACTATGAAAACAAAGGAGCTACTCGTTAGGCAAGAAATCTCAAATAGCATACTATGATACTTCCATCTCATACGAGATGTTATACAATGAAGAGATGTGAAACTTACAAAATACCAACTTGAAGCAAATGTTGCTAACTCGCACTAAAAGTGCTTGTGTAGCAAAAACACGATGAACATGTTTTTTTTTGTGATAGAGAGAACCCACTCCGGGCGAGCCTGACATGGTAAACTCTTGAGGCAAGAGAGGATGTGGTCCAGTCACCCCCCTCCCATGCCTAATTAGCGTGAATTGTCATTCACAAAGTGCCTTCGATGAGGTTGGAACCCTAGTCCTTCATTGGGACTTACCGAGCTCTTACCACCTGGGCTACAATGGCCAGACCATGATGAACATGTTAAGATCACTTGGAATAAGATTTGTGGGTGATTGGCTCTAAGTGCAAGTGAGAATCTATCAGTATGTATGCCCAAAGAGACAATCATATAATGATCTCAATGTGGCATTAAATACCTAATTATATAATAATAAAGGTAATTCTGTCTATAGGTTAGTCTGAGTCATGAGATGATGACACATACTGTGAGAACCCATTACACTAAATGAGATTACTCAAAACACAAAACATGATTACTCATTATTTAAACACAAATCCAAAAAACATGATAAATTAAATCTATTTTCATCATTCCCATATGCTCAAAAACATTTACATAAGAGCCCAACAACTTGTTTTATTTCATATAATTCTCAATATCCTTAGCAGCTACTCTGTAGACTCAACTACAACATAAACTTTACAAAGGAACACTATTCACATATTCCACATATACAAGAATCAACATGCTATCAAAATCTCGATTCAATTATAACATTTTATACCACTTTTCACCGAACCTGAGAGTACATGGATGACTATAGGACACACTAGATAACTAAACAACCATCTCTAGGGTTCATCACCTCGTTTCTCTCCTTGTTTCCATGGTTTTGTTTCCACTGTTGTCGATCACCTAAAGAGATGTGGTGACCCACAAGGTGAGACCCAGTCCCAACGAGAGATATAGCTCTCTCCAATAGATATTGATTACAATAGATTACTCCAATAGTAAATAAACTGAGCAGTTGAAGTACTTAACAATAAATTGAGCAGATTGTACAGTTCAAGCATGCTAAACAGATTAAGAACTTAAGGTTAGCAACAAGTATAACTATTAATGTATATAGATGTAATCAATAAATCCATTTATTCTATTAGATATCTACTCATGTTTCATAAGATTGCATCTATAACAATCGTCATTGTTAGTCAGACTATCATCATATGCCATGCTAACAACACAAGCAAACTAGTAGCATAAGCATCTCTAACATCATGAATATGACTAGTAGCATAATGTGGACATCAATATTTGCATGTTTAATAAAGTGAACAAATTTACATCGTAAGTAGAGATAACATCATAAGCACAACTAATTGCATAAGCATGTTTAGTAGTTTAAGCATTTCTAATTACAAAAACATGACTAGAAGTATTAGACATAGCTAGAAGAATTATATTAACTTTCATATTTCAGTATATCTTACAACATAAGCATGTTTACAACATAATCACATCTACAACTTAAGTATATCTATTGTCTCTATGTAAGGAAAGCAAGAAAGGGTTATCATCCAATATGAAGCATTATGTATAACCCTCAATAGATATGCTACACGAATGTATTACATCTTTTATTACACCTGGGGATTTTGAGTCGTACCACCAAAAGTCCAACTGACCCCTGCGTAAGGCCTATTCAGTTCTATATAAGATCTAGGAGTGTCAGTATCCTAAGATCTTACACCCTCGGTCAGTACGAGTAAAAAGGGTAGTGACATATCAGTCAATGCTACCACTACAACGACATATAGTCAAGCTGCTAACAACTAGTCTGCCCTTGATATAGGTCACAACACTACAGAACAGACTCACACATGGACGCTCTATAAGACACACCTGCAATTATAGTGTTGCCTTTCACATTTCACAATATATGAGGCATGACCGCAGTCATCCTCCATAACCTACAATTGTGGATGACAATGATATATCCTCAACTTACGACCCCCACATACTCAAAAGTTGTGCTTTGAGTTTCCCTTAGGAATACTCATTTCACCATCCAAAAAATTCTAACATTGAAGATGGTTCTACATCATAGGGCACTATATGATTAGAATTTCACTTGATTAGTTATTTCCAATTGAGTGAATTAAGGTTGCATCAAATAGGTGGACATACAAACCCTAATTCATCTCTAGAAACATTGGTATATAACAATTTCAGAAGATATAAAATCTATGGGACATAATTTCTCATCTCAACATCACATGGTAGTAGTCACCTTCCAATCAAGAGACTATACTTATCAACACATCCTCATCACATGATACTATTCTCTTGCCATTCATGAGACTATACTTGTCATCATACTATCACAAGATGTCAATCCTTAGCACAATATCATGGGGTATCAACCCTTGTCAACATAAGAGGATTACACCTCATTCAGGGCTCAACCATGCCCAAAGGTCATTAACACCATCATATCATTTCTTGAAAGTTCATCATTATCTTTCTATGCCTTACAACAAGGTTCAAAAAACATCACCACACATGTGATACACAAGCTAAGCATAATTTGGATTAAAGAACTGAAAGATGTTCACATAATAACATTGTAGGATTACTTTAGAAATTAAGAGCATTCCTTGATTATAAAAGCATATAAGGAAGCTATATAATTGGCCATCATTATACTTATAGTATACAAGTTTAGCAAAAGAAAGCATAGATCATGAAACTATGATGACCACCAATTAAACACATTAGACTTTCAATCAATCATTAGGAAGGATATTCCATCATTATATTAATCATTCTAAAAAGGATAACATGATTAACCACCATTCTCTTGTTACACTACGGTTAGGTTTAGAAAGGTAGGTTACATGAAAGTTATAGTTCAACATTCATTCACAAACCGAAACACATAACATCCCCATATAATCTTGGATGCATAAAGGCACATCATCATCACATTCCATACCATTCTCAAGTATGGATCCACACATAACTCAAGGTGTAACCATTAGGTTATAGTATACTAGAGTTCCACAACAATAAAATAGACTCCATTGTCCTATTATTCCACTAAGGAAGGTTGATCATAGTTAATCACCATCACCTAAGTTCATTAGAATTAAGTGTAACAAGCTATATCACATTGGGGTTTCATATCAACATAATATGGTTATTATCCATTATATTCATATGAGGGAAAAGGTAAGACTACCTTATTAAAGGCAACCATCCATTGGTTCCATCATCATTCAACCATATCACCATACCAAAACTTCATCTAGAATCATTGGGTGTAGACAAGGTAAGACCTTCGGTTATTTACATAAGTAAACACCTTGTATAAGCCACCTATGAAGTCATTGAGTTGTGACCTAGAAAGATTCACCATTTAACCCTAGACGTCCCTTATTTAATAGCATGAAGGAACACCATAGATTGTGAGGATAAAACCCATAATTGGTTGTACATTTTAAGAAATCCATCATATCAACCATCAAGCTCCTTAAATTGATCGCATAAGGGTAACCATCAAATTCAACTTATTAGAAATCACATGTAATACTATAGGTTTCAATCAAAACCATTGGATGTTCAAGAACCCAATCTCAACCGTTGGATCAAATCCATTATTCAAAACTATTAGATGAAGAAGTGTTAGATCATAATGACTGGATCAGGTGCATATTTCAAAACCATTCTTTGGAGTATAAGTCCAACCATTAGGTTAATTGAACCATGAAACCTTTGGTTCAGAACTTAATTGAATCCACATCTAAAACCTTGACTCACCGTCGGTTGTGGTGACTTGATCCACCTGGTTGTGGCACATTTATCACCATTAGCTGATAGGATCAACACTACTATCATTTAACACCATATATATTAAGCTAATGTCGTCATTGATTAACAACATCAATAGGGTACTTAGTAGTTGATCATTAAGCTTCTAACTAACCCAAAACCTGACGTAAGGGGTGACCATCTGTTATCACCATCAATTGGCACCCTTGATCCCCACCATTAGCTATCAAGATAGCAACACCATCGATTGTTGCATAGTATCACCATCGGTTGTGTGGTAGTGAAGGAAATAGCTTGAAACCCCAATTTGGACCATCGATTGTTTGGTAATTAGCACCAACGATTGTTCTATCAACCTATCCTTGATCATTATCTACCTTAAAAAGGACGTACAAATGTTTATAGGTTTATCTAGGACTATAATAGAAGATAGAATACCATAAAAATTCAAATTCTCAAGCAAACTTAGGTTCTTAAGGCTTAAATCACCATTTTTAAGCAAGAACATGAGATAACAAGCTTATAATGAGAAATATAAGTAAAGAGAGCTATAAAACTCACATATACAAAGAATAAAAGACTTCTTGAATCAAGAAACTCAAGAAAAGAAGGCAAGAAAACCTAAGTTTTAGATCTGAACTCGGCCAAGTACACACTTTTCTCCACAAAGAAGCAAAACCCTAGAAGAAGAAGGAAGAAAGGTAGATTGTTGAGTTCTAGAGAAACTTATACCATGGAATAGTAAGGTTATGACCTAGAAAAAGGCAGGAGGAAGAATAATAGAGAAATAAATAGAGGAGAGAAGGGGATACTTACTTCTATAGGTCAATATCACCAAGAAGGAGCTTTAAAAACCCTAAAGGAAGCAAATCGTAACTCTAGATGCTTCTTCTAAGAAGATCCACACCTTCTTCTTCCTTGGGTAGAACCTATGCATACAAGTAGGGAAAAGAAGATATATGGAGAGATAAGAACAGATAGGGTACCAAAGGTTTCGTTTGGGTGCTTAAGGATAGGTGTATAAAACTTTTGGATAAAGAAAAAGAAAAACTTGAGGTGTTGTAGTAGTTCTCGATGTGTCCATGGCCTTAAACTATTAATGATATACAAGCAGACACATAAGTGGTTGACCCAATGTTCATGGAGACCTGCTTTGTCATTGTTTGTTGGTTTTCCAAGCCAAACAAATAAACCCTTGGTTGATAGCTCCTAAAGGTAGCTCATCCATAAAGCGGTAAACCCTAAAATACCCTTGAAGTAAACACCTCCAAACTAAGGTTCAACTTGGAGCACCAAGGCTAAAAAATCTCTATAATGATAAGATAACATTCAAGGATCATAATGGAAGTGACAAATTGCAAAGAAAACCTTTCAATAGGGTAAATTGCATAAAAGTCCAAAATGTACATAAAATTGTATAACTTGCACAAATAGTCTCCAAATTGGACCAAATTTGAAATTTAAGCTTGTCTTATGATTCCAAAGCATGTAACAAGGTTATAGGGTTCTAAGCATTCAATTATGGTAAGTAATCTTGTTCAACACTTTAAGTAAGGTAGGGGTCTCTAAACAATAAATCCCTAATAGGGTTTTCGCCCGTAAAATCCAAGGTAAACATAGATGGATACTTCTCATGCACCTCATACTTATCTTACACATGGTTACTTTCATCACATGGTGATGTCACATCATTCTCCTGGAAGACATATTCTTCTCCCTCCACTCCTACATGTGTCACCTTAGTTCAGCATAGGAACAGTTGTACCACTTGTACAGGTCTAGTAGAACCTTTCAACTTGGGACTCTAACTGTCATCATGGAGTATGCTATTTGTTGTACCACACATTAGAGGTCATACTTTGGGACTTTTAACAAAAATTAAACATCATGTATCTCTTACCATATGTAACTCTACAAGGCTTCATTTATATGCTCCTTTAATGGTTGTTGTAATTAGAAACTCAATCAATCAAGTAGGCATTCCCTAGTTGTTAATAACTATGAGGAATATGTTCTAAGAAGATTCTTCAATCATCTCAATGGTGGACCGGACATCTATCTAGTTTGAAGAATCATACACTTGTCTGTGACATGTTAATAAATATGACTTCCCGATTGACCTTATTAGGGGTAAGGCAACAACATTGTCTTTATCTTACCAGGATTCACATAACACACATAACATATGTATCACAACTCCAAGAGGATGCTCTAGTTAACCCACAACTCACTCTTGTTGAATTTGTCACACATAAGTATAGTTTCTTCAACATTCTTAAGGTTTAGCAACAATATTGACCATGCTACTGATATGTTGGTTAATCTAAATGACTTAACCCTAAAGTCATCATGGTCATGTAACTTATGTCATCCACTCTAACTCTTATCATTGATATTTGGATCCTAGGTTTATCTTAAAAGGAACATGGTAACACATGTCTGTTGATCAACAAACCATCTATCCCTGATAGTGGTCTCGCCCAACTATCAACAGACCATACACAACATTATAGAATTACTCTTCTTCTCCCAAACAACACTGGGAGGATCAACATCAACTCTCTCTCTATTGGAAAGGAACACTGTACAACTCATCTAATAAATATATTGAACTCATATATAACTGATACACTCTTGATACTAGGATTTATTACCTTGGTATCCACTACATGTGCTATAAAGAACTCATACCCTGGTCTCATCCATTTCATCAACATCATAATTGGCTAAACATATAGGAGGAATTTCCCTAACTCTTGGAAGGTTCAAAAAGCATTCTCATTACAAACATAAAGATTTTGGAACTATAGTCCAAGGAAATCACACATCATATCAAGATATCCACCCCAGGATTACAACAAATCCACATGTACCAAGTGGCATGAGATCCACTTGAAGGCTACACCTTTAAAAGAAGAAACACAAAGGGAAACACACTTCCTACATCAAAGAAACATTGTCCAGGGTTCACTAGCAAAAGGTAACCGATTCTATCTTCCCCATGGAAGTTATATGTGACGTCCCTGGATTTTCTAAAACTTAATCTGATGTGCGACGTCCAAATTGAAACCCTCACCTCAGCGAGAATCCCAATTTAAACATCCCACACAAGGCTAAGAAGAAGAAAATCAGAGGAAGTCAAAAGGAAACAATCAGTAGCACATGCACATGAACAATAAACAAACCACAACACATGTTCACCATTCAACATATAACTACAACATGAATTGTTACAACATTTGATATTACATATTGAACAGCAACTTATACATATACATGTACTACATCTAAACAACAGGATCTTAAGACAACAGGTCCACCTGTACATCAGCTCGCCACACAACTCTCAACTATCCTGGATCTTCAAGAGCATAACCACAACCTAACAAAAGATTACATGCGGTACACGTCAGCACAATATTTCATGAATATTGTACTGAGTACGCCTACGTGTCTTTTATTTACCTCTCATCATATCTTGGCAATAAGGTAAAACTAATATACTTGGCAGTAACAGAAGAATATATATATATGAAAAGCATATACTTGCACAAGGATATTCATTAACGAAAGAGAACACATATTTTAATCATATTTCCATCATATATCTCGTACATCTGCCCCTAGGCTTTGATATTTTCAGGCGTTATGATCTACTACCAAAGAGTTTGAGATCATTTTACGTGTGATCTACTACCAAAGAGTTTGAGATCTAACACATGTGATCTACTACCAAAGAGTTTGAGATCACTTCAATGCACTGTACTACCAAAGAGTTTAGTGCTATAATATGATAGACCAGATATCTTATGTTTCATGTGTTCATAGCAATAAGTATGGAAAATCATGCAACATATCATACCAGAACAATCATTTCAATCAATATCATATGCCAAGTCTTTACTACCATATAACACATGCATATTGTATAATAAGCCAAGTAAGAGGTAATAGCGTACCTTCCAAAGAGACATCCTAATCACATATGTATTCCTGATATCAACTATATCCTTGATTAAACCTGATTAAGACAAGATCATACACTATCATCAGGTTCTTATCATCTTGCATATCATCTTAACCCTAGTTATATCCATATTAGGGTTTCTCTTATCTCATTATGGTATTCTCATGATTACTTGTATTATCTTCTTATAATTATCTCACTGATATCACTTTTCAGATTACATCTCATTATCAAGGTTCATCATCTGAACATTAGGTTCCATATATTTTTGTGTGTCCATTAATCATATCTTATATGCATTATACATATTAGGGTTACAACCCATGTATCAAGGTTCATCTTCATATAACATGGATTCTGTTCATCATTATGATCTCATAATTAAATCTGAGGTTCAAGATACTGATATGAGATTACTCTGTAAATTTCAACATTTATTGAGCATGTACGTATTTATTGCATTTTATTAGGGTTATTAGCCCTAATTAGACATATTAAGCAAATTACATGATTTCATGCATCAACATGGTCATCCTTAACATCAGGTGCATTATAAACATTATTATGGAGTTACTGACGTTTTTCCATAATTTTAAAACATCATTTGACATTTATTATCCATTAATTAAGCATTTAAGTATTAACGAGATATCACGGATATTCGTGCATTAAAAGCAAGATATTATGCTTCCATCTTGTTCTATGCATTTTTCTGAACATTTTGATATATTACTTGTATTTTTCTGATAAGCATACTAATTACTATGAATTTTGGAAGATCTGGTAATTAATTGAGATATTTACCTCATAGAGCCAATCGAACTATGCCACGTGTCCACTTTAGGGCTGCGCAGCTCTTCTTTGCCTTACTAGGTTCCGGTCGGTTCAGGTTGGATTAGATTTCTCCGGTTCAGGGCCTGGGTCGGCTGGTTCTAGGTTGTGGACCCGGTTCAGGTTGGAGGGCCGGTCTGCCCTCCTCTTATCTCGCGCGATCCGTCGCCTCAGCAAATGAGTCTGAGTCTCGTTCTCCCGCAGAACCTGCCGCCGCCGCACAGAGATGCTCAGATGAGCGATTGCTGGCGCGATGGAGATCATGGTCCTCTACTTAGGTGCCCATCAGATTCGGCTGTCCTCCTCAAACCCCCTCGGCTGCTCAAGCTCGCCCTGGCGCCTCCGAGCCACCGAGTCCGCAAGCTTGCCGCCGACAGGGCTGCTGCGGTGGAGCAAAAGGGGCAAAACGACACTTCCCATATTGACGTTCCATAGGAGTTACGAAAATGGCCGCAGGGGCTCCAGGAAGTTCCTTTCCATCTTCATCTGCAGTGGGAACGCTGGTGGAAGGCCCTCAAAGGTGGTCTTCTTCTCCGACAAGATCCCCTGTGTCCAACATCCAAACCGCCTCGGCAGTCCATGGGAACGGCTAAGTTGGATTTCCTTGGACTGCAGCTCACTTTCTGCTTCTTTAGATTCCTCGAAACTGCCTTCCATCTTGCTCCCTACTCATGGCTTCGTAGCTGCAGGTTGCAGGTTGTGAAGGAGAAAGCATGGCGTGGAGTTTCTCATTCTCTCTCGCCAGTCCACTAAAACATATGGGTGAGGGGTCATTTGAACGTGCTTGGCGAGCCGAGATGAACTCCTCAGATGGTTCTCACCCACCTCCCACGATCAGCGAGCACCATGACATCGTGGTCCTAGCCTGCGGTCAAGGAGGTAACCGCAAGGTTAGGGACAACTCAGGGACCCTTGATCTTCAATCCAATGGTCTGGGTGAGTCCCTCGCTGGAGCCCATCCGCGACCCATTCAAACTAATGGTCCCAAACGCCAGATCAGATATGGATGACCCAGATTTGTCCACGCAGATGCAGCCCAAACCAAGGGCGCGGGACACATCCATTGCCCTTAAACTTTGGTCTAATAACCTCAAAAAGCACATTATTTCACTATATTCAAACCTACAGAACTTCTTCTAGGAACCTCCAAATGCCACCAAAATTTAACCATAGCTTCACCATACCTTAAGGTACAATCCATTCTATTTTGGTGCAAAAACTCATCTATTGGACCACTCAATTAAATTCATCAAAAAGGCATTAAGAGAGAGATCTTAATCATTATATAAACCTCAAATAACACCCTAACTTTACTAAAAGAAAAACACTTGTGATTCTCAAAACAACTCAACATACATTACTTCACTTGTGTCATTGGACATTTAGGATTCCAAAAGTCCACTCCATCACATCCTACACACCTTAAAGATATTTCGTCCTCGAAATTAAGCTAGAAATCCAGTCTGTCACATCATATACATCTAAAAAGAACTTTCGTCCTCGAAAGTAAACCATACTCGTACTCCAAGGAAAACTACCATGTCTTCATCCACATGTAGGCACTATTCTATGTGCAACATATCCACAAAGGTTACCTAGAGACATGTATCCCATAGCACTATCAAGAGGTTTACAACCCTCAAGGGTACACAAACACTCCATTCAAGGTTGAACTCAACGTTTAGAAACTCAAATTTCGTCATGACATATCTCATATATTAGGGTTGCTTCCTTATTGTCACCCATGCATTATTATTCAACTTCATATTACCATGTTCTAAAGGAGTTAACTAAGATTAACCCATTATCACGGTCTCATCAACATTTTATTGAGCTAATTATTAGAACATGTTCAACATTAACATATGCCTTTTAGGAGGGAGTTAACTATCATTACTCGTGTTATCCATCTAGATCATATCAAGGTGTTGTAATTGTTATGTTGTGCTAACTGTCAAGCTATATATTTCATCTTTATTAAGCACTAAGATTAACACCTCGGGCAACATATTTCATACATATGATCTTATTTCAGTGTTCATACTAAATTGCATCATTTTCTAGTGAGTTCATCACAAGATTAGCCAACAACTTCACATTGTCATCATTATTTATGTATATGGTTAACCATGTATGCATTGACATCTATTAAAACATCTCTAGGTTTCCATGGTATCATGTCTATTTATTACATCTCGAGATTAGATCACATCCCTACATATATCATATCATCGTTGTGCTAAACAAACTTATACAAGTGGCTTGTCAAACATATATCAAAACTTCATCTAGTCCAACTGAGGTTCTCCTATCCCATATCATGAGGGTATTGCCATGCTTAGTCTCTCTGAGCTAACTCAACACTGTGAGTAACTCATGTGCATATACTTTATCTTTCCTCTCTTAGTCTAGGGTTCTAGGATTACCTCATTGGCACTAGCGATAGCTTCATTATCTCTAGCCACATAGCACAAAACAAAACATGATACAACATACTATTCATAAGTCTTCTACCCATGAAACATGCTTACCCAAAACTCTCTTATACATGCAACCACTAGATCCCTATGCGGGAAACCACCAACCCGAGCATGAGGCTTCACAGAAACTAACATAGCTACCTCCTCCAGGGTCTTGGGCTCTCTCCCTCACCCAGATGGCAGGCACTCATATTGATATTCACATATGCACATATAGCCAGCCTCTCTCTGACTCTAGGGTTTGGTCTTCCCAAGGACATATAGGGTTCAACAAGACTATAGGAATCATGCATAAAGCGAGTCATCTCAATTACTCAGGAGTATTCTAGTTTAGGACATATCATATCACATATTTTTCATATCATGGAGTCTAGGTTCTCTGACCTTCTCCCTGTGGTTTCGCTCTCTCTTGAGCTAACCCCAAAACCAGTCCTAACACTAGAGGTCCTCCTTCGTAAAAGAGATTGAGGCTCATGCTGACTCACAGCCTGTCTTAACTTATCTTATCTCCTCTCATAAAAGAACTCATACTTGCATCATCAAAACTTATCTCAAATCCTCAAACTGAACTTAAGTCCTCAAAGACAAACATAAGTCATCTTATATCATATATATAAGACTTACATCATATCATCAAAACTTATATCATCTATTCCAACAAGGCTCTAGACATCTAATCTAGAACTACACTCTCTTCTAGACTAATGTCATTCACTTCACTTAGGTTGCATGACCACCTCCTACTCGTACATGTGTGGGGACACATTTTTGTAATACATATACATATTAAAATATTATATAGTTTTCTCCGATAAAACAAGCGTCAGAGAAACTATCACGGTTCGATCCGATTGGAATCCAAAACCAAATCCTGAAACGAGTGCCCCACACATAGTAGAGAGTCCAGTGTCATTAAAGCTAGTAAAAAGGGTGAGAACATGGTGTAGACTAGTGTAGCTACTCTAGACAACGTGCGCAATATGTATAGGGTTTCTCTTCCCTTGATGCACGTCATTTCCAAATAGTGCAACGTCCCATACCGCTGCACTACAAGGAAAGTACGACATCTAAGGACTTGCTACTCAACAAGCACCCGTCTAGACCTAGTTCTTGGACATCTAGGTGCTAACCTAGAGGCTAGGTCAGATCTAGTCTCTAAAAGATGACTAATCTAACCCTAAAGATTATTAAGGTTTAAGGTTCTTTAGTTTTGAGTTGCATGATGAGCAAATGTCAGGCTTTGCTATTGTTCATGCTCTGATACCACCTGTGACGTCCCCGGATTTTCTAAAACTTAATCTGATGTGCGACGTCCAAATTGAAACCCTCACCTCAGCGAGAATCCCAATTTAAACATCCCACACAAGGCTAAGAAGAAGAAAATCAGAGGAAGTCAAAAGGAAACAATCAGTAGCACATGCACATGAACAATAAACAAACCACAACACATGTTCACCATTCAACATATAACTACAACATGAATTGTTACAACATTTGATATTACATATTGAACAGCAACTTATACATATACATGTACTACATCTAAACAACATGATCTTAAGACAACAGGTCCACCTGTACATCAGCTCGCCACACAACTCTCAACTATCCTGGATCTTCAAGAGCATAACCACAACCTAACAAAAGATTACATGAGGTACACGTCAGCACAATATTTCATGAATATTGTACTAAGTACGCCTACGTGTCTTTTATTTACCTCTCATCATATCTTGGGAATAAGGTAAAACTAATATACTTGGCAGTAACAGAAGAATATATATATGAAAAGCATATACTTGCACAAGGATATTCATTAACGAAAGAGAACACATATTTTAATCATATTTCCATCATATATCTTGTACATCTTCCCCTAGGCTTTGATATTTTTAGGCCTTATGATCTACTACCAAAGAGTTTGAGATCATTTTACGTGTGATCTACTACCAAAGAGTTTGAGATCTAACACATGTGATCTACTACCAAAGAGTTTGAGATCACTTCAATGCACTATACTACCAAAGAGTTTAGTGTTATCATATGATGGACCAGATATCTTATATTTCATGTGTTCATAGCAATAAGTATGGAAAATCATGCAACATATCATACCAGAACAATCATTTCAATCAATATCATATGCCAAGTCTTTACTACCATATAACACATGCATATTGTATAATAAGCCAAGTAAGAGGTAATGGCGTACCTTCCAAAGAGACATCCTAATCACATATGTATTCCTGATATCAGCTATATCCTTGATTAAACCTGATTAAGACAAGATCATACACTATCATCAGGTTCTTATCATCTTGCATATCATCTTAACCCTAGTTATGTCCATATTATGGTTTCTCTTATCTCATTATGGTATTCTCATGATTACTTGTATTATCTTCTTATAATTATCTCACTGATATCACTTTTCAGATTACATCTCATTATCAAGGTTCATCATCTGAACATTAGGTTCCATATATTTTTGTGTGTCCATTAATCATATCTTATATGCATTATACATATTAGGGTTACAACCCATGTATCAAGGTTCATCTTCATATAACATGGATTTTGTTCATCATTATGATCTCATAATTAAATCTGAAGTTCAAGATACTGATATGAGATTACTCTGTAAATTTCAACATTTATTGAGCATGTACGTATTTATTGCATTTTATTAGGGTTATTAGCCCTAATTAAACATATTAAGCAAATTACATGATTTCATGCATCAACATGGTCATCCTTAACATCAGGTGCATTATAAACATTATTATGGAGTTACTGACGTTTTTCCATAATTTTAGAACATCATTTGACATTTATTATCCATTAATTAAGCATTTCACTATTAATGAGATATCACGGATATTCGTGCATTAAAAGCAATATATTATGCTTCCATCTTGTTCTATGCATTTTTCTGAACATTTTGATATATTACTTGTGTTTTTCTGATAAGCATACTAATTACTATGAATTTTGGAAGATCTGGTAATTAATTGAGATATTTACCTCATAGAGCCAATCGAACTATGCCACGTGTCCACTTTAGGGTTGCGCAGCTCTTCTTTGCCTTACTGGGTTCCGGTCGGTTCGGGTTGGATTAGATTTCTCCGGTTCAGGGCCTGGGTCGGCTGGTTCTAGGTTGTGGACCCGGTTCAGGTTGGAGGGTCGGTCTGCCCTCCTCTTATCTCGCGCGATCCGTCGCCTCAGCAAATGAGTCTAAGTCTCATTCTCCCGCAGAACCTGCCGCCGCCGCACAGAGATGCTCCGATGAGCGATTGCTGGCGCGATGGAGATCATGGTCCTCTACTTAGGTGCCCATCAGATTCGGCTGTCCTCCTCAAACCCCCTCGGCTGCTCAAGCTCGCCCTGGCGCCTCCGAGCCACCGAGTCCGCAAGCTTGCCGCCGACAGGGCTGCTGCGGTGGAGCAAAAGGGGCAAAACGACACTTCCCATATTGACGTTCCATAGGAGTTACGAAAATGGCCGCAGGGGCTCCAGGAAGTTCCTTTCCATCTTCATCTGCAGTGGGAACGCTGGTGGAAGGCCCTCAAAGGTGGTCTTCTTCTCCGACAAGATCCCCTGTGTCCAACATCCAAACCGCCTCGGCAGTCCATGGGAACGGCTGAGTTGGATTTCCTTGGACTGCAACTCACTTTCTGCTTCTTTAGATTCCTCGAAACCGCCTTCCATCTTGCTCCCTACTCATGGCTTCGTAGCTGTAGGTTGCAGGTTGTGAAGGAGAAAGCATGGCGTGGAGTTTCTCGTTCTCTCTCGCCAGTCCACTAAAACATATGGGTGAGGGGTCATTTGAACGTGCTTGGCGAGCCGAGATGAACTCCTCAGATGGTTCTCACCCACCTCCCACGATCAGCGAGCACCATGACATCGTGGTCCAAGCCTGCGGTCAAGGAGGTAACCGCAAGGTTAGGGACAACTCAGGGACCCTTGATCTTCAATCCAATGGTCTGGGTGAGTCCCTTGCTGGAGCCCATCCGCGACCCATTCAAACTAATGGTCCCAAACACCAGATCAGATATGGATGGCCCAGATTTGTCCACGCAGATGCAGCCCAAACCAAGGGCGCGTGACACATCCATTGCCCTTAAACTTTGGTCTAATAACCTCAAAAAGCACATTATTTCACTATATTCAAACCTACATAACTTCTTCTAGGAACCTCCAAATGCCACCAAAATTTAACCATAGCTTCACCATACCTCAAGGTACAATCCATTCTATTTTGGTGCAAAAACTCAGCTATTGGACCACTCAATTAAATTCATCAAAAAGGCATTAAGAGAGAGATCTTAATCATTATATAAACCTCAAATAACACCCTAACTTTACTAAAAGAAAAACACTTGTGATTCTCAAAACAACTCAACATACATGACTTCACTTGTGTCATTGGACATTTAGGATTCCAAAAGTCCACTCCATCACATCCTACACACCTTAAAGATATTTCGTCCTCGAAATTAAGACAGAAATCCAGTCTGTCACATTATACTTTTCATGCATCATCTTACCCTTTTACAACATGTGTTCCTTTCCATTAGCATAGGAATTATTAAGATTATCATATCTCATTGATCTTTTCTCATTAACTATTTATCATTCTTGTATATGTCCTCTCATGTTTCCATGTTTTTCAACCACAGGTCGAGGAATAAGTCATCATACTCCATGTTTTCTTCATTAAACAAGGAGCTTCTCCCTTGATTTGTTTCACATACCATGTATATATTGCATTAACACTTTCTTACACACACAGGCTGGTCTGAGATTAACTCAGGTTCCACTTGATTCCTTTGTCATGTTCTCATTGATCTTCTCATATTATACTTATAATATGATCTCTCTCCTTCTTATGTGAATTTCAGACTTTGAATCACTTTATTAGCACCGACTTATCTATCTTTTACTTTATTATCTTCCTAAATTACATCTATAAGAACTCATCTTTATCTTATCTATATTCAGATTTAAGTTTCATGGTGTTGTATCTTTCCCTTATAGTCACCAAACATTCAAGTTTTGATAGGTTATGATGTAATTCTCATCTTCTTTATAGTGAGATTTAGGCTTCAACACCATGATTTTTTATTTGTTATTCTCTTTAAATTGTTTCAAAATGACTACTTGATCAGAGTAATCAGAAATCAATCAATCTAAGAGTTTCATACTTACCTTTTCTTAAAAACTTGAATACATGGCCAAGGCACCCAAGTATTGAGATTTAGTAGTATGCACCATGTTTTATGTCATATTCCTAACTTAGATCATCATATTCCTAAATCCTAGTGCCCCTATAGACTCAGCGAACCTAGAGCTCTGATACCAACATGTGATAACCCATTACACTAAACGAGATTACTCAAAACACAAAACATGATTACTCATTCGTTAAACACAAATGCAGAAAACATGGTAAATTAAAACTATTTTCATCATTCCTAAATGCTCAGAAACATTTACATAAGAGCCCAACAACTTATTTTATTTCATATAATGCCCAATATCCTTTGCAACTGCTCTATAGCATCAGCTACAACATAAACTTTACAAAGGAATACTATTTACATATTCTACATATACAAGCATCAATATGCTATCAAAAGTTTGATTCAATCAAAACATCATATACCACTTTCACCCAGACCTGAGAGTACAAGGACGACTATAGGACACACTAGTCAACTAAACAACCATCTCTAGGGTTCATCACCTTGTGTCTCTCCTTGCTTCCATGGTTTTTGTTTCCGCTATTTTTTATCACCTAAAAAGATGTGGTGAACCACAAGGTGAGACCCAGTCCCAAAGAGAGATATAGCTCTCTCCAATAGATATTGATTACAATAGATTATTCCAATAGTAAATAAACTGATCAGCAGTTGAAGTATTTAATAATAAATTGAGCAAATGGAACAGTTCAAGCATGCTAAATAGATTAATCATTTAATCTTAGCAACAAGTATAATTATCAATGTATATATAGGTAATATATAAATCCATTTCTTCTATCAAATATCTACTCAGGTTTCATAAGATTGCATCTATAACAATCGTCATTATTAGTCAGACTATCATCATATGCCATGCTAACAACACAAGCAAACTAGTAGCATAAGAATCTCTAACATCATGGATATGTCTAGCAGCATAATTTGGATATCAATATTGGCATGTTTAATAAAGTGAACAAATATACATCATAAGTAGAATTAACATCATAAGCACAACTAACTGCATAAGAAAGTTTAGTAGTTTAAGTATTTCTAATTTCAAAGGCATGGCTAGAAGTATTAGACATAGCTAGTAGCATAATATTAACTATCAGTTGTCAGTATATCTGACAACATAAGCACATCTACAACTTAAGCATATCTATTATCTCAATGTAAGTAAAGCAAACAAGGGTTATCATCCAATATGAAGCATTGTGTATAACCCTAAACAAATATGCCACAAGGCTATGTTACATCTTTTATTACTCCTTGGCGAGTTTGAATCATACCACCCAAAGTCCAATAGACCCCTGCAAAGGGCTATTCGATTCCATACAAGATCTAGGAGTATAGGTATCCTAAGATCTCACCCCCTCAGTCAGTGCGAGTAAAAAGGGTAGTGACATATCAGTCAATGCTACCACTACATGGACATATAGTCAAGCTCCTAACAACTAGTCCGCCCTTGGTACAGGTCACAATACTAGAGAAAAGGCTCACACATGGCCATTCTATAAGAGGCAGCTGTAGTTATACTACTTCCATTCACATTTCACAATATTCGAGGCATGACCACAGTCATCCTCCATAACCTACAACTATGGATGACAAGGATATATCCTCACCTTGCCACCCCCACATACTCAACAATATGCACTCTGAGTTTCCCTTAGGAATACTTATTTCACCATCCAACAAGTTCTGACACTAAAGATGGTTCTACAGGACATGGCACTACATGATTAAAATTGCACTTGATTAGTTATTGCCAATTGGGTGAATTAAGACTGCATCAAAGAAGTGGACATGCAAACCCTAATTCATCTCAAGCAACATTTCTATATAACAACTTTAGAAGATATAAAACATATGAGAAATAATTTCTTATCTCAACATCACATGGAAGTATTCACCTGCCAATCAAGAGACTATACTTATAATCACATAATCATCACATTATACTATTCTCTTGCCATTCATGAGACTATACATGTCAACATAATATCACATGATATAATTCCTTAGCACAATATCAGAGGGTATCAACCCTTGTCAACATAAGAGGATTACACCTCATTCAGGGCCCAGCCATGCCCAAAGGTCATTAAAAGCATCATATCATTTCCTACAAGTTCATCAGTATCTTTCTATTTCTTATAACAAGGTTCAACAAACATCACCACACATGTGATACACATGCTCAACATAATTTTCATTAAAGAACTAAAAGATGTTCACATGATAACATTACAGGATTATCAAAGGAATTAAGAGAATTCCTTGATTATAAAAACATAAAAGGAAGGTATATAATTGGCCATAATTATACTTATAGTATACAATTTTAGCATAAGAAAGCATAGATCATGAAACTATGATGACAACAATTAAAAACATTAGAGTTTCAATCAATCATTAGAAAGGATATTCCATCATTATATTAATCATTCTAAAAAGGATAACATGGTTAACCACCATTCTCTTCTTACATTAGGGTTAGGTTTAGTAAGGTAGGTTACATTAAAGTTATAGTTCAACATTCATTCACAAACCTTAACCCATAGCATCCCCATATAATCTTGGATGAATAAATGTGCATCATCATCATCACATTCCATACCATTCTCAAGTATAGATCCACACATAACTCAAGGTGTAACCATTAGGTTATAGTTTACTAGAGTTCCACAACAATAAGAGAGACATCATTGTTCTATTATTCCCCTAAGGAAGGCCGATCATAGTTAATCACCATCACCTAAGTTCATTAGAATTAAGTGTAACAAGCTATATCACATTAGGGTTACATATCAACACAATATGGTTATTATCCATTCTATTCATACGAGGGAAAAGGTAAGATAAGCTTATTAAAGGCAACCCTTTATTGGTTCCATCATCATTAAACCCATATCACCATACCACAACATCATCTAGAACCATCAAGTGTAGAAAAGGTAAGACCATTGGTTATTTACATAAGTAAACACCTTGTATAAGACACCTATCAAGTTATTGAGTTGTAGCCTAGAAAGACTCACAAAATAACCCTAGACATCCCTTATTTTATAACATGAAGGACCATAGATTGTGGGGTTAAAACCCATCATTGGTTGTACATTTTAAGCAATCCATCATATGAACCATCAAGATCCTTAAATTAATCACATAAGGGTAATTATCAAATTCAACTTATTCAAATCACATGTAATAAAATAGGTTTCAATCAAAACCATTGGATGTTGAAGAAATCAATCTCAACCATTGGATCAAATCCGCTATTCAAAACTATTAGATGAAGAAGTGTTAGATCCTAACCATTGGATCATCTTCATATTTCAAAACCATCCATTGGAGTATAAGTCTAATCATTAGGTCAATTGAACCAAGAAACCATTGGTTAAGGGCTTATTGAAGCCACATCAAAAACTTTGACTCACCATCAGTTGGGGCGAATTGATTCACAATTGGTTGTGTCACATTGCGTCACCATCATTTGATAGCCTTGATCATGAACATCAATTTCCAAGATAGCAACACCATTGGTTATTGAATGGTATGACCATCGGTTGTGTGATAGGGTTATACAACATGCCTCTACATAGAAGAACAGACTTCTTGAAGCAAGAACTCAAGCAAAGAAGGCAGGAAAACCCAACTTTCTGTTATGAACTCGGCCAAGTAGGCACTTTTCTCCACAAAGAAGCAAAACCCTAGAAGAAGAAGCAAGAAAGGTAGATTGTTGAGTTCTAGAGAAACTTCTACCATGGAACAACAAGGTTATGACCTGGAGAAAGGTAGGATGAAGAAGAATAGAGAATGAAACAGAAGAAAGAAGGGGATACTTACTTCTCTAGGTCAAGATCACCAAGAAAGAGCTTTAAAACCCTAAAGGAAGCAAATCATAACCCTAGATGCTTCTACCAAGAAGATCCACACCTTCTTCTTCCTTGGGCAGTACCTCCACCTATCAGCATGGAAAAAACGATCTATGGAGAGATAAGAACAAATAGGGGACCAAAGTTTTGGTTTGGGTGCTTAAGGATGGGCATATAAAACTTTAGTATAAAGAAAAAGAAAAACTTGAGGTGTCCTAGTAGCTCTCCATGATTCCATGGCCTTAACCTATTAAGGATATACAAGCAGCCACACAAGAAGCTGTCCCACTATTCATAGAGACGTGATTTACCACTATTTGTTGGTTTTCCAAGCCAAACAAATACACCCTCGGTTGATAGCTCCTAAAGGTAGCTCATCCATAAAGAGATAAACCCTAAAATACCCTTGAAGTAAACACCTACAAACCAAGGTTCAACTAGGAGCCCCATGGATCAAAAAGCTCAAGAATGATAACAGAACATTCAAGGACCATAATGCAAGTGACAAATGGCAAAGAAAACCTCTCAATTGGGTAAATTGCATAAAAGTCCAAAATGTGCATGAAATTGCAAAACTTGCACAAACAGTGCTTAATTGGACTAAATTTGAAATTTAAGCATGTATTATGATTCCAAAGAACATAACAAGGTTATATTAGGGTTATAAGCATTAAATGATGGTAATTAATCTTGTTCAAAACATTAATTAAGGTTAGGGGTCTCTTACATACATAGTAGTTGTCATAAGAATATCATTACTTGATGTCGCATGTCTTCAAGTACATGACATGAACAATGAGATAATATAACTATTAAGAGTATATACATTCTTTTTATGTCCCTTGTCAGATATTATTTTTGAAGAAAAATAGACAATAGTAATACATAAAACTAGAGTGTGTGTAGACTGATGATAGAATATAATCAGTCATGATATGTGATATCAAGTCAAGCACACAAGTATATGCTAGAGAATAGTATACTGGACAGACCCACCATGAGAGTGATACATGGAAACCATGGAATGGTAGTCAAAATCATCTCTATTGGTGATAGTGGTGATTGTGGTTCATAGACCTGAAGTCACTACATTCATCACATGTAGTTCGTGTACTTTGACATCATCCAAAATAATCATGAATAAGGGTTTCCATAATGATGATGATTGGGTGCACTGTGACACATGGGGATAGAGTGTGAGTGATGTTGATGGTATTTGTCCCTCCTAAATGAGATTGATAACTAGGGCCTTTCAATAAGTGAGACTAAGAATTATATGGTCATACTCAAGTGATTTAATATGTGATATGTGAACTCACATGCATCTCAGAAAGTCTACTCTAGTTCAAGGAACATGAATTGAACCTTTAGAGTATGATGATTCCATGCCTTGAGTTCAATTTAGATATCAGAGACACAGAAACTATACAATCATGTTAACACTAACTAGGTTTGTAGGTTGAAGTTGTTTTATAATGTTCTAAATTACTTGGGTAGCAATGATGTGTGACAAGGCACTGCTCTTTAATTGTGATGTTGTAATTAGTTATGAACATTCACTGCCAACGTAATTTTGTACCTATAGGGTCACACTCATAGGATACACTTGGATTGAAGGATTTTATTCAGGAATGATGTTTAGATTGATTACTAAAGGTGTTTGGGTATTAAATTAATCAACTGAGGTTTAAAATTGATGAATTGGACTCTGAGCTGACCGGTTCAAGTGTTGAACTGATCAGTTGGAGTGTCAGGTCAATTGGAATCAATATTGGTTGAATTTTGCTTGAAAAGGACAAGTGACATGACCATTTCACTTGTGAAATGACCGTATCACAATGTGAAATGACCGGTTCACCCTCTGGGTCATCCGATTCAGTTGCCAATTTGATTGGAACAAGGATTGATGTTGATGTCACGTTTAGCATTAATCGCACATTGAATACCAATGTTATTCAGAATAGGAAATGACACGAACTGATCGGTTCACTTAGTGAATTGACCGACTCATGCACCAACCGATCGGTTTGCCATTCGCAAGTTCTAGAAAATTTATGATTCTGGACCCTTCTACTCACACACAGACTGGGAACCCTGACCCTGGCCTCTACTACAAATAGAGGGGTATTGGGGGCTTCCCAACACATGCAATGAGAATCAGTTGCTGTGACAATTATTGTCCTCTCTGGTTGTGTCAATCAATAGAGAGTCTGAGCAAGTCCTACCCGTTAAAGGACAGGACAATGAGGGAAAGAACAATGGAGAACAAGTGTGTGTGAGAATGTTGGTGATTAGTACACTGACAGAAGGGGACAACTCCTTATCGTTGGCTCTAGTAGCTCAACGTAGAGTTCCCAGTGGTTCACATGGACTAATCTGGAGGCGAGAGGTCACTTTCTTTTGCTAGGAGGACATCACCAACCATTGTCTGTGGTGTTGCACTAGGAGACTGGTACAGACAATTGTTTGAGTGTTGATGTTGTTGAAGGAGCGTGCTACTTCTTGAAGAAGAAGAAGAAGCATGATGCTACTACAAGGGTAATATTTCTGGACTTGCTCTAGGATTAGGTATAGCCTTGCTAACCTTCCTTCCTAGATACATTATTGGTGACGCGATCTTGTTGTTTTGGGAAAGGGTCATTTAATTTTTTTTGTTTCCGCTGCCTATATCTACGCCCGATTTCCCTTCAATAGACGCATGTTTTTCATAGTATAAAGTAGTTGGAGTTTCAAAAGGGATTCTAAACTTAGTAAATATGGAATGGACCCACTGTAGATCACATCATGTAGAACAATAGCCTGTTATTTTTCCTCAGTTCTAGGGTGAGCTACCAACACTTGTTTTTTAGTCCTCCAAGAAACTAGGTGAGTGCCAATCATGAAATGTTAGCTAGAAGTGGACCTTCAATATTTGGTGTCACCATCACAATCTACATCTGTATATATATAGATAGATATTACCTTGGACTTTGGATGTTTCTAGTGTAATTCTCATCCTAGAGCAATCTTGAGATAGTGAAGAATGTAATGAACATTGGACTAGTGGGCCTAGACAGGTGCACTCATGTGTTGGTTGATTACCCAAACAACACATATAACATCTGGTCAAGTAATAGTCAAGTATAACAACTTCTCTACTATATGACCATACTTCTCTAGATCATCAAAGAGTTCTCCTTCATGCATAAGCTTCATATGATAGTCCACTAGGGTAGAGATTGGTTTGGCTTCTACCATTTTGTTCTCTTGAAGTAGGTACAAAACATAGCCTCATTGTGATAGGAAGACCCCTAGGGTTGCAAGGAGGACTTTGATCCCGAGCAAGTATCGCAAAGTTCCCAAGTCTTTTATGTGAAAATGTGCATGTAGAGACTACTTGAGTTGGGAAAACCCCATAATATCATCGTCGATGATGATGTCAACAACATAGACAATAACAAGAACATGGTCTTTTGGGACTTGGAGAAGAACAAGGACTGGTATGTGGTAGATTTTTGAAAATTAAGTCATGTAAGGACATCACTTAACTTGTTGAACCAGGGTTGTCAAGACATCTTGAGGTTGTAGAGAGATTGTCGGTAATGACACACTTTGTGAGAAGATGCCCCATCAACAAAAAACCTAGGTGATTGCTACATGTAGACTTCCTCTAGGAGATCTGTGTGAAGAAATTCCTTCTTGATGTTGAGCTGATAAATAGGCCAGTCAAGGTGAGCTACAAGGGAGATAAAGATGTTGATGGAGGCAATCCTTGTCACTGGAGAATATGTATCAAAGTAATCCATGCCAAAGGTCTGGATGAATCCTTGTCACTGGAGAATATGTATCAAAGTAATCCATGTCAAAGGTTTGGATGAATCCTTTGGCAACCATGCATTCCTTTAGTCATTCAATAGACCCATCTGACTTGTTCTTTACATAGAAAACCCATCATAAGCCTATGACAATTTTCCCTACTAGTGGGGCCACAAGATCCCATGTCTTTTTTTCATGCAGATCCCACACTTCTTCCATCATGTAAACTTTCCATCCACGATGATGTAGAACAAAGCCTCAACACTTAGGAACATATGATGTGTCCAACGAAGTTGCAAAGGATGAGGAAGAAGAAGAAAGACATGCTAGATAACAAGTGTTGGAAATGGGATGCTTGATAGTGCAAGAGTGTGTACCTTTTCATAGTTCCATCAATAGATTGAATTAGTCTAGAACTAATGATGATGATGCAGATGAAGTTAATGACTCATCTTCCAAGCACCAGTTTGGGGTAGTTGATGGTGGAGATGGAGGGGGAATTGGTGGGATAAAAGGATCATGCAACATGACCATAGTATTAGTATGATCTATGGCGGTGAGGATGATAAAAAAAACATTTCATCCTCATGAAATGTGACATTCATAGAGTTATAGAGTCTACTATAGCTAGGTTGAAGACATTTATATCCCTTAAAAAAAAGGATAATCAAGAAATACTATTTGAATAGCTAGGGGGAAAGCTTGTTGGCCTTGGGATCAAAATTTTGAATGAAGGCGACGGAATCGAAAACCCAAGGTAATATAGGGAACGATGTGGATTGAAGGTAAACAATGGAAAAATGAGTGTGCTTCTTGAAAATAGAGTAAGGTTGGAATTTGATAAGAAAGTAAGAAGTGAGGACCACATTAGACCAAAAAAAATCTTAGGTGAGTTGGTGTGAATGAGAAGAGTTTCGATCCGTTCTGACCTGTCTTTTTGGCTTCCTGTAGCTGCTATTTATAGGAAGCGGTTGGGGGAAGTTATGGTGCTCAGGGTGCCACGTATCCCCCCTTGTCATCGCGGAGTCGGTGATGGCCGATATCGGTATCGCCCGACACAAGGATGTCGGCTATCAGTCACGTGACGAGCGGCACCTGTCGGTGGGTGGCCTGTGCCGCACGACAAGCTTTTAGTTGTCGTGGCGAGCTTCGGCTCCCTGTCAGGTAAAAGACGTATCGCCTGCCAGTTCCTTCTTGCGCGGCATCCTCATGTCGCACGTCATTGTGTCACGTCACCCTGTCGGGCAGTGATCTTATCGGCCATCTGGAAGGCTGATGCAGGTGGAACTTGCTTGTGGGCCGGGATGGCTTTATTGATGATAAATGGGTCAAAATAGGAGGAAAACACTGCAAAATACGGAAATATTGAATTAAGAGCGTTGTGTGGCCAATTATTGCGAAAGTACATATAAACAGAGAGGAAAATAGTTAAAAAAGGTAGTTTTGATAACAGAATAACAGGCTAAATCATCACAAAATTTGGTGTTATCAACTCCCCCAAACTTAGCGTTTTGATTGTCCTCAATCAATATTTAAACTTAATTTAGTGATGCTTCTTCTTGCTCGGTGTAGCTTTTAGGCCAAGATGTAAAACAAGAATCGCGATGCCTTTAGGGATAATGCTGCCCCACTACGAACAAAAGACCTTGCATTTCCTGTCTTATTATTTCAGTAAAAAAAAATTTCTCTACAGCTTCAACGAGACTTTGGTGCATGATTCTGAAGTTAGCTTACACACCAAACAGCTTTATTTTTTAGTCAGAAAGTTTTGTATAGGGTAGCCTAAGGCTTTTTGGGGTTTTTCTTGTCTCCCATCAGTCCATCCAGGTAAGGGTCTGTTAACGGGCAAGTGGTCCCTGCAGTCCAAGCCAGTTGGCTTTAGAGCAGTGATTTCACATCCTACGCACCACTGCCCTGGATCTATCATGCCTAAAGATGGGTACTTTTGGAAGACAAGTGTGTATATATATATATATATTTTTTTTTCTTTTTCTTTTATTGGGCACAACTCTCATGATTTTATTCACCCTCATAAGGATGCTTTCTCTTTTGGGATTTTTGATGTGTAAGGGGAAACAAGAGGGATTTTTGCTGTTTGGGCAGCTTTTTCCTTCTCCATACTCATCTCTTAGCTGTTGTGAGATTATTTTTTTCGAAATTTTTGGCACAAAAAAAACGTAATCTTTTGTTTGTTTGAGGCATCATTATCAGAAAGATATAACAAAACTTGCATTTCGTTGAGCACATAGAAAACAAACTTGGCAAGAAGTCGCATCAGGTTTTTACTAGTATAGCGACATTGTACAAAGTAAGCAAAATTTTTCAAAAATTTGGTATGAACATATATATGTACACATGATATAGGAAAGGAAAAAAGAATGAAGAATTTAAGTCAGAATAATCAGAATTTTTTTTTAATTTGTACCCCCCCAAACTTACATCACACTCTGTCCCAGAGTTGTGAGGTAGATAAGGTGAGGCAATGTTACTCCAGTGAGGTTAGTTGTTGAGCGCGCCTGCGTCGGATAGAAGCTCCCACACATATTCTCCTATTTTTCTGTGATAATTGATGTGGTGGAGCTGGTCAGGTGTTGTTTCAGTTGCTATCCACTCCAGGATGAAGATGTCGCAGTTGTTGGATTGAGGAATTTGTTGCGGACTACGGTGGCAGAACTGAAGTTCGTGCCATTTGCTTTCTTGCGTGTCGAGGAATGGTTGGATCATCTTTGACACCTCGTCGTAGTATTTTCAAACTAAGCGTTCGACGGGTGACAGCAGTTCTGATGTACACGGCACTGGATGGTTTTTGTTGCTGTCCGAGATGTTGTAGAAAATACCTACTCGTTGCCGAGTGTACATTGTCAGGAGCGTCCAATGGTTATACTATAGGATTGGCAGAAAAATTGTGCGTGGGACCCCGCTCTCCAACTCTTCCAGAAAAACTTGCTTTTCTCCTGTTTCATCGGTGAGGCAAACGTCATTGAATAGCATAGGATGAGCTATGTATGCGTGTTCGAGCCTTGGTTGTATAGTTTGGATGTAAGTTGTCACCACAGATACAACCAAGCATCCTCCTTCTTTTACCATGTCCCTCAAATCATCGACTGGGACTACGACATCGCATGCCTCATATGTGACATCCCTTGGGGCAGAGTCTGCTAACTTCAGAAGGATTTTGTTGACCTATTCCTGCGTGAGTGTAGCGCATGAGAAGCGGTTGAAATTTCTGATCAACCCTTCTACAGTTTCAGGCGAAGTAAGGTCTTCGAATCCATGCACTTTCTGCAGGATCTCTAACTGCTTGCCTACCCCATAGGTTTCAGTTGCCATCTCTGCTTCTTTCTCCAGAGGGCTGTTGGATTGTGAAGTCTCGTTTTCAGGGTTGCTGTTCAGTAGCTTCTTAGATACCCCTACGTCTCAGAAATAGCGCTTGTCCTTGATCAGCAACATGGCGTAAATGCCCCTGCGGTGATAGAAGGATGTTCCCTTAAGGGCTCCCAAGTTTCCAAACGTATTGAGTACCTCAATGGCACTCAAGATGGCGAAGGCGCTATTTCCGCTCCCCTCTTCTGCCTGGACGGGGAGGTCTCGGAGAGTAAAGAAGGTCCAAACGCCTTTGTGCCGTTGGCTTCTGTGCTTGATAGCTCGTAGGAGACGCAGCGGTAGGAGCCTCAATTTCTTATCCTCCGGGCGGCTAAAAACATTCCCGGAGCGTGGCACCTCATCTTTGTTGTAGTTCAATAGTTGGACGTTGTGGTTCCTGAGGTCTGCAACGCAGAGGAACCACACTTTGCGGTGCTTATACGGGGCCAACACGAAGTTTGGTCTATGCTTTCTGATGTATTGCAGCACGTCAGCCACTACACTGGAGTCTGGGTTTCCTTTCATCAGCCTACTTGCCAAGGTCAGGGTGGCGGTGTATATTGTCTTCCGACCTGTCCTGCTGTCAATATTTTCTATTATCGCATTCTCAAGGACCCTAAACAGTCTTTTGCCGATGACAACCGGTGCGCAGAACATACCTCGAAGATCTCCCCGTCGTACGAAGAGGTAGTCGTCACTCCAGACGACGTCTTCTTCATCTTCCTGCGATCTTAAGACCTTGTTCAGCAAATTCTGGTCTCTGATCGTCAAGTATCCGATGGCCCTTCTATCGAAGTCGTCCATCTCAAAGGAGGGTATCTCGGATGGCTCACAGAATCTATCTGCCATCGAGCGTCTCCCTCGGGGGAGGTGTCTCTTATTGACTGCGTAGATATCCCCTTCTCTCCCTCAGATTCGTCAGAGGAGTCTCCCGCGATGTTGATATCTCCGTTATCATCTTCAACTTCATCCAGGGGGCAGAGGGATTTTCTTCTTCCAAGCCTAGGGAGCTCTCCTGTCCCGCTGGAGCTCCGTCGGCTGACCTTTGTGGCGTTTCCCCTTCAGACGTTGAGGATTTCCCACTGGAGGAGGAGGAGGACGTTGACCTTGAGGAGGATGCAGAAGGAGGAGAGCCACGGCTAGGGGGCGATGGTGACCTTCTCGGCTGCCTTCGGTACGGATGGTCATCCCTCCTATCTAGCCTCTCCTTGATCTTGTCGAGGCACTGGAGAACTTGCTGAAGTGTCGCATTCAAATTCTCTAGTCTCGCTCTTGGCTATTCAGCCTGTCTTGGAAAGATGCAAACTTGCGGGTTAAGGAAATATAGGTTGCTGAGTTGGCATCTGTTACCTCCCGCAAGTAGTCAAACTCGTGCCCGAGCACCTTCCCAAGGGACGGAGGGGTACCTGCGGGTCTCCCTCCCGTCGTCGCGACACCCTGCTCGCGTGATGGTCCACCAAGCAAGGTAGAGTCAATATGAATCATTCGCGATGCAAATGTCGTCGGGCGAGGTGACGGCGCTCTTTCCGCCGCTACCGCCTTTCCTTCTCGTCGGGGTGGAGATGGCCGTGGTGTGGGCGGACGCTGCTCGACCTCTACACTATCGGCGAACTCTTCAGCCGCTACAAAAGGAGACTCCGGCGGTGGTGTCGGTGTCAACCGTGCACCCTCGAGCTCCATCTGAAGGATCGCAGCGAACACCTCATTACTGGCGTCCGGCTGTGGTCCTTCCTCTGCCTCTTCAGGAAATACAGGAATTTCGGGGGCTGCGGAAGTCTCTTCCCCAGGAGCTCCCATAGTTTCTGTCTCGATGACCTCTACGATCATCGGGTCTTTTTCAGCCACCACAGTTGTTGTTGTGGTAGTGGCTGGTATAGTAGGAGCGACAACAACTCTATTAGCAGCTGTCGTTGGGAGCTCTGGAATGGTGGTTCATTCGGCCTGGGTCGTCGAAGCTTTTCCCCGCCTTGGGTCGAAAGGAATCGGTTCTCCTCTCATGGCTCCCCTTTCCTGAATTCTGGTTGTGGCAGCATAGGATGCGTTTACCGCCAAAGCTTCAATCTTTGCGGTAGTGAAGACCAGCTTTTCTGCATCGTAGGTGGCGCAGCGAGGGAGTGGGAGTAGTATGTTCGTTCATGAAAATTTGTAGAAGTAGTCCCTTCCCTCCTTCTTTATGATGTTGGTCCTCATCAGGTACTTGATGTCGATCAGCTCATCGCCTTGCGTCCTTGAAAGGTTGTGCGTCTCTTTCGGGTACCCGAGCCTTGCCGCAACCAGGTTGACGATGCCGCCCATGTAGTATTCTTTGGTGGTCTCTTTTATCGGGTGCATCCTATTCAGCAAGAACCGCCCGAGGTTGATCACTCATCCCTCCATCATGTGCCACATGATATGGAGTTCTTCTGTGTAGATGTTGCTGGACTCGTTCTTGCTGAACAGCAAGCACACCACCAATTTGTGCACTATCCTCCAAAAGCAGGAGTGTACTGCCACCACTTTGCATCCTAGTTTAAATGATGATTCGCCAGTCAGCCTCTTCCAGAGCTCGACGGGATTGAACCTGTCTCCTTCGGTGATTCTCTCACCATTATTCATCATGTTCTCCTCCTCCTCGCTGGACGAAAAGATTTTGTTCAGCAACTTCTCGGAGATGGCGTGATCCGAGTTGTACAGTCAGGCTTGGAGTCTATCTGCACCTCCGTATTGTTCTTTTTCTACAGCAGAGTTCTTTACTCGGCGGAGAGATGACATGAACTCTATCGTGAGCCCGGTATAGGAGGAGGTTCGGCTGAAGAAAATATTTCTCAGCCCTGCTGCAGCAAGGACGCCTTTCAGCCTCTCAGAAATGCCCAGCTCAACGAAGGAGGCTTGATGGCAGATGCTGCTCGGCCTGTAGACCTTAACTGCCAACTCAGCATAACGGCGAGCGTGCTTGTCGTCCCTCGGCAAGAACCTTCCTGGCGTGTATTCTAGGGGTTCTGCCGTTGCTGTTGGAGCGGTGATTGGAGTCGCCGCTTCTCCTACCCTCGCCCTCTTTTCTGCAGCTGATGGCCCGACTGCTTCTGGATTCGGGCATTTTTGCCTGACAGTGGTTGCTTCGGAGGTGACCCTCCTACCATTCTCATCAACCCGGACAACTGTCTGCTTGACGCGGGCCATTCCTGTGAACAAATTTTTTTATTAGTTAAAATGTGCTGATGTTACGACAATGATCCATACCACTGTATTGGGCGTTACAAGGTTTTCATAGGTGAAGTCTCATGCCCGATATGAGATATGGGTATCGCCCATCATGTCGAGAGATCATACATGCGATAAAGAATAAGACGCTACAATGATAGATACGCGTGGGGTGTGTCGCCCGACACGGGTGCCTATGTATCGGGCGATATAAGATCGCTCAGCTAACAAATGCTCAAGCCCGATAAGTCACTCGTGAAAGGAAGATCGTGTCGGGTGATACGGTCTGCCGGGCTATACCTTGTTGTGTTCTTAAACTTCCGCGTGATACTAGAGCAGGGATCTTGCACGACACGGGAGATAATTGATAAAATCAATGCACGACACGGGTAGGTAAAACAGTAAGGCAGTAGCCCGACATGGGAAACTCGCCAGGCTATATATAGCGGTCCCATCCGGGGTAAAAATGGGTAATTTTAGGCGTGCGTCGGCCATTGGGGTGAGACAAGCAGTCCATCCGCCACACAAGGGTAATTACTCCTTTGCACGATATGGGTGCATGCTTCCCCGACATGCCATTCATCACAACCTTTGTGATGCCCGAACTTCCACTGCCCGACATGGGTGCATTTCTCAAAGTCATTTGGCCGAAAGTTGACCAATATGAACTTTTCAGAGCCAAAACAAGAAGAAAGACTTGAAAACAGAGCGGGAGAAATTGGTTTGATGAGTAAAACATCACCGGCCTAAGGCTAAGCCCCCAGCCTCAGATGGTATTACCCATCCCGGTCTATAAAGCAGCGCGGTGGCCCATAAAACAAAAGAGTCTGCGCATGTGGCGCACGCACCGACTCGAGCCTTATTATAGTCCATAATGTTTGTAATGTTTGTTTTGCAGGAAAATAAAATGCATCCTATTCTAAGGAATAAAAGAGGGCTCGGGATTCCTCCCGAGAAGGGCTGCAATCTTTGTCTTCAGCTTCTTCTTCATGCATCTTTATCCTCGCCTCCGCAATCACAGTTGTGCCTTCCTGGCAGTCTCCGTATTTGATGGTATCTTCCCAGACAGGTTCTTCATGATCTCGGCCAACTGAGCTAGTTGTTGATCAATTTGGCGTTGATGCGTTTGCATGTCCTCCAATTGTACCTGCAAGGAGTTCAAAATGCCGGAATTTGACAACGCGCTTTGTGCTAGTTGATTGTTGATAGTGCCCTGCCTCTTCACGAAATCGAATAACTGGCCAACCACATCCGATTGGCTCGAGCCTTTGTCCTGTTCTTTGTTTGATCCTTGATATTTACCTTGTGCCTGGAAATTTCCCTTGGCTGGCTGAAACCGGGTGTTCTTGGCATATTGACTTGGCCCCCCTCTTTTCTCGAAGGCTTGTGACGGCCTAGACGAGCTATGCAGCTAATGTGAGTTCTCAGCCACATCCTTGTTCTTGTAATTAAAGTTGGGGTGATCTGGGCTCTTGACGTTCACGAAAGATACATTTTCAGTCCTTTCATCTTCCGAGTCAGTATCACTGGTCACATCCGGTCGGGTGTAGATGCAATTATCTATCACGTGCCCTCCTTCACCGCAGGTTGTGTATTTCATCACTTTTTTGACTGGCTTCTTTCCCTTCCTGCCAGATTCCCTCAATTGCTTCACATCTATAGCTATTCTTTGTATCTGCGAGGTAATGGACTCCAGCGCTTTAGACTCAAGAGAGGGCCCTTCACCGCTCTTTTTAGCCTGTCCTCTGTCGGATCTATCGTAATCAGTGTCGGCTAGCAGCTCGGCCATGTTTTTGATGATCCTTTCGGACTTGCTCGGCTTTTTCCCAAGGAAGTCATTGCCTGCTGTCGCATTAAGTGACACCCTTTCATCTGGGGTCAAACCATTGTAAAAGGTGGTGACTAGGAAACCCTTCTTATAGTTATGGTGAGGGCAATCCCTATGATATTCCTGGTATCTTTCCCAGGCGTCATGGAGACTCTCATTGGGCTTCTGCACAAAAGAGGTTATCTTCTGCCTGTTTCTCACAGTCCTTTCAGTGGGGTAAAATTTGTTCATGAATGCGTCAGCCAGTGCTCCCCATCCGTTCAGAGATTGGTGAGGCAACCCAAGATACAATGATAGAGCCTTGTCCTCCAAGGAGAAAATGAAGCCCTTGCAGTATATGACTTCTTGGGGGACCCCCCGCATCTTTATGGTATCACATATATTTTTGAAGGCGTCCAGGTGGTGGTATGGGTTGTCGTTCTTGGAACTTCCCCTAAAGCTTTTATTCTGGATCATTGAGATAACGGACGGCTTGAGCTCAAAATTTGTCATGTTGAAATGTGGGACAACGACGGGGCATCGGGAGTTGTTGGCCTTCGTGGACGCCAACTCCCTCAGCGTTTTCTCTTCTTCCTCCGAGTCATCGTTGTCGCTGGCGTCATGTCGTCGTTCCTGATTATCGTGATTTCTTCTGTGCCTCCTGTGGCGATGATGTCTATCGCGGCGATGGCCTTCCTCGAAATGCTCTATTTCTGGATCTTCAAGGTTATCATCACCGCCATAGCGATCATTGACTTCTGGTGGAGGCGAAAGAGGTCGAGCTTGCCCTGGGCGTTCTCCTTCAGACTGGGGTGGCTCGACGCGGGGCGGCATAGGGTTAGAGCTTGATGGAACATATCACTGTTCTTCAGAGTTCCTGAAATGGCACGAGAAATCAAGTTTAGAAAATAGAATTATTTATTTTGTGCAAAGAATAATGATAATAATGGTAATAATAATAATAGAAAAGAGTGTTGTCAAGCACATTTCTAAGCTTGAGGCATGGGAGTGTAGTTAGTGGATTCAGATTCGTCAACAGTGTCGTTTTTGCCTTGTCCCCGGCAACAGCACCAAAATGTTTGACTGGCCTAAATCGCACGTCCTAAAATTGGAGGCGGATTTGAGGTAGTCAAGCTCTTACATTTATAACCCGAAACCTTCTAGGCCCCCACAACTTTGATTACGGGGTCGAAGTAGATAGACAGGGTCGAACACAGGGACAAGGGTGGTAGTGTTGAGAATGTAGAATCGACACGCTACACTCTGGCAAGGATAAGGGATGATAAAGTTCCCAAAAGGGAACAACATAATAAGAACGATAAAACAAAAGAAAACCCTATCTCCAACTGGAGTTACAAGGAAAACTTAGGTTTTAGGCATTTATCAGTTTTTAGGGGTTTTCATGCATCAGAAACAGAGAGATAAAACTAAAGCTAAAGCAAGGTACCGAGGAGAAAACTTCAGTAAAACAAGCAGCAGCAGAAACATCCTGTACCCCTCCTCTTAGAGCAGGTACCTCTAACCAAGCATCAACACCCCTCTCGAGGTTGTTGGACTTGAGTTAGAGTGGAGAGGTTACTACAACAACTCTAATTCTGGGAACTCTCATACACCAGAATCGGACCAAACACTAGAGATACAACACCTCTCTCGAGGCTGTTGCAACGGGAAAACACGGTTCGGTAGCTAATCGAAACGCGATCCAAACATACAAGCTAGAGTTCAGATGTTAAACATAGCAATCATCCAACAAGGGTACCAAACATGAAGCATTAGATAGTTACACTCTTCTATTGTCATTAACAAATAAGGTTCTGATTACATAGCGGAAGTAAAAGAACTAAATGACTGAAATAAAGGTAGATGTTGCCTTCTTGATATAGACGGATGACAGACTACAGCAGACCCTCCAGCCCGATACCGGGCAGGACCCTAGCCTGATATAGCCATGTCGGGCGACACACCCTCTCAGGCGGCACACGGTGATGGGCCGGGTGTATCGTGCGAGAACCCCTATCTGATACGGTCATGTCGGGCAGCACCCTCTCGGGCGACACGCCACGATGGGCGACACGTATCGGGGTTAGTATCGTGCCGGGCTAAGGTACGCTTATAGTGTCGGGCTCTTATGTCGGGTATCTATGTCGGCCGATATCGACCTGCAGTGGTGCTCGGGATGACACGAAGTGAACCATTCCCTCCCTCTCGGGATGGGAAGTGCTCACCTCGAATCGCCCGTCACGACCACTAAGGCACGATACACTCGCTCTTCGCAGCTTTCTTGAGGTGACTTGCACAGAGTTTTGATCCGTTCCGACCTGTCTTTTTGGCTTCCTGTAGCTGCTATTTATAGGCAGCAGTTGGGGGAAGTTATGGTGCTCAGGGCACCACGTATCCCCCCTTGTCATCGCGGAGTCGGTGACGGCCGATATCAGTATCGCCCGGCACAAGGATGTCGGCTATCGATCATGTGACGAGCGGCGCCTGCCGGTGGGTGTCCTGTGCCACGCGACAAGCTTTTAGTTGTCGTGGTGAGCTTCGGCTCCCTGTCGGGTAAAAGACGTATCGCCCGCCAGTTCCTTCTTGCGCGGCATCCTCATGTCGCGCGTCGTTGTGTCACGTCACCCTGTCGGGCAGTGATCTTATCAGCCATCTGGAAGGCTGATGCAGGTGGAACTTGCTTGTGGGCCGGGACGGCTTTATTGACGATAAATGGGTCAAAATAGGAGGAAAACACTGTAAAATACGGAAATATTGAATTAAGAGCGTTGTCTGGCCAATTATTATGAAAGTACATATAAACAGAGAGGAAAATAGTTAAAAAGGCAGTTTTGATAACAGAATAACAGTATAAATCATCACAAAATTTGGTGTTATCAAATACCTGCCAAATCATCATCAAATTCCTCCAATGCTATAAAATAAATCCTAATGGACCAAAAGTTATGAAGCATATGAGAGAAACAACAATTTTTCTATAGACATCAAATTATGTGGAAAGTTTGGATCAAAGTGGAAAACAATCAAATTGAGTTTATAAGAGATGGAAATAGTGTCTCATTGAGTTTCTCGTTTAGCCAAACCATCTTCCATGGTGATGAAGGAGTGAGGGATAAACAAATCATATGTGGTTATAAGATGGGGCATACCATTTATATGTTGTGACACCCCCAAATATATAATCCATCTCAAATTGGAAGTACACATGGATGCCCCAAAGTTACCTTGAGAAACAGTGGGAAGAAGAACTGGAAGTAGGTGAATCTGTGATTTGCAAATCAGAAGAGATAGATGAGATTATGATGTTACTGAGGGTAGAATTCCCATAGTATAGTGAATCTTGGTGATGGTGTCTATACTCCTTATGGGATAATGATACATGAGAAGATAGAGAAGATGCTAGTGGTGAAGGAGGTGTTCCACTAATTTTTAGGGAACATGATTGACCAATGTGGTGCTTGAGAAACATGGGTAGGGCACCTGCCACACCCTTTCCAATAGTGTGATGGATAGCCATGATTCGAGTGGAAAACTTCTTCAGTGTGGCCCAAATTGCCACAAAAAGTACAATTTGGGTGTTGTCCTCATCCATGACCATGGCCTCTGGCTGCAAGAACCATTGCTGATGGAAGTTTAGATTCAACTGTAGGAGTGAGGGGCAAGCATTTTAGACTGGTCCAATGATACATATGCTTGTTCCATGTATGGAAGAGGTGCACCAATTAGGAGTTGTTGTCAAACAGTAGCAAACTGAGGAGAAATCCATTGAGGAAGCACCTAGAGAGGAGAGTTTCTCTCTCTTTGGTGACCTCAATAGAGGTCAATGGGGGGATTTTAGTTAGTTGGACAAGGCCTTCATTGAATCATAGTACTTGCATAGGGGTTTATCCCCTTTTTGTTTGGAGAAGATTTTTCCATGGCATTGTAAATGTGCAAACTTTTGTCTTCCTGAATGAAGAACCACTTCATTTCATCCCGCATTATTTTGACACACATGTGCCACATGTACTTGATTGTAAGATCCATGCACCCTCAAAGCTAGGAGATAACCTAGATGGTGTTAGTAGTCTAGGCAGTATCTGGTACTGTAGGGGCATCCTCAATGATAAACTTGAGTTTACCTCATGATTCTAGAAACATTTGAATAATATTCATCCAAAGCAAAAGGTTGTCATCGTTAAGTTTAACAACATATATGCGCGACATATAATTGTCAATGATAGTCACTTTAGCATTATACAACCATGTTGAAGTGAGTAAGATACATAATAATAGTATGGTACATATAGCCAGGAAAGTACCAAAATATAGCACAGTATAAACAAAAAGTAAAAGCACCAGAATGTAGCATGGTACAAATGAAATACTATAGAAATGGAAACTTGGTAGATGGAGGAGTAGTTTACTAGAATGGAACTCAGTAGAAAGAAAGAAGTACTATCAGAATAAAACTACATAGAAATAGGAGTAGAACTAATAGAATGTATCTAGGTAGGAAAAAAGAAAGTGTACCATATTAATGTCTAGGTAGGATAAAGATCATACAATCCCCAATTTTTAAGAAAAGTACTTAGCCATGTGGATTTGCAGAACCATATGTAGAGGAAAAAGGTAAACCTTTTCCTCTTTCTTTATTTTGATGCTTTATAAAACAACATGATGTTTTTGAATGTGCTCTTTCATATGTACATATCAACTTTCCAAAACTATAACATAAACAAGAAGACAGGGGAGAGAGGAGAAAGCCTTCCCCATTGTTTGATGAGAGATTATCATGGCCTTTGGTGGCCTGGGCATGTAGTGGCATTTCCTAAAGACCGACCCTTAGTGGCCTCTCCTACAGCCTCCAAGCAGTTGTACTGTTGTTGGCCGCCAGCATGCATGGTGGTAGGAAAAGGGAGAGGTGGGGGCGGCGGGAGAGTGGGAGGGTGGTGGTGGTGGGTAGAGGAGGGTGGTGGTGGAGGTGGGTGGTGGTGGTAAGGAGGGTTGGTATTAATAGTGTGGGAGAGGGAGGGGGAGAGGAAAAGAAAAAGAAAGGAGATGAAAGGTTAGGGTTAGAACCTCAACTGATGCCATGTAGAATAAGTTTCTTCCAATAAGTCAAATAAGAGTATTGAGGCTCCTATATATAGGAGCTAAGGAGTACATGGGTTAAATAGAAACAAGGTAAAATACAATGGACCTAAGCCCAACTAATCAAATATACCAAAAAATCATAAAATGGAAGCCCATGTTTTAGTCATTTTACTCTAGTATACCAAGCCAATCATGTATCGTAAGGCTTGTGACCAACTTTGTTACAACCCCAATTTTGCATGTGTTTTCATAATTGAAATATAATGATTTTGTGAATTTGGACTTAATTTAAAAGGTTGTTTGCATTGCTTCAATGAAGGGATTTCTTTGCAAATCTCCCTTACATTAGGAATTTCGTGGTTCCTATTATTCTATTAATCCAATAATGGCTATAAAAGAGAAGAAAAGAAGAAGAGTTCAAGTAATGGAAAAAGATACATGATAATGGATATTAAGCAAAAGTATTTATGAGAAATACTTGGAAATATCTAGAAAGTGGCATTAATGACCACAATTGAGTAAAATTCATTTACATATGATTTCTAATTAAATAAATATGAAAAGAGGAAAAAAAGAGATGAAAGATAATGAGAAATCCTTGCAAAAGAATATCTTAATAAAGAAATAAGTAAGATAATGATAAATGAAGGATGTAGATGCATTTGAAGGATAATAAGTATCCACTAAAAAGGATATCAAAATATTAGAGTTTCTTGGGGTCCAGAGAGCCCCAATGGAGAAAAAGAAAGAGAAAATACCAATAATACAAAATAAGAGGATAAAGTGATATATAATTAATGAATTTTGTGGTATTGTTAAAAAGAGGTACTTTCTACTAAAAGAAAGTATAAATTCGTGCCAATGGGTTAAAAAGCCAAACACAAATATTATAAAAGATATAATTCTCGGATTTCCTAATAACCAAAGAATATGGATAAACAAGGAAATAATTAAGAGAAAGAAGTTTGCTTCCTAATGAAGGAACTTGGGTTTCTATTGGGAAAAGGACTTGTTAACTCGTGGTTGGTCATCTTAGGGTGTGGATACCCTCCCCTATATAAGGGGTAGAACCTCTGGTTCGAGTTCAAGAGAGATCCCATGCAACCCTCTCCCTTCTTCTTGTTCTTTCTGTGCAAACCCTAGTTGTGGAAGGGTAGAGACACCCTGGAGCAAATGAGGAACCATTAGATGAGCTTGTTGGATGTTGGATGCCGCCACATCCCTGGAGAGAGATGTGGTCATCATCCCCGTGCTCTAGCACTTGTGTGACACCAGCTTATGGACACCTAGTAGACCTGTAGGGTCCTCCGCTTTGGATGTCGCTGCTAGCCCAACTCTGGCCACCTCGGTCGTAGTCGAGTGGCACCTTAGGTGCGGAGGGATGTGATAGAGCTTGAACAATGGTGGGCGGCGGTCGTCGAACCCTGGGAGGGGAAGACAAACCCTCGTGATCGGACCTAGTCGATGGACAAGTAGGGTTTCGCGAGGAAGAAGATGAGCCAGGAGGTTTTTGACATTTTTGCCCCTCTGTGTTGTACATCGACGATCACTTACACAAGGGCAGAACTGTCATTCGGTTATGTTTCCAAGTTGAGCGGGTTACGTTGCATGGAAAGGGACGTGTGGCGCTCGATGATTGGTCCAGGTAAGTGAAATATTGCGAAATTCATATCTTTTTATTGGTAGCTTGGATCGATACATGTAAAATATGAATTTTGCTCAAAAAAATGCAAGGAATCCATTAAAAATAGATTTAGAAGCTAATTCCTCTTGCAATTCGAAAAGTAGTAGAAGTTTTCAACTTTAATGCATTAATGATTAAGAAACCCTAATTTGAGATGATTAAGGTATTGAGAAGGGTTTTATGGATGATTAAAGTTGATATTAACCTATTAATTATAAAATGAGACATTAAGATCTAAAAGGATGAACTATACATGTAATAGGATTAATATAGGGTTCCATGAGCATAAATGAGTTTTAATGGGCCTTGAAACCCGAATGTTAGTAATTGTGACTCTTAATTACTTTAATTGTTCAAATTCATGAATAAAGTTGAGATATGATGGTTCTAAGCTATTTTGAGTATAAAAGTTCTTAATTATGGATAAATACCCTTAATGTGGTAATTAGAGTTTTCTAATGGATAAAAGTGGAATTAGTGTTAAGTAGAGTTCATGAAAGATAAGTTGTTAATTTGAAAGGAACCAAAGAAGATAATTAGGCCTAATGATCGTGTCATGCCTTAAACGAATAAAAATGGTAGTTTTGATGTGAAAGAGGAATAATATACTTAATGGACATTTAATTGTGCCTTTTATCCAAAATTAGGGTTATATGTTGTTAAAAGGTAACCTTAATATCTTTCAAAAGGAGTAGAAGAGATAATTAGCTAGGGTTTGTGAGTAATTGTATAAAATTAGGATTTAAAATAGTAAAAATGAAGTGAAACCCTAATTGAAATGGAAACCCTAAAAGTGGACTAGAAACCCTAGGAAGTGAGCTAGGTTTAATAGATCTTGATGGCATGATCAATGATAGGAAATTATATGCATATTTCAGGATCTCTTTGTGTGCTTGATTGCCTACTGGATTTCTTGCATTGATTGGATTAATTATGTGTCAAATCAACCTGACAAGTATGTTGTTACGCTTATGGTTAATGGCTTTAGTTTCACAACAATTCCTGGATGTTTTATCAGATGCCTGAAAATAACTGCTCGGATGACTTTTATTTCATGCAACTATAAAGTGACTATGATTATCACCGTAAATATATATACATGATTGGCTCAGATCATGGTCCTCCTATGTGGATTTGCTAATGATAAAAAGGGTAACCTAGTACAGGGCCTACTTGTTAAGTAGGACATCAGGTTATCATGAGTTAGAAATTGGGCTACCCATGTGTAGTGCCATGAGACTCTTTAGCACACCATGAGTTAGGGAGTGGTCTACCTATGGGTAGTGCCATGCTACTCAACCTTAGAAATTGATTCACCTGTTAGGTAGGATCATGAGGGGATTAATGGGGATTTACCATAAGGAAGGTAGTATCCAGATCCACTATAGGGACAACGTAGAGGCTAGGGTATGTGTGGATTGAGCAGTTATGTTTAAAATGTAAAGTTGTTTTAAAATCATAATTGACTACAATATGTTGTTATAGTTAATTGCATGATTATTATTTCCCCCACATACTGGCATATTCATTTATGTTGACCGATGCTTTGTTTGTTGGCGTTTTAGGTACAATATTGAAAAGGACAAATAGTAAAGTGGCATTTTGTGATTTTAATTATTAAAGTACAAAGAAGGATTAGTTAGAATAGACTCCATATGTGGACTTATCCAACTTATTGAAAAAGGTATACAAAGTTTTATTTTATTCCAGCTTTCAGTATAGTCTCGGTAGAATTGAATAATTATTATTGATTATTTGTCGAACCTTTGATCTGGGAAATGGGGATAACGACTCTGAACTCTTGATCTCCCTTAATTGGGGGTTATCGAGAGGCGGGGTCATTACATTTTGTATCAGAGCATAAATTCCTCATATAATCCTTAATAATTATTAAACTTTACAAACTTTGTAGAACCCAAGGGAGTTATTAGAGGATTTTTCGAAAGACAGAGGTTTCTAGAAAAGGATCACATCTGGGGGCTGGCAAGATTTTCCTCCGCACCGCTAGTCAGAATACGAGGACTCCGGGATTTGTGTGACTTCCTAGCCAATGTCTCAGGATTTGACTCAAACTAAGATACCTTTAGGACTCTCTCATCTTGCTCATCCCTTCTCAACTCAAATGTTGTTAAGGATTTTAAGGATTAGGGTTTTCTCTCTCTTCCTCACCCTCTCGAGGTATGGGTAAAGTTGATAAGGTTTAAGGAATCCTCTACCAAATGAATGAAAATCATGTAAATAATATGTCATGGACACATGCTTAATAGTTTAAGTGTAAACTAAAGAATAGTTGCATGCTTAGGTCGTGTGACATATGTTGTCATGCCCTTACGAGATACATGAGGCTAGACCCTCTTGTCAGGAGGATGAGTAGAGAGAGTTGGTATTGGAGGTAGAGATCTCCATTAATGGTAGAGACCTGGTACATCCTTTGAGGATGATGCCTACCCTAACCCTAGGTGGTGGTTAGAGAGAGAGATGACATGGTGAGTTAGATGTCATGGTAGACCAGGTGTGTGGGTGAACATGCTTTTAGATTTGAGCCGTGTGAGGTTGGATGACATAGTGCCTTTGGCGACCCAACCCTGGGAAGGGTCATGCATGTTAGAGTAAAGGATAACTCCTTCAACGATGAGTTTAGTAAAGAATCTATGGAAACCCTAAGGGCTTATATGAGCATGGAATAACATGCACCCAGAGTATGCCAGCAGTGTAGGAAGTAGGTTGAAGCCCTGACCAGGAGAGTATGATGGATGGCTTATGAGATAAGCATAAAGAGATATGGATAATATTGGGCAAACATAGGCTCACCCATGTAGGGGTATGCTTGTGATCTTGATCCACCTTCATGGAGTGAGGACCTCTAGTAGTAAGGTTGGTTGTGGAGTTAGCTCTAGAGAGAGAGAGAGAGAGAGTAGGATCCCAAGCAAGAAGGTTGGAAGCTTAGACTCCAAAATATGAGGAACAATGGGGAGTTGAGGATGATGCGACCTAAGTAGATGATAGAGGTTGCCTCATGCTTGATCCCTGGAAGATGATGATATCTTGGTTGCCTTTAGAGGAACCAAACCATAGAGGGAGGATGAGGCTGTTGGTACCTATGTGCCTATGGTATAGGTGTTTACCTTCTGAGATGGGAAGAAGAGTTCCTTAGACCATGAAGTGGTTTAGTAACGAGTTGTGAAGCCTTACACCTAGTTGGTTGTCCTTGAGGAGGACTCCACTCTGAAGTGTTGATCAAGTAGAAGGATCATGGGAAGTGCATGCCATACCTTGTACATGCTTGGTTCGTGGTTAAAAGGTTGAGCATGGAGTGGGACATCTAAAAAGTGAACCTAGAGTTCCTAGGCCTAAGAGGGGAAGTGTTATACCTGATGCTCATGACAAGATTTGAGTTTCTATAGATTTTAGCATGGCACTCCTCATGTTTAAAGGAAAGGGAAACCCCTAAAGTCGAAGGAATGTTTGATGAACCCCTCACAACCAAGTTAGTAACATGGGCAAGTGTGATCTTGATCCAATGTTGAGGAATGAGAATAAGTATGACCTAGCATGGTTTACTAGGTGGACTGCTTGTGACTTAGTAGATTGCTAAGGCTAAGCACGCTCATGTGGATGTAACCCTAGACATAAGGACATTTGTGACCTTTGTTATCAAGATGTAGTTTCCTCCCATCCTGGGAGAGGGACCCTTTTGTAGGGTTATACCAGTTTTGTTGGTTTTGAGGTAGCCTAAAGATGTCTCCTAGTATCTTGAGAAGCTAAGTGAAAAAAAAATACATAATATGAGAATGAACTTGTCGACCCATAGATAACCATATCCAAGTACATGTGGATGTGTTACCATGGAGGTAACTGGTATGGGGCCTAACCAAGGTAGGCAGGTCACCATGACCCCTATGAAAGGATGAAAGTCAGCCCAGGAATATAGAGAGAGATGAGGGAGACTTGGGTAAGGTTCAAAGTTAGACATGTACTATGTTGGAATCCTAAGTCTATCCTAGGGTCAAGTAGGGATAATACCGATGGAAGTTGGAGTTGCCTAATTCCCTAGTTGCACATGACCATAGGGTCGGGAGGTAATAACTATCATTGTCTGAGGGCCATGGGTTAGGAGATTGATCACCTTCATGAACTCATGGGACCCAAAGGGTAGATGAGGAGGGCACACTCTGGATGCATAAGGGAAGAGGGATGACCCCAAAAGTGCCGACACCCTACAGACCTAGATGGAGATGACCAAGGATTGTGTGTGATGACTCAAGTGGGTTCGAGAACAGTTTTCGATGGAAGTAACTTTGATATCAAGATGATCGTGATGTAGAGACATATGTTGCATTTTCAACTTAGATTTGAAGGTGTACTGGCAATGTGGGATGTACCATCTCTACTCTTGGAACATGAAGAAATATGTAGTTGGGCTACAGCCAAATGCTTATTTCCTCTTGTTATGGGAGTGAGAGATAGGACAGTACGCATGCCATACACCAAGGATAAATATGATGTGATTTGGAACGTTGCTATGAGGCATGAGGACAGAGATGATAACTTACCCTTGTGGAGTAAATGATATGTGGATGGTTTATAAACATCAAGAGAACTAAGGTAGTCATCTTGTGAGGATGTTTTTATCATGAGCTATGGGGAATAAATGAGATTTACAAGGTTGAGTTTGATAACCAAGAAGATGAGCTCTATGTTTTCTTGTTCAAGATAGACCTAAAGTCCGAGATGAGATGATAAGTGGAATACATGGAAGTGTATGTCTTCACTATTACCTAGCACCTAAAGATGAAAGGTAGTAATGGATGCTCTTGTTGAGATGCAACTGCCTAGTTTAGCTAGAGGCTAGAAGAGGTTGTTAGGTTAACCCTAAGTTTGAAAAAGGAGATATGTTTGGATAACACGCATATGTAACGAGATCTATGGATCAAGTTAGTGGTTGTTTGGTTAGCCAGCCTAGGCCTTGATGCAATAAAAGGATGGTGGTAGAACCTCAGATGCACTTTTCTGGGAAAGAAGGTGATGAAACCCTGATTAGAGTGGAATCATGACATACAGGAGATCATGATTTAAGATCGCCATACACCATGGTACTACGAAGATAGTATGTGACAATAGTACTTTGGATGCTTAAGATGAAGTTGCAAGCCAGGAGGTGAAGGACGAATACTAGTAACCCAATGTACTGATATAGCGGGTGAAGAGTCCCTGAGAGGGAATGGGAGTTCATCACTATGGATGTTGTGGTAAGTCTCCCCTAGACCAAGGAAGGTCAACATGCAATATGGGTTATGGTAGATCGCCTTACCTAGATGACATGAGAAGGAAAGACTACTGTCAAGGGACGGATCCGGTTGAACTACATATGAGAAAGAGATGGTTCAACTACACCATGACGCGAGTTCAAAAGTTCTTGAGTGTAACCTAAAGATACACTTACATAAGGTGGAAGTAGATACATGAAGAACTCGATGTTAGCACAGTTTATCACCCCTAACTAATGGTTAGTATAATTCAGACTAGAGGGTCTAATGAGAGCATGTGTGCTCATTTAGGGTGATACATGGAGACAGTTCTTGTCCTCTGTAAGATGTGATGATAACCACCATAGCCAGTATCGGGATGGGAAGAAGCTCTGTCAGGGAGGTTGTGTCGGTCACCACTTCATTAAGGTGATGTTGGTGAAGGGACCTCACGAAGGTCAGAAAAGGACCACGGTGGGTGCAGATGAAGTCTCTTTAATTGTGCAATGGTTGAAAGAGAGCCCAGGGATGACATGAGTCATGAGCTGATGCAAAGTAGACTGACATGCAGTTCACTGTTGGAAAATATGTGATATGAAAATCCGACCCCTCTGAGCTATAGTTGAGAAAGTTGAGTCCCTGATACATGGGTCCATTTGAGATGGATTGATGGAGGAGGTTATGTTTGACCTTACCCCTCAGGATAAAGTAATGTGTGATGAGTTCCATGTGTCCAATTTAGAGCACTATGTGAGGTACCCGGGCCATGTACTGAGCAATGAACCTAGTGAGCTCCAAGGGAGGCTGAAATGACCTAAGTCACCTGTGAGGTTTATAGAGGCCAAGGTGGAAGAACTCGGAGAAAAGAATATGGAAAGATAAAGATTCTTTGGAAGCTCCATTGATAGGGTAAAACCACATAGGGGTCAATGATGGACATGGAAAAGTCTTATCCTGAATTGGTTGTTTGCTTGATCGAATTTTGAGGACAAAATTCTTAATAGAGGGGAAGGATGTTACAACCCCAATTTTACATGTGTTTTCATAATTGAAATATAATGATTTTGTGAATTTGGACTTAATTGAAAAGGTTGTACGCTTTGCTTCAATGAAGGGATTTCTTTGCTAATCTCCCTTACATTAGGAATTTCGTGGTTCCTATTATTATATTAATCCAATAATGGATATAAAAGAGAAGAAAAGAATAAGACTTCAAGTAATGGAAAAAGATACATGATAATGGATATTAAGCAAAAGTATTTATGAGAAATACTTGGAAATATCTAGAAAGTGGCATTAATGGCCACAATTGAGTAAAATTTGTTTATATATGATTTCTAATGAAAGAAATATGAAAAGAGGAAAAAAAAGAGATGAAAGATAATGAGAAATCTTTGCAAAATAATATCTTAATAAAGAAATAAGTAAGATAATGAAAAATGAGGGATGTATATGCATCTAGAAGGATAATAAGTATCCACTAAAAAGGATCTCAAAATATTAGAGTTTCTTGGGGTCCAGGGAGCCCCAATGGAGAAAAAGAAAGAGAAAATACCGATAATACAAAATAAGAGGATAAAGTGATATATAATTAATGAATTTTGTGGTATTATTACAAAGTGGAACTTTCTACTAAAAGAAAGTATAAATTTGTAACAACAGATTAAAAAGCCAAACACAAATATGATAAAAGAGATAATTCTCAGATTTCCTAATAACGAAAGAATATGGATAAACAAGGAAATAATTAAGAGAAAGAAGTTTGCTTCCTAATGAAGGAACTTGGGTTTCTATTGAGAAAAGGACTTGTTGACTCGTTGATGAATGCATATTCATCCTAATTTTCAGTCACCCTTTTTATAACCAATTTGATTCAATACTTTTGATTTATCTCTTAAATCTCACAAATTGCAAGTTTGCTAAATAAATCTAATTATTATGATTTTTGATCAAATTTATATTGATTTGGTGCAGGTCTAAGCCAAGTTATATCATCACATGGAATTCACCAAAGAACCTCTCACGTATGATCTTGACCAAATGGTATGCTCTAATGGTTCTGACCGTTCGGTTTCAGATATTCACCCACACGGTCTCAAGATCGTTTAAGCCCATTCGGTTTCAAGACCGCATGAGCCTGAACGATCCCTAGACCGCTTGAGTCCATATAGTTTCAAGACCAAATGAACCCAAACAGTCTCAAGATCGGATGTCGTATAACGGTTTCAAGACCATTTGGACCTAGAACCGATTGGATACTCTAAACCGTTTGGGATGAAGACAGTTTGAACAATCTAAACTGTTTGGATGAAGATAGTATGGGACATGCAAGAAAAGACCATTCGGTCCCAAGACCGTTTGGTGCCATTCGGTCCCAAGACCATTTGATGTCATTCGGTCCCAATACCATTTGGTGCCATTCAGTCCCAAGACCGTTTGGTGCCATTCGGTCCCAAGACCGTTTGGATCCATTCGGGCCCAAGATCGTTTGGTGCCATTCGGTCCCAAAACCGTTTGGAGCCATTCAGTCCCAAGACCGTTTGCTTACAAGACCGAATGAAGCTGAGAGAACAATACATGAAGATTGTTTGGTCACTTGCGTGAAGACCGAATGAAGATAGAACTCAAGACTGGTTGGATCCTAATGGTTTCAAGACCATTTGGATCCATTCGGTTTGCAAAGACACAAACCGGTCAAAGGACGGCCGTTAAAGATGAGACCGTTTGGTGCCATTCGGTCTCCAAAACTGTTTGGCCATCAAACGGTCTCCAAGACTGAAAGAATAAGATATTATTCAAGAACATTTGGAGCAAACCGATAGAACGCAAGATTGTTTAGACGTCAAACGGTCTCAAAACCATTTGGACATCAAACGGTCCCAAAACCATTTGAGCTGCTTCACACAAAAAACGTGAAGCTCCCATCCAAGCCTATAAATAGAACCCCAAGGGTCCTCATTTTGGCATCAGTTCTGGGACGCCGACAGGCTGCCTGTACATAGGTATGATCCAGATCTAGTACTGTTCATGCCAGTTTCATTTCACCTACTGCCCGTATTGCAAGCAAAGAGACCGAGAAGAGAAGGAAGACGGAGCAAGAGAGACTGTCTGGTCTGTCTTGGCATCTCTCGTTCCGCGTCCAGATCTGCTCCGACACAACGTAGAAGACCGCATCATCTTCACCGAGCTGTGACTACCTTCTGCACTGAGTTCATGGGGGATTTCTCTCTCTTTCTTATTCTTCTTGTCTCTCACATCATGAGCGAGTAGTTCCTTTTTGTTGGGGTGCGGGGACTAGCCCCGCTGCCTTTGCAAGCATGTTCTTTTGTTAAACTTTTCATGGCAAAGTATATAACTTTCCATTTCGTTGTTAATTGGTATGTTAGTAGTTGATTATCTACTTGCTTTCATCTTGTTCTTTCCTTTATTGTGAAATCTTCTATATGTGGGATGGAATGGTGGTTTATAAGTTCGACTCCTTGACGAGAACTTCTAATAGGATTCCTTAAGGTTGTAAGTGTATGATCCGTGAGGGGATGAGACATCTAGCCTATGGTGACGCTTCTGTGGTCTAAACATCCCTCAGGGAGGACAACAGCCTTAGTTGGATTTTGTATCGTCTTGTTTATTGTCGATGTTAGTTTGTAGATCTATCACCTGCTTGCTTATCAATTAATGTGGTTGACTCCCAAACTAGAAATAGAATGTGATTTCTTTAAGGTCGTAAGTATATGATCTACGAGGGGACGAGCCATCTAGCCTTCGATGACGCTTTAGTGTGCCTAACGTCTGTATAGGGGGCCTACAACCTTCGTTGGATTTCTGTATCTTTTGAGCCGTAAGTAAGTGATCCGGATGGTGTGATGCCTATGGTGATGCTTACGCAAACCTAACACCCGTATGGGGGGTTTTGCAGCAGCTCTATTTGGATTGTTATATCTTGCCTGGATTATTTGCGATTGAATGTATTTGCGTGTGTAACGGTGGTGAAACCCGATACCATCCCAGCGATTCCATATCATTAATTTAGATCCAACTTAATTCTGCTCTTTACTTTCTTGCAATTAGTTTAAATTAACCTCAACAAAATCAATCGTTTTAAATATTAGTCTTACTTGAGCTAGATTCAATTAACAAAGATTCTTAAAAATGTTGTCCTTTGGGTTTGATCCTTAACTATACTGCGATAAAACCCGTCTGCTTGCAGGTGGTATTATTGCACATTGGTTTTGGTAAAAGCTCGTGGATTTCAACCCTGAGTGAGTTTGTTAGTGCGATAAAATCCCACATCAAATTCTGGCACCGTTGTCGGGGACAATGGAACCAATTAGTTAAATCCAATTCTTTTAAGGCTAATCTAGAATTTTTTTTTTCTTTTGATATAATCGATGATCTTCTTGAATTTGACTCTACTTTGTGGATCTCATTTCCAAAATCCATCTATTTTCAGGTACTTCAGAAGGATTAGTGTATGCACCATTTGAACAGTCTCGGACTCACCGCCAACTTTGATGCAGAGATTGACAGAACCTTCCACTGACAAAATAGAGAGAACCAAGAAACAATGGCTCAAGAGGAGGAGATAGCTCGAAGGGTGGCTCAATCCCTTAATGCATAGAGAGAAAGATTCATGCAAGAAGCTAGAGTTGCGGTTCAAAAAGAAATTCAAGCAGCACAGGCAGCAGCACAAGTAGCTGAACTACAAAATGATCTTAGAGAATTCTCAATCCTGAAAGCTACAAATGTTCATCATCCAGTACAACCTCCTCCCATCAATGCTACCAATTTTGAGATTAGGGCACATTGGATCACATTGCTTCAAAATAGCCCATTCTATGGCAAACAAGGAGAGGATAGTCAGGAACATATTTTCAGGTTTATTGATCTATGTGCCATGACAAAGCAAAATGGAGTGTCCGATGATGCCATTCGACTCTGTCTCTTCAAGTATTCCCTAGCTGATAGAGCTATAAGTTGGTACAATTTGTTACGAAGTGAAATACCCATCACCACTTGGGAACAACTCCAAAATGTGTTTCTGGAAAATTTCTACCCTCCGTCTCTCACCTATGAAATTAGAGGGCGAATAACAAATTTCACTCAAGTCCCTAGAGAAACTCTTGCTGAAGAATGGGATAGATACAAAGAGCTTCTACGCACGTTTCCACACCATAAAATTCCTAAGAATCAACTCATCGAAATTTTCTATAGGGGTGTGGACAACGATATTAAGATATTCTTAGACTCCTCATCTGGAGGAAATTTTATGCGTCAAAGTTATGACAACGCATGGAGGGTTGTAACCCTTGGAGCTGAAAATCAAGCTAATGGGGGTAGATCTGTAGGTAAAGGAGTCTTGAAAGTAGCTATGGCTGAAGCCACTCCTGAGTACAAGTCTATTGCTAAAACCCTAAAACTCTTAGTTTCCAAGCAAGACCATATTGAATCATCTCTTGTTGCAATTGGAGGAGGACGTTCGCCCACTCGACAACAAGAACAGGTCAGGTCTGCCTCACTATTTTGTGAAGCATATAAGGACACAGATCATTCCATTTTGGCATGCAATGTTCTCTATGATGATGTTTTAAGCAATGTATGTGGCCTATGAGATAATAATCAAATGGAGAATTTGAATGATGTTAATACCATCCCTAGTCAAGGTTATTACAATCTGAATTAGAATAAGAACCATCCAGGTTTTCGATATGGAAACCCCTCTGGAGCAATGAACTCGCATCAATTTGGTTCGAACAACCAACCACGAGGCCCACCAGTATTTCAGTATAATCAACAACAGAATTTTGGAAATCAAGGAAACTTGAAGGGAAATTTCCAGAATAGGAACTTCAATAATTATCAAAACAATTCCCAGTACCAGAGTCTTAACCAAGTTCCTTATCAACAATAAGGACAACAAGCAAGTCCCGTATCACCTGATGACAAGCTATCAACCATTGAAAAGATGTTGCAAACTCAACAAACTATGATTGCTAACCAACAAGCTCAGCAGAAGGCTATTGAATCCCAACTAGCTCAACTTGCAGCTAGCATCAAGCCACCAGCTGAGGTTTTTGTTGGTCAACCCAAGAATAATCCTAAGCATCTTGAACAATTGAAGGCATTTACCACCAGGTCGGGAAAAGACTATTCTGATCCTCCTATCAAGATACTTGTGGTTGTTACAGAGGAAGATGAACCTGTGATTGTCCAAGACTCAACAACATTAGAGTCTCAACTAAAAGAACCAGTAACTGCTGATAAGACAGACAAGGAAAGTCCTGAGAAACCTATTAATGAAGAAACTGAAACACCAGAACCTGATGTTCCTATATACACGCCTTGTATACCGTTCCCTTCTCGTTTAAGGCAAACCAAGCTTGATACTCGATTCAATAAGTTTAAAGAAGCAATGAAGAAACTTCATGTTGATATACCCTTTTTGGATGCGCTGGCTGAGATACCAGCCTGGAAAAAGTACCTAAAGTCACTCCTGACCAAGAAAAATATAACTGAAGAATATGAGATAGTCAAGTTAGCTAAAACCACTTTGGATATCATTCAGAGTAAGATGCCAAAGAAGCAAAAAGATCCAGGATCTTTTGGGATTTCTTGCCATATTGGCGATTCTTCATGCAAGAAAGGACTAGCAGATCTTGGTGCTAGCATCTCCATCATTCCACTCAGCCTTTGCAAAAGGCTAGGGTTTGGTGAACTTCTTCCAACTGGCATGACCATACAACTCGCAGACAATTAGATAAAATGCCCATTAGGAATTATTGGGGATGTATCTGTCAAGGTAGGAAAAGATTCCTATGTTCTGTGCGACTTTGTCATCATGGACATAAAAGAGGATGCTAGATATCCTCTCATCTTTGGACGTTCGTTCCTTGCCACCGTAAGAGTTCTAATTGACATTGAAGCAGGAACCTTGCTGCTTAGATTGGCAAGGAAACTCGTGAATTTAAAGTTTTTGAAAGTATGCGAAGACCAAGCATGCAAGAAGAAGTTTATCTTATCAATTGCATAGAGCATATGTCACTTTTGACTCAAGAGAATCATGAATCAGACGATCCATTAGAAGTTTCTCTAATGGATCCATCAGTTAATGAACCCATTGACGAACAAGTAAAGGATTGCATCGAATCCCTCGACTCTACAAAAGAAGATGTTGAAGCCACTTGTGAGGAATTCAAAGTTGAGGAAGCTACTGAATAAATATGCAAAGAACCAGAAGCCCCCGAAATGAAGCCCCTTCCTGAGGGACTGAAGTATGTGTTTTTGGATGACCTCAAGGTTTGTCCAGTAATAATAAATTCCAATCTTACGATCGAACAAGAACATAAACTCCTGAAGGAATTGAAGGAGAGGAAGAAAGTGATTGGATACAAAATGAGTGACCTCACTGGGGTTAGCCAAGCGTTGTGTATGCACAAGATCCCCATGATGGAAGATCACAAGACAACTATTGAACATCAATGGAAACTGAATCCAAATATGAAGGAGGTAGTCCGTAAAGAGGTCATTAAACTATTCACCGCTGGAATTATCTATCCGATATCAGACTCACCATGGGTGAGCCCGGTGCATGTAGTCCCGAAGAAAGGTGGAACAACTATAATACAAAATAAAAATGATGAAATCATCCCCACCCAAACAGTCACAGAGTGGAGGATGTGCATTGATTATATAAAGTTGAACAAAGCAACTCAAAAAGATCATTTTCCAATGCCTTTTCTTGATCAAGTATTAGAGCGGCTGGCCCATCAAGAATACTTCCATTATCTTGACGGTTACTCTGGATTCTACCAAATACCTATACACCCAGATGACCAAGAGAAAACCACCTTCACCCGCCCATTCGGAACATACGCATTTAGAAGAATGCCATTCAGACTCTGCAATGCACCCGCAACTTTCCAGCGTTGCATGGCTGCTATATTTTCCAGTCTCACCGAAACCATTATGGAAGTTTTCATGGATGATTTTTCTGTATACGAAGATTCATTCGATTCATGTCTAAAACACCTCTCCCTGGTCCTCAAACGATGTGAAGAAGCTCATCTTGTGCTCAACTAGGAGAAGTGTCATTTTATGGTAAAGGAAGGAATTATCCTCGGCCATAGGGTCACCAATAGAGGAATTGAAGTAGATAAAGCCAAGATTGAAGTGGTTTCCAAGCTCTCTATCCATATCAATGTAAAGGAAGTTCGAGCATTCCTTGGTCACACAGGTTTCTATAGATGGTTTAATTAAAGGATTTCTCGAAGATAACCAACCCGATGACAAATTTGTTACTAAAGGATGCTGAATTCAATTTTAACGAAGAATGTGTTAAAAGTTTCAATACACTGAAGCATGCCCTCACAACTACACCCATCATTAGAGCTCTTGATTAGGACCACCCTTTCGAAATCATGTGTGATGCAAGCGATTATGATGCAGGTGATATCTTGGGCCAATGTATAGAAACGAAACATTATGTGATCTATTATGCATCGAAGACCCTCGATGAAGCTCAGAGGAATTATGCTATTACTGAGAAAGAACTTCTAGCAGTCGTGTATGCTTTTGACAAGTTCAGATCCTACCTAATTGGTTCAAAGGTCATTGTCTACACATATCATGCTGCCATTCGTTACCTTCTAGCAAAGAAAGATGCAAAACCTAGGTTAATAAGAAGGATTCTCCTCCTGCAAGAATTTGATTTAGAGATCAGAGATAAAAAGGGTACAAAGAATGTTGTAGAAGACCACCTCAGTCGCATCCACACTCTGGATACTGAGAAGATTCTGATTAATGATTCCCTTCTGGATGATCAACTAATGAAGGTCTCAGAAGCTATACCATGGTACTTGGATTTTGTGAACTACCTCGTTGCTGGGGTTATTCATCCTCAATGCACCGGAAATACACTGAAGAAATTTATGCATGATGTGAAACAGTACTTCTGGGATGAGTCGTACCTTTTCAAACTATATGTTGATGGTTGACATAGACGATGTATCGCCGAAGAAGAAGCTCAACTTATTTTGGAACAATGTCACTCAGGACCAGTGGGAGGACATATGAGCTCTAAAAAGACTACCTTGAAGTTTTTGCAATGTGGATTCTTCTAGAGAACCATATCCAAAGATTCCAATGACTTTGTCCTAACATGTGACAAATGTCAAAGATCTGGCAATATTACAAAGAGAGATGAGATGTCGTTGAATCTATGGCAAGAAGTAGAGATACTCGATGTTTGGGGGGTGGACTACATGGGTCCATTCCCATCTTCTCATGGATTTTCATACATCCTAGTGGCGGTGGACTATGTATCAAAATGGGTTGAAGCCATACCAGCTGTCACTACTGATTCCAAACCCATCATCAAATTATTCAAAGATATTATTTTTCCCCATTTTGGAGTTCCACGAACTGTGATATCCGACAGAGGGTCACATTTCCTTGAAAGAAGCTTCGAATCGTTACTGACAAAGTATGGTCTAACACACAAGGTAGCCTCACCCTTACATCCACAAACTAGTGGACAGGTAGAGGTTTCTAACCGTCAACTCAAGGCTATTCTGGAAAAAATTGTAGGCCACAATCGGAAAGATTGGTCAGTGAAAATCAACGATGCATTATGGGCCTATCGAACTGCTTATAAAACTCCCCTCGGGACTACACCTTTTCAATTAATATATGGAAAGGCTTGCCACCTGCTAGTAGAACTAGAACACAAGGCATGGTGGGAAATAAAACAACGAATTTTGATATGAAAAAAGCTAGCCAAGCCAGGATTCTACAACTCCAAGATCTGGACGAACTCAAGATGACACCTTATCAGAATGCACGAATCTACAAAGAACACACCAAACTTTGGCATGATGGTCATTTGAAAAGAAAAGACATACAAGTGGGAGACCAAGTTATGCTATTCAACTCAAGGTTGAAGTTATTCCCAGGGAAACTCCACTCCCGCTAGTCTGGACCGTACATTGTCAAAAGTATCTCCGTACATGGTGCTTTCTCTTTATGGAATGAAACGTTAGGTGAATTTATGGCAAATGGTCAACACTTGAAAAGATATTTCACCACAACCAACATAAGCACCGAAGCAAAAATAGATCTCTATAATCCAAAAGAACCACCGTGAAGCAAGTCGAGCCATCGACATAAAACAAAGGCGCTTGTCGGGAGGCAACCCGATAAATAAATTTGTATTTAGTTTTAATTTTGAATTAGAAATTTTTCCTCAATCTTGTTTTTACATTTTAGATAATCTTACACCAAATAAAAGTGCATCACGAGATGCCTTTTGACTTCTGATTGATCTTTCTTTTCTAGATTTTCAGATGGAGGATGCACGCTGTCTAGAAGGCAACCACATCTCATGGTTTAACCAGCACAAACTTTCCCCTCCATCTTAGATTTAGAGTTTTCTTGGGGCGAGCAAATTTCTAAGTTTGGAATGGAGGGTGGGTGGTGCATATCTTACTTTCCACCTTCACCCATCTAAATCATACTTAAGTTTTCATCGTCACGTTTTTGACCAAAAGTTTCAAAATTTTCAAATAAAATTCTCAAAATTTTAAAAATTTTTCAAAGAAATTTGAACAGATATTGGATGCAGTTTTGACTCTTTTTCATTTCAATCTTATGCATTTTGAATCACTATACCTTCCTTATTCGAAGCAGATCCTCAAAAGGACCTTCTTCTGAAAACTAGCCTTTTGATTGAAATCATCTTGTGAATCTTACAATTCCTAACATCATGATACTTATGCAAAAATGACGAGTGTATATCAAATTGATAGGGATCAAACACATCGTGCTTCCTAACTGAATAGTGGAACAATAACTTGGAATCCCCACCGGACCCTCATCAAGTCATTATTTGAGCAGAGTTTGATAAAGAGAACAACCTGGTGCACTGAATCGTAAATCAAGTTGCATTCTAATCTGAACTCTCTTCTACACTTCTTCTATCATCTTCGTACCCCTCCATCCATCAAAAAGAAACAAAATAGCCAAAATAGTGCCAAACCCTAAGTTCGGGGTGGCACGCCACTTCCTTCTATCCACTTCTTCCATACCCCTCACAAATATATAGGGGCATACCACCAAAAATGCAATCTCGAGTTGAATAGAGGAGAGATTTGCAAATAAAAAGATGCCAAAGCGCACACTAAAAGAAATGCAATCTCAAGTCGAATAGAGGAGAGATTTGCACAAAAAAATGCAATAAATGAAATTGCAAAGCAAATAAAAACAAAATCTTGAGTTGAATAGAGGAGAGATTTACTTCTTCCTTCCATACCACCATTCACTCCATTTTCTACCTAATGGCACAATGCATGCCCCTGCTATCCTGAAAAATACCAGTGTCAGATCAGATGCACACTTGTTGTTCTGCGGGTATCTCTAGAATCTTACGAAACTCTTTGACATGCTTGTTGCTGGAAAAGGTGAGGAGGAAGCAAGGTTGGAAAGTGAACTTAGGAACGAAGATATTGTAAGATGTGTTATGTGGTCTCAGGAAGTTGAGATGCTTAGTCACACTGAGCGAAAAAGAAATAATCATGATATGAAGAGGAAGCAGTCACATGATCGAAAGTATTCATTTTGCGACTATTTCAGATTTTGTGTTACTCGAGGATGAGCAACGTTTAAGTTTGGGGTGTTTGATGAATGCATATTCATCCTGATTTTCAGTCGCCCTTTTTATAACCAATTTGATTCAATACTTTCGATTTATCTCTTAAATCTCACAAATTGCAAGTTTGCTAAATAAATCTAATTATTATGATTTTTGATAAAATTTATATTGATTTGGTGCAGGTCTAAACCATGTTATATCATCACATGGAATTCACCAAAGAACCTCTCACTTCTGATCTTGACCAAATGGTCTTCTCTAACGGTTCTGACCTTTTGTTTTCAGATATTCACCCACATGGTCTCAAGACCGTTTAAGCCCATTCGGTTTCAAGACCGCATGAGCCTGAATGATCCCTAGACCGTTTGAATCCATACGGTTTCAAGACCGAATGAACCCAAACGGTCTCAAGACTGTATGTCGTCTAATGGTTTCAAGACCGTTTGGACCTAGAGCCGATTGGATACTCTAAACCGTTTGGGATGAAGATTGTTTGAACAATCTAAACCGTTTGGATGAAGACCGATTGGGACACGCAAGCAAAGACCATTCGGTCCCAAGACCGTTTGGTGCCACTCGATCCCAAGACCATTTGGTACCATTCGGTCCCAAGACCGTTTGGTGCCATTCGGTCCCAAAACTGTTTGGACCCATTCGGGCCCAAGATCGTTTGGTGTCATTCGGTCCTAAAACCGTTTGGAGCCATTCGGTCCCAAGACCGTTTGCTCGCAAGACCAAATGAAGCTGAGAGAATGATACCTGAAGACCATTTGCTCACTTGCGTGAAGACCGAATGAAGATAGAACTCAAGACTGGTTGGATCCTAACGGTTTCAAGACCATTTGGATCCATTCAGTTTGCAAAGACACAAGACCGGTCAAAGGATGGTCGTTAAAGACGAGACCGTTTTGTGCCATTCGGTCTCCAAAACCGTTTGGCCATCAAACATTCTCCAAGACCGAAAGAATCAGATATTATTCAAGAACATTTGGAGCAAAATGATAGAACAGAAGACCATTTGGACGTCAAATGGTCTCAAAACCGTTTGGACGTCAAACGGTCTCAAAACCGTTTGGACATCAAACGGTCCCAAAACCATTTGGATGTCAAATGGTCTTAAAACCGTTTGAGCTACTTCGCACCAAAAACGTGAAGCTCCCATCCAAGCCTATAAATAGAACCCCAAGGGTCCTCATTTTGGCATCGGTTCTGGGACGCCGACAAGCTTCCTGTACACAGTTCCGATCCAGATCCAGTACCGTCCACGCCAGTTTCATTTCACCTACTACATGTGTTGCAAGCAAGGAGACCGAGAAGAGAAGGAAGACGGAGCGAGAGAGACTGTCTGGTCTGTCTTGGCATCTCCCGTTACACGTCCAGATCTACTCCGACATGACATAGAAGACCGCATCATCTTCACCGAGCTGCTACTACCTTCTGCACCGAGTTCATGGTGGATTTCTCTCTCTTTCTTATTCTTCTTGTCTCTGGCATCATGAGCGAATCATTCCTTTTTGCTGGGGTGCGGGGACTAGCCCCACTGCCCATGTAAGCATGTTCTTTCATTAAACTTTCAATGGAAAAGTATATAACTTTCCATTTCGTTATTAATTGGTATGTTTGTAGGTTATTATCTACTTGCTTTCATCTTGTTCTTTCATTTATTGTGAAATCTTCTATATGTGGGATGGAATGGAGGTTTACAAGTTCGACTCCTTGATGAGAACTTCTGATAGGATTCCATGAGGTTGTAAGTGTATGATCTGTGAGGGTACGAGACATCTAGCCTACAGTGACACTTCTGTGGTCTAAACATCCCTTAGGGAAGACCACAGCCTTAGTTGGATTATATATCGTCTTGTTTATTGTCGATGTTAGTTTGTAGATCTATCACCTACTTGCTTATCAATTAATGTGGTTGACTCCCAAACTAGAAATAGAATGAGATTTCTTCGAGGTCGTAAGTGTATGATCCGCGAGGGGACGAGCCATCTAGCCTTTGGCGACGCTTCTGTGTGCCTAACTCCTATATAGGGGGCCCACAACCTTCGTTGGATTTCTGTATCTTCTGAGTCGTAAGTAAGTGATCTGGATGGTGACGAGACATCTGATGCCTAAGGTGATGCTTATGTGAACCTAACGCCCGTATGGGGGGGTTGGTAGCAGCTCTATTTGGATTGTTATATCTTGTCTGGATTGTTTGGGATTGAATGTGTTTGCGTGTGTAGCGGTGGTGAAACCCAATACCATCCTAGCGATTCCATATCATTGATCTAGATCCAACTTAATTCCGCTCTTTACTTTCTTGCAATTAGTTTAAATTAACCTCAACCAAACCAATTGTTTTAAATATTAGTCTTACTTGAGCTAGATTTGATTAACAAAGATTCTTAAAAATGTTGACCTTTGGGTTCGATCCTTAACTATACTGCGATAAGACTCGTCCGCTTGCAGGTGGTATTATTGCACATTAGTTTTGGTAAAAGCTCGAGGATTTCAACCACGAGTGAGTTTGTTAGTGCGATAAAATCCCACGTCACTCGTGGGTGGTCATATAAGGGCGTAGCTACCCTTCCCTATATAAGGGGTAGAACCTCTGGTTCGAGTTCAAGAGAGATCCCATGCAACCCTCTCCCTTCTTCTTGTTCTTTCTGTGCAAACCCTAGCATTGGAAGGGTAGATACACCCTAGAGCAAACAAGGAACCATTAGATGAGCTTGTTGGATGCTCGATGCCCCCACGTCCCCGGAGAGAGATGCGGCCATCGTCCCCGTGTTGTAGCACTTGCGCGACACCAGCTTATGGACACCTAGAAGACCTACAGGGTCCGCCACTTTGGACGTCGCTGCTAGCCCAACTCCATCCACCTCGGCCACAGCTGGGTGGCACCCTAGGTGCAGCGAGATGCGACGAAGCTTGAACAATGGTGGGCGGCGGTCATCGAACCCTGGGAGGGGAAGACAAACCCTCGTGATTTGACCTAGTCGGTGGACAAGCAGGGTTTCGCAAGGAAGAAGATCAGCCAGGAGGTTTTTGACATTTTTGCCCCTCCGTGTTGTACATCGTCGATCACTTACGCGAGGGAAGAACCGTCATTCAGTTATGTTTCCAAGTTGAACGGGTTACATTGCATGGAAAGGCACATGTGGCGCTCGATGATTGGTCTAGGTAAGTGAAATATTGTGAAATTCAAATCTTTTTATTGGTAGCTCAGATTGGTACATGTAAAATATGAATTTTTCTCAAACAAATGCAAGGAATCCAATAAAAATAGATTGAGAAGCTAATTACTCTTTCAATTAGAAAAGGAGTAGAAGTTATCAACTTTAATGCATTCATGATTAAGAAACCCTAATTTGAGATGATTAATGTATTGAGAAGGGTTTTATGGATGATTAAAGTTGATATTAACCTACTAATTATAAAAAGACACATTAAGATCTAAAAGGATGAACTTTACATGTAATAGGATTAATTTAGAGTTCCATGTGCATGAATGAGTTTTAATGTGCCTTGAAACCCTAATGTTAGTAATTGTGACTCTTAATGACTTTAATTGTTCAAATTCATGAATAAAGCTGAGATGTGATGGTTCTAATCTATTTCGAGTATAAAAGTTCCTAATTGTGGATAAATACCCTTAATTTGGTAATTAGGGTTTTCTAATGGATAAATGTGGAATTAGTGTTAAATAGAGTTCATGAAAGATAAGTTGTTAATTTGAAAGGAACCAAAGAAGATAATTAGGCCTAATGATTGTGTCATGCCTTAAAAGAATAAAAATGGTAGTTTTGATGTGAAAGAGGCATAATAGACTTAAATGGACATTTAATTGTGCCTTTTATCCAAAATTAGGGTTATATGTTGTTAAAAGGTAACCTTAATATCTTTCAAAAGGAGTAGAAGAGATAATTAGGGTTTGTTAGTAATTGTATAAAATTAGGGTTTAAAATAGTAAAAATGAAGTGAAACCCTAATTGCAATGGAAACCCTAAAAGTGGACTAGAAACCCTAGGAAGCGAGCTAGGTTTAATAGATCTTGATGGCATGATCAATGATAGGAAATTATATGCATATTTTAGGATCCCTTTGTGTGCTTGCTTGCCTATTAGATTTCTTGCATTGATTGGATTAATTCTGTGTCAAATCAGCCTGACAGGTATGCGGTTACGCTTATGGTTAATCGCTTTAGTTTCACGGAGATTCCTGGATGTTTTATCAGTTACCTAAAAATAACTTCTCGGATGAATTTTATTTCATGCAACTATAAAGTGACTACGATTATCACCGTAAATATATATATACATGACTGGCTCAGATCCTGGTCCTCCTCTGTGGCTTTGCTAATGATGAAAAGGGTAACCTAGTACATGGCCTACTTGTTAAGTAGGACATCAGGTTATCATGAGTTAGAAATTGGGATACCCACATGTAGTGCCATGAGACTATTTAGCACACCATGAGTTAGGGATTGGGCTACCTATGGGTAGTTCTATGTGACTCAAACCTAGAAATTGATTCACCTGTTAGGTAGGATCATGAGGGGTTTAATGGGGATCTACCATAAGGAAGGTAGTATCCATGTCCACTGTAGGGAAAACACAGAGGCTAGGGTATGTGTGGATTGAGCAGTTATGTATAAAAATGTAAAGTTGTTTGTTAAATCATAATTGACTGCAATATGTTGTTACAGTTAATTGCACGATTATTATTTCCCCCACATACCGACATATTCATTTATGCTGACCGACGTTTTGTTTGTCGGCGTTTTAGGTGTAATGTTGAAAAGGACAAACAGTAAAGTGTCGTTTTATGAAATTAATTATTAAAATACAAAGAAGGATTAGTTAGAATAGACTCCATATGTGGATAGAAGTAGATATCCAACTTATTGAAAAAGATATGCAAAGTTTTATTTTATTCCAACTTTCAGTATAGTCTCGGTAGAATTTAATAATTATTACTTATTATTTGTCGAACCTTTGATCTGGGAAATTCGGATGACGGCGTGGACCTCTTAGTCTTCCTTAATTGGGGGTTACCGAGAGGCTGGGTTGTTACAAACTTCCTATTAGAAGGGGTCTATGAGCGTACTATAGGATTAAAACCATTAGCTAACCTTATTTCTATGTGAGGGGCCTCGAGTGACCAAAGTCATTGAAAAAACTATGTTTCAGAGTTTGTATAGTGGATAACTCTATTTTGTGTACAAGTTATAAAATCACCAAATCAAAACATGAAGTAAAGTAACAATACTATATGCCAATAGTTTGCAAGTATGAAAGAATACATACATATCAAGATTCAATAAAGGAAACCACAATAACATAATTATTAAATCCCATTAACATAATACAAAGATTTTGGACCTATCTTTTACCAACTAGATCACAAAAACTTCATGATTAAGATAAGATCACATGCATGTATTACATTCTCAGCGCTAACCCTTGATAGATCTATTTTAGGGGATTGTTCAACTTACTTTCAAAGTTGATTAATTACATATTTTGATATCTTTTATTGATTTAGAGTCCATCATAAAGGTAAAATTCATTTACAGATATGGGTAAGCAAGAGGGACAGAGCAATGGTGGTAGCGCTAGGTTTTCATCAGTGGGATTTGGCTGTGCGAAAGGTCAGGTGTCATACCCCAACATTTTGATTAGTATCCATGTGAATCTTATCTCTATTAAGAGAAACTCTAATTAGGCAAGATTAGGACAAATGGGTCACATTATACATATTTCAACCTACTTTGGAGGCCTTTTATGCATATTTTGAACCTAAGGGAATTCAGGTGAAGTGAAACTCAAGGGATTCTCAGAAGGTCATAACGAAGTTAAGGTAGATTAATATGATTATAATAAGGTTTTTCTGGAATGTGACGATAATTTGATTATCAATTGATTATACACCATACCTAAGGGTGATTTAGGATTTTTTTTTTAATTGGGATCTTAAAAGTAAGTGGTGATGAATTTTAAGTCTAATATTGTGTTCTTGATGACATATATGAGATGGTACAGTCTCAGTGAAGTTTATAGTGGATTTGGTTATTCAATTTGTTGATATAGGTCATGGTACAAGTGAAACTATATTCACTATTCTAGTGAAGTCTAGGTAGTGAATTAGGGTGTGAGTAATTTTCTATATACAAATAATATCTATATGAAGTGTTGGTCAGATATTGGGATCAATACAGTTAAGTAGTAACCTATGGAAATTTTAAGGGAAACTAAAAAGAACATAGTATGTTTAGTCTTTTGGTCTCTAAACCAAGGAATTGGATATCGAACTGTTGGTTCATGGACTGACTCATTTGAGCACATGTTGGTTTTCACTAGGTGGGCATGGATTTAACATAAAGGAAACAAAGGTTTTGTGATCCCAGTTCTTTCAGGACTCGGTAATATTCCAGTTCCAAGCTGATCTTATTGTGAGATCGAGAAGGAAGGGATTTTATATCAGCCACATTCTGGAATAATAGAAGAGAATAACATCAGTTAAGGTTTTTCTTAAGAGAGGGCTTAGAAGAAGAAGCTAGAGATGAGAGAAGTTGATGGCAACACCGAATGCAGTTGTGGTGGCTTCAGGAGGGCTGACCCACTAAGGGAGCCTCTTGGAGCTAGCACAATAGGAAAGACAAGTAAGGGTGAGGTTGCACTAAGGAACTGAGCCATCCTCCAAGCAAGTTGTGGCATCGAGGCAGAAAGTGGATCATCAAATCACCTAGGTTGTTTCCATGTTCTTGGGGTAGGAGATAGGGGAGAAGAGATACCCAATCAGAACCCAACTGAGTTGAGCTTGTGGACCGCTTTTAAGCATGCCTTAGTTCTAAGGTGAGGTTCGATAGTGACATGGTCTAACCATGATTGTTGTGTCGATCTTGGACGGTCAGACTTCACGTTGGAGAGATTGCACTCTAATGCGTTGTTTCCATGGAAAAATGGGGGCATCGCAAAAGAAGGAGAGGGCAGGTTGGGCGCCTCCTTTCTGGGTCATTGTCATAGAACTATTTATTACCCTAAGTCCACACTCTAATGGCTACAAATCCAAAGGTGAGTGGACCTAGGCATCCAACCCTAGAATGGATCTGATAACATATTTCCCACATGCAATATATATGTAAAAGTAGTAACACAAGATATAATAAGATACTAAAAGGGGATATAAAAACATGTACCCATTTCTACAATCAAGTATAGCCATTTGTATTTCATTTCAGAGCATAGAGTCTTGAGTGCAATAGATCTTCATTTGAGAACTAAAAATTTGATAAACAAAACATATTAATGTTAAAGCAGTAAGTACGCTATGAAAAGGCATGTAAATAGTTTAAGAGTAATACATATTTTCTTGGATAGAAACATGATCATATTCAAGAAGAAGAAACAAGTGAGAATACTTAACGATACCTTTAGATACAAAGCATGTTTTAGGTTCCTTTATCCATTGTGTCAACATTAGGTTGCATAATGGACTTATGCACATTACATTCAAGATTTGTCAATGTATAATACTCAACCATGAAAGTAGTAATCGTAGGAATGATAGCTCAACCAAGTAAGTATCCAAGAACACATATGAGCATACATACAAGCAAGCCAACATCATAGTAAGGTCAAGAGGAAACATACATTGAGTAGAGCACAAGATTAATCATTGATTAGAAACAACATATGCAAGCTTGATTAGATCTTGGCAATTAAATCATCATAGAGATACTGTCATTACAAACGTGTGTAATTGGATTAATATCATCAATATTAGGTCTCATTATTAATTATCATGGTGGCTGGATGTGTCACCTAAGTCTAGGTACTCATTTTCTTCCAACATTTTCAACATCTCAACTAGTCATACAAGTTCATTATCAAGCTACATCATACATCATGGATTCATCTAGGGATTCAGGTGACACATCACAAATAATACTATGGATCATAAGATTAGGGTTATTTGATCATTAAATAGGGATATCTTAAGATTTGAGCAAGCTTAGTCAACATAAGCGTCAACATAGTCAAACTAGTCAATATCATGCAAGATTGTTGTCATTAGAGTATAGATGAAGTCTACTTGAGTTATGTATCATAACAACCACCAAGATACTGATTTGAGATCATTATATAGAAAGGGTGATCTTTAAGGCAAGATTTTCAAGATACTAGAGCTTCAATTATTAACACACATACTAGGTCATATTTTGAGTTAAGATTTAGGAATTTAATCACCTTAGGGAACATATATGATTCACTAGGTATTCAGATACACAAAGCATGATAAATTATTGATTTATGGCCTAACTTAAGTGATATGTCGTATATCTATAGTATATAAGAAAGTGTGTCAATATTTTTGTATTGTTGTCTTCAATTTTTCTAAATTATGATGTAGTCCTTATATTCTAATTTGTACTATATAGGAAACAACTTGTGAAGTATTTTATGTAAATTTTTATGCTTTGCTTTACAAATTAGTGTTTTATTCATATAGGTTCATGTGAGAGTATAGAAATTTTTGGATACAATTCCTTCCTTTATTTATTTTTGTTGTTAAAAAGTGGTCTTTGTGTCTAATAAGGCTATATGAAAGGCCACGAAAAGGATTGAGTGCAATTTTATAATTTACTTATCTAAATACATACTGGATCTCATCTTAGTAGGTATAAAAGGTCGTAGAGAGGGTTGTATACAATTTTTATCTTTAGTTTTCTAAATTATAAATTGGGTTATATGTGTTCTAATAAGGCTATATGTACCACCCCAATAGTATTTGACGCCTATGAATCACCACACACATCACGCTGTCTTTTTGTGGTTCCCACGGTATGAAGTGTGGCATAACCAAGATTGAGGAGGAGTACGACATGGCCACTTTGACATGACACTAGGAAGGATCTACATGGTTATGTCGTTGACGCCAAGAAGAAAATAACATTCCTTTAATCTCTAACTTCACTTTTTTGTGATATTCTTCCCTAGTAATATGTTGATATGACATTGTCAAAACAAATTTCAACGTTTATCTTTTCATTGTAGGGTACCTCATTTCCTCTTATCTAATGTAATGTGACTTTTATTGTCTTCAAACTACTCTAATACTTTCAAGCCCATACAACAAGCATGTTGTGTCTAATTATTTATTACATAAGTTTATGAAATGATTTAAAATCATAATTAAATGGTATATAAGTTTACTAACTTTATCTAGAAAATATGTAGACATATACAATGTGAAAAAAAAATCATCATTTTATGTTTTCGACAAGCTAAATCCTAAATCGGGCTAAATATCAAATTTAATTACACTCTTATTGTACGAGAAATAATGTTTGAACATTACATTGGTCAAGGCCCAAGCACTACTCTCAACAATTAATTATGGCGTCTTGTTTCCCTAATGCTCATATGACTCATTCTAATGGTCATCCCTATTTTTAGTTTATTCTCATCAGACTATCACGGAGGCTACTCATATTCAGATTTTTAATCAAATGTAAGTTACAAGAAAATGACCCGATTTTTTAATGATAACTATAACCGAGCAACCAGTCTAATGTTTGCGTACTTTTCAAGAAATTTATAAATTAAAGTAATAATGTAAGAGAATTTAAATAGAATGAAATCATATGCTAGCAGACTATAGGTAAGTTGACAGACAACTCACCACTAGGGGGTTGATTGGGGTTTCTTGAAAAATAGGAACTTACAGGGAATTCTGTGCAAGTTATGTCAAAAATATAAGACATTAGAAATAATGTAGTAGGAGATAGAAACCTCATGTATGTCTGTCCGAAACTATACCCAAATAGATCGTTGAAGGGTGACTAACATATGCTTTAAAAATTTAAAAAATAAGAAGGTGTGTGCTCGCCCAAGCTGCTCGTTCATGATGCGCATACGCTACAAACGAATCTTGACAGGGAAATAACAAACAATGAAATCCAAGTTTAAAAGCATTCGTACTTGACTCAAACAAATGAATTATTCCATAGTATTGTGTTGATACGACATAGTCGAAACAAATTCCAATGGCTATCTTTCATCGTAGGATACCTCATTTCCACGTTTTTTTCCTTAGTTAAAAATAGGTGATAGACTGCAAATTTTTTTGTCTTCAAACTAGTCTAATACTTTCAATCCCATAAAACAAATGTGATGTGTCTAATTATTTATTACAATAAGTTTGCAAAATGATTTAAAATCATAATCATATGGAAGATATGTTTCCTAACTTTATCTAGAAGATATGTGGCCATATATATTGTGAAGACAAAATCATCACTTTGTGATGTTGATCGAGCTAAGCCTAAATCGGGCTAAAATTCAAATTTCATTACATCATCTTATATGAGTAATATTGTTTGAACATTACATTGGTCAAGACCCAAGCATTACTCTTTACAATTAATTTTGGGGTCTTGTTTCCCAAATGCTCATGATCCAGTCTAACGATCATCCCTATGTTTAGTTTGTTGGAGATGTTGTACCTATATGGTCCAGAATGTGATGAAAACTTGTTGTGGAAGTGTTACTTACATGTAAGTAAAGCCAAAGAAGAAACAACAAACTTAACATGAAAAACTTTTCCCAAGGCGAGAAGAGAAAAATCACAGGGAAATGTCGGGCAACAAGTATTACATAATCAAGATTGTAACTCACACTACCCATATTTAATTACCCCTAAATCAGGATAGCCCTTACCATAAAAATAAAGATGAGAAAAAAGATAATCAAACCCTATGTGCACAAAACCTCTCTTTACTTTACCTCCTCATAACGCCATTGTCGTTGATGGAGACCGCTTGATGCTACTGTGATCGTTGACTGGGTCAGACCATTGTTGCTATGACAACACTTTGTTTGTAACTGTCAAATGCTACTCTGCTTCAAGATAAAGTCATTGGTCCTTTCTTATCAACAAGAGAGATGCACTGTCAGTGCATCCAATGTGCCACCGACAGTTAGTTTCTACTTTGCTTCAACGCAAAGTCGGTGACCCTCTCATATTCAACCAAGAGAGCTATTCCACTTGTTCTTGTTCTCTAGCACTTCTACCATAGAAGGACCAATAAGCAACTGCAGGGATCACACACCAACATGTGGGATGGTTTCAATGGCTTCCCCCATGACCTCTATTTATAGGCCTTCTTGCCATTTGATGGCTGCTAGGAATTCTACTCCAGTTTCTACTACAATTTCAAATAGTAATTAATGTCATACATAGGAAACTATCTTCTTTCCCTTTTATATTTGACTCCTATTGCAATGTGTAGCTCAAGACAACTCCTAATCAAGTCCAAATCCAACTAGGACATGGGCTGGAATTCCTTTCCTTTCCCAGCAATCTCCCCCTCTAGCCCATGAGGGAGGCATTGTCACAGAATCATCACAGAGAATGTACGTTATTGTGATGCCCCGACCTCCGTGCCATCTCTAATGACCCCGAAGACCGGGGAGTCACCCTCGATAAACCACCCTTAACTTTTTCTTTTCCTGATCACTTAGATTAACTTAAATGAAAACCATAAAACTTGAATAGCATCTAATTATAATAAAACTGCAGAAACGACTTTCCATTAACCTTACTAAGAATAAAAACAAGTTTACATGACATATTACATTTCTCATGCAGACTATAAAATACAGCAGATAATTGAAAACTAACTACATGTTTAACCACATTCTCTCTCTAACCCTCCACATGCCCAAGGACTGAGGGGAAAGGACTAAGAGACATCTAACTAACTACTAACTACCTTCTATGTACTCGGGTGATACGATCCTTCAGCCTCCTTGTGGTGACGTTGACCTGAAAAATGTTTCAGTGGGTTGGTGAGCTACTGGATCAGTGAATAGAATTTCACCAACCATCACGGATAACTCATTTAAGTTTATTATTTGGAATAATATGCAAGAAATACTACACTAAGTAGGTCTAAGCAATTTAATTTAAACAATAGAAGATGTCAACATATCATTATGATAACAATTGATGCAAAGTTGTAGATACAATTATTTAACAGAAAATAATTAAAGAACTACTATTGTGAAGCTAACTCATATCTTTCTTAACTCTTTAACTTAATAAAACTTTGTGAACATATATGGACATATTTTATCTTATGCACTGATCATATGTAGTGTACTCTACATATGAAGACTCGTAGCGAACTATGATCCCACCGTACAAGACTTAGCCGACACCCCATGATAGCTAAGTCTGACTGCTATCTAGTCTGCTGCAGGAACTCAGGCTCTCTGCCCTCGGCATCCTATGGTGCCGTAAACTGGACTCCTCCTCTAGATGAGTACACAGGTAGAGAGACAGGCCATTTATTACTCTAGTGCCACTAGGATCCTGTCTCTAATTGATGTTGGACACTACATGGCTCTTCTATATTCTAGTGCCACCAGTATCCTGTCTCTGGTTGATGTTGGACACTACAAACTATACTCTCGTGCCACCAGGATCCTGTCTATGGTTAGTGTTGGACACGAGATCCGACCCCTGTATACTAGACACTGCCAGGGTTAGGTCATTTCACCCCTAAGGTGCAGACCTCACAAAGGGGTTCTACGGTGTCAGGGCCCTTAAATTTATTATTTTATTATTCTAGGAGAAGTTCGTACTACAATTCTTCTCTCTCTTACTTGTTCTTAACTTTGGTATCTCTATGGTACCTCATCTATTTGATTGTAGTTCAAATCACAATACGATATCATTCCAGAACTGATAGAGCAGTATACTCAAATTCATTGTAAATACTGAGTAATCATTATATCATGCATGCAGATAGATTAAAAATTCATAAATAATCCAAACCCATATCAATTTGGCACATACATACTAAATTCATGCAATTAATGCATTTTTCTTACTTATTCTCGACTCTGGTATCTCTATGGTACCGAGTCTATTCATCTGAATCTTATAAATATGGCATGTACTTTTCTTTACTTAACTTAACAGAGTAGTATATCTAACTACACTGTAATATACTGAAAATTCAACTGGTTATGCAGGCAGGTAGACTGAAATACTTAAACATACAGAGTACATGTCAACTGGCTCTTATATTTACTCGAATGATGCAGTAAAACTACTGATTATACTGATCAGGACTATTCACTTGGCATAAGAACAATCATTATTAACAACTGTGAAATTACTCGTATTTTCTCAGAAAACGTGCACATTTACCATAATCCTGGTTTGTGCATCACATAACTCAATTAAGAGTTACTTATGTATCATAACACGAATCATTAACAATAATTGAGAATTTCTAATAAAATTTGAGAGAAATGTGCTAATTCATGTAAATATAAATCCATTCACATTAAACATAACAGGGAGCATGCAACTAAGGTTTTATTGCATTTTTTATGTTATCGTACTTTCTTTGAAACCGTGCATCTGATAATTTACAAAATCTATATTGCCTGGGTTTATATCCAAACCGTATCATTTTCAGTCACGTATTTCTAATTTCAACATTCACACTATGCAATTTAGGTTCCGATGAACCATGTAAATTCACTGGTCCAATCCACACTGATCAGATGCTAAACTAGATCATATAAAAGCTTAAAGAAGCAATTTATGAAATAAAAAGTCGGGCGACGTCAAATACTGCCCAACGCCTGATAAACGCTCTTAGCAGCAAAAAACGTGCAATTTACCAAAATTTCCAATTTATAGAGTTAAATCTTAGATAGTGAGTGAAATCCTACTCTACTCACAGTAGTTCTGGATGTCCGGATTCGTCCGGAAATGCGTCCAGAGCATGTTTCCGGGCAATTTTGGTTGTCTTCAACCTTGGATTAGCTTTGTTTACGAACCTGCTGCAACAGCAGCTTCACGCACAAATAGAAGCCTTGACTAAGGGCTGAATTGAAGGCTAGGACTTCGGATTTCTACTTAGGCCTCTTGGCCAAGCTCCAAGAAAGCCTTTCCCGGAGATTTTGTGCGCCCAAAGGCCCTCCCTGGCTGTTGTTGTAGTTGTTGGCCATAGCTCTGTGCTGCAATACGGCTACTGGTAGGGCACTGCCCTAAGGCAAGATAGAGGAAGAATGGAGGAAGGAGAAGAGTAGATTAATCGCGAACGGAGGTCAATAGAGCTTAGTGTCTAGCTAATCCGCCCTAAAATCGCCCTGTAATCGCCCCTTCGCTGCTCTGGGTCGGCGTGCTACAGTACCCCGCCCAAATGAAATGATCTCTAGAAGAAGATAAGGGAGAAAGAAAAGAAAAAGGAAATATAAAGCTAAAACTTGGGAAAATTGTAAATTCAACCCTGGAAATTGAAATCGTCTTATCTTTTGCCTCGTAGGTCCAAATCAAACGATTCCTTTTGCAACTTTTCAAGCGCAACATCTATTACAACCTCAAGTCATAAAAACATGCCAATTATCTTGTCTCAGCTAATCAAAACACTAATCACATCTTAAGCACTTAGCTTAGATTAATTAAATGGATGATACACTAATCACCACTTGAGCACTTAACTTATCTCAATTAACTTAATTATGAACTAATCATTGTACTTACTAGTTAATCATGGAGTGGGTCATAACAATCTCCCTCCCTTATAAGAATTTCATCCTGAAATTCCTAAAAGAGAAAAGGAAACTTGTTACGCATCTCAGACTCAAGCTCCCACGTGGCTTCCTCTATGTTATGATTCCTCCATAGAAATTTCATTAATGGTATCTTGTTATTCTTGAGTGTTTTAATCCTCTGATCAACTATCTGTACAGGTCCCTCAACATAGGACACATCTGGTCTGAGCTGTGAAATTCTGGATCCACTATCGTCTCTATACCTGGGTAACACTTCTTCAACATCGATACATGAAACACATCATGTAAATTAGTCAACTCAGATGGCAAATCCAACCTGTAGGCTATAGGTCCAATCCTCCCAATGACAGGATGTGGGCCTAGAGAACTAGGAGTCGTTTTGCCTCTTTTGTCAAACCTCAACATAGATAATATGATCCAACTATCTCAATTCATACGACTCAATATGTGGTATTGTCCTGTACTATCTCTGAGTCACAAAAGAGAGTTCACCATGTTGTTTTGAATATTACTATTGTGCTACTCAAATAGTAAAATAGTCTTGAGTTGGAAGACTAGATTCTACATCAATTGTACAATACTACTCACGGCATCCCCATTACATCATGGATGCATAAGGTGAAGCATTACCATCACATTTCATATTATTATCAAGTAGGAACCCACACATAATTCAAGGTGTGACCATCGAGTTATAGCATACTAGGGTTTCAACAACAATAATAGAGTACTCCATAATTGTATTAGTCATTCAAGGACTATTCATACTCGATTACCATCACTTAGTTATTTTAAAGTTAAGTATAACAAGCTATACCTCATTAGGGTTACATATCAATACAATATGGTTATCATCCCTTCTATTCATATGAGTGAATAGGTAAGACTACCTTATTCAGGGTAACCCTCCATTTTTTCATCATCAATCAACCCATATCACCATACCACAATTGTACAATACTAAGGTGGATTACTGGTATGAATGACTTAAACTATCAAACACTTTTAATCAACATATTGCTTGTACATATACAACTAAAATCATATATAAAACAAATTTACATCCCTTAGTATACCTTTAACAAATTATACTTCTAAAAACAAATTTACATATTACTAAAAGCCATTGTTATCTCTTATCTCTCTCCTCATTCACTACTACTTACTTTTTATTACTTATCCTTCTCATTATAATCATGTAGATTAAACATCCCTAAAATTGAAACATACAAGGTACGAATAGATTATTCATCATTCTTTCTATCACTGTAAAAATTTGTTTTAGATTACACTTTGCTCATCTTGCACTTCTCCTTTTGTTCAAAACACACTTATTGCATTTCAAATTTATTTCTTACTCTTTGCTCCGAACCATTTCCATATTGTTTATCTACCTGTTCGATTAGCTAGGATTACTATCCGTACTAGTTTACTTCTCATAGTGCAAATCGCATGATCTTGTTTTATAGAGATGCTAGTATTCAAGATCAAATCGCTAGTGACATCCCTTGAACTACTACAACTCTAAACATTCTAGGGTTTGGTCCTCATCAGTAGCATGACGTTATTGTGATGTGACTTTGCTCCCTTAATTTGAAATTTAAACTTTGGATCTCACAAGTTTTACTAAAGTCTTCCTTATCTTATCAATTGAATTTTCCTTTCTCTTACTTAGCCATCCAGATAGATTACATTCTCAACTTACCCTTATAGGGTTTCATCATCATATTGTGTGTCATTATTACATTCCCTAAATGTCTCTACCATGGTGGTTATGCATCATATATGATTTGTTTTCTTATCACTTCATTCCCACATTATTCTCATTAAGGAAGATAAGAAAGAGAAGATGATTTTGAAACGTAGAATTCTTATCTTCAAACATTCCATTAATACATTTATCGTATGTAGGTTTAATTAGTTATCAATAGGAATACTTGACTAATTATCACTTGCTTGAATCTCACAACCTCTTTCTTTTATAATCTATATTACTCCACCATGTTTCAAACCCTCCCTTACTTTCCATAATCCTCTTACCATATATTACTCTTCCACCTATCATCTTTAACTTCTAATTTTCTCTTATGACCATGTTTCTTATTCATGTGTATGATCATGTATACCATGTTGCATATATTTCTATTTATCCTTATACTAATGTGAAGTTGAAATTCTAAATCAATAATCTCCCTACTAGTTTCAACTCATGTTTAATACATTACATATCCTTCATTTTAAATCAAACGGCTCATGTATGGGTCAAACTTAGTTTCTCTTTCAATCAAGTTTTTACCTCTTGAATATAGTTTACCTTTATATGACTTATATATTGGTTAAGCTACACTTTTGTTCTTCTTTTAGAGACTAGTTTGTCATTCTATAGAGACTTAGATTCTAAAGGTAGTAAGGATGAGTGTATTATAATTTATAATAAAGGTATACATTCCATGCTCTCAATTATGTCATGTAATCCTCACTCCTTAATCAAGCTCATTATTTCTAACATTTCTTTTTTATTCAACTAAGTTTCTTATCACAGTCGTATGATTTATATGTTCATCTAATTCTGTTTACTTTAACTCTTCTGAAGACTCTTCACTTTATTGTATACTTAACTCTTTTCTTCTATTTCCCTTTGCTTTGGAGTACATGAAAGTATTTTGCTCTATTATATGATCCATTCCTTATGATTGATTCTTACTATCTTAGCCCTTACATACTTTTCTCATATCTTTTCTCATATTTCATATTTAGAGTTCATATAATACTAATCATTAAACCTTAATCTGAATCTTATGTCGTGTTCCTTTATTTCCGATTAAAGATTTCTCATATGAGGCCCCAAAGTTGGATCTCAGATATCAGTTCCAACTGATTCTTAGCTATTCCAATCTTTCCCATATGTTTCAACATCTTAGTGTATGTACATTTTCACTATGATGTCGGTCAAATTTTATCCATAGTGTACTCTTACTATATTGTTAATAGGAGTCATTAGATCCCAGTAACGCATCCTTCAACTCGGACCAGGCCGAACCTGCAGTCCTGAAGTCAAGAGCTACTCAGGATTAACTAACTCTTATTAATCTCAAACATGTGGAAACAATATCCACTTAGGGCAAACTCATTCAAAGATAATTTCTCGTCTACTTGATACAAAGAATATAAATAATAAATGAATCACTTCACGATACACAACAATATAAATGAACCATGTATATTCTACAAACTGATTATCTAAATTCACACATATAAGAGCATTTCTATTGATTTCCAATCAAAGAAGCAACATAAAGCAAGACTTTTATCACATTGTATGTTTAATCTCTTACTCCTTCATTACTTTCCGGTTTCCTAACCCTAAGATTTCTAGGGTTTCTTTCTAGCCCATCCTTCCTCTGCATACCTGGCCAGGGCATTTAGAGAAGAATAGACAGAGTAGCTTGATACTGGTCAGCCTAAGTATCCATATACCTGGCCAGGGTACCAAAATATCCAGACTTCCCAGAGCTAAACACACACCACCTCTTAATTGCCACACTTATAACTCTAATTTTCTTAGCCATTCGTCTACCACTGCAGGGTCTGTAATTCCAACAAACTATGTACCTCCAAACTTTTTAACCAGCTCATAGGATCTCATCAGATCCTTGATGCTTAGGGTAGAAGTTCACCTTTGCATCTTACAATTTTCCTTGGTATCAAGGAACATCCTATATATCCTTGATACCTCATCCATATCATCTCCACCACCTAGACCCATCACCTGATGATCAGGTCCAATATGGCTCGCAGCTTGGTCCTCATGACCACTCCCTCTTCCTGTCATCTGTAATAGTATAACAGAACACATCCTGTTAGAAATTTTCAGTTAGAAAGAAAACACCTAAGTCATAATTCTATTGGTCTCTTATCGTCCCCTGACCTTGACTTAGAGTAACTACATACTCAACCTATGTTCTGATACCAAAGTTGTTGTGACGCCTCGACCTCCGTGCCATCTCTAATGACCCCGAAGACCGGGGAGTCACTCTCAGTAAACTACCCTTAACTTTTTCTTTTCTTGATCACTTAGATTAACTTAAATGAAAACCATAAAACTTGAATAGCATCTAATTATAATAAAACTGCGGAAACGACTTTCCATTAACCTTACTAAGAATAAAAACAAGTTTACATGACATATTACATTTCTCATGCAGACTATAAAATACAACAGATAATTGAAAACTAACTACATATTTCACCACATTCTCTCTCTAACCCTCCACATGCCCAAGGACCGAGAGGAAAGGACTAAGAGACATCTAACTAACTACTAACTATCTTCTATGTACTCGGGTGATACGATCCTTCAGCCTCCTTGTGCTGACGTTGGCCTGAAAAATGTTTCAGTGGGTTGGTGAGCTACTGGCTCAATGAATAGAATTTCACCAACCATCACAGATAATAATATGCAAGACATACTACACTAAGCAGGTCTAAGCAATTTAATTTAAACAACAGAAGATGTCAACATATCATTATGATAACAATTGATGCAAAGTTGTAGATACAATTATTTAACAGAAAATACTTAAAGAACTACTGCTGTGAAGCTAACTCATATCTTTCTTAACTCTTTAATTTAATAAAACTTTGTGAACCTATATGAACATATTTTATCTTATGCACTGATCATATGTAGTGTACTCTACATATGAAGACTCATAGCGAACTACGATCCCACCATACAAGACTTAGCTGACACCCTGGGATAGCTAAGTCTGACTGCTGTCCTGGTCTGCTGCAAGAAGTCAGGCTCTCTGTCCTCGGCATCCTATGGTGCCGTAAACTGGACTCCTCCTCTAGATGAGTACACAGGCGGAGAGTCAAGCTATTTATTACTCTAATGCCACCAGGATCCTGTCTCTAGTTGATGTTGGACACTACATGGCTCTTCTATATTCTAGTGCCACCAGGATCCTATCTCTGGTTGATGTTGGACACTACAAACTGTACTCTCGTGCCACCAGGATCCTGTCTCTGGTTAGTGTTGGACACGAGATCTGACCCCCGTATACTGGACACTGCCAGGGTTAGGTCATTTCACCCCTAAGGTGCAGACCTCACAAAGGGGTTCTACGGTGTCAGGGCCCTTAAATTTATTATTTTATTATTCTAGGAGAAATTCTTACTACATTTCTTCTCTCTCTTACTTGTTCTTAACTTTGGTACCTCATCTATTTGATTGTAGTTCAAATCACAATACGATATCATTCCAGAATTGATAGAGAAGTATACTCAAATTCATTGTAAATACTGAGTAATCATTATATCATGCATGCAGACAGATTAAAAATTCATAAATAATCCAAACCCATATCAATTTGGGACATACATACTAAATTCATGCAATTAATGCATTTTCCTTACTTATTCTCGACTCTGGTATCTCTATGGTACCGAGTCTATTGATTTGAATCTTATAAATATGGCATGTACTTTTCTTTACTTAACTTAACATAGCAGTATTTCTAACTACACTGTAATATACTGAAAATTCAACTGGTTATGCAGGCAGGTAGACTGAAATACTTAAACATATAGAGTACATGTCAACTGGCTCTTATATTTACTCAAATCATGCAGTAAAACTACTAATTATACTGATCAGGACTATTCACTTGGCATAAGAACAATCATTATTAAAAAATGTGAAATTACTCGTATTTTCTCGGAAAATGTGCACATTAACCCTAATCGTGGTTTGTGCATCACATAACTCAATTTATAGTTACTTACGTATCATAACACGAATCATTAACAATAATTGAGAATTTCTAATAATATCTAAGAGAAATGTGCCAATTCATGTAAATATAAATCCATTCACATTAAACATAACTGGGAGCATGCAATTAAGGTTTTATTGCATATTTTTATGTTTTCGTACTTTCTATGAAATTGTGCATTTGATAATTTACAATATCTATATTGCCTGAGTTTATACCAAAATCGTACAGTCACGTATTTGTAATTTCAACATTCACACTAAGCAATTTAGGTTCCGATGAACCATGTAAATTCATTGGTCCAATCCACACTGATCAGATGCTAAACTAGATCATATAAAAGCTTAAAGAAGCAATTTATGAAATAAAAAGTCGGGCGACGCCAAATACTGCCAAACGCCTGATAAATGCTCTAAGCGGCGAAAAATGCGCAATTTAACAAAAAATTCCGATTTATAGAGTTAAATCTTAGATATAGTGAAATCCTACTTTGTGGTTCGGGATGTCCTGATTCGTCCGGGAATGCGTCTAGAGCCTATTTCGGGGAGATTTTGGAATGTGTGTGCACCCAAAGGCCCTTCCTGGCTATTGCCGTAGCTACTGGCAGCAGCTCTGTGCTGCAATACGGCTACTGGTAGGGCGCTGCCCTAAGGCAAGATAGAGGAAGAATGGAGGAAGGAGAAGAGTAGAGGAATGCCGGACGGAGGTCAATAGAGCTTAGTGGCTAGCTAATCCGCCCTAAAATCGCCCCGTAATCGCCCCTTCGCTGTTGTGGGTCGGCGTGCTACAGTACCCCGCCCAAATGAAACAATCGCTGGAAGAAGATAAGGAAGAAAGAAAAGAAAAAGGAAATATAAAGCTAAAACTTGGGAAAATTACAAATTCGACCCTGGAAACTGAAACCATCTTATCTTTTGCCTTGTAGGTCCAAATCAAACGATTCCTTTTGAAACTTTTCAAGCGCGAGATTTACTGCAACCTCAAGGCATAAAAACATGTCAATTAGCTTGTCTCAACTAATCCAAACACTAATCACATCTTAAGCACTTAGCTTAGCTTAATTACTTGGATGATACACTAATCACCACATGAGCACTTAACTTATCTCAATTAACTTAATTATGCACTAATCATTATACTTACTAGTTAATCATGGAGTGGGTCATAACAGTTATAGAGCTCTTTGTAGAGATTTAGCTTGTCGCACGTCACTACCTTGGTCATCATATCAGTAACATTCTTTTCAGTATGGATCTTCTTCAAAATCAACAATCTCTAATCAATCACATCATGAAGCCAATGATATCTAACATAAATGTGCTTTGTCTATGCATGATGTATTGTGCTCTTTCTCAAGTCAATAGCACTCTAACTATCATAGAAAATAGTCAGGTCAATCTGATTCATGCATTGCTCTCCCAAAAATCTCATAATCTAGAGTATTTCTTTTCCAACTTTCATTGATGCAATGTAATATGTCTTTACCATAGAACTACAACCTAGACTGCCAAGACATGGCTTCCCGTACCAAAGTGAAAATATACCCATAGGTAGACTTACTAGGATCAATATCACATGTACATGTTAGCATCCATGAATCCCTTCAGAACTAGTTTAAAATCACCAAGCATCAAACATGTGTTTCTTGTGCCTCGTAAATATCTGAAGATCCACTTGACCGCCTCCCAGTAACCATTTCAAGGATTTGAGAGAAACCTGCCCACGACACCAACTGCATGAGTAATATTAGGATGAGTACACATCGTTGTGTACATCAAACTCTCTATAGTAGAAGAATAGGGAATCCTATCCATCTTATCCTTCTCCTCATCTATAGATGGGCATGCCTTCTTACATATCTTGAAGTGACCTGATAGTGAAGGAATCATGGTTTGGCTTTGCTCATGTTGAATCGCTCAAGAATCTGTTCAACACAACTATAATTTCACAATCAAAACCTACATTGTTTCCTACACTAGGTGATCAACATTCCCAAAATATATCATGTTGGTCCCAAATCCTTCATCTCAATGGCTTTGGAAAACTATATCATTTCTTGATCAAACTGACATCTTCTCCCACTATCAACATGTCATTCGCATAGAGTAGTAGAATAATGAACTTGTCACTAGGGAAGCTCCTAATGTAGACACATAGATCTATACTTTTTTCTGGTACTGTTGACTCTACATGAAAGAATCAAACTTTTTGTATCACTATCTGGGAGCTTCTTTCAAACTATACAAACTCTTGTTCAATCTACAAACTAAGTTCTCTTTCCCCTTTACCTAAAAACTTTTTGTCCGCTCCGTGTATATCTCCTTAGCTAGGTCACTACATAGAAATACCATCTTTACATCCATCTTCTTAAGATCAAGATCTAGGCTAGCAACCAAGCCTAGAATCAATCTAATAGAAGTCAACTTCACAATAGGAGAAATTATGTCATGAAAATCCACCCATGGTCTTTGACCAAGGCCCTTGACAACTAGTCCAGTTTTATATCTCATATCCTTGTTGTTTTCATCTCTCTTCACCTTATAGACTCACTTATTCTTTAGTACTCTCCTCCCCTTGGGAAGTGCTACAAGCTCATATGCATCATTCTTCTGCAAAGAAGACATTTCTTCATGTATTGCCTGATGCCACTATGTTGTGTCTCTATGAGCTTGTGCCTCATGATAAGTCTTTAGATCCCCTTGATCACTAAGGATCATATACTGATATGTCAGATATATAGACGAAGGATGACAGACTTTGTCTTACCTCTTCAACTACTTCTCTGAGGACTCTGCCTGGTGATGATCTTGCTCCCCCATGCATATTTCTTTGATTGTTAGTCTAAATCACTCATCTATGCATCTAGACTCAAAACATTCGATGTGCTATGACTTTACTGATCCAGGTGATCATACTTCTCTTCTTCGTCATCTGAAGACTACACATGTAAAGAAGATGAAGCATCCTCATACTCATAATCGGAAGAAATGTCACCTAATCCTGTAGCCTCTACATCATCACTCTAGATCTCTATCACTGTCTGACTCTCACTAAAAGTCACATCTTTGTGTCTACTCATGGTCTTTTTTGTTGACTCAAGGTCAATTAGGTCAATATTGACTCACGTCTAAATTGACTAAACCCATGTTTTGATGATGACTAACCATTCCACATATTGGTGTCTAATGTCTCTACTTGAGTGATTTCAGATTAGGTATAGACACACTCCAAATGCCCTAACTTGCGCATATCAAATTGGAGAAAAGACAAGTCAAAGTCATACAAGTGCACATTTTTGTAATATGATGTATATCCATTAGAATCATGTTGTAAATCACTTGTAATGATTGTATGACTTGTAATTAAGCTTAGAAAAATATCAGGAGCACTTAGATCGAATGTTAGAGCACTTTAGATGCAACTTTGAAAATTGATTACAGGTTGGCAAATAGTTATTCCCTAAGTCACTTATATGACTTAGAGGCATTTTGACCAACTCTATCGATCTCATTCTATTCCATTAGACGGCAATCAAGAACAAGGAGAGGAGAAAATGGAGAAGAAGGTCATGTTTTGGACGATCCAGGCACTTTGTCGGTTGAGTTTCCCAGCCTAAAAACTCGACCGATCATCCTTGATCAATTTTCTGGAGATTGCATCGGTCGAGTTGTGTTTACACAGAACTCGACTGATGGCGTAACTGACCAAATCGATTTTTATTGGTCGGTCGAGTTTCCTCAGGACAAACTCGACCAATGGTCTGAATATCGGCTTTGTCTTTTACTCTATCGGTCGAGTTACCCATATAGAAACTCGACCGATTGCACTGTACAGAAAAGTTCTTATAGACATTGTGGAGTTGCAACAAGTAAAAATGTTACGACCCCACCTCCCGATAACCCCCAATTAAGGGAGACTGAGAGGTCGAAGCCGCACCCATGACTTCCGGATCAAAGGTTCGGCAATTAACCAAGAATAATTATCAAATTTTAACACACTATACTGAAAAGCTGTAAGAAAATAAACTTTGCATACCTTTTGAAATTTTGGATTTCTAACTTTTATCCACTTAATGATTCTACGCTAACTAATCCTCCTTGTATTTTTCCTTCATGTATTTCACAATGTGACGATTTACTGTTTGTCCTTTTGGCTTGTACCTAAAACACCGACAAACAAAACGTCGGTCAGTCGAAGCTGGTATGTGGGGGAAACAATAATCATTCAATTATCTATAACAATGTATCACATTCAATTATCATTTAACAAGCAAGTTTACGTTTTAAGTATAACTACGTGATCCATGTGTACCCTATCCTCTGCGCTGTCCCTACAGTGGACCTGGATACTACCTCCCTTGTGGTAGATTCCCATTTTACCCCTCATGACTTCACCTAATAGATGAATCAATTTCTAGGGCTGAGTCACATGACACTACCCGTAGGTAGCCCACTCCTTAACTCATGGTATGCTAAGAGTCTCATGGCACTACACGTAGGTAGCCCAGTTTATAACTCATGATACCCTAGACCTTGCTCTAGGTTATCCTTAGCCTTTGCATAGCCACAGGGGTGGACTCGGATCTATCTAGTTATACATGTATACTCATAGTGATATCCATAGTCACTTTATAATTGCATGAATTAAAACATCCAACAGTTATTTCATGCATTGAGGGAAACGTCGATACAAACCTCGGAAAACTAATCGGTATAGCCATAAGCGTGACCACATACCTGATTTGATGAGTCATGCAGATTATGTAACATATACTTCATGTATATACAATCAAGCCAATCAACAGATCCAAGCAAGTAATTCAATCATCACATATTTCCTGAAAAGAATATGTACTCTATTTATTACACATTTCATCAAGAATCTACTTTATTGACTTGGATTCTCTTTCTAGGGTTTCTAATCCGCATTAAGGTTTCATTAATAGTCATTAGGGTTTCTTATATCAATTCCTCAAACTTTATCCATTTTAGGTCAACAAACCCTAAAATACTCCTTTCTATTTATATGAACCTTAATTGCTCAACTATCCATTTTAATAGTTTTTTATACCCAATTTGACTTAGGATCATCATATCCCTATTTATTCATGGATTTGAACAATTAAAACAATTAAAAGACATATTCTCCTAAATTAGGGTTTTCAAGCTCATTAATGCATATTTGTGCCCGAAACCCTAAATTAAGCCAATTATATAAAAAGATCATCTCTGTAGATCCTATTTTCACCTTTTATTAACAACATGTTAATTTCAGCTGGAATTATCCAAATAATTTCATTAAGACCATCTACCATCAAATCTAAGAGTTTTTCCTTAATTAAATCATTAAAGATGATAACTTTATGCCCTTTTCAAAATTTCAAGCATAGTTATGCACATAATCTCTAAATTAACCTAATTATGTGCAAAGATCATCATTTTCGATCTTAAGGTACCTTTTTACAATTAACAGGTTATTATCAACTGTAGTGATCCATTAAACTCTACTAACTACAATAATCATCTCAAAGTAGAGTTTCTTAATCATTAAAGTATTAAAGATGATTAATTACATTAATTTTCGGATTGCAATTAGAATCAGACTTCAAACATAATTTATTTGGGTTCCTCTCATTCCGAGGATCAAATTTCATATATGACTTGTTTTAATCCGAGCTCCCTAGAATTAGTTATGATTTTTATTAAAAAAAGCTTACCACAGCCAATGAGGGACTGCCACGTCATCCCGCATGTGCATTCCTTGCCTGCGCAACTCGATGACTTAAAATATAACGCAATTATTGAAATACCCCCATGCGGCCAACTGGCACTTCAAGCCCTGGAAGGGTGTTTTTGTCCAATTGCCTAGTTCTCCTTCAACCTCGCGACGCAGGGTCTCCGCCGGTCTGTAGCGACGATGGGCGCGGGTCTGCTCCTCGCCCCGCTTGCCCTTGCCCTCCTGGGCCCCACGCTTTGGCCAACCATGCCCCTCCTCATCGTCGGAGTTGACGAGCACGGCCGTGCTGCAGTTGGTGGTCAGCGGTGGCCTGGATCAAACCTCCGTGCCTACAGGCCGTGACAGAGGAAGGCGCACCTACAGGTCCATTGGAGGCCATCTCCAAGCGCCTTTGCGTCCTGGTTAGGTAGGGGAGGCCTGCAACAACCTTTCTTCGCCCTTCCCAAGTTCTGCGGTCGACGGAAAAACCCATGAAAGAACTTGGTTCTTCGTGAAGGTGAAGGAGTTGCGTCCCTATGGCACCTCGGGTTCCGCATGGTTTGCCACCCCAGGAGGGGTTCTGGTTACGATTCACTCCCCCCTCGACGACCCTCAGGCCCTCTGGCACACTCCTAGAACGTGAGGGAAAGAGAGAGAGAAATGGCCAACAAAGTCTAGGGTTTGTAATGAAGAAGGAGAAGGAGAAGAGAAAAGGTTGCTTGGGTTTAACTTAACTCGGCCAAAGGCCCTTTCCCCTTATATAGGGGAGAGGTATTTACACTCTAAGACTTTACTCAAGAGGGAAACAAGTCCCTTTCTTAAAAGGAAAATAATTCTCCTTAGTTAATAAACAATTATCACTTTCTCTCTCTTTCTTCATTATCTTTTAGGTAACCATATTTCATGGATAATTAAGAATACGAAAATTATCCTTTTTTATTTCTTGCTTTTCAAACCTTAGGCACGAAAATCTATTCTCATTTATTAGAAAATACCTTCTTTTTAAACAAAGCTACCAAAAACCATTAATAATGTATCATATTATACACTTATTTTTCAATTTTGGTATTTTCTCTTTCCTCTTTCTTCAATGGGACTCCTTGGGTCCCAAGAAACTCAAATAATTCGAAATTCTTTTTATTGGATACACATTTTCCTTCCAGATGCATCTAAATGCATTATTTCACATTATCTTGTTTATTTCTTATTAAAATAATTCCTTTTGAGGATTTCTCATTATTTCTCTTTTATTTTCCTCATTGTCATTCCTTTTATCATTATAAATCTCATGGATACGAAAATTCCCCAAGAAATCTCATTTATGTCTCTTTCCACTCATTTTCCACTTTTTATCATCATTTTCAATTTATTCTTAATAAGGAAATACTTAATTAAACTTTTCTTTTCTTATTGCTCTCTTTTTGGAACCTTGGACTCCTTGGTTCCCAAGGAACCCAAGAGGCACGAAATCCTCTTTGGATTTGCCTTCTAGAGGTTTCTACATATTTCTTTTCTTCAATAATTCAATTATCCTTTTACTAATTGAATTTCCTTGTTATTTGGGCCCAATAGTCAATAAAGCCCACCAAGCAACCAATCAAGGCTATTGTGAATGGAAACCATTTATTTGAACCAAATCATATCTTTATTTGTTCAATTATCTTTCATATGAGAAATTACATTTCTCACCAATGAACCCAAAAATTGGGGTTGTAACATCCTTCCCCTCTTATAGGAATTTTGTCCTCAAAATTCTATCAAGCAAACAAACAATTCAGGATAAGACTTTTTGATGTCCATCATTGGCCCCTATGTGGCTTTACCGTACTGATGGCACTTCCAAAGAACCTTTTTCATCACATATTCTATTCTCTGAGTTCTTTCATCCTGGCGTCTAAAAACTACACAGGTGACTCAGGCCATTTCAGCCTCCCTTGGGGCTCACTAGGTTCATTGCTCAGCATATGGTCGGGGTACCTCACATAGTTCTCTAAATTGGACACATGGAAAACATCTCACATTACTCTATCCTGAGGGGTAGGGTCAAAACCTAACCATCTCCACCCATCCATCTCTAATGGACCCATGTATCGGGGACTCAGCTTTCTCAGCTGCAGCTCAGAGGGGTCGGATTCTCACATTATATTCTCCCACAGTGCATTGCATGTTAGTCTACTTTGCATCTGCTCATGACTCTCTTCATCTCTAGGCTCCTTTCAGCCATTGCATGATTAAAGTGACTTTCGTCTTCATGCACTATGGTCCTTTTCTAATCATCATGTGGTCCCTTCCACCAACATCACCTTACTGAAGTGGTGACCGACTCAACCTCCCTTACAGAGCTTCTTAGAACCCCCATACTGGCTATGGTGGTCATCATCATATGTTTTCATAGGACAGGAACGATCTCTAACTATCACCCTGAACGAGCACATATGCTCTCATCAGACCCTTTAGTCTGAATCATACTAACCATTAGTTAGGGGTGATAAATTGTACCATCGCGTTCTTCATATACCCACTTCCACCTTTTAGAAGGGAACCTTTAGGTCAAACTCCAAAAACCTTTGAACTCGCTTCATAGTTGAACCATCTCTCTCTCATGGGTAGTTCAACCAGATCTGTCCCTTGACAGAACTCCTTCTTTCTTATGTCATCTAGGTAAGGTGATCTACCATAACCCATATTGCATCTCGACCTTCCTTGGTCTAGGGGAGACCTATCACAACATTCATAGTGATGAACTCCCATTCTCTCTCAGGGACTCTTTTGTCCTCTATATCGATATACTAGGTTACTGGGGTTCGTCCTTTACCTCAGCTTGCATGACCATATACCACATGCAACTTTATCTTAGGTATCTAAAGTGCTATTTCCATTTACCACGGTGTATGATGATCTTCAATCATGATTTCCTGTATGTCATGATTCTTCAAGGTCGATTCCTTCAAAACCCTAAACCACTCTATTTGGGGTTTCATCACCTTCTTTTCCAAAGAAGTGTATCTGAGGTTCTACCACCATCCGTTCATCGTACCAAGGACTAGACTGGATAACCAAACAACCTTTTAACTTTTCAACGTACCTTGTTACATCTGAGAGTTATCCGAACACCTCTCCTTTCCAAACTTAGGGTTAGCCAAACAACCTTTTTTTTGTCTTCTAGTCAAACAAGTCAGATGTCTCTCAACCAGAGAATCCATTATCACTTCACATCCTTAGGTATTAGATAACATTGAAGACATATACTTCCATGTATTTCACTTATCATCTCACCTCAAACTCTATGTCTATCTTCGTTAAGAACACTCTCTGATTTCATCATCACGGTGATCAAACTCAACCTGGTATAACTTGTAAGTTCCACTTAGCTCAGGATAAACACATCCTCATAAGGTGACTACCTCATTCCTCTTAGTGTTTGCAAACCATGTATCATTCACTTTACCTGGGTAGGTTATCTTCTCTATCCCTATTTCTCGTGGCAACGTTCCAACCTATATCATCTCTTATCCTTGGTGTATGGAATGCGTAATGTCCTATCTCTCACCCCCATAACAAGAGGAAATAAGCATTTGGCTGCAGTCCAAATACAGAGTTCTTCCTGTTCCAAGAGTAGAGATGGTACATCCCACCTTGCCAATATACCTTTACATCTAAGTTGCAACGTGCCACATATGTCTCTACCTTACCGACACCATGATAACAGACTAATCTTAAACCTACCAAGATTTATATCCTTAGTAATCTCCCTTAGGTCTATAGGGTACCGGCTCTTTTGGGGTCATCCCTCTTCCCTCATGCATCAAGAGAGTGCCCTACTCATCTGCCCTTTGGGTCCCATGAGTTCATGAAGGTGATCAATCTCCTAACCCATGGCTCTCAAACAATGATAGCTGTTACCTCCCGACCCTATGGTCATGTGCAACTGGGGAATTAGGTAACTCCTACTTTCATCGGTCTTATCCCTACTTGACCCTAGGATAGACTTAGGATTCTCCACCATAGTACATGTTCACTTAGAACCTTACCCATGTCTTCATCATCTCTCTTGCAGCATTCATGGGCTGGCTTTCTTCCTTTCATCGGAATCATGGCAACCTACCTACCTTGGTCAAGCCCCATACCGGTTACCTCCATGGTAACACATTTGCATGCACTTAGAGATGGATATCTATGGGCCTACAGGTTCATTCTCATACCATGTACTTTTTACTTAGCTTCCCAAGATCCTAAGAGACCTCTTTAGGTTACCTTAAACTAACCAAAACTGATATACACCCTACCAAAGGTGTCTCTCTCCCAGGATGGGAGGAAAACTATCTCTTGACAGCAAGGTCACAAAATCTCTTCGGTCTAGGGTTTACATCCACATGAGCCTAATTAACCCTAGCAAGCTATTAAGGCACGAGGAGATCACCTACTAAACCATGCTAGGTCATACTTTTCCTCTTTCCTCAATGCTGGATTGAGATCATACCTTCCTTTATCATCAACTTAGTTGTGAGGGGTTCATCAAACATACCTTAAACTGAAGGGGCTTCCTTTTTCCTCTGTACATGAGGCGTACCATGCTCAAAACTATAGCAACTTAAATCTCATCATGAGCATTAGGTATATCACTTCCCCTCTTAGGCCTATGAACCCTAGGTTCACTTTTAGGTGTCCAACTGCATACTTTATCTCTTAACCACAAACCAAACATGTAACGGGTATGACATACACTTCCTGTCATCTTTTCCCTAAAACAACACTTTAAGGTTGAGTCCTCCTCAAGGACAAACAACAAGGTGCAAGGCCTCATAACCTGTTACAAATCCACTTCAGGGTACACAGAACGTCTTCTTCCTTTCCCAGAGGGTAAACACTTATACCGTAGGCACCTAGGTACCAGAAGCTTCATCTTCTCCCTCTAGGGTTTGGTCCCTCTAAAGGCAACCAAGACATCATCAACTCCTACGGATCGATCATGAGGCAACTACTATCATCTCATATCTCGGGGTTTTAGGCTTCCAACCTTCTTGCTGGGTTTCTTGTTCTCTCCAGAGATAACCCTACATCCAACCTCACCATTAGAGGTCCTATCTTCAAGAAGGGTCAACCTCCAAAGCATGAAGCCTATGTTCAATCTTATGTTCGCTCAAGGTCATCCATGCTTATTTCATAAGCCATCCTTCGTACCCTCATAGTCAGGGTTTCAACACAACTAACATACCCTGGGTGCATACTATGCCTATTCGTATAAGCCCATAGGGTCTCTACAGGTCCTTCACTAACAACATCATCGAAGGATCTATCCTTTACCCTAACATGCATGACCCTTTCCAGGGTTGGGTTGCCAAAGGTGATAGGTCACCCATGGATCATATGTCATCCCAAAAGCATGTCCCTTCAAACACCTGGTCCAACTCATCTCTCTCTAACCATCACTCAGGGTTAGGGTTAGCATCATCCTCATAGGATGTGCCAGGTCTCTACTAGCAATGGAGATCTCTATCTCCAAGACTGACTTATCCTCCGGACAAGAAGGTCTAGCCTGAGGTCTCTTCTGAGGACATGACAACTTATGTCATATGACCTAAGCATGTATCTATTATTTAATTTGCGCTTAAACTATTAAGCTTATGTCCATGATATCTTATTTACATGCCTTTCATTAATTTGATGGAGGATTCCTTAAACCTTATTAACCTTACCCATACCTCAAGAAAGAAAACACTAATCCTTTAGATCCTTATCAGAATTTTGTGATGAGAAGGGATGAATAAGGTGAGAAATCCTAAAGGTATCTTATTTCAATTCATACCCTAAGACTTTGGCCAGGCAGTCACACAGATCCGGGAGTCCTCGTATTCCGACTAGCGGTGCAGAGGAAAATATTGCCAGCCCCCAGTCGTGATCCTTTTCTAGACACCTCTGTCTTTCGGATAATCCTCTAATAACTCCCTTGGGTTCTATGGAGTTTGTAAAATTTAATAATTACTAATGGTTAACTGAGGAACCTAGGCTCTGATACCAAATGTTACGACCCCACCTCCCGATAACCCCCAATTAAGGGAGACCGAGAGGTCGAAGCCGCACCCATGACTTCCGGATCAAAGGTTCGGAAATTAACCAAGAATAATTATCAAACTTTAACACACTATACTGAAAAGTTGTAAGAAAATAAACTTTGCATACCTTTTGAAATTTTGGATTTCTAACTTTTATCCACTTAATGATTCTACGCTAACTAATCCTCCTTGTATTTTTCCTTCATGTATTTCACAATGTGACGATTTACTGTTTGTCCTTTTGGCTTGTACCTAAAACGCCGACAAACAAAACGTCGGTCAGTCGAAGCTGGTATGTGGGGGAAACAATAATCATTCAATTATCTATAACAATGTATCACATTCAATTATCATTTAACAAGCAAGTTTACGTTTTAAGTATAACTACGCGATCCATGTGTACCCTATCCCCTGCGTTGTCCCTACAGTGGACCTGGATACTACCTCCCTTGTGGTAGATTCCCATTTTACCCCTCATGACTTCACCTAATAGATGAATCAATTTCTAGGGCTGAGTCACATGCCACTACCCGTAGGTAGCCCACTCCTTAACTCATGGTATGCTAAGAGTCTCATGGCACTACACGTAGGTAGCCCAGTTTCTAACTCATGATACCCTAGACCTTGCTCTAGGTTATCCTTAGCCTTTGCATAGCCACAGGGGTGGACTCAGATCTAGCTAGTTATACATGTATACTCATAGTGATAGCCATAGTCACTTTATAATTGCATGAATTAAAACATCCAACAGTTATTTCATGCATTGAGGGAAACGTCGATACAAACCTCGGAAAACTAATCGGTATAGCCATAAGCGAGACCACATACCTGATTTGATGAGTCATGCAGATTACTGAACATATACTTCATGTATATACAATCAAGCCAATCAACAGATCCAAGCAAGTAATTCAATCATCACATATTTCCTGAAAAGAATATGTACTCTATTTATTATACATTTCATCACGAATCTACTTTATTGACTTGGATTCTCTTTCTAGGGTTTCTAATCCGCATTAAGGTTTCATTAATAGTCATTAGGGTTTCTTAGATCAATTCCTCAAACTTTATCCATTTTAGGTCAACAAACCCTAAAATACTCCTTTCTATTTATATGAACCTTAATTGCTCAACTATCCATTTTAATAGTTTTTTATACCCAATTTGACTTAGGATCATCATATCCCTATTTATTCATGGATTTGAACAATTAAAACAATTAAAAGACATATTCTCCTAAATTAGGGTTTTCAAGCTCATTAATGCATATTTGTGCCCGAAACCCTAAATTAAGCCAATTATACAAAAAGATCATCTCTGTAGATCCTATTTTCATCTTTTATTAACAACATGTTAATTTCAGTTGGAATTATCCAAATAATTTCATTAAGACCATCTACCCTCAAATCTAAGAGTTTTTCCTTAATTAAATCATTAAAGATGATAACTTTATGCCCTTTTCAAAATTTCAAGCATAGTTATGCACATAATCTCTAAATTAACTTAATTACGTGCAAAGATCATCATTTTCGATCTTAAGGTACCTTTTTACAATTAACAGGTTATTATCAACTATAGTGATCCATTAAACTCTACTAACTACAATAATCATCTCAAAGTAGAGTTTCTTAATCATTAAAGTATTAAAGATGATTACTTCCATTAATTTTCGGATTGCAATTAGAATCAGACTTCAAACATAATTTATTTGGGTTCCTCTCATTCTGAGGATCAAATTTCATATATGACTTGTTTTAATCCGAGTTCCCTAGAATTAGTTATGATTTTTATAAGAAAAAGCTTACCACAGCCAATGAGGGACTGCCACGTCATCCCGCATGTGCATTCCTTGCCTGCGCAACTCGACGACTTAAAATATAACACAATTACTGTAATACCCCCACGCGGCCAACTGGCACTTCAAGCCCTGGAAGGGTGTTTTTGTCCAATTGCCTGGTTCTCCTTCAACCTCACGACGCAGGGTCTCCGCCGGTCTGTAGCGACGATGGGCACGGGTCTGATCCCTGCCCCGCTTGCCCTCGCCCTCCTGGGCCCCACGCTTTGGCCAACCATGCCCCTCCTCATCGTCGGAGTTGAAGAGCACGGCCGTGCTGCAGCTGGTGGTCAGCGGCGGCCTGGATCAAACCTCTGTGCCTGCAGGCCGTGAGAGAGGAAGGCGCACCTACAGGTCCATTGGAGGTCATCTCCAAGCGCCTTTGCATCCTGGTTAGGTAGGGGAGGCCTGCAGCAACCTTTCTGCGCCCTTCCCAAGTTCTGGGGTCGACGGAAAAACCCATGAAAGAACTTGGTTCTTCGTGAAGGTGAAGGAGCTGCGTCCCTATGGCACCTCGGGTTCCGCATGGTTTGCCACCCCAGGAGGGGTTCTGGTTACGATTCACTCCCCCCTCGACGACCCTCAGGCCCTCTGGCACACTCCTAGAACGTGAGGGAAAGAGAGAGAGAAACGGCCAACAAAGTCTAGGGTTTATAATGAAGAAGGAGAAGGAGAAGAGAAAAGGTTGCTTGGGTTTAACTTAACTCGGCCAAAGGCCCTTTCCCCTTATATAGGGGGGAGGTATTTACACCCCAAGACATTACTCAAGAGGGAAACAAGTCCCTTTCTTAAAAGGAAAATAATTATCCTTAGTTAAGAAACAATTATCACTTTCTCTCTCTTTCTTCATTATCTTTTTTTTTGGTGAATCACGCGTCGCTTGCTTTTTTTGTATTACTTTTAATGTGGTAATTACAAAACTTCTTGGTTCCAAGGTGGAATCAAGGAAAGATAAAGAAAAACTACACAGAAAATACATGAAGTGCCACAGATACACACAAGAAAACGTCTCCTTTGCAACTCTGGACCAGTAGGATAGCTAGGGTAGCCCCAAAAGGTCTAAGCAGACCCAAACATCAGCGACAAACAAAAGGACTTTCACTGCAACCTCTGTACTGCATCCTCTTCAACTCCAAACAACCCAAACAACAGGTCAGCAACCCAGAGACACAAACAATTAGCCAATCAGCAGACCGCCAACCCAGAAAGAGATGGAAGATGGCAACTCAGCCAAAACATGAAAGTCCAACCTAACAGCAAAAGGAAAGGAAGCTCTATATTCAACGAAGCTTTATGACCGCTCCAGGGGACGAAAAGAATAAGAACACAGAACCAGAACTTTCCTGAACAGCAGGCCAGCAAACCAGAAACCCATTCAGCTAGAAGAAACAAAAGAGTCAGCACTCAAACACAAACAAAGCCCACATTATCTTTAGACAGGACACCCATCAGACAATAGCATCCACATCCTTCTTAATAAGCTTCCAGAGAATATGCCAATCAGTGCAAATACTATCGTGCACTCTCATATTTCTCTCTCTCCAAATCCAGTGTAAGATGCTCAAACATGTGAAGTGGCTTTTTTGTCAGAGAAGGTAGTCAAGCTGCTCAAGTCACTAGGGCAACAATGAATATAGTTTTTGGCAGCTTCAGTCCAAATAAGTCTAGTGAACCGACAACCAAAAAAACAGTGGAGAATGGTTTCCTCCTCCTCTCTACACAGCATACAAATTGAAGCCAGTTGGAACCCCAGATTTTTCATATACATAGAGGTAGGAAGGCTATGATGTCCTATCTTCCATGCATTAACTTGATATCTACGAGTACTCTTATACTTCCAAACCCATGAGAAGAAATCAGATTTAGGACAACTCAGTCTAATAGCTTTCCACATTTTCTTCAAATTCACCGTATCCTTCCCTTTAAACAGAATTCTATCCATTTTGTCAATCTTTGGTCGATCCAGGTTACTAAGAATATTATCCAATTCACAATGAAGTCTAGATCCTCTAAGAATCCAACCCCCTTCATCAATAATGGAATTCACCATACTGGTTTCCCTGAAACCCAATTTAATGACAGCCTGAGATCCCAAGATCTCCGAAACAAACTTACAGTTTGGTAACCAAGGATCATTCCAAAAAGAAATATCTTTTCCATTTCCAATCTCAAAACCAATATGCTCCTTCAGATTGTCTCTTTCTCTTATGATGTGGTTGAATAACCAGGAATGAAGGTAGTTTTCCTTGGCTACCCAGAAACTCATCTTGGTCAAATATTTTTTGCAACCATTTAATCCACAGAGAGTCTTTCTTATTGGCAATATTCCAAGAATGCATAAGAGTAGCCGCCCTATTAATCTCCTTAACTGATCTAATGTTAAGACCTCCTTCTTCTTTAGGTTTCAACACCTTCTCCCATTTAACTAGATGTAGATTAGATTTACTCTCCGTTTGTCCCCAGATAAAATCTCTGCAAATCTTCTCGATCTCCTTCACCACTGAACAAGGCAAGGGAAAAGAAGTAGCCCAATACAGATTCATAGCCATCAACGTGGAGTTCACTAACTCAGTTCTACCAGCTAAGGATAAGTAAGAAGCTTTACATCCGTCTAACCTCCTTTTCATCTTGTCAATAAGAGGAAAACAATGGTCTCTAGTAAGCATCCCAGTGAAAAGAGGCAAACCCAAGTAAGACTGGACTCTATTATCAACCTTGAGCCCAAGAATACCGCAAATAGAATCTTTGTCTGTTCCCACACTGAAAATCGCAGCACTTTTCTCATAATTCACTTTAAGCCCTGTAATAGTGTAAAACCTTTTGAGCAAATCTGCCATATGATGAGCACTACCTTCATCAGCCTCCATAAAAACCATAAGGTCATCGGCAAAAATGAGATGTGAAACAGAAAAATCATTAGATGCTTTAAGAGGCCTGACTTTATTGCTAGCAACAGCTTCATCCATACGATAGGTAAACACCTGCATGACAATAACAAACAAGTACGGGGCAATAGGGTCCCCCTGCCTCACCCCGTTAGAAGGCTTGAAACTCTCAGTGGGTTCACCATTAACGAGGATCTCATAGGACATAGTCGAGAAAATCTCTTTGAGCTAAATCTTCCAGCAATGTAGAAATCTCATCTTCTCAAGAATACAGAAAAGCGCATCCCAAGAAACAGAATCATATGCTTTAGTAATGTCTAACTTCAAACACATTCTATGTTTCCCATCTTTTCTATTGAAATCAAGGATAAGCTCATTGGAAAGGAGAATGGCATCTCTTATACCCCTTCCTTTGATGAAAGCACATTGATTTGCACTAATCAATCTAGGCAGAATACATTGTAACCTGCTGCTTAAAATCTTTGTAATGATCTTATAAAGAACGTTGCAAAGAGATATAGGCCTCCAGTTCTTGAGCTCCAAGGAATTATTTGATTTAGGGACCAAAGTGATGAAAGTGCGATTTGCTTCTTTAAGAAGTCTCCCTGTTCTAAAGAAATGCAACACAACACAAACAATGTCATTTTTAATAATAGGCCAGCAACTTTTGAAAAACTTACCATTAAAACCATCTGGGCCCGGGCATTTGTCCACATTCAGGTCACTAACCACATCCTCAATCTCCTTAGGAGTAACAAAACGATCTAAACTCATCCGGAGAATGTCATCCAGAACATTGAAATTGAAAGAATAAAGAGCTCCCACATCAGCAATATGACCACTATTAAAGAGCTTGTAGTAGTAGTCAAGAATGGACTTCTTAATGACAACAGGATCCGAAACAATAGCTCCATCAACATCGAGAGCCTTAATGTGATTAGCTTGTCTTCTAACTTTAATAGTTGAGTAGAAAAACTTAGAATTGGAATCTCCATCCTGCAGCCAAATGATACGAGATTTTTGTCTAAGAAAACTTTCCTCACTCAATCTAGCTTTAGCAGCCTCTTTCCTGCTTTTCTTCAGATTATGTTGAAGCTGTGTATTTGAGGGATCATTATCAAGAAACTGGGAAACATGATAGACCTTGGCTTCCAAATTCACCACATTTTCAGACAAGTTCCCAACAACCTTTTTATTCCAGTTAGCTAGGACACCCCGGAGCTTTCTCATTTTAGAATAGGAAAGAAACATAGGCAACCCAGAACTATCAGTAGTCCATGCTTCTCTAACAATATTAGTAAAATCAGGTCTCATAATCCAAGCATTAATGAATCTGAACGGACCATTGACTTTCTTTTTTTCTCCAATCTGCAAATTCAGAATCTTATGATCGCTTGCCATATTGGTAATAAGATACCCAGAGTAGTTATGAAAGTTCTTCATGAATTCTCCATTATAAAGAATTCTATCGATTCTAGTAGTAACAAAGGCATCACCCTCCTGATGATTGTCCCATGAAAAGGCAGGACCATTGAGAGACAAATCAAATAAACCACAATTTAGGACACATTCATTAAACTCTTTCATGGATTTTCTAGTGGGAGGGTCTTTACCAATTTTCTCTTCATACCTTCTAACAGCATTGAAATCACCCATTATAAGCCATGGTTCTCTAGTTCTTGTATTAATATCTTCTAAACTACTCCAAAGACTGGTTCTATCGGAGTCCAAGGTATGACCATAGATAGTTGTCAGCTTGAAATTAAAATCGTTGCACTTCACATCATCATGAATGAGTTGATCAGATTCCATCTCCTTAGAAATATCACAAATTTTACGCTTCCATAACAGAATGACTCTCCCCAAGGTGTGAGAATCATGATTAGAAATCCATTCATAGTCAGAAAAAAACTTAAGTAAAAGTTTATGTACATTCTTTCTTCTTACTTTAGTTTCCACTAAAATTAAAATACCAGGTCTATACCTTCTCATCTCCTCCTGGATTCTAGGAGCTTTAATGTTGAGCCCTCTGACATTCCAGGAGAGAATATTTAGAGAGATCTCAACCATTGGAACTCGTTTTTCCCAGTATTTTTCTGGGGTGGGACTCTACTTCTCCTGAGCTTACAGTTTCATCCTCCTCATCACTATCAAGATGTTGGAATCTATTGCCTTTACTCTTGGAATTCGTAGCTTCATAACTCAGGTTTGGGCTAGCAACTCTGTTCTTTGTCTTCCTTGATTTCTTTGGCCTGTGGAAACCATCCGAATCTTGAATATTTTTATCATATTTTTCAGTTGAATTGGGAGGAGTGATTAGGTTAATAACAACTAAGGACTCAACAAAATTATCATTTGTTTCTTCTTCCTGAAAAGATTTACTTGTCCCATGAAAGTCGTCATCTGATTCCTCTTTTGATATGCTACCTTCCTCTGTCTCTTCAGTATTACTTGGAACACCTTGGTTCTCAGTATTACTTTCATATTCATCATTATGGACCTCTCCCCCTTTCCCCTTGTCAATATTTTTAGGATACTCCCCCTGACTGGTTTTCCCTTCGTCATTGCAAGTGAAATCCAAATCCTTAGCATCCTTACTCCTGGCTTCTTCTTCTTGAGATTTTTTGTTCTGAACTTTGCTAGGACCTTTCTTTACAACCCAGATTTTCCTTGGCTTTTCCCATTGCTTCCTGCAATCTTCATGACCGAAACACTTGCATCCTGGGCATACTCTTGGCCTCCATTCATACTCTAGTTTAACCTTGTATGTTGTTCCCTGGTCGCTAATCATTCCCAATTCAGTCAGGAACTGTGAATCCGCATTCATATGGACTTGAATTCGAGCAAACTCCAAGCATTTGAAATCAAACGTGGCTCTGTCAGTTCGTAAGGGTGTTCCGAGATAAGAGCCCAATCTAGAAAACATCTTTTGTTCCCACAGATCAAGTGGCAAATCAAAAATTCTGACCCATACCGGCACATCTAGTAATTTGTATTTAGTTAGAACCATTCCCGGCTTCCATTTGGATAGAATCAACGGTTTATCATTTACAAAGTAAGCACCGCCGTTCAGAACCGCCTCCAGATCTGAACTCTCACTAAATATAAGTAAGAAGAAACTGTTACCATGACTCAAGGCTTCGACCTTACCTTTCATTATCCATAGATGATTCAGGTATTGATTCAACATTCCCATTTGCGGATTCAATCCCACTACATACCCTGACAAACAGTAGCTCCATTTCTTAGCATTCCTTCGAGCTTCCTCCTGTGGAAAGACAATCTTCTGATCCTTCACCACTATCTCCACTTTTCCCAATGCCGTCTCCCCTAACTCCTTCTGCTTGCAGTAGTCCTCCCAGCGACAAGGAGGCGGCTGCGCCGCCAGATCTGAGGTTTCGCCTTTCTTGTCGCCTTCAGCATCGCCAACACGGGAGCACGACATGTTGGGGACTAACGATTTTCATATCTTTTAGGTAACCATATTTCATGGATAATTAAGAATACGAAAATTATCCTTTTTATTTCTTGCTTTTCAAACCATAGGCATGAAAATCTATTCTCCTTTATTAGAAAATACCTTCTTTTTAAACAAAGCTACCAAAACCATTAATAATGTATCATATTATACACTTATTTTGCAATTTTGGTATTTTCTCTTTCCTCTTTCTTCAATGGGACTCCTTGGGTCCCAAGAAACTCAAATAATTCGAAATTCTTTTTATTGGATACACATTATCCTTCCAGATGCATCTAAATGCATTATTTCACATTATCTTGTTTATTTCTTATTAAAATAATTCCTTTTGAGGATTTCTCATTATTTCTCTTTTATTTTCCTCATTGTCATTCCTTTTATCATTATAAATCTCATGGATACGAAAATTCCCCAAGAAATCTCATTTATGTCTCTTTCAACTCATTTTCCACTTTTTATCATCATTTTCAATTTATTTCTTAATAAAGAAATACTTAATTAAACTTTTCTTTTCTTATTGCTCTCTTTTTGGAACCTTGGACTCCTTGGTACCCAAGGAACCCAAGAGGCACGAAATCCTCTTTGGATTTGCCTTCTAGAGGTTTCTACATATTTCTTTTCTTCAATAATTTAATTATCCTTTTACTAATTGAATTTCCTTGTTATTTGGGCTCAATAGTCAATAAAGCCCACCAAGCAACCAATCAAGGCTATTGTGAATGGAATCCATTTATTTGAACCAAATCATATCTTTATTTGTTCAATTATCTTTCATATGAGAAATTACATTTCTCACCAATGAACCCAAAAATTGGGGTTGTAACAGAAAATATATATGTTGCAAGCCACAAAACGGCTAGTTTTCGTTCACAAGTGTTCTCAAAGGCTAAGAGGCATCCCCAGCTATAAATAGGACCCCTTGGGCTTCATTCCAAGGTTGAGCATTCATTGCAAACTCTATGTGAGGTTCCTATTCTATAGTTGAGTGCTTCCTACAGCCTCCTCCTCTCTCTCTCTAAGCGTAATCACTTTCTACATCCATTAGAGTGAGTAGGAAATCTGTAAGAGAGCTAGTCCTATATGTATATCTTGTGAGGCTCTCACTTCCACCACCTCCCCATATCTCATTTCAATCATGAAGATGAAGGTTCTCTGTTACGACCCATATCAGGGTTAGTCAATAAATACCTCGAATTAGCGTGAAACACTTTGATTAGTGTTGGGTGTCTTATTGAATATCAGGATTAATCAAATAAATTAATATGTGAATCATCTGAGATAATTAATGATAATATCAATGTTGATTGTTGAGTTAATTAAGTTGGGTTAAATACACACAAAGGAGGTTAGTGTTTTGATTAGAAAAGACAATTTAATTAGCATGCTTTCTTGCTATGAGGTTGTATAGAATTCCGTGCTTGAGAGTTTGCAAGAGAAATCACTCAAATCGGACATTCGAGTCAAACGTTATGACAGTTTTAAGGTTTTTGGACCTGGGTGCAATTTTTCCAGTATTAGATCTTTTATTTTCCCTTGGGGGTCGGTTACCCTGTTCCTTCATCTTCTTTGTCTCGAACGATTGAATGGAACAGGAACCATCCGCTAAGCGGCGCCCAAAGCAGCCCACCCAGCGGCCGATCTAGGGCTTGGTAGCCCCTTCCAGCAGCGCCCACCTTTCCCCTTCTCCTTCTACCTCCTTCCTCTTCCCTCTTCCTCATCCTAATCGCACCTCGGAGTGCTTGGGCAGCGCCTTCAACCTGCAACCAGCAGCAGCGCCGGCCGTGTTCAAGCAGCAACGACAGGATCAGGGCGGAGTTGGGTGACCTTGTTTCGCTTTTGGATGGGTGACGCCTCCTTGTACCTCTCCTCTTCTTCATCACCTTGTCCGCGCTTCACTAGTTAGGGCGGCGCCCCAGCTAGCACCTGCAGCTGCGCCCGATGGAAGCAACAAGGGGTGTTTGGGCGGGGTGATTTGGGGTCCCAGAGTTCGTTTGAGCATGTCGTCCACCTCCCCTTCCTTCTTCTTCTTTCCTACCTTCCCCAACACCCTTAGGCGGAATCCCCTTTTTTGCAGTTGCGGCCAGCAGCGCCGGGCAGCAGCAAGGTGGACGGCCAGAGGTCGTTTTGGCATGGCCAGCACCACCAAGCACCGGCCATGACCTCGGCCTTGAGGTCCACACCGGAATCCAGAGCTCCTAGACAAGCTCCATCCACCAATCGAAGCTTTTCTCCAACCTGAACCAAGGCGTGAAGGAGCTGCTGCTTGCAGCAGCATGCTTGATTAGGATCAACCTGGGCGTAAAAGGTTTTAATAAGAGGTAGTTCTGACTTCGGCATAAGGTCTTGATCATGAATTCGTAGTCTTAACTTAAGACTTAGTTTTTGATCGAGTCCATCTTCAATGAGTTTTCTGTTTCTGCACAGGTTGCACGGCGTGCAAATCAGTTTGCACGGCGTGCAAAGTTACAGAAAAATAGGATAGAAAGTCGGCCAGTTTGCACGGCGTGCAGATCAGTTGCAGGGGGTGTAGATCAGTTGCACGGGGTGCAAAGTTGCAGAAAAATAGAATTAGGTGTGTTTGTGGATGTCTTCGGTGGTTACGAACACACCGAAGTGGGTGATTAGTAGTTCATTTAGAAATCATTATTTAACTCAATTTAAATGCTTAATTACTTCTGTATCAGTTAGTATAACTTTTAAACAGTGTAGTACATACAATAGAGTATGTTAGATTCATTGGAACTTGAAATACTTAATATGCTTAATGAAAATGATGAAATTTCCTGTATTATGGTTGCAATGTGTTTGTTGATTTAAAAATGGATGTTTAGAATGGAAACTGGATAAATGATACTGAGTCATATTTAAAGATGACAAATGATATTTATATGTGCTTTAAAGTGATGCTCAGAATGTGAAATAAGTATGAAATGTGATATCCCTGTTTAAGTGTTTATATGTTAATCAGTTAATAGACTTAGGTGTCCTAACACCGTAGAACCCCTTTGAGAGGTCTGCAACCAGGGGGGTGAAACTCGTGTTGCAACAATAACTGTGCTTGTGTCACGGTGGCACAAGGATAGAGAGAGACAGTGTTGCAACAAGAACCGTGCTTGTGTCACGGTGGCACTGTGGAAAATAGGGGTTATTAAACATTAATCCGTGCTTGTGTCACGGTGATAACCCGGTAAGACTCTCCGCCTGTGTGCTCAGGTTTGAGGAGGAGTCTAGAGTTCACTCTTTTGAGAGTGTAGTGAGGCCTTGTGATCCTAAGGCCTTGTGAGCCTGAGAGTCCTGCAGCAGACCAGGGCTGGCAGTCAGACTTAGCATTTCCCGGGTGTGTCGCTAAGTCTTGTACGGTGGGATCGTAGTTCGCTACGGATCTTCATATGCAGAGTACACTGCATAAGATTAGGGCATAATAAAAATATAAATATGAATCACATAGGATCGCAGTAAATTTAATATGTTAAGAGATTGAAACTTCTATGCCAATTCTCTATAATTGTTTAATTGTTTAAGACATCTGATGTTGCGTAAAAATGAGATAGTTATCTGTAAATCTGCCGTGACATTTGAACTGCCCTGTTTAATATTGCATTTATGCTTTATTTCAACTTTATATAATTGATGAGTTGTTTAGTGATATCTAAATGAAAGGCTATTCACTGAGCGAGTAGGCTCATACCTCTACTCAAAACATTTTCAGGTCAACATCAGCAACAGGAATCGGAAGGATCTTTTCATCCTAACGCTTAGTTTGTAGAAGGTATACGTAGTTAGTAGTTAGAGGTCTCTTAGTCCTTTCCCCTCGATTTTGGGATAAGGTGTGGGTGAGAGAGAATGTGTATAAAGATGTAAATTAACTGTTATGATTTATTTTATGTCGAACAATGTAATATGTTGTAGACTCTTTTATATTGCTAGTCAGTTTAATAAAAATGCTTCCGCAGTTTGTTTAGATTTAGTTTACAACATAAATCAGGTTAACTTTTAATGTCTTTAAAAATGTTTTAAAAGCTTTGAGTGGTTTGGCTTGTGTGTAATCCCTCCTTCACTCCCTAATCTCGTGATTAGTGGTTAGTGTGAGATCGGGGTGTGACAACTCTTGGTATCAGAGCATAGGTTGAGTATATGAATACTCTAAGTCAAGGTCAGGGGATGATAAGAGACCAATAGGATTAAGGTTTAAGAGTTTTTCTTCTGTCTGTAATTTTCTAACAGGAAGTGTTATGTTATACTATTATAGATGGCAGGAAAAGGATGTGGTCACGAGAACTAAGTAAGGAGCTTAAGTTGAGTCGTTAAGAATCATTAAGGTTAAAAGATAAAGTTATGAGTGAGACGAATAATAGATGATGAGTTTTAGCTCTGGAAGGTCTGAGTGTTTAGATACCCTGGCCAGGTGTCTGAATACTTAGATTGACCAGTATCAAGCTACTATGTCTGTTCTTCTCTGGATGCCCTGGCCAGGTATGCAGAGGAAGGATGGGCTAGAGAGAAACCCTAGAAATCTTAGGGTTATGAGATAAGAAATTAATGTAGAAATAAGAGATTACATATAAGATGTGATTCAACTCTTGTTTATTATTGCTTATTTGATTTAAAGATCACTAGAAATGCTTTTATATGCATAAAATTAGAATTTTCAGTCTGTAAAGCAAATAAGATTCCTTTATATTGTTGTGTCATGAAGTGAATTGTTTAATGTTTGTTTTCTCTGTATTAAAGTAGACCCGAAATTATGTATAAATGAGTTTGCCCTAAGTGGATATCCACATGTTTAAGATTAATAGGGGTTGATTAATCTCGAGTAGCTCTTGGCTTCAGGACTACAGGTTCGGCCTGGTCCGGCTGGCAGGATGCGTTACTGGGATCTAATGACTCCTATTAACAGTAAAATAAGAGTAGACTCTGGTTGAATTAGACCCGTAACATAGTGAGAATGTATATATACTAGGATGTTTTAACTATGATAAGAAGTCTAAATGTTCTTTTGTCTTGAGATTTAGGGTTTGAGAAGCATAGACCCTAATCGGCCCAAAATAGGGTTTTGATGATACATAAACACAAAATTTGATAAGTTAAGTGTCTCAGTAAATGATTTTTGGTATTTTATGTGTAACTTTGATTTAGCTCAAATTTGGATATATAAAATGTAAACAACATTGGAAAATATCAGAATTTTTGAAGTATGTTCTGACTTGTTTATCGGCCTAGTTTCAAACTCGACCGATCACATTTTCTGAATGATATAGCAGTGTGGTAATTGAATTTTATCTTTTTATTGGTATATCCAATTGATCTCAAATTTTAACTGTGCTTGCAAATCACAATTTTAGACACTCTATTAAATTGGCGTAATTTTTGGATGACTTTTGATCTCTACAGTAAGGTGTCGGTCGAGTTTGCAACTCGACCAAATCTTCTGCAGACTACTATATAGCAGCGCACTGTTTGATTTTTAATTATTTATTGGTAATTAGAAATGATCTCAAATTATTACTGGAGGTCTGAACTCATTAGGTATAATATATAAAATTTCCAGAATTTTTGGAGCTTCTGTTTGCTATTTAATAAACGAATTACAGAAACTATTGTGAAAACTGAATTTTCAGCCAATATAATTAAAGTTGAGTGTTGGATTAATATGCTATTGACCCAAGCAACTCAAATTGATCTATATGATCGACCACACACACACACAATAATGCTATGTTACTGATAAGGACCAAACCCTAGAATGATTAGAGTTGTAGTAGTTCAAGGGATAACACTAGTGATTTAACCTTGAATACTAGTATCTCTGTAAAATAAGACCTTGAGATTTGATCTATGTAAAGTAAGCGGGTAGTGATAGTAATCTAGGGTTTTATAGGTAGCTAATATGAATGGTACATGAACAACATGAAATGACTTAGAGAAAAGAGTAAAACATAAAATTGAAATGTAACAATAAGAAAGTAGCATAGAATGCGGAGTATTATCCGATGTATGATCTAAAGGTAGCTGATGTAGTTCATGTTTTTAAGACATGGCGTCACTATCTTTATGATGTGACAATAGATTATCACCCTGGTAAAGAGAATGTGGTGACTGATGCTTTCAGCAGAAAGTCAAGTTCAACAGCTAATGCATTCTCTATAGCAGGTTTCAATAGAGACCTGTTAGTAGAAATGTGGAAGTTGAACTTAGACTTAGGGGTGACGACACAAAGTGGTTTGATTGTACAGATGCAAGTCAAGCCTACTTCTTATGATCAGATTAAGGAACTACAATAGGGTGATAGTGAGTTAAACCAGACCATGCATGACATGATAGGAGGAAAAGAGACCAGAGTTTAAATTTTTAAGATGATAAGGTGTTGTATTAGCATGACGTGTTGTGTGTACCTCGAGATAGTGAGTTGAAAGAAAAGATTCTTATGGAAGTGCATGCATCGATGTATGTTATGCATTCAGGGAACACTAAAATGTATATGAATCTCAAGGAATTGTACTGGTGGTCAGATATACAGAAGGATGTAGCTGAGTACATGGTTAGAAGTAGTGCGTGCCAGTAGGTTAAGGCTGAACCCTAGAAATCTACAGCTACCTTGTAATCTTTTCCTATACTAGTGGGGGGATGGGAATTTATCACAATGGATTTTGTGGTAAGATTACCCAGGACATCTAGAGGTGGTGATTTGATATGAATGATTGTGGATAGACTAATTTAGTCTGCTCGCTTTCTTCATATTAAGTCAACCCTTGATGTCTCGAAACTTGACTAAGATATACATGGATGAAATAGTTAGATTGCCTGGTAATCCAGTTTCAATCATATCATATTGAGATTCTAAGTTCACATAAAGGATTGTAGAAACAGTTGCATCGTGCTTCGGGCACAAAGTTAAGATTCAGTACAATCTTTTCACCCGCAGATGGATGGTCAGTCTGAGAGAACCATTCAAACTCTTGAGGATATGCTGAGAGCATGTGTTATGCATCTCAGTGGAAGTTGGGAAGAACATTTAAGTCTTATAGAGTTTGCCTAATGTGAATGTTGAGATTAGAAATACACAAACGATAATGGTACGGTTTGGGTATAAACCCAGACAATACAGATTTGGTAAATCATTAGGTGCATGATTTCAAGGAAGTACGTTAGCATTAAAAATATACAAATAAACCTAGTTGCATGCTTCCTGTTATGTTAATGGGTATGACTTAACATTTTCATGAATTGGCACGTTTCTCTGAGATATTATTAGAATTCTCAAGTACTTTTAAATATTTGTGATATGATACGTAAATAACTCTTAATTGAGTTACGTGTTGCATAAACCAGGATTTGGGTTAATATGCACGTTCTTCGAGAAATTTCAGATAATTGAAAAATATTACAGATGGTTTCTTATAGGTGAAGTAAATTACACTTATTGGTGTAATAAGATGTTCAATTACATGAATTCAGTATGTATGTGCCAAAGTTGATTTGAGTTTGGAATATTTATGAATTTTAAATTTGCCTGCATGCATGATATAAAGATTACTCAGTAATTACAATGATTTTGAATATACTGCTCTTCCAGTTTTAGAATGATACCGTATCGTGATTTGAATTGCAATCAAACAGATGAGATAACGGAAACCCTAAGAATAGGGTGTTGCCATGTGACTAGTGAATGAGATAACCCTAAGAGTAGGGTGATGGCATGTGATGAATGAATAAGGCAAATGAAACCCTAAGGATAGGGTGTACGATGAATCAAGTATTTTGATATCAATTTTCATTATGAGATGTGATGATGTTTAACAGTTAAATTGCATGATTTTATTTTAGTACCAAATTGACACGCATTCTGTTTATTTAAGAATTTTAGTTTGTCTGCATGTATACTATAATAATTTCTCGGTAATTACCATGAATTGAGATACTGTTATAACAGTTCTACAAAGACAATGTTTTGTGGTTTGATCTGGAATTAGATCAGATGTGTCCTATGTTGAGGGACCAATACAAATAGCTGATCTGAGGATCAAGAAACTCAAAAATCATGAGATACCTTTAGAGAAGGTTTTGTGGAGAAACCACAACTTAGGGGAAGCCACATGGGAGTTTTGGGTTTGATATGTGTAACAAGTTTCTTTTTCTCTTTTAGGAATTTCGGGACGAAATTCTTATAAGGGAGGGAGATTGTTACGACCCATATCAGGGTTAGTCAATAAATACCTCGAATTAGCGTGAAACACTTTGATTAGTGTTGGGTGTCTTATTGAATATCAGGATTAATCAAATAAATTAATATGTGAATCATCTGAGATAATTAATGATAATATCAATGTTGATTGTTGAGTTACTTAAGTTGGGTTAAGTACACACAAAGGAGGTTAGTGTTTTTATTAGAAAAGACAATTTAATTAGCATGCTTTCTTGCTATGAGGTTGTATAGAATTCCGTGCTTGAGAGTTTGCAAGAGAAATCACTCGAATCGGACATTCGAGTCAAACGTTATGACAGTTTTAAGGTTTTTGGACCTGGGTGCAATTTTTCCAGTATTAGATCTTTTATTTTCTTTTATTTTCCCTTGGGGGTCGGTTACCCTGTTCCTTTATCTTCTTTGTCTCGAACGATTGAATGGAACAGGAACCATCCGCTAAGCGGCGCCCAAAGCAGCCCACCCAGTGGCCGATCTAGGGCTTGATAGCCCCTTCCAGCAGCGCCCACCTTTCCCCTTCTCCTTCTACCTCCTTCCTCTTCCCTCTTCCTCATCCTAATCGCACCTCGGAGTGCTTGGGCGGCGCCTCCAACCTGCAACCAGCAGCAGCACCGGCCGTGTTCAAGCAGCAATGACAGGATCAGGGCGGAGTTGGGTGACCTTGTTTCACTTTTGGATGGGTGACGCCTCCTTGTACCTCTCCTCTTCTTCATCACCTTGTTCGCGCTTCACTAGTTAGGGCGGCGCCCCAGCTAGCACCTGCAGCTGCGCCCGATGGCAGCAGCAAGGGGTGTTTGGGCGGGGTGATTTGGGGTCCCAGAGTTCGTTTGAGCATGTCGTCCACCTCCCCTTCCTTCTTCTTCTTTCCTACCTTCCCCAACACCCTTGGGCGGAATCCCCTTTTTTGCAGCTGCGGCCAGCAGCACCGGCCAGCACCACCAAGCACCGGCCATGACCTCGGCCTTGAGGTCCACACCGGAATCCCGAGCTCCTAGACAAGCTCCATCCACCAATCGAAGCTTTTCTCCAACCTGAACCAAGGCGTGAAGGAGATGCTGCTTGCAGCAGCATGCTTGATTAGGATCAACCTGGGCGTAAAAGGTTTTAATAAGAGGTAGTTCTGACTTCGGCATAAGGTCTTGATCATGAATTCGTAGTCTTAACTTAAGACTTAGTTTTTGATCGAGTTCATCTTCAATGAGTTTTCCGTTTCTGCACAGGTTGCACGGCGTGCAAATCAGTTTGCACGGCGTGCAAAGTTACAGAAAAATAGGATAGAAAGTCGGCCAGTTTGCACGGCGTGCAGATCAGTTGCACGGGGTGTAGATCAGTTGCACGGGGTGCAGATCAGTTGCACGGGGTGCGAAGTTGCAGAAAAACAGAATTAGGCGTGTTTGTGGATGTCTTCGGTGGTTACGAACACACCGAAGTGGGTGAGTAGTAGTTCATTTAGAAATCATTATTTAACTCAATTTAAATGCTTAATTACTCATGTATCAGTTAGTATAACTTTTAAACAGTGTAGTACATACAATAGAGTATGTTAGATTCATTGGAACTTGAAATACTTAATATGCTTAATGAAAATGATGAAATTTCCTGTATTATGGTTGCAATGTGTTTGTTGATTTAAAAATGGATGTTTAGCATGGAAACTGGATAAATGATACTGAGTCATATTTAAAGATGACAAATTATATTTATATGTGCTTTAAAGTGATGTTCAGAATGTGAAATAAGTATGAAATTTGATATCCCTGTTTAAGTGTTTATATGTTAATCAGTTAATAGACTTAGGTGCCCTAACACCGTAGAACCCCTTTGAGAGGTCTGCAACCAGGGGGTGAAACTCGTGTTGCAACAATAACTGTGCTTGTGTCACGGTGGCACGAGGATAGAGAGAGACAGTGTTGCAACAAGAACCGTGCTTGTGTCACGGTGGCACTGTGGAAAATAGGGGTTATTCAACATTAATCCGTGCTTGTGTCACGGTGATAACCCGGTAAGACTTTTTGCCTGTGTGCTCAGGTTTGAGGAGGAGTCTGGAGTTCACTCTTTTGAGAGTGTAGTGAGGCCTTGTGAGCCTGAGAGTCCTGCAGCAGACCAGGGCTGGCAGTCAGACTTAGCATTTCCCGAGTGTGTCGCTAAGTCTTGTACGGTGGGATCGTAGTTCGCTACAGATCTTCATATGCAGAGTACACTGCATATGATTAGGGCATAATAAAAATATAAATATGAATCACATAGGATCGCAGTAAATTTAATATGTTAAGAGATTGAAACTTCTATGCCAATTCTCTATAATTGTTTAATTGTTTAAGACATCTGATGTTGCGTAAAAATGAGATAGTTATATGTAAATCTGCTGTGACATTTGAACTGCCCTATTTAATATTGCATTTATGCTTTATTTCAACTTTATATAATTGATGAGTTGTTTAGTGATAGCTAAATGAAAGGCTATTCACTGAGCGAGTAGGCTCATACCTCTACTCAAAACATTTTTAGGTCAACATCAGCAACAGGAATCGGAAGGATCTTTTCATCCTAACGCTTAGTTTGTAGAAGGTATATGTAGTTAGTAGTTAGAGGTCTCTTAGTCCTTTCCCCTCGATTTTGGGACATGGTGTGGGTGAGAGAGAATGTGTATAAAGATGTAAATTAACTGTTATGCTTTATTTTATGTCGAACAATATAATATGCTGTAGACTCTGTTTATATTGCTAGTCAGTTTAATAAAAATGCTTCCGTAGTTTGTTTAGATTTAGTTTACAGCATAAATCAGGTTAACTTTTAATGTCTTTAAAAATGTTTTAAAAGTTTTGAGTGGTTTGGCTTGTGTGTAATCCCTCCGTCGTGCCCTAATCTCGTGATTAGTGGTTATGTGAGATCGGGGTGTGACATTCTCTCTCTTATCCAAGAGAGGTGAAGAAGAATAAGGGAAGGAGTCCCTTGGTGAAGATCAAGGCTGAAGACTTGGAGCTAGAGTGGGTAAGCCTTTAGTGAAGGCAGAAGACTCCTTGCTCAAGTAGGAAGTCCTTGGTTGAAGCTTCTCCGAGTGAAGGTGAAGTCAAAAGCTGAAGATCCAAGAAGAGTGGGTAATCCCTGCAAGGCTGAAGACTTGTACTAGAGTGGGTAAGTCATTGGAGAAGGCCGGAGACTCTTGCAAAGTGGGTAAGTCCTTGGTAAGGTTGAAGACTCTTTGTATTGGATAGGTAAGTCTTTTGTTTGGTCATGCATTATATGTCTTATGAATGAATATAAGAGTGCAATAGTTTGGAAGTCCTAGAGGTTGACCTCTCTAGGCAAGTGGACTGACACACTTCTAGTTTAAAGTGTGGAACCACTCTAAATAGCTTGTCTAATTGGTGCATGTTCAATCTCTCTCTCCCTTGCTATGTATGTTTTAGTTGCACACAAAATTCCTATTTAGCAACCTTATCTTGTGATATATCTTGAAGGTTTAATGAATTTTGTTTAAGTGATTTTAGCTGTATTCACCCCCCTCTAGAGCATCTAATCACTCATCTAGGATCCAACATTTTTTATGGGGTCCCATAACATATAACCAAATTGTTGATCTCCATAGAAAAGCAAGATACATGACACCACCTTATCATCAAACTTTTGCCTCTTTTTCTTTGGAACATGTGGATAAGCCTTACACCCAAATATTCACAAATGAGCATAAGAAGCATCCTTGTCTGTCCATACCTTCTCAAGTAATATCAAACTCCAAAGAAACTGATAGAGATTGATTAATCAAATAGAAGACAATACTCATTGCCTCGTCCAAGAATGTCTTTGGCAACTTTGTAGTCTTCAACTTGATATGATTCATTCTCTCAGCTATACCATTGTGTTGTGGTGTGGTGTTTTGAGCTCTGTCCTTTCATGTTGTATCCCATGTTGCACGTAATAATCCTGGAACTCCCAAGAGGTGTACTCTCCCTCATTATTCATGCCGAGACACTTTAGCTTTTCCCTGTCTCCCCCTCCACCATGGCATTAAATTTATATAAATATTAAAAGACATAATCATTGGTCTTCAACAAGTAGGCCCACACCTTCCAGGATGCATCATCAATGAAGGTGACAAAATACCTATTTCCAGCCAGTGAAGCCACCTCAAGAGACTACAGGCATCTAAAACAACTATAGAACATGACTTCACCTTTGATCTTGTCTTGAGAGAAACTCATAGACACTTTTTCATCTGATATGATCACATGAGCTGAGATCGGTGTCCTTGTCAAAAGAAATCAACCCCTACTTTGATAGCAGATGCAAGTCATTCTCACTCATTTTTCCTAAAAATCTGTGTTGTAGATCTGTCTGGTGATCCTCAACTACATGTATATCACCTCCTTTGAACACTTTAAGTTGGTCTTGTACAATGTGTGACACAATTTGCCCTGTACAATAACTAAGCCCCCCTTGTTGATCTTGCATTTGCCACCACCAAAATCAAGATGACAACATTCTCTATCAAATAATGAACCATATATCAAACTCAACCTAAAATCTAAAATGTGATGAACATCCTTTAGTGTGAGCGTGCAATCGACACTTTTTGGAAACAAATGTATTCAACCTCGATAATTCTAAATAAGATGCAGTTTCCCATATTCACCCTACCGAAGTACCCCTTCCTGTATAAAGTAAAAAATACCTAACTCAGTAAAGCATGATAAGAAGCCACAATATCCACCACCCACTCAGAATCATCATCTTCCACATGCAAACACTTCTCCTAGACTGTCAACACCACATTGTCATCGTTGTCCCTGTCTCTTGACATTACTGTTGTAGTACTCTTGTAGTCATACTTCTTATCTTTAGCTTCAGACCTATGTTTCTTTTTTCACATCTTGCAATCCTTTTTGAAATGACCTGATTTTCCGCAATGCAAGAACCATCTACTCTTCAACTTGAATCTACTACGAGACTTCCCACGATCGTGGAATTTACTGTGGTTCTTAGATCTACCATGGTCTCTCGCTCTATCAGCTCCGCTGGTCATTGTGAAGTACACCTTCGATTCTCTTTCACCTGAGGCTCATCATTGAGTCTTTTCAATCAATAGTCTGATCTTCACCCAATCAAATGCCAACTTACATTCATGTACAAAATTGCTGATTGTCACTACGAGCGTCCCCCAATTGTCACGTAATGATCCAATTAGAAGTAGAGTCTGAAGTTCATTATCAAGAATCATCTTCATAGACCCCATCTGATTTACAAGACTTTATAATTCATTCAAATATTCGACGATGCTTGTACCGTCTCAGTACTTGAGGTTCACTAACTTTCTGGTCAAGAAAATTTTATTTTTTACAGTCTTACACTCATATAATTTTGTGAGCTTTTTCCACAGATCTTTGGCATTGGTCACTTCTGGGACGTGATGGAATCTAAAAATGTCGAGTCACTTACACATTAGTCCCATAGTCTTCCTATTTAGTTTCTTCCAATATGTATCAGACGCACTCTCTGACTTTTGTCCCTCTTTTCGATCTTGTAAATCTTTGTAATTGAGAATATCATCCATCTTGTATTTCGAAATCTGTCAATTTGTACTTGTCAACTTTATCATCATCAAATCTTCATCTTTTCCATCTAGACGAGTATCTGTCGTCTGTGATCTATATCACTTGTGGGGGATGTTGTACCGATACGGTCACAGATGTGTCAAAAAGTTGTTGTGGAAGTGTTGCCGACAAGAGCGTAAACCCAATGAACAAACACATGATTTAACGTGAAAAACTCTCCTCAAGACGAGAAGAGAAAAACCACAAGACAATACTGACCAACAAGCACTAGGTAATCAAGATTACAACTCACACTGCCCGAATTTAATTATCCCTAAATTCAGGTAGCCACCCACCATGATAACAAAGATGAGGAAGAAGAGAATCACACCCAATGTGTACAAAACCTCGTTCTTTACTTTACCTCCTCCCGATGCCGCTGTCGTTGTTAGGGACCGCTTGATTTTGCTATGCCCGCTAACTGGGTCGGACTGTTGTCACTATGACAACATTGTGTTTGTAAATGCCAACTGCTACTTTGCTTCAAGGCAAAATCACTGACCATCTCTTATCAACAAGAAAAATTACAATGCCGATGCACCCAATGTGTCACAAACTGTCAGCTGCTACTTTGATAAAATATCGTAGATGAGATTTAAATAAGCCTCGACTATTCCGAAGTTGAAAGAGGGGCTTGTAGGAATTTTAGCCTAATAAAAGGGGAAGCTACAGGAATTAGAGAAAGAAGAGGGGCGATTAGGAATTGTAAGAAAATCAGAGGGGTTATTTAGGAAACCACATGCATGTTTGGCCGAAACTATACCCATAGATTGATCGAGGGCCACTAACAGATATTTTAAAACTAATAAAAAAAACAAAAAGGCGCGTGCTCGCTCGAGCTGCTCGCGCACGAGCACGATGCGCATACGCCACCAACGAATATAATCTTGACGGGGCAATAACAAACAAAAGAATACAAGAATAAATTTTTTTTGTACTTGGTTCATGTTCATCAACATCAGACCGAGACAACTGAAAGAGATGCACATCTATATGTACAGAAACGAAAATGTGAGCGCGCAGCTAAAGCTGGAGCAGATCATCGTCGAAGCTACAGGCAGGGCATACAGCGCGCCGCTTCTGAGCCAGTAGCCACAGCCGCGCCCGCTCTCTGCCCAGGATCTCGCCGTAGGTCAGCGTCTGCATCCGCCACTGTTCTGGCCGTTCAGCCACAGCACCATCCAGCCACCCCCTTCCTCTTACGCGTTCTGCAGTTGTTGGAGACGCCGTGAAGGCGGCAGCAACGAGAATAACCAGCAGTAAGATTCTGGCGGCGCAAGGCGTCATCGCTCTCATTCCACAGGTTCAAAAGCTGAGACCCTGAGACCCTCACTGAACTATATATCTCTGTGATCAAGCAAGAGACCCTCCTTGGGTAGCGACTTGCGAAAGCTGAGACCTTCCCTGGACTATATCTGTGTGATTACGCAGGACAGTGTCTTTTGGTAGTGAAAGCTGAGACCTTCCCTGGACTACACCTATGTGATCTTGCAGGAAATATAGTGGATATATATTTGTCTGCTGCTGACGCCTTTCTTCAGTGGAGATGTGGATCCAGGACGTGCTACAAGTATATCTGTTGTTTTTCTTTTCAGGAAAGGAGAAGAAGAAAGGGAATGATGACAAAAATATTCCCGTCCAGCAATCACGACCAGAGCAACCAAGCTGCGCGTTACCGCCTCCACATATCAACGGGTCGTTGTTCTTGCTTCAAAGCGTCCCCCTCCGATGGCAAGTCCAGCCCGGGCCCTATTCCGACCCACTAGACTTTCATGTTCCGTCGGACTGTTGCTGGTTTTGAAGAAAAAAAAATGGATGCATTCCAAAGGCGGATAGTGGACCAACCACTTTTCCTTATCTTTATGAACAGGAATTTTCTGGATATTGGTTTGGGGCATTTGGGCCCCCCTTCTAATCAACTTTCTTACTCCGAGTGCCAACTTTTTGAATCCGACTCTACGATGGCCCGTTACTATGTTTTTCTTTGCCGGAGGATTCAATAAACCGTGGAACATGGCGCTCCGATTTAAATTTGTAGGTGCCTCTCCTATCGGTTCCCCTAACTTTCCCACTGTCCTTATAAATTAGATCTTGTCTTCCAGCCAACGCACAAGTATACAGATATACCGCTTTCTTTGACACATATGGGATGAAAGGAATAAATATTTTCCCAGAACTCTGTTTCTAGATTCTCCAATCGTGGCTTTAACACAGTCTTTCTACTTTGGTGCACTCACTACTAGACTGTAATATTCAAATCTTCATTTTCTTATCTGCAAACGCACTCTCTATTAATCCAAGTGTTGGAACTATTTTGTCCTTAATTAACATAGTTTAACATGTCAACTAGCAGATTCAGATAACAAACCGACAATAACGAAGAAACATTTAAACCTAGTTAAATCAAACAAATTAAACCGTCCGCTTAGAGTATTGGGTGTGTCACACGTCCGGCGCACACTAAAATGACGTCAGAAATTTTACCGGTGTGGCTCACAAACGTCAGGTATCGTTACCCGATAATTTGCACCTCCGGAAAAATTACAACAAGAGACAAGTCGTGGCGCTTAAATAGGAAAAAGAGATCTCCTCAAAGAGTAACTAGAGGCAAGGATAACGTAGGAAGTCTCAATGCAACGAGTAACGACTAGGGCAAACACAAGGACAAAAACCGAGATAGCCCACGGTCTCATTAATACTTTTTCAATACGGTGCAAACACACATTTACTTTTGTACATGAAGAGCTACTACATTTCTATACAGTTCGATTTTTTTAAAAATAATTAATTAATTAGTTATCTTTTGTGTAACAAAAGATCGAGGACGTTTCTCACGATCCACATGCCCATGCTCAAGCCTACCCAAACGAGACGAGTTGAGTGTCGCACACGCTTGTATACGTGTGTCGTACTCACCGCACACACAACAAAGGTAAACATACCTCCTTCTATATCCTTTTGGCCATTTATGTTACATGCACTTTCTATACAAAATGTAGTACTCAAATCAGAAACTAGACAATGTAAGACTATACTTCTCTCCCACACATATAAAAGACAAAAACTACTTCGTCTTCTAATGTAATAACCATACGAACTTTGAGCTCAACTCATATTAGCCTTAATTAATTGAAAATAATAAAGCTATTATTAATGAATAAATACTTACCAAAAGATCCGTTCTTTGACGACGACGACGAAATTGTTGCTGATCAGGATTGATGATTCTTGTCCCTTGCGTTCGCCGTTCTACTATTTTCTATTAACTGATCACATCACCAACGATGGGTTTTTTGGTCTATACAATCTAGCTTCTACTTTAAATCTTTGGATTGATTAATAACTTTTTCTATTCAAGGATAGCAATTTTGACCTATGGAATCCTAACTCTAATTGTTTTAGCATCTTATGCTCATTTTTCTGAATCGTTATCATTTTTTTGTTGACCAGGGAACCCCTCCTAAGGGCTAGCCACATTTGTGACTAGTTCTGGTTCTGAATCTTTATCATGTCTCCTCTTTGATATCGAGGTTCATATAATTTTTTTTGTCATTTTACTACTTTATTTTTGTTATTGAACACGTTTCCTATGTCAAAGTGGTTTTACATTATATGCCATCTTGTTTCTTATCTTGTTCTTTGCCTACATCATTATCTATATATACATTGGTCATTTTTTATGTAGGTCTGGTCAGATTGCTTCATCATGGTTACACAGTGTGGTGGCGATCTAGGGCTTCGTGAGGCGATCTCCGCCTGGTGGCGGCGCCGCCTGCTCCACACCTCGGATAGGCACCCCACCTACCGGGGGCCACCCTTCACGGTTGTCCCTGAACGCCGCACGTGGGCGCCTTTCGTCTTTCACTTCTCTTATCAACAAGATGCTGTCGTCTCCGTTCTCTAGAAGGATCACGCGGCAGAGTGTTCAGGCCATGAGGGCCCAGCAAGCGGTCCAAGAAAGACGCCAAGGGTTTGCGGCCCTCGCCACGCCGCTTGACGAGATCATCCAAGATGTTAGGACTGTCTTGAGATCGCCAACGCCTTGCCTGAGTAATGCGGATCTGCAGACCGCTCATCAACATGTTATAGGGAGATCACCTGTCAAAGAACTTATGCCGGTTGCCTTTGATGAGGGGCCGCTGAACCCTAACGACCCTCCGCTGGAGTTGACTAGCGCGAGACGGAACCACGCTGAAGGTCCTGAGGTTTCGATTGATGGCCACCATGTTGATGCCCCTCCCTCGATCCCAGATAGGGCTCTGCTGATAAATGATAACTCTACAAACCAGGAAGATGTGCCTGTCCGACATGAAGGGCTTCTTGGAGGCCATAACACGGAGCGGCCTCATGCCGAGGAAACGAACCCAAGGCGTCAAGACGACAGAAGGATCAAGCATAGAAGATACCAGCCTCTTTCTCTGAATCAGCCTCCGAGAGGCGCATCACGAGAGCCATCGATGTTGAACATCCCTATAGACACTTGTTATCGTTGTCTAAGCAAAGGACACTGGCAATGTCAATGTCAACGTGTCGTCGTCTGCTACAAGTGCCATGCACCAGGCCATGTAGCGAGAAGATGCAATGCCAGACCTAGTGCTCCCTCACCTGATATTCATTCTTATACCGAGTTCCCAGCGATGAGACCTGCCATCCCAGCCTGTGGTGGACCGTTGCATATCCCCAAACGCATCGCTGTTGATTTAGGACCGGACACGGAGGAAAGAAGAAGCAAGGCACAGATGATGACTCGAGTTGTGGAAGTGTCTTGGCCGCCAAATTTGGCATGGGAGGAGCTATGTCCTGAGCTCAAGAAACGGTGGTCACACGCTACTGATATCTACTAACACTCCAAGAGGAAAGTTGTTGCATTTTTTGCAACGCAGGAGGAAGTGCGTCAGGCTAGCGCTGTTTCATCCTTTGTGTTTAAAGACATGATCATAAAACTCAAGACTTTGGAGGAAGGTGAGTTCTGCTCTCGGAAACAGGCTGTTTGGTTTTGGATCGCGGACCTTCCGATCGTTTTCCGCGATGATGATGCCATGGACAACATAGTGAATAGTTTTGGTAAACTAATCGTTGTCTCTGGATGGATTCAAAACCCTAAAGACATCTCAGGCATTTTGGTGCTTGTGGAGACGTTCAATGAGGACATCCCACAGTTTATTTCTCTGACATATGGGGATAGGAGATCAGATGTGCATTTGCACATAGTTGCCCGAGGGAAACTAGATCCAATCTCTTCTCTAGAATGGAGATAGGTGAAGAACTATGCATCCCTATGGAAGCCTTTTCTACACAGAGATCTGATGATACAAATTTTCTGTTGAAGGATAAGATGACCCCTGAAGTGTTTCCCACTACTGAAATGTCCGTGATTGATGCCCACAAACACGAGGATATGGAGCCTCAACCAGTCGAAGAACCACAGCTGTAGGATAGAAACAGACCTGGTAGGTTTGTTTTCGATGATGAAGGCAAACGAAGGCCACTTCTTCAGCAAATTCTAATTGATTTTATCCCTTCAAAGGAGCAGTTTTTCAACTCGCGGCACAAGAGAAGTACCCAACATCCTTTGACTAGTAGACATCACGAGGAAGATGCATACCTTACCCAGTTTTCTGCTAAGACTGCCGGTTACAACAATTAGGACCATCGAAGGAGGCTTTCGGATGGACAGATCCCTTTTTCTGATGACGAATGGGATGATGGAGGTAGAGAGCGCTTCTAGCTGGAGCCGGCATCATTATGGGAGCTTAGTCTCTGACCTAATGGATTCCAGCTTTCTTTTCTGGAACATTAGGGGAGCGGCCAACAATAAAACCAGGAAAGTGCTTGGTAGGTTATGTAGAAGACATAAACCCATGATAGTTTGCTTGTTCGAGCCTTTTTTACATGCTACTTTAGTTGATGAGCTGCTGGACATCGTAAGATTAGATTGGACTACTGACAACGAAGAGGAGGCCGGCAAAATTTGGATTTATGCAGATAGATCTCTTAACCCGACTGTGACGAGGAGGCACAATCAGCACATCACGATTAAGCTCAGGGCTGCTGACGGCACGGAGTTCTACATTACCGCGGTCTATGCGAGTTGTAGTGCTTCTCAGAGAAAATTTTTATGGGAGGACATTAATGATCTGTCCGCGACTATTGGGGACGCTTGCTGGCTCGTAGCAGGAGACTTCAACATCATCAAGCATAACTCTGAGAAAAGGGGTGGTCTAGACAGACCTTATCAGGAGATCCTAGATTTCAGTTCCTTTATACATGACGTTAACTTGAGAGAGGCTCGCTTTCTTGGCAGCAAGTACACCTGGGTTAACAAGCAATAAAACACCCCCACCATTTGGGAGAGGCTCGATAGAATCCTGTTTAGTGAATCTTGGGGTCTGAAGAGACCGAACGCTGCTGCCTCTCACCTCACGAGGTATCGGGTATCTGATCACTGTCCGATCTTATACCTACCCGGCTGCTCGAGAATGATCAATAGAAGAAGACCTTTTTATTTCTCACAGATTTGGCTTGAACACGAATACTATCGGCGTATCATTGATGATATTTGGGCACATGATTTTATTGGAACTCCTTCCTATATCTTCTATTCCAAACTAAAGATGGTTAGAGCTGCTCTGAAGACGTGGAGCAGAGATACCTTCGGTGACATTAGTCAGCGGATTAAAGACCTTGAGGATGTGATATACACGACAAAAATAGCATTTGATGAAAATCCCTCCCAGATTAATGAGATGAACCTCAGGACAGCTGAGTTTGAGCTCCAACACCTTCTTGATCTTGAGGAGAAGGTTTGGAGAGAACGATCCCGCATTGACTGGCTTCATGATGGCGAGAGGAACACCAAATTCTATCATGCGGTTGTGAGGACGAGGAGAAAGATCAACTGTGTTGCTCATCTTCAACTGAGCGATGGAATGAGGATAGAGGATCCGATAGCCATTGCCCATCTTGCAGCTGCCCATTACAAAGATTTCTACAAGGAGGATTCTAATTATGATGATGCTCTGCTGGATAACTTGATGATGTCTATCCCTGACCTGATCACCCCCGACGATAATACTTCCTTGATGGCCATTCCAAATGATGAGGAGGTGCGTATGGCTCTAAGTCAAATGGAAAAACACTCTGCACCTGGACCGGATGGGTTCACGGTGCATTTTTCTGTAATGTCTGGGACACGGTTAAGGATGATTTCATGAAAATGACGGAGTCTTTCTTCAGAGGGCAGTCCTGTCACTGAAGTCTTTTTTGCTGCAAAATCCTCCTTATTCCCAAAATAGAGAATCCTTCTGACATTGGTAAGGATTTTCGACCTATATCTATAGAGAATGTGGCTCTGCGCATTATGGCCAGAGTCATTAGCAATCGGATGAAGAGTCCTATGCCTAAAGCCATTACTGATAACCAAGCAGCTTTTGTCCAAGGGAGAGAAATTACACATCACATTAGATTGGCCAAAGAGCTGGTTCATGACATCTATCAAGGCGACGACTTACCTAATTTGTTGGTGAAGATTGATATGTCAAAGGCGTTTGATCGCATCAACTGGGAGGTCCTCAAGAAGATCATGTTGAGATTTGGTTTCTCGGAGGGTTTCATCAACACTGTTCTGTGTTTTTTCACAAACACCTGGGCTACGGTCTCTATTGGCGATGAATCAGCTGGATTCTTTCCTATGAGACGAGGGCTGAAACAGGGTAACGCTATCTCGCCATTTTTGTTCATCTTATTCGAAGAACTGCTGTCTAGACAAATCCTTAGAGTGGATCATCAGACGCACCTTACAAGATTTAGAACTCATGGCCACGACACTGCTCCTTTACATCTGCTCTACATGGACGATATTATGCTCTTCCTCAACGCTGAACCGTACACACTGGCTACTGTTAAACAGATCCTCAATGACTATGAGCAAGCTATGACACAGCTGATCAACCGAAATAAATCGCTGTGTGTTGTGGGTAGTAAACGTGCTGCAATCTCTAGTGATGTTGTCGCTGCCCTTGGAGTTGATAGTACAACGGAGACGCTCTCTTACCTTGGTGTTCCGATCAAGTTTGGTAGAAGCACGCTGAATGACTTTGATTACCTGATCCAGAAGATAAACCAAAAGATTGCCTCCTCGAGATCGAGGCTCCTTTCCTTCGCTGGCCGTAAGATGTTGATCGCTCACGTCCTCTCATCCACCACTGTGTACACTGCTGCCGTCATTGGTATTCCCCGTGGGACGATTGATCATATAGATTGCATGCTCAAGAAATTTCTCTGGGCGGATCGGGACAACAACCATAGGAAAGCTTGGGTTATTTGGTCCAAGGTGGCCAAGCCGCTTGAGCATGGTGGTCTGAACTTACCAAATATTCGTATCATCATCGACGCCTTCATTGCCAAAGCTTGCTGGGAGATTATCGCTAAAGATTCACTGTGGGCCAGATTCTGTAATGGAAAATACTCCAATCGGGCTCCTAGTAGAGCGGCCAATTATCCAAGCCACGTCCAGTACAGATCTACGGCCTCTCCCTACTGGAAACAAGTGTGGAACGGTTTCCCCTCCGTGGTCCCGTGGTGTAGGTGGATTGTTGGAAGAGGGATGATCCCGTTTTGGGACGCTCTCTGGTGTGAGGATAGGCTGTTCGATTATGCGAGACTTCACAGTGACAGAAACCATGCCTTCTACGTCCGCGACTTCTGGATCGATGAAGACGGGTGGGACTGGGTGGCTCCCAGACATGTTCTTACTGATGACGACGTTGATCTGATCAAGAAGGCAGGGCAAAAGATTATTGATGAAGAGGACAGGATTGTGTGGAGTCCTGAGCAGATGGGTGCGTTTACGATCAGATCAGCGAAGAAGATCCTCACAGTTGATAACGCATACTCTTTGTTTGCATACAGCAAGATCTGGTGTATCGATGCCCCAAAGGAATGTGCCTTTATTTGGAAAATGATGAACCACGTTGTTCCAACGGATGAGAACATCTGTAGATGCCATATTCAGTTGGCATCTAGGTGTGAGTGCTGCAATGAGCGCTGCACGGAGGACACTGAACATATTGTTTTTCATGGACAGATGGCATCCAGTTTCTGGGAGGTTTTCGAGTCCATTACGGACATGACGAGGCCATTGAACAAAGGCGAGCTGGTGACCCTTTGCTCCCATGGCAGATCTGGCGACGTGCTTACATGGATAGCGGCCTGTATGGCGACCCTCATCCCATACTGCTTGTGGAAGTGGAGATGCAGAGCTAGATTCGATGGTATAGCTAGACCTATTTAGAAAGAGATTCGTTCGATGACTGACCAGTTGAATGTCATGCTTAAGAAGAAAACCTTTCGTGCTTTCGCCAATCCTGAGGTACATCTCAGACTCAATGAGTATGGTGTGGCCGACCCTAGATATGTGATCAAGGAAATTGCTCTACTGAGATGGAATAAGCCAGACATTCACAGCCTTAAGCTAAATGTATCGGTTGGAAAAGATAGAGATCCAATTGGAAGCATGAGATGGTGTATGGCCAGTGTTATCAGAAACCACCATGCGAAAGTTTGTCAAGTTACTAGAACTTGGCTAACGGCTGAAGACCTTGAAAGTTCTTTGCTTCAAGCTATTGTGGTTTGTCTCAGATTCGCAGAGATTCAGAATTTGAGGATTGTAACCATTGAGGTTGACAATGCACAACTCTTCAACCTTGTGTGGGGACAAATCCTATCCCATGGAGGTTAGACTCTGTTGTAAAGGAGATCAGAAGATACATTGAGGAGGAAGGGATTTTGGGATCCCTTGTGCACAGGTCTCTAAACTCGATACCTAGAGATTTTGGAAAATGGGGTAGCCATCACTATGACCCAATAGTGATTTCTGATCTGAGAAGATTGCCCCCTAGAACTAGGGGTATGCTTAACCTTGAGAAGAATGAGACTCCTTATGTGGTGATGAGATACACTTGGTTGATCTTTCTTGTAGTGATGTGGGTGTGTTTTATGTATGTCCTTGGTGGGATGTCTTTCTTTGTGTTCTTCGGGCTGCTACCTGCATCTTATAAGCAGGATTTGTAGTTTTTGACCTTTTGTGCTCACATGAGGAGGGTGAGGTGAATAGATGACCTCCTGGCTTAACCAAAAAAAAAGATTGCTTCATCATGGGTGTGCGCTAGATCGCTCTTCCATACTTAAGCTTTGTGACCTCCATCATGGCCATGCTTTTTTTGCCTACAACATTTTCACGTCCCTAATTGATTAGCTTTCTTTATTATGTTGGTGGTGTGTTTTTTATTTGTTACTATCTCATGAATAGTTAAATCGATTGTCTCAACTTAAGCACATTAGCATATGTTTAGTTTAAGCTATATCGTGTCTTTTGTTTACCTGACCTTGCAACAAGACCATGAATATGACTCTCATTAATCTTCTCAACCCATAACAAAACTTCTCTTCACCTGGTATCAAGAACAATTATCTAACTCCCACAGTTGAAGAGGAACAACAACCATCCGCTATCTTTCCTTCCTCTGCATCGCAACCCCTCTTATTCTTCTTCTTCTTCTTCACAATCATCATCATTATCACCATCTTCTTCTTCTTCTCTTTATCTCTCCCCACTCTCCCCCCATGCCCATGCATGTTGTTGCCCACTGGTTCAAGCGAGCAAGTAGCTAGTAGCAGTGTGGTAGGGCACCATCATGCCGCCACAGGTCGATTGCCTAGGCAGGCGGTTGCCACCTTAGCTCTGGACAGGAACTGATTTTCTACAACTCGACTCCTCTACTTCCCTCTCTCTAGGGATTATCTACTCAATCATGTCTGGTCTTTTGGAAGGGGAGTTAGGGTACCATCCTTTAGGAGTTGCACCCATTTCCCCTTGACATGGTGCTTTTGCCATAGCAACCTCCATGAGAGTATGATTGGTACTCCTTCCTTTTTCCATCATCCACTAAATCAGAGGCTGACGTGTTGAGTTTGGCATGGTAGATATCCTTTTCTAAATAAGTTTGTAGCAATCTCTAGACATATTATCTTTTTTCTCCCTATGTATTATCCCTATTTACATGGCTAGCACTGTTAATAGAGGGATCGATTATATTTTCCTATCAAAGTGTCTTATTCCTATGATAGTGCTTCAACTGTATTTCTTTTTTACTATCTCTTTCTCTTACTATGCATCTTATCAATGATTGACTATCTCCAACCTTTTTCTACCAATATGATTGATTTGTCATCATCTATCTCCACATTTGTTCTACCAGTGTGACCGATTCTTCATCATGTCTAAAAACAAGTCCTTAGGGGAAAAATCCTCTTATACCATTTTCTATAGTGACAAGCTCCTATCTCCATCATCAACTTAAATAAAGATAATTACCTACTTTAGATAAATTCTATTTAAACAATTCTTGAAACTAGATACAAGATAAAGTTTATAGAAAATCCTTATCAAGATACCCCTAATTATAAATGGGGAAATATCTAAGTCAAAAATATGCTTTTTAAACAGTATGAAGTCGCCTATTGCCTCCAAATACCTGTTAAATAAAACTATAAAAGAATTATATGACATTGCCTTTCATCACCACATGTAATGAAAGAATGTTCTGTGACTCTATAAGATTTCGAATAAACTCTCAGGTGAAAGTCGGGAAGATAGGACCCTTGATTAAGATTATGTATCCATAGTTATCCTATCCCAACAACTTGACTACTATTATCTTATCTCTCTGAAGATCAAACTAAGGGCATGCCATTCTCATCACTGCTAAATTTCTCAGTGGCCACAATTGAACCTATGCTCTAGTCTACACCATCATCCTGGAAGGTGATAACTTTTAACTCCAAAGGATGTCTTCTCTCATCTTTAGCAATTTGGCATCTGACTCATGTATTCCACTCCAACAGATTTACAATTGGAGATTGTAGATAATTTCCCATGGATGTAGTTGTGTATGTCCCTGAAGGCCCAAAATAACTTTATGTAATAAGTTGGGACACTTGGAGGAGAAGTACTACTCGAAGCATGGTCATCCATATAGGAATAGGTGTGGCCCTAGTACCACTCATGTTTCCCAAAGAATAGATAATTTGTTGGCCACCACCTTTTCAGGAAAATATGAGCAACTTTTATAATCCTCTCAAATGACACCTCAAAAACCTACAAAATTCATAAACTTCATGATCATGAAACCCACTGAGACATCTTTAGCGCGTATGACCTCCGATCAAGGTAATCTTGGAGCGTCCATGCTAGCATCCAGTTCTTCTTGTATTGTTGACTCTATGGTTTCCCATCATACGATAGGGTATCAACATATTTGTTTCTCAATTATATCATATATTCCTACCTCATCTTCCACTCTAGCATATGGTTCCATTAGAACTATTCAACAATGTAGGAATGTAACATCTCATCTAGTCTTAAACTTAATTTTTTCCACTATATTCCCCATTTCCTTTTAATCTGATGTCTATTTATAAATTATTTGATGTCCTTACTTTCAAGGTCATCATTGGTAGCCATGGTCTTGTGCTGAAGGATTCTCATACTTCTTCATAATTAGTTTGGGTCCTAGGCTTAGTGACCAATACTACTATGGTGTGGACGTCCCTTGATCTTCCCTTCTTGTGTGAAGACGTCTCCAACTTCATTATTTCTACATTTGTCCCTATCTTGAAAATATGAAGCACTTATAACCTTCTTTATGTAAATTACTAAGGCTTCCTTATGACTCTTGTGAGTTTGGGAAGCATCATTGGAAATTTTCCTTGTAAAATTAGTGTATGTCCGAAAGTTGTTTTAACGATATTCATAGTGAAATTTGTGGTCATGTTTGAACCACTAACTTTAATGGATTTTGATACTTTATTAACTTTGTTGAGAATTTCTCTAGCATGACCGAATTATACATGTTGAAATCCTTTGATGAGATGATTGATGTTTTTAGTCCTTCCACAAAATGATCTCAACACAATTTCATAAATCCATTAAAATCTTTTTGGTGTAGTGATTTAGAATATGTTTTGGGTTAGGAGTCCTCATTTTTCTCTAGAACTAGAACCCTCATCACCATTTTTGCACTCACACGCCACAACAAAATGGGGTTGCAAAATGTAAAAGTCAGCATTTTTTGACATTTCTCGCACTCTTATCTTTCAAGCCAAATTGCTTAAGTTCCATTGGTCTGTGGTTGTTCTCACTATCTGCTACCTTACTGATCAACTCTCATATTATGTTTTGAGTCAAAAATTGGGATAATGCTATCTTTCAAGCCAAAATTTCCAAATATATATGTATAATGATTATATTAAAAATAGTATGTTCTAAGTCACCCCTACATTTGTCATAATTTACACATGTTTGGAATGGACCTATGGTGATTGGATCATTTTGACCAGATTTTATAATGAAATATTTCTCTTGCATCATGGAGTTCCACAATAGTATTGGCATCAATGCTTGGGATTTTAGATGTTACAATTAGGAGTGTTTTTAGAAGTATAATTCATATCATATATGGGTTGAAGTCTGTAGGCCCGTATAGAGTCTAGTCAAACCTAGTCTAGTATGGAAGTCCCTAGAGTTATGTGCACCTTTTCCTATATAAAGGAGAGGGGTCTCTCTTGCAAAAATCATTGTGAATGTATTGTCTATCCATTAATTCCAACATGGTATCAGATCCTTCTTTGTGAGGACTCTAATACTAGAGAGAACAACAATTCTCCACCAACAGGTGGTGGCCACCGTCATAGTTGGTTGTTGGCAGGGCCATCACCTAACCCATCAAGGTGTCCTCTATACATAGGTCATGGAAAAAACCTATATGCCTAGATATTTCAAAAGGTGAGGTTTTAAAGTCATTGATGCTCAAGGTTACATGTTGGATCGAGACCTCCAACCACTACACCAATATAGGGTAGGGTTAGAACCTAAGTAAGAAACCCTTGATAACCAAAGTTCAAAAGCATACAAAGCACATAAAACGCATACATGGATGAGAAAATGATCTCAAATACATTGTACATATTTGAAATTATTTTCTAATTTCTGATGAAATTATGCATTACTAAAAAAAAATTATGTATGACCCCTCATAAATTAAAAAAATCACAAAGTTAGGGCAAATTAAGTGCAACTCAATTAAATGAGGGCTTCCACTTAATCGGTTGATTCCAAAACTTAATCAATATCAAGATTATGATTAGTAAACATGATTAGAGTCTAATCAAAGTCAAGGTCCTTACAAACATTAACCCTAACAATGAATTTTTCCCTTCAAATCGTAAAACAAAAGAAACTACATCATATGTATCTCATCCTCTAACTCCCACATGTTTGCCTAAACCCTGTAATGATGCCATAAAACCTTAACTAATATAATATGATTCCTTAATAGCATACGAAAACATCCACCCAAGATCAAAACTAGACCCTCAACATATGATATATCGTCATAAGTTGTACAGTCATTGTCTATAACATATGTCTAATATTTGTATGGCTATTCCTCAACATCGACACATGGAACACTATTTAAATGACTCAATTCTAGAATAAATTCTAGCTTGCACACCACCTTATCAACTCTCTTAATGATAGGATAAGGCCCCATAAATCTCGTATCCAACCAACACATCTTCCTGTACCTCAAGAGCACCCTTACATGATGAGAACATAAGATACATAAAATCTCTTACCTAGATTTCAATAGGCCTCCTGCAATCATCTGCATAAAATTTCTATCTATCTTGTGCTTCCTTTAACTATGCATTGATGAACTTGATTTTCTCTGTGACCTACTAATCCAATTTGGGACCCAAAAGATAATATTCACCTACCTCATACCAACAACGAGGCGAAAACACATTCTGTACAAAGTCACATACAATTCCATGTCTATACTCTCCTAATAACTGGTGTAGGCAAACTCTATCAAACTTATGTAAATATCCCAAATGTCCAAAATTTATAGTACATGTGCCTTTAAAAGATCTTTTGAAGTCTATATCGTCCTCCCAAACTGATTACATATCTATGTGTAAAATGATTTTCTAAACTTAACCTACGTCCCCGAGGCTCAATGTATATGATCCCAAAGCCTTCTTGTAAACAATAACACTTTATTTGAAACAATAGTCTCCAATACACCGTGCATACCAACTATCTCATCAAGATAGATATATGAAATGTTCATCCATGTAGATATTCTTGACCAGATCAAACAAATAATGATTACCTATATTGAATCATAACCCTTGATTGTAATGAGAAGAAAAACCAAAAATTCTATGGTAATATGACCCCAGTTGTATACATGAATTGGCAACTGATGTAAAAATCATGTAGGATTTTAATGCATTACCTTAAAATACAAATTAACTAGACAAGTGACTGTAAACTCTTCCATGTCATGTGGCACACATGGTCATTAATACAAGTCATTCATATAATAGTACTTCTTGGTACTTTCAGGATGCATAGTGTACATTTAGGAATGTGCCTCCCAAAGTAAAATGTTCCTCAAACATCTAGCTTCTGGAACCACCATCACATTCCAAAAGAAAACTATTACATCATATGACTCATGAAACCCATTATGGTTCTTGTTGCCAAACTCTGATATTTTATTCTACATCATAGTAACATCCCGCCTCACATCATTAATATATTACATCAACATGTTCTCTATCTATACTTAGATAATACACCTCCCAACAAGGAGACCTTTGTACGCTTGATCATTTTATAAAGAAATAATAACATATGTGTATTTTTCAAGCCATTGAATACTACTATATTGTGTCTAAATAGTAAGATGAAGAGAAATCTATGCTCAACACATCAACCACGAAATTCACTTTTCCCTAGTTATAATATATGGTGTAGTCATAATCCTTGATCAAAATGATCCATCTATGTTGCTTCATGTTTAACATGTTTAGTGGAAGATATACTTAAGGTTCTTGTGATATGTGAACGTCTAACACTTCTCTCCATAAAGATAGTTCCTTCAAATTGGTAGAGATAGGACCACAACTACCAACTCATATCTTATGTCAAGTATTTCTCCTTGTCTCTCAATCTACCTAGAAGCAAAAGAGATAACGATCTTGTCCTGCATCTTCAAAAAACCAAACCCATTCATTTGAAAAATTATAGAAATGATATATCCCTTTCCATTCTCTAGCTACGTACACTAACACATGTGCATACATCTAATTATCCTTCAACAAATAAATGTTGTGTCATGAAACTGTTACTACCCGAAATCAAACACTAAATGACTATAAATCAATGGGGAAAGGACTCCATCGTCTATCCCTAGCATGATAATATCCAATCAAAAATGCAGAAGCATAAACTATTATCATACATGAAAAAAAACTAGATGCATACACAACATAATTCTCAACATTCAACAAGTATTATTATATAACATGATTCATTATATATTTCCAATGACACATTTAAGAGTACATTATATAGGTTTGATCATGTACACTGAACAAGGATCTTACAAAAGGTACAACCTAAACACTTTCTCCCAAGATATCTTTGAACCTCAAACATACACGATAAAAGCATATCAACACACTAGGTGCATTGTACAAAGGAAAACAATACATATATCTAAGGTTTTCATAGTTCAAAAAGATTTCCATAAGTAATCAAACAATACTATTAAGAGTTAATTACTTAATAAAATAAAAACCCATGTTTAGTTATTTCATTATATCAAGCAAATAATGTATCGTAATGCCTTTGACAATGTTCTCATAAGATGGATCCGTGAGGGTACTTAAGGCTCAAAGCCATTATCCAATCCTATTTCTATGCGAGGGTCATAAGATGAACAAAGTCATTGAGGAAATATTGTTTCAAAGTTTTTATAATGGAAATCTACATTATTTATTCAAGTTCTAAAATCATCAATTCAAAGCATCGAATAAAAGTAACAATACTACATGCCAATATTTTGCAAGTATGGAATCATATACACATATCAAGATTCAAGCAAGGAAAGCATAATCAAACAATTATTAAATCTAACATACTTTATTCATAGATACTTAACCTATCCTCTACCATCTAGATCACAAGAAACCACTTGATCAAGATAAGTTCACATGCATGTATTAGATTCTCATCACTAGCACTAGATAGATCCATTTTATGGTTTTAGCCAACTTAGTTTCAAGGTGAGTAATTACATAGTGATGATCTTTTATAGAACTAGAGTCAATGGTACATGTGTGGTCCATGTTTCAAGTCATTCTGAGGTTCCATTCATTTTTTATTGTTATTACAAGGTTGATCACTTATGTACATTTCAAGGCCAAAAGAATGATATAGGTCAAACAAGAATGATGTACATCATGTCGTGAAGTTTAAACATGAAAGAAAGTATATATCAGTAGATTAAGGACATATGAAACACATTTCATGCTTAGGTGGATATCTCATAGGTTATAGAATTATTATCCAACATTGGGTTTAACACTCCTATATACATGCAATTATCATCTTAAGTTACTTATATCATTAGGGTTCATCATAATACTTACGTGGGACATCCACATCAAGGAGAGGTCACAAAGTTAGATTAAGCTCTAGTTAGAAAGGGAAAGACATAAGATTAGGATCTATATCAAGATTAGGGTACAAGAAAGATAATCAATCCATATAGGTCACTTTAGGAGATTAAAGTAGGTTGTGAGGCCAAATGAATCCCTCATTGTATAAAAGAGATAGAATTAGGAATATGAATCACCAATAATCATGATGTTACTTAGTGATCTAAGAGTGTTGGGGAAAGACATCGTTTGAGTAAGGTGTTATCATTCATTCACATAAATGGGGAACATATATGCAATAGTTGTCATATGAATTAAACATAGCAAAAGGAGGTTAGTGAATGATATTTGTGCTATGGAGAGTTTCTAGTCACTAATTTCAAGGTTGTTTAAGGATTAGATGTCATATAGATGCATGAATATAACTTTGATCAAGATTCATCATTTAACATCTAACACAAGTCATACTTAAGCATAAAGGTAATTCAAGTTACATGTCGAGTGATTAAGACTTACAAAGTGCGCAAAGTATTTTAAAGTTACTTATTTGAGGATTTGTGGTCCAAAGTTACTTATCATGATAATACCTTAAATGTATTGAAACATAGTCAAAGATCTTATCATTAATAAAACTGGAGATTATTGAATGACTTAGGGTCTACAAATATGTCTATTGTATAGATCTCATTGAGTTGATGAAGTTGATATATCCGTTTGTACATTTTGGACTTGAGGTGAGAGATATATGATATTTTTTAAGATAAAGCACCAAACCTTAGGGAAAATGAAATACTACCATTATCATGTGATGATCATGGGCCCTTGGTTCTGAGATTAGCAGCTCACATAGTGTGCACCCATGAGATGTCATCCTTCCTAGCCTTGGTTCGACTAGGCCTGTTATGTGGGGCTTTGGTCACCACCTGGTCCTAACTCAGGTCCATGTTGAACAAGATCCCCACACACTCCTTCCCATCACCCACACAAGCCTTGTGCCTCTACATGACAGTAGCGACACCTTCATGGTGAGAGCATTGGTTATCTCTATGATAGGGTGATTGTGGTTGTGGCAAAGCTTGAAGGCTCCCATCCCACCTTGCCCAGGGTTGGCGATGTCAATAAGGGCGTTTGGAGCTATTGAGGGTATAGGGGTGCAACCCCAAGGAGGAAGGGCTTCTACGCCATGCTACCACTAGGGTTTGGGGAAGAATAAGAAGGAGAAGAGAAGGGTTCTAGAGGGTGTGAGAATGAAGGACATAGAGTGAGAAAAGAAATAGGGGGATAATAGGAAGGTACTAACCCTCAAAATAGTCCAATTCAATGCCAAAAGTGGAAATGTGTCATATCCTCCTTAAATAAGAACAAGGTTGTGTGGATGTTGAAAAAAACACTACACCTATTGATCGGGGAAGAATACTATTTAAGAGTATCATAGGCTCATGATTAGTTTAAACAAAGGGGAGCATATTGTTGACATGACAAGTGAGGGGGGTAAAGTAGTTGAGTTGTGCCCCATGTATTGAGCCAAAGAGGGGCCAGTGCAATTAGCTCTGATTGAAGAAACTTTTGCGGCATTTGATTCATAGTTGAATCCTCTACATCATGATATATATTAGAGAGCATGAAGGGCACTTTGAAGAGGTTCCATTGTTGTTGCAAGGAGGTGATAAATTTAAAGCATGGAACTTAGTGAACCATCATTTTAATGTTACATTTTGGAACATAAGATCATTGTGACTACAATTAAGCATCAAAATCCATCAAAGCATGATCTTTATCAAGGTAAACAGATAGTATAAAAATATTATAAGAAAATGAAAGATGGTTCGTCACATCCTTCCCTCCTTAAAAGAAAGTTCATCCTCAAAATTTGGCAAAGATCGTAATCAAAGGTCAAAGTCGATATTCATAAGTTTAATAACCATCCTTGGGGTTCAGGGCATCCACTATCATGTGATGCACACTTAATCTTTTATTGTATGATTTCAAAATCATTAGGGTTACCAAACACAATTAATACATTTGAGATTAGCAATTTCATCATAGCATGCCTCCCTTCAACATTAGCGTTTAATATTCCTTTAACCACATAATCTTAGAAATTTTTTTCATATACATACACAAACTCAAGGTGGGTTATCTTAATTCATGTAATTATTTACTATGAGTACATATTCATTATCGTAACTTTCAACTAAGGTTATTTTCACCCTTATATATCTTAACTAGGTTGTAAATTCATGCATGGGTTAGATTTCCACCAAGATGTTGACCTAGAGGTTATACATTGTCCATATTTTGATAATGACTTAACCATTCCAATCATATGTATCTAATATGTGTATTGAAGATTGATTTTAGGTTCTAGGTACATGAAAAGGATCAAATTACACAAGCCCTAGCTTGTCAAAGTTCAAAGTCAAAAGCAATGCAAGTGTGCTATTTAGGAAATCCATGTAAATAACCTTAGAAGAATTTTGTAATCACTTATATTGATGATATGACTTGTAAATAAGATGGGAAAATTATGTGGGACACTTAGAACCAAGTTTTAATCACTTTTTAAGCACTTTAGAAAATTGATCACAGGCTGTTGATCGGTCGAGTTATAATCTCGACCGATCCACTAGATCCATTTTATGGAGAGTGCATCGGTCGAGTCGTGCATTCACAAAACTCGACTGACCGGGTTACTGACCAAATTCTATTTTCATGGGTCGGTCATGTTTCCTCAAGACAAACTCGAGCGATAATTTTAAAATTGGTTTTGTCTTTTACCTGATCGGTCGAGTTACCTTTATTGAATCTCGACCGAATGTACTGTACGAAAAAAGTAGAAAAAGTGATTAACCATTGGTGACTTGTTTGGATGAAAATAGATTCGTTGCCTTGTGCAAAAATGGCTATAATTTGACCCTAAGTGTTCCCCAACTCAAAGGGGCACCCCCATCTATAAATAGGACCACTTGGAGTACATTTCTAGGTTGCTCATTCATTGCATAGCTTGGTTCTTGCTTAGTTGAGAGTGTTGCACACCTTTGAGCCCCTTTCTCTCTCAACTTTCAATTCAAATATGTGAATATGAGTGAGTTAGGATCTATTATAAGAGAGATACCCCTTGTATCCGTGTAAAACTCTCCACCTCCATCTTCCTACCCCCTTTCCTTATTGAAGAAAAGTCTTGAAAATCTTCTCCGAGTGAAGGAGAAGGAGTTTCTATTCTTCGAGTGCAGGAGATAGGCAAGGCAGATGCTCAAGAAGGATAGGTAATCCCTATAAGGAAAAAGACTTGAAGATGGAGTGGGTAAGTCCTTGTTGAAGGTTGAAGACTCCTTTCTCAAGTGGGTAAGTTCCTTCGGTAGGTTAAAGATCCTTGCTTGAGGTATTAAGTCCTTGGATGAATGTGGTTTTGTCTTGTAATCTTATGAATGAATATAAGAGCACCAAGATTGCAAAGTCCTAGAGCCTAACCACCTCTAGGTAGTGGATTGACTTACTTTTAGTTTGAAGTGTGGAACCACTCTAAACCACTTTGTCCAAGTGTATTCTATCCTTGTCTCTCATCCTTGCTATGTTTGTTAGTTAGGACTTCAAATTGGTTGTATGCTTAAGCTTTTGTACTTAATATAATTCAAAGGTCTAATCTGTTTTGTGAGATTTGTGAAGCTCTATTCACACCCCCCTATAGAGCCCTTGATCGAACAACTGGTATCAGAGCAGGTCTTCTCCAAGCTACTTCCACAAGTAGGAGAAGATGGGCGATTTAGCACTTGGGTCTCTCAACTTGGAGGGAAGCTTCTCCATGCGACCTCCAGTCTTCGACGACACCAACTTCCTCTATTGGAAGAGAAGAATGCAATTCTACCTCCAAGGAGTAAGCTAAGAGATGTGGAAGGTGGTGCACCTAAACGATGAAGATCTAAAGGGGGAAATCTCCACATGGACAGAAGCCCAAATGAAGCAAGCTCAGCTCAAGGTCAAAGATGTGAGCATCATCTATGCAACCCTCACCCCATCTGAGTTCAACCGGATCTCCTCATGGGACACTGTACATGAGATTTAGAACAAGCTATGTGTCATCTATAAGGGAACAGAGCAAGTGAAGGAAGCAAATATCTACATGCTTGGTGGTCTCCTTGAGAACTTCAAGATGGGCAAGAATGAAAGAGTGGTGGACATGTACACAAGGATTAATGGCATCATCAATAGATTAGCAGCTCTTGGTAGTGTGATGGACAAAGGCACAATCAACTCAAAGATATTGAGATCTCTTCCAAAGAGATGGGAGCCCAAGGTGACCTCCATTGAAGAAGTGTACAAGCTTAGTGAATTGTCAATCGAGGATTTGGTTGGCAACCTTCAAGCTCATGAGCCAAGGCTTGACAAGCAAGAAGAAGAAGAAAATAGTGAAGAGAAGGAGTCCAAAAAGATCAAGGACACAACCTTCAAAGCCCAAATTGAAGAGATGGTTTGGCAGCAACAACTTGCACTCAAGTCCCCTACTCCTTCCTCAAGTGAAGATGAATACCTAAATGAGCATGAAGCTAACTACTCCAAGGGCAAGAACTTCAAAGGGAAGTCTTCTTCATCTACTCCTAGGTTCTTTGAATGTGGCCAAAAAGACAATTATAAGAGTGACTGCCCCAAGGCCAAGAAGAGCCATTACAAGAGCAGTCACAAGAAAGACAAGGAGTATAAGAAGGAAGGTAAATATAAGAAAAAAGAGAAGAAAGAAAGAAGAAGCAAGGATGCAACTCATGCAGCTTGGGAGGAGTCTTCCTCAAGTTCTTCTAGCTCTAAAGATGGAGAATGTCACCTTGCTCTCATGGCCTCTACAAGTGATGATGTAGGTGAGGTAAGTGAGGTAAGTGAAGTCAATTTGCATGAGTTGTCTAAAGAAACTCTTATTGATATGCTTAATGTTAGCCAGACATCTTTTACTAAATGAAAATCTAAAAAGAAAAGTTTAGGAAAAATTATAGATGATCTTTATACTAAGATTGAGATTCTAGATCAAAATGAAAAGCTACATCTTGATAGTATTGATACTTTTCAAGGGCAATTTCTTGATCTTGAGCTCCAATACAGTGGAGTTGAAGTTGAGAATGGTGTCTACCTTAAGACCATTACTACTCTTAAGGAAGAGAACCAAAAATGCCAAGATGAGATTGATGTTCTTAAAGCTAAAAATGTAGAACTTAACCTCATTGATGAAGCTAGGAAGAAAGAAACTTATGCTTATCAAAGAGAAATTCAATTGCTTAAATCTGAAAATGCTAAGTTGCTTGCTCAAGTAAATGATCTATCCTCTAGACATATTTTGCAAAGTAATGAGGTAGCTAGCAATGCTCTAGAATGTGATTCTTTTCATACTAAAGACCTCTATTTAGAGGCCGAACTGTTGCATGCTAGAGATGATCTTGCTAGCTTATCTTTCACTATCATTAGTCATAGTGATGATAATGCTAAATTGAGAGCTTCTTTGCAACATTTTCTTGCGGGAAAGAAATCCCTTAATGTTGTCCTAGAACACTCTACCAAACAAATTGGTACTAGTGGTTTAGGATATGATGGGACTGCTCGTAAGGGTAAGAATAAGAACAAGAGTAAGGATAAGAAGAAGAGTGTGGAACCTCCTTTCTTCCATGGAGAGACTTTAGGCTCTAAGAACCCAATGGTATGTGCTCATTGTAAATTTGATAATCATTATTCTACTTATTTTCCTTACAAGCCAAAGGGGACCAACACAAAGATGAAATGAGTCCCCAAGCTAACCCTGGATCCCAAAGTTTGAGTTGGGCACCAAAACCCTTCTTTCATACAGGTCAAAAGAAGGTGGATTGTTGATAGTGGCTGCTTAAAACATATGACAAGTGAAATCAACAATTTCAACAAATTCATAAAGAAGAAAGGAGGATCGGTGACCTTCGGGGACAACAAAAAGGGTAAGGTAGCAGGTGAGGGTGATGTAGGAAATGAGATTTGTATTAAAAATGTTTTGCTTGTTGATGGACTACATCACAATTTGATAAGTGTAAGCCAACTTTGTGATAATGGTTATCTTGTTCTATTTACTTCTTTAGAATGTTTACTTCTAGATTCCCTCACTTACAATGCTATATATAAGGGAACTAGAAATGGTAATCTATATGTTATTGTGCTTGATGCTCTAAAGCCCATACATGATAGATGCTTAGTTGTTGATAAAAATGATATATCTCTTTGGCATCGCCAGTTGGGTCATGTGAATATGCATAAAATGAAGAAATTGAGCAAAAAGAAATTGGTTAGGGGACTTCCTAAATTGGATTCTAAAAAGGATGAGAGGAATGCCAACCTTGCACACAAGGAAAGAAAACCAAGTCCTCCTTCAAATCCCAAGGAGTGCTTAGTACCAAAATAGCTCTTGAGCTTCTTCTTATTGATCTATTCGAACCTATGAGAACTCAAACACTTTGTGGTTCCAAGTATTGTCTTGTGATTGTCGATGATTTCTCTGACTATACTTGGACATTCTTTCTCGTCTCTAAAAGTGATACTCTAGATGTTTTCTTGAGCTTTTGTAAACGAGTTGAAAATAAAGCTTCTTGCCGGATTGTTTCTATCCGTAGTGACCATGGGGGAGAGTTTGAAAATGATCTTTTTCAGCATTTTTGTGAAAAATCTGGTTACTCGCACAATTTCTCATCTCCTTGTACACCAAAACAAAATGGGGTAGTAGAGAGAAAGAATAGGTCACTATAGGAGATGGCTAGGACCATGCTTCTAGAGTATAACTCTCCAAAGAAGTTTTAGGCTAAAGCTGTTAGCACCTCATGCTTTGTGTAGAATCGAGTTTTTATGCATCCTTCTTTAAAGAAAACCCCCTATGAGTTATGGCAGGGTAGAAAGCCATCCATCACTTCTTTCACATTTTTGGACGTCCTTGTTTTGTTTTGAACACAAATGATTCTCTTGACAAGTTTGATCTGAAATCGTACAAGGCTTTTTTCCTAGGGTATATCACTACAAGTAGGGTTTATAGAGTTTTCATCATTGAGCTATATACAATTGAAGAATCCATTAATGTCAAATTTATTGAATCTAACCCTACTATTGGAAAGAATGTTGTTGATAATGATATTGAAGATGACTTAATTCCTATCTTAAAATACCTCAACATCGACAATAAAGGTAAGCAGGTGGTTGAATTAGAAGATGAAGAGAAGAAGGATCCCACTCCTTGCTTCGCAAAGAATCATGCCAAAGAGCTAATCATTGGTATTCCATTCGAGAGGGTGAAGACACGAGTTGCCTACAACAAAGAACAAGCAGAAAGTTCCTTCATCTCACAACTGGAGCTAAAGAACATTAAAGAAGGCTTAGAGATGACAATTGGATCCTAGCCATGTAGGAGGAACAAGAGTAGTTCGATAAGAACTGAGTGTGGAATCTAGTGTCAAGACCAAGTGACAGAAAAATCATTGTCACCAAGTGGGTCTACCGTAACAAGCTTGATGAAAATGGCAAGGTGGTAAGGAACAAAGCAAGGTTAATGGCTCAAGGCTACAATCAACAAGAAGGTATTGATTTTGATGAAACATATGCTCCTGTTGGTAGACTTGAATTTATTAGAATGCTACTTGATTTGGCTAGTTATAAGAATTTCTTGCTATATCAAATAGATGTTAAAAGTGTGTTTTTGAATGGTACAATCGAGGAGGAAGTATTTGTTGCTCGACCTCTGGGCTTTGAAAATGACAAACTACTTAACCATGTTTATATGCTACAAAAATCTCTCTATGGACTGAAACCAGCACCTCAGGCTTGGTATGAGAAATTAAAGAACTTTTTGTTAGACAATGGGTATGTCATGGACAAAGTTGATTCTATTTTATTCTTAAAACACACTTCAAGCAATTTCCTTATCATTCAAATCTATGTTGACGATATCATATTTGGCGGAACTAATCTTGATATTTGCAAGGAGTTTAGTTCTCTTATGCAGAGTGAGTTCGAGATGAGCATGATGGGTGAGGTTACTTTCTTCCTCGGCTTCCAAATTAAGCAAACCAAAGATGGAAACTTCATCAACCAAGGCAAGTACACCAATGAGCTACTCAAACACTTTGGAATGGAGAACATGAAGATGATGGACACACCCATGTCCAACATCGCCAAACTTGATAGAGATGAAGAAGGTGATAAGGTAGATGAGAAGCTCTATAGAGGTATGATTGGAAGTTTACTTTACTTAACTGCCTCTAGACCTGACATAATATTTAGTGTTTGCTTGTGTGCTCACTTTCTATCAAGTCCTAGGAAATCACATCTTGTTGCTGTTAAGAGGATTTTGAGGTACTTAGCCAAAATTCAAAACTTTGGACTATGGTACCCTAAGTCAAGGGACTTTACTCTTATAGCATATAGTGATGCTGATTATGCGGGCTGTTTGATTGATAAGAAGTGCACAAGTGGCACTTGCTTTCTCCTAGAACCATGCTTGGTGTCTTGGTTTTCCAAGAAATAGAGCACCATGGCATTACCAACTACTGAGGATGAGTACATTGCAGCCGGAAGTTGTTGTGCCTAGGTCCTATGGATGAAGCAAATGCTCCAAGACTTTAACGTTCATTTTGATGCTTCTCCTATCTAATGTGATAATACTAGTGCAATCAATATTTCTTATAATCCTATATTTCATAGTAGAGCTAAACATATAGAGGTTCATCATCACTTTCTTTGTGATCACATTGCCAAAACTGATATTTATATCATGCATGTGGACACAGAAAATCAGTTGGCAGACATTTTTACCAAACCTCTAGCTAGAGAGCTATTTAACTTCATTAGATCTAAACTACTCATAATTGCTTTAGATGATATTGACATGTTATCTAGCTAGTTAGTTTTATTCTATATGTCTTGCTCATGCTTATATCACCTTGCTTGCCTAAAATTGCTAATTTTCTTGTTGTCATGCTTAGTTTCTCTTATTTATGGGCATTTCTAGAGTTTTAGGTTTTTATCGTAATATAGTACCCAATGATGAGTGATATGTGCCTAAGTATGTTCAACATACATAATAGACTTGAAAAATAAATTTTATTAGAATTCAAATGGCTAGAAATTAAGTTTGATAGTTTTAGATCTTGTTGACCCCGATCGAGTTTCCCTAGGACAAACTTGACCGATCTGTGGCCGAGAGCTATTCTGAAATGGACCAATCAGTTGAGTTTCTGACCCTTAGAACTCGACCGATCAGTGGGCTGAAGCCAACTTAAGTTGGGTTCGACCGACTATTCTCCCTCTCAACTAGAGAACAACCGACTGATTCCCCTTCTTCTAGCCCTAAGCTCTCAACCCAACCCTTGCCTTCCCTATCCTAACCCTTTCTCGACATAGATAGGCTTGCCTAGACCTTCCTTCTTGCTCTTCCTTGGTGTGTAGATGGTTGTGGTGGTTTGCTTTGTGCGTGTGCTCTCTTCTTCTCCTTCTTTTTGCCTCCATGGCTTCTCATAGAAGAAAGAGACCCATCCCTAGCATTTTCCATCATCCTCTTTGTCATCTCACTTGGTTCCTTTTGATGATACCTCCTTTGTATCAATAGAGGCTGTAAATAGGTATAAGGACCTTCTTCTTAGGAGTTCTTTTCCATTTAGAGCCTTGTTTGAGCCTAGCCCTAGGCGTCAAGCTATCATAGACCAAGTGGCGAGGTTTCTAGCCATTCATCACCTATCATCCCTAGCTATCAAACGTGACTGCTTTCATAATTCTATGACAAACACAAAAGTAGTTCATGAATTCTACACTAACTTGCGTTGGAATTACAACACCATTGTACCCCCGCTGAATACTCAAGTGATCCTTACATCCATGATTGCCGGGAAGAGATTCCAAATCTCTGAAGATATCCTGAATGTTTCTTTTCAGGAGATAATGAGAATGACACCTGGCATAAGGATTATGGGGAGTATTTTGACCTTTTGGATCCTGAGGATTTCTACAAGTAGAATGAGATCACTCTTCCTGATATCCATCGCTACCTGAAGAAACCCGATGTTTCTTACAAGAAGAAGAGCACCCTACCCTCCTCCTCCCTTGATTTTAGAAATTGTATATTAGCCCTAGTGGTCAACTACAACATCCATCTGAAGAAAAATCAAATGGATATTGCAGAGAACATTGCGGTTAAAATGTACTGAATTCTTGAGAATGTCGAAGTCAAATGGTCAAGATACATTCTCCACCATATGACCTATTTTGACTCTGGAAAAAACACCCACGACACCCATCCACCTTATCCAGCCCTGATATGTGGTCTGTTTCAATTCGCCACTGAGAAATCACTCTTTTCTGACTTCCATTACAAACTTTCCAGGAAAGGTGTGTGTATCAGTGAGACCACAATTCAGATGTATGTGCCTATCTTTACCTCCACCACACATGGTGCTTCACCCTCAGCCTCTCCTCAGCCACCCTGACCTAGCAGTGCCTAGTTTCATGTGTCCAATGAAACCCTCTTGGGCTACATGATGAACCAACAAGCATACAACCTCTAGGTTCAGGAGCACCTACACTAGGATTTATGTTCAATCATGACAAGCATGAAATTATCCTGTGCACACCCATACCCCACCTACTAGTCTTTCCCTGGTAGTGATTATGCCTCCTATGCATATCATCATTACTACCCTACCCCCGAGCCTTCTGTTGCTGCTCCCACACCCTCTATTGCTGGCGGTTCTTCTCTCGTCTACCTATTGTTGCCTGCTAGCCCCTTGGCCACTCTACTTGCCAGTCTTGGCAATTCTTCTCCTTCCTTCCCTCAGGCCAATGAGCTCTATGCTCTTAGTATGACTTGGGATGAGCAGAATACTCGTTGGCCCGGTCGTGGTTTTGGTCCTCATGTGGATGAGGAGATGCCTGACCAGGAAGATGCTGAGACTGCTTCTACTGATGACGATGATGGTGATGGTGAGGATGCTTCTGATGATGGTGATGGCTCTGGTGGTGATTCCAGTGATGAAGCCATTGTTGCTGCACCTTCAGATGGAGACGAGGACTACGCGCCTGGAGCTGATGATGATGATGATGTTGTGGGCATAAATAGCTTAGATGTCTAGTTGTTTCCTAGTTTTTAGTCTAGTTTGCTGATCATATATATCTTTCTAGGCTATTTTGTATTAGAAACAGTTGGGCACATTATATGAGATGTACTATTTTATCTTTAGTTTTTCATCACTTCTTGGTTGTAGCTGCTTTTATGAGAACATGTTTCTGAGTTGTAATCTATGTTATGTGCACTCTAGCTCTTTTGATTAGTTATATCCTATGAGTTGGTGCCATACTTCATCATATTTTGATTATGACTTATTTTGTATGTTTTCTTTTCATCTCTGGTTGATATATGATATGAGATTGCATGTTTGAATATCTTCTTGATTGTGTTTGGAGAAGACCTGATTATATGCCCTTCTACCCCCTCACTTTTTGATAATGTCAAAAGGGCTAGAGTACTTCAATGTCTTGAAACTCAATCATATTGCTATTCTCTGTCATATTGTTGTTTATTGCTTATGAGATCCTTTCCTTGTTCATTGTATGCTTTATCATGTGACTTGAAAAGGACCATATAGTACATGTATGCTATAATTGCTTTGTGTAGATAGACTAACTATGCAAGTTAAAATAAGCATAGATTGAGGGGGAGCAATTCACATTGTTCAAATATTAAATCCCCCTAATTCACAAGGCAAATGTATAATTTCTATATCCTTTTCAATATGTTTGAGGAATGGTTTGTCATTTTCAAAAAGGGGGAGAATGTTGACCTAGAAGTTATACATTGTCCATATTTTGATAATGACTTAACCATTCCATTTATATGTATCTAATATGTGTATTCAAGATTGATTTCAGGTGTTAGGTACATGAAAAGGATAAAATTACACAATCCCTAGCTTGTCAAAGTTCAAGTCAAAAGCATTGCAAGTGTGCTATTTAGGAAATCCATGTAAATGCCCTTAGAAGAATTTTGTAATCACTTGTATTGATGATATGACTTGTAACTAAGATGAGAAAATTATGTGGAACACTTAGAACCAAGTTGTAATCACTTTTTAAGAACTATAGAAAATCGATCGTAGGTTATTGATCGGTCGAGTTACAATCCCGACCGATCCACTGGATCCATTTTCTAGAGAGTGCATCGGTCGAGTTGTGCATTCACAGAACTCGACCGATCAGGTTATTGACCAAATGCTATTTTCATTGGTCGATCGAGTTTCTTCAGGACAAACTCGACCGATGGTTTGAAAATTGGTTTTGTCTTTTACCTGATCAGTCGAGTTACCTTTATTGAATCTCAACCGAATGTACTGTACAGAAAAAGTAGAAAAAGTGATTCTAACCATTGGTGACTTGTTTAGATGAAAATATATCTGTTGCCTTATGCAAAAATTACTATAACTTGACCCTAAGTGTTCCCCAACTCAAAGGGGCACCCCCAACTATAAATAGGACCACTTGGAGTTCATTCTAAGGTAGCTCATTCATTGCATAGCTGATCGGCCTTTTTCACGCGTTCGGAAATGAACGCGGGACAAAGGAAGGAATCAAGCTTTAAATTTATAACCCAAAACCTTCTAGGCCCCCTGCAACTTTATTATGGGGTCGAAGTAGATATACGGGGTCGAACACAGGGATGTGGTGATGTTTAGGACGCCACCGATCTCGTTCTTTAGTCAGATAAGCCAAGATGATAGTTGATAAAAGTAATTGCTAGAACTAGTCTAGCGGGTTGTCACGATATAAAACAAAACAAAGAAAAGAAAACAAAACAAAATAGAGCTAGTTAGTCTACTAATCAGAGAAAGAGAGTTCCTGGATATGCAACCACAAATGGGGCAGTCTATGCACTCGTTCTCGGGCATAGACAACCCTCGAACACCCAAGCAAGCATCTAGTACGCACAGTGACATATGTCCTGTGGGGTCATCCCACTCGCTCTCGCGATGCGTGACTAGAACCATCGAAAATATGTCAATGACCCTCTCTCGAGGAATGACATATCAACACCTCAGATTACACTAAGTTCCCTCTCGGGTCTTAGGATATTCTGGGGTGTTAGGAACAGAATACCTCAGATCTTCCCCCTCTCAGGTTCGGATCCAAACTATCGTCTCTTAGCTATTCCTACAACGGATCTCTCGATACAGGCAGAAATAGCAGTTCAAGCGAGTAAGAGATCAACCAAACTAGAAATCATAACTTGGAAAGAGAAAATAGAACATGCAACATACTAGATCTGATATGAATCTACTTGTTTAAGGCAAAAGTATATAATACATAGCCAAGAAGGAGCTAGCTAGCCATAGACAAGCATAGCTGGCACCGAACAAAGATGGATGAACATCGTTTGTACAAGAAACAAAGGAATGCAATAGAATAAAAGAGAAGAGGAAAGAGATATAGCCCGTAAAGGAGAGGTGGCTCTCGCTCCTCAGCCTCTGTGCAGGCCGGATCTTGCCCCTTGGGTCTTCTCTTCATCCCTCTAGACTCCTCGGCTCTCTCTCTCTCTCTCTAAACTGTATCGGGTAGACCGTATCGGGCAACAGTATCGGGCATACCATATCGGGCAGACTGTATCAGGCAACCGTATCGGGCAGTAGACTCTTGGGGAACTTGACACACTAGCTCCTTGGTCTAGGCACTAGCTTTTGCAGGGTCCTCCCTCCGACTCCTCTCTTTGCTCTATAGGTTGGCAACTGCTATTTATAGACAGCGAGTTGATGGGAGTTGTAGCTTTTATTGGTCCACGTGTCCTTCATCTGTGGCTTCGATCTTGAGGCATCAGGTGGGCCAATATGACTGTCGCCCGAAGACCGTGTCGGGCAGGGGGAGTGTCAGGCAGCTGTATCGGGCAGGCCGTGTCGGGCAGCCGCATCGGCCAGGCCGTATCGGGCAGCCATATCGGGCAGCCGTACCGGCCAGACCATATCGGGCAGCCGTATCGGCCAGGCCCTATCAAGAAGCTGCTGGAATTCTTGTCTTTTTAGGTTCGGTACTTGAGGGTCTCCAAAAATTGGCTAGTTTCGGTGCCTGTAAGTCAAAAATTGGCTAATTAGTTACATTATTGGATATTTTTACTACTTTTATCTAATTCGAGACAGAAAGCATAAAACATGAACAAAAGAGTGCATATTAACACTAAAGTGGCACAAAACTATAGATAAAATGCATAGAAAATATGCACTAATTTGGGTGTTATCAATAGCTTGGTTCTTGCTTAGTTGAGAGTGCTTCACACCTTTGATCCCCTTTCTCTCTCTACTTTCAATTCAAATTTGTGAATATGAGTGAGTTAGGATCTATTGTAAGAGAGCTACCCCTTGTATCCATGTAAAGATCTCCACCTCCATCTTCCTACCCCCTTTCCTTATTGAAGAAAAGGCTTGAAGATCTTCTCTGAGTGAAGAAAAGGAGTTGATGTTTTTCAAGGTTGAAGAAAGCATGGTGATCCAGATCTCTGAGTGAAGGAGATAGGCAAGGCAGACCCTCAAGAAGGATAGGTAATCCCTAGAAGGCAAAATACTTGAAGATGGAGTGGGTAAGTCCTTGTTGAAGGCTAAAGACTCCTAGCTCAAGTGGGTAAGTTCCTTTGGTAGGTTGAAGATCCTTGCTTGAGGTATTAAGTCCTTGGATGAATGTGGTTTTGTCTTGTAATTTTATGAATGAATATAAGAACACCAAGACTGCAAAGTCCTAGAGCCTAACCACCTCTAGGTAGCGGACTAACTCACTTCTAGTTTGAAGTGTGGAACCACTCTAAACCACTTTGTCCAAGTGTATTCTATCCTTGTCTCTCATCCTTTCTATGCTTGTTAGTTGGAATTAAAATTGGTTATATGCTTAAGATTTTGCAATTAATATAATTTGAAGGTCTAATCTTTTTTGTGAGATTTGTGAAGATCTATTCACCCCTCCTCTAGAGCCCTTGATCCAACACAAAATTCTACCAACAATCACCAGTTATGTTCATTACTTTTCTTTTTAATCTTGAAATTAAACATTTATATCTTGTCATTAATATTAAATATAAGATCTCAAGGTTTCATTATATAAAGCTCTAACATCAAACTTATAATTATCATGCATGGCATGCTTTCATATTATGTCAAACTTATAGGAGTGACTTAACATATGTATATTGTGTTTTAGCATATGTGAGGTTCTTTCATGTATCATGCATAGATTAAGGAACATCACCTATCATTGATATTATGATTTTTTAATTAACTCACTTGTAGTTAGAAGAGCTTCACAAGGTCAAGCCACTCAAGCCGAGATCTACCTATGTCGAGTCAAAACATGCTAACCACCCATAACAAGCCATACAAAAATTTAACCCAACTTCCATGAACTAGGCCAACCAATAGATTCCTTCACACAGAAACATGAACCCACGTATAAGGATCATGATGAAGATCACACATCATATATTGCATCTAGGATTTGGGACATATTCCTCACCTAGATGGAAAACATACATATATTCAAATGCCTTTTTCTCTAGGGTTAGATCTTTTCGTTGGAAATCTAGAGTTCAAGGTTATAAAAGAAATCACACACTAGGGGACTCAACCCATAAAATTAGAACTAGTCCATCTAGGGACTCATCATGTATTTCATTGTGCACATTTTATCAAATTTGAGACATATTTTAGAGGTTAGGTACTACGATCCTATTTTGGGTCCACTCACTCTAAAATTCACCCTTATCATGTATCCCATGCTAGAGGTATGTAACGGCCCCGCCTCCCGGTAACCCCCAATTAAGGGAGACCAGAAGGTCAGAGCCATTATCCCAATTAACAGGATCAAAGGTTCGACAAATAGCCAATAACAATTATTACATTCTACCAACTATACTGAAATATGGTAAACAAATAAAAAACTTTACATACCTTTTGAAAACTTGGATCTCTAAACTTCTATCCACATATGAATTCTACTCTAACTAATCCTCCTTGTATTTTAATTCATGTATTTCACAATATGAAGATTTACTATTTGTCCTTTTTGGCTTTGTACCTAAAATGCTGACAAACAAAATGTCGGTCAGCATAAAGCTAGTATGTGGGGGAAACAATAATCATGCAATTATCCATAACAACATATTGTAGTCAATTACAGTTTAACAAACAACTTTACGTTTTAAATATAACTGCGTGATCCATGCATACACTATCCTCTACGCTGTCCCTGCAGTGGACATGGATGCTACCTTCCTTATGGTAGATCCCCATTAAACCCCTCATGATCCTACCTAACTGGTGAATCCATTCTAGGGTTGAGTCACATGGCACTACATGTAGGTAGCCCACTCCTTAACTCATGGCGTGCTATAGAGTCTCATGGCACTACATGTGGGTAGCCCAATTTCTAACTCATGATAACCTAGACCTTACTCTAGGTTACCCTTTTCAGCATTTACAAAGCCATAGAGGTGGACCCGGATCTAAGCCCGTTATATATTCATTTATAGTGATAGTCATAGTCACTTTATAGTTGCATGAAATAAAAAGGCATCCAACAGTTATTTTCAAGCAACCGATAAAAACGTTCAGAAATCACAGTGAATCTAAAGCGATTATTCATAACCATAACCACATACCTTTTCCCTACAGATCATTCAATCATACTTCAAGCATATTGTCCAGTCAAGCAAGTAAATCAAGCAATCATCATATAATCTGCATTATGTAAATTCTAAAGTGTCACTAAACACATTAAATACATTATACCCTACTCAGTCCTAATCCAGGGTTTAGGTTTTGGATTAAGGAATAAGGACATTAACCCTATTTCCATAGCATATTTTACATTTGGTAAACCCTAGTTACTAAAACCATCTTATTCTCTCATTAAGATCACTTAGATCGAATATGTTCCTTAACAACATAGCAAGTTAAGATTTTTAGCCCAAATTCCACACATTAAAGATTATCTCCATTAGAGAACCTAAATACCCTGCCATTATTACCATGATTACATTTATTATCATCATGCTCAAAAAGATCAGTTAATATTATAAGAGAAAGGCTTTTGAAATTTTGAATGTCTTAATACCCACACCTAGGGTTTTTAAGCATTACTCATTGCTTTAATCCTTCTTTGCACTACATTTATAATAGGGATCATATTTAGGTCTCAAAAATATATTTTTTAGATTCTACGTGTTCTCCTGATAAATTTTCATATATAATTTATTTTCATTTGAGCTACGTAGTAATTTCTATGATTTTTTTGCAAAATAAAACTAACTGGGCCAATCCCCGATTGACACGTCAGTACAGCTATATCCTTTTATTATTAATCCAAAATTCTTAAAGTTAACCTTGGAAAGACCAATGTGCCCTTGTGCAGTGATCATGTGTGATCACGCAGACGGGGGCATCTTGGTCCTTCTCCCGGCGGTCATCTCCTTCCCCGCTCCCGACCTCACGTATGCGGGACAGGGACGCCGCTTCCCAACTCTGGAGCCGCTGTACCAACTCCGGTAGGGGCCTATGTTGCCGCAGACATGAGGAAAACACCTTGACCCCCGACCAGCCTAAACGGACCTTGGGAGATGCCTCGCGCGGCCACAGATGATCAGAGTTGCTTGCACGGAGTTCTACCTAGCTAGGGTTATAGCAAGTCGAACCGAAGGAAACAACGGTCAAAAGGATACCTAGGCATTCCGTTCACGACACATCTCTTCAGTGGTTGTCAGGCGCTGCCACCATGATGAGGAACCTTCTCTTCTCCTTGCAACTTGCAACGCTTCCTGAAGACTGCAAAGCTGTGTGCCGCTCAACCCTTCTCCGACGCTCTACCACCTTCTCCTGGACGATGAGGATCAGAAGTGTGTCGGTCTAGGAGGATCATCTGGGCAGTCGAAACCCCTCACAGAACCTACTTCTAACGAAACCATGAAGGTCTTGTCATGGCATTATCTTGGTGAAGATCCAGCGGCTGGTCCCCCTACGTTGGGTGTTGTCCATATAACTATTGCTCTTAGGTCTTTATATAGGTCCTCGTAGGAACCCTATGGTTATGATGGAATAGGGAGTTATGTGAGGGACGAGACTTGTTTCCCTTTTCATGCATAAAGGCTGAGATATTCTCGTACTCCTACTTTACTAATATGGGAAAATTCTAAACATAATATCCACAGTCTCCCATGGTTTAATATTCTCCACATGAAATACATCAATAAAATAAATATTTTTTTCCATCATTGTTCATTGCCTTTCCTATATGGCATAATTCGAAAACTTCTGGATAATCTATATTCTTAGTTATTAGGAAATTTGAAAATTATATCGCTCTTAAATATCTCCTTTTATTAGTATTCCTTGGTTATTAAGGAATTCAAAATTTATTTCTTTCATCTTCTTATGCTTGGCTTCCATTCTATTGGCCACAGAATTCTTCTCTCTTAAAGAAACAAAACCTCTTTTTGATAATATCAAAAAGTCATTAATTATCCTCTTATTTTGTATCATTTTGCATTTTTTCTTTCTTCTTTTCCATTGGGATTCCTTAGATCCCAAGAAATTCTAGTATTTTTCGAAATTCCCTTTTAAGGGTACTTATTATCTTTCTATATGCATCTAATATCCTTCATTTTTCATTATCTTACTTATTTCTTTATTAAGATATTCTTTGGCAAGGATTTCTCATTATCTTTCATCTCCTTTTTCCTCTTTTCATATTTCTTCTATTAGAAATTACATGTAAATGATTTTTTACTCTTTTGTGGCCATTAATGCCACTTCCTAGATATTTCCAAGTATTTCTCAAAAATACTTTGCTTAATATCCATTATCTTTTATCTTTTGCCATTATTTGGACTTTTCTTCTTTTCTTCTCTTTTATATCCATTATTGGATTAATATATTAATAGGAACCACGAAATTCCTATCAAAAGGGAGATTTGCAAAGAAATCCATCCTTTGAAGCAAAACATACACCCTTTTCAATTAGGTCCAAGTTCACAAAATCATTATATTTCAATTATAAAAACACATGCAAAATTGGGGTTGTAACATCCTTCCCCTCTTATAGGAATTTTGTCCTCAAAATTCCAATAAACAAACAAACAATTCAGGATAAGAATTTTACATGTCCATCATTGGCCCCTATGTGGCTTTTCTCTATCCATGGCGTTTCCAAAGAACCTTTATCATCACATATTCTTTTCTCTGAGTTCTTTCACCTTGACATCTATAAACCTCACAGGTGACTCATGTCATTTCGGACTCCCTTGGGGCTCACTAGGTTCATTGCTCAGCACATGGCCTGGGTACCTCACATAGTTCTCTAATTTGGACACATGGAACTCATCACACATTACTTTTTCCTTAGGGGTAAGGTCAAACTTATCCTTCTCCACTAAACCATCTCAAAAGAACCCATGTATTGGGGACTCAGCTCTCTTAGCTATAACTTAGAGGGGTCGGATTTTCATGTCACATATTTCCCCACAGTGAACTGCATGTCAGTCTACTTTACATCAACCTATGACTCATGTCGTCCCTGGGCCCCTTTTAGCCATGGCACGATCAAAGCGACTTCATCTGCACACACTGTGTTCCTTTTCTGACCTTCACGAGGTCCATTCACCAACATCATCTTAATGAAGTGGTGCCTGACACAACCTCCCTTGTAGAACTTCTTTAGATCCCGATACTGGCTATGGTGGTTATCATCACACCTTACAGAGGACAAGAACTGTTTCTAGATATCACCCTGAATGAGCACACATGCTCTCATTAGAACCTCTAGTATGGATCATACTAACCATCCGTTAGGGGTGATAAGCGGTACTAACATCGAGTTTTGTATGTACCTACTTCCTTCTTATGGAAGTGAATCTTTAATTTATACTCCAGAACTTTTGACTCGCATCATGATGTAGTTGAACCATCTCTCTCTCATATAAGTAGTTCAACCTGACCTATCCCTTGATAGTACTCTTTCTTTCTCATGTCATCTAGGTAAGGTGATCTTCCATAACCCATATTGCATCTTGACCTTCTTTGGTCTAGAGGAGTCTTACAACATCCATAGTGATGAACTCGTTCTCCCTCTCAGGGACTCTTTATCCTTTATATCAATGCATCGGGTTACTGGTGTTCGTCCTTCACCTCCTCTAATGCATGGCCACAAGCCACATGCATCTTCATCTTAAGCATCCAAAGTACCAATGTCACTTACTATCTTCGTAGTACCACAGTCTACGGTGATCTTAAAACCATGATATTATGTATGACATGATTCCTCAAGATCGATTTCTCAGGAATCCAAAACCACTCCCATCAGGGTTTTATTACCTTCCTATCCAAAGAAGTGCATCTGAGGTTCTACAACCATTTTATTGCATCAAGGCCCAAGCTGGCTAACCAAACAACCACTAAATAGATTACATTACATGTGAGTGTTAGCCAAACATATCTCTTCTAGCCTCTAGCCAAACTAGGCAGCTGCATCTCAACCACTTCACATCCTCATGGTAAGGTAAAGCTAAAGGCATACACCTCTAGGTATCCCACTTGTCATCTCATCTCAAACTCTAAGTCTTTCTTCATGAAGAAAACTCTGACCTCCTTCTCCTGGTTTACGAACTCATCCTTGTATAACTCATAGCTCATGATAAAAATATCCTCCTAAAATGACTACCTTGTTTCTCTTAGTGTTTGTAAACTATCCATGTATCATTCACTCCACCAGGGTATGTTATCATCTCTGTCCTCATACCTCATGGCAACATTCCAACTCACATCACCTTTTACCCTTGGTGTATGGCATGCATATTATCCTATCCCTCACTCCCATAACAAGAGGAAATAAGCATTTGGCTGCAGTTCAAATACAAAGTTCTTCCAGTTCCAAGAGTAGGGATGGTACATCCCACCTTGCCAGTACACCTTTAAATCCAAGTTGAAACGTGCCACCTATGTCTCTACATCACAATTATCTCGATATTAAGGTTACTTCCATGGAAAATTGGTTTCGAACCTACTTGGGTCACCACACAATCCTTAGTCATCTCCTCTAGGTCTATAGGGTGTCGACACTTTTGGGGTCATCCCTCTTCCCTTATGCATCAAGAGAGTGCCCTACTCATCTGCCCTTTGGGTCCCATGAGTTCATGAAGGTGATCAATCTACTAACCCATGGCCCTTAAACAATGATAGTTGTTACCTCCCGACCCAATGGTCATGTGCAACTAGGGAATTAGGCAACTACTACTTCCAATGGTCTTATCCCCACCTGACCCTAGGATAGAATTAGGATTCTGTTATAGTACATGTCCAACATAGAACCTTACCCAAGCCTTCATCATCTCTCTTTCTACATTCAAGGGCTGACTTTCATCCTTTCATAGGGGTCATGGTGACATGCCTACCTTGGTCAGGCCCCATACCGGTTACCTCCATGGTAACACATCCGCATGCACTTAGATATGGATATCTATGGGTCTACAAGTTCATTCTCATACCATGTACTTTTCACTTAGCTTCTCAAGATCCTATGAGACCTCTTTAGGTTTCCTCAAAACCCACAAACCTGGTATGCACCCTACAAAAGGGTCCCTCTCCCAGGATGGGAGGAAACTACACCTTGTTAACAAAGGTCACAAACATCCTTATGCTTAGCGTTTACACCCACATGTGTATGCTTAACCCAACAGCTACTAAGGCACAAGCAGACCACCTACTAAACCATGCTAGGTCATACGTGTTCTCATTCCTCAACATTGGATCAAGATCATACCTTCCCATGTCATCAACTTAGCTATGAGGGGTTCATCAAACATACTTTAAACTTCAGAGATTTTCCTTTCCTCTCGACATAAGAAGTACCATACTAGCATCTATAGACACTCAACTCTCATCATGAGTATTAGGTACACTACTTCCCCTCTTAGGCCTAGGAACCCTAGGTTCATTTTTTTATGCAAAAACTGTCCAACTGCATGCTCAACCTTTAACCATGAACCAAGCATGCCCAAGGTATATCATGCGCTTCCCATGATCCTTTTATTTGAGCAACACTTCAGAGTTGAGTCCTCCTCAAGGACAATCAACAAGGTACCATTCCTCACAACCTGTTACTAAACCTCTCCAGGTCTAAGGAACTCTTCTTCCTATCTATACCATAGGTACACAGGTACCAGCAGACTCATCCTCTCTCTAGGGTTTGGTTCCTCTCATAGAAACTAGGACATCATCAGCCTCCAGGGATCAAGAACGAGGCAACCACTATCATCCACTTAGATTGCATCATCCTCAACTCCCCACTTTTCCTCATATCTTAGAGTCTAGGCTCCCAACCTTCTTGCATGGGTCTTGCTCTCTCTCTAGAACTAACCCTACAAACAACCTTACTACCTGAGGTTCTCTCTCCAAGAAGGATCAAGCTCACAAGAATACCTCCACGTGGGTGAAGTCTATTACGTTTTCTCAAGGTTATCCATAGCTCTTTATGCTTATCTCATAAGCTATCCTGGCCAGGGTTTCAACCTACTACTCGTACTACTGACGTACTATGGGTGCCTACTATGCCATGTTCATATAAGCTCATGGGGTTTCCATGGGTTCTTCTCTATCCTCATCAAGGGAGGAGCTATCCTTCGTTCTAGCCTACACAACCCTTCCCATGGCTGGGTCGCCAAGGGTACTCAATCCTCCAACCTCTCATGGCTCATATGGAATCTAAGGCATGCCCATCCAAACACCTGGTCTTCCATGACATCTAACTCTTCGTGTCATCTCTCTCTCTAACCTTCACTTAGGGTTAGGGTTAACATCATCCTCAGAGAATGTGCCAGATCTCTACTTTTAATGGAGGTCTCTACCTCCATGACTAACTCTCTTTACTTATCCTCCTGACAAGAAGGTCTAGACTCAGGTCTCTCCTGAGGGCATGACAACTTATTTCATATGACCTAAGCATGTATCTATTCTTCAATTTGCGCTTAATCTATTAAGCTTATGTCCATGACATCTTATTTACATGCTTTTCATTTAAATTGGTGGAGGATTCCTTAAACCTTATCAACCTTACCCATACCTCAAGAGGGTGAGGAAAAGAGAGAAAAACCCTAAACCTAAGAATCTTAACAGAATTAGGGTTAAGAAGTGACGAAAATAGATGAGAGACTCCTAAAGGTATCTTATTTCGAGTCAGATCCTAAGACATTGGCCAGGCAGTCACACGGATCCAGGATTCCTCATATTCTGACTAGCGGTGCAGAGGAAAATCTTGCCAGCCCCAGGCGTGATCCTTTTCTAGACACCTGTACCGTTCATAAAATCCTCTAATAACTCCCTCAGGTTCTATAGAGTTTGTAAAATTTAATAATTATTAAGGATCAAATGAGGAACCTATGCTCTGATACCAAATGTAACGACCCCGCCTCCCGGCAAACCCCAATTAAGGGAGATCTGAAGGTTAGAGCCATTATCCCAATTAACATGATCAAAGGTTTGACAAATAATCAATAACAATTATTACATTCTACCAACTATACTTAAATATGGTAAAAAAATAAAAACTTTTCATACCTTTTGAAAATTTGGATATCTAAACTTCTATTCACATATGAATTCTACTCTAACTAGTCCTCCTTGTATTTTAATTCATGTATTTCACAATATGACAATTTACTATTTGTCCTTTTTGGCTTTGTACCTAAAATGCCGACAAACAAAATGTCGGTCAGCATGGTATGTGGGGGAAACAATAATCATGCAATTATCTATAATAACGTATTGCAGTCAATTACAGTTTAACAAACAACTTTACATTTTAAATATAACTGCACGATCCACACATACCCTATCCTCTATGCTGTCCCTGCAGTGGACCTGGATGCTACCTTCCTTATGGTAGATCCCCATTAAACTCCTCATGATCCTACCTAACTGGTGAATCCATTTCTAGGGTTGAGTCACATGGCACTACCCGTAGGTAGCCCACTCCTTAACTCATGGCGTGCTATAGGGTCTCATGGCACTACACGTGGGTAGCCCAATTTCTAACTCATGATAGCCTAGACCTTACTCTAGGTTACCCTTTTTAGCATTTACAAATCCATAAAGGTGGACCCGGATCTAAGCCAGTTATATATTCATTTATAGTGATAGTCACTTTATAGTTGCATGAAATAAAAGGCACCCAACAGTTATTTTCAAGAAATTGATAAAAACGTTCAGAAATCACTGTGAATCTAAAGAGATTATTCATAAGCGTAACCACATACCTTTTCCATGTCGATCATTCAATCATACTTCAAGCATATTGTTCAACCAAGAAAGTAAATCAAGCAATCATCACATAATCCACATTATGTAAATTCTAAAGTGTCACTAAACACATTAAATACATTATACCCTACTCAGTCCTAATCCAGGGTTTAGGTTTTGGATTAAGGAATAAGGACATTAACCCTATTTCCATAGCATATTTAACATTTGGTAAACCCTAGTTACTAAAACCATGTTATCCTCTCATTAAGATCACTTAGATCGAATATGTTCCTTAACAACATAGCAAGTTAAGATTTTTAGCCCTAATTCCACACATTAAAGATTATCATCATTAGAGATCCTAAATACCCTTCCATTATTACCATGATTACATTTATTATCATCATGCTCAAAAAGATCAGTTAATATCATAAGAGAAAGGCTTTTGACATTTTGAATGTCTTAATACCCACAACTAGGTTTTTTAAGCATTACACATTGCTTTAATCCTTCTTTGCACTACATTTATAATAGGGATCATATTTAGGTCTCAAAAATATTTTATTTAGATTCTACGTGTGCTCCTGATAAATTTTCATATATAACTTATTTTCAGTTGAGCTACGTAGTAATTTCTATGATTTTTTTTGCAAAATAAAACTAAATGGGCCAATCCCCGATTGACACGTCAGTACAGCTATATCCTTTTATTATTAATCCAAAATTCTTAAAGTTAACCTTGGAAAGACCAATGTGCCCTTGTTCAATGATCATGTGTGATCACACAGATGGGGGCATCTTGGTCCTTCTCCCAGCGGTCGTCTCCTTCCCTGCTCCCGACCTCACGTACACGGGGCAGGGACGTCGCTGCCCAACTCCGACGCCGCTGTACCAACTCTGGCAGGGGCATATGTTGCCACGGCCATGGGGAAAACACCTCGACCCCCGACCAGACTAAACTGACCTTGGGAGATGCCTCACACGGCCACATATGATCGGAGTTTCCTGCACGGAGTTCTACCTAGCTAGGGTTACAACAGGTCGAACCGAAGGAAACAACATACAGAAGCATACCTAGACATTCCATTTGCGACACATCTCTTCAGTGGTTGTGAGGCGCTGCTACCATGACGAGGAACCTACTCTTCTTATTGCAACTTGCAATGCTGCCTAAAGACTGCAAAGCTGTGCACCGCACAACCCTTCTCCGACACTCTGCCACCTTCTCCTAGACGACGAGGATCAGAAGTGTGTCAGTCTAGGAGGATCATCTAGGCAGCTGAAACCCCTCACAGGACCTACTTCTAATGAAGCCATGAAGGTCTGGTCGTGGCATTATCTTGGTGAAGATCCAGCGGTCGGTCCCCCTGCGTTGGGTGTTGTCTAGAGAACGATTGCTCTTAGGTCTTTATATAGGTCATCGTAGGAACCCTAAGGTGCTGATGGAACAGGGAGTTATGTGAGGGACGAAACTTGTTTCCCTTTTCATGCATAAAGGCCGAGATATTCTTGTACTCCTACTTTACTAATATGGGAAAATTCTAAACATAATATCCACAGACTCCCATGGTTTAATATTCTCCACATGAAATACATCAATAAAATAAATATTTTTTCCATCATTGTTCATTGCCTTTCCTAGATGGTATAATCCGAAAACTTCTGGATAATATGTATTCTTAGTTATTAGGAAATTTAAAAACTATCTCTCTCTTAAATATCTCCTTGTTTTATTAGTATTCCTTAGTTATTAAGGAATTCAAAACTTATTTCTTTCATCTTCTTATGCTTGGCTTCCATTCTATTGGCTACGAAATTCTTCTCTCTTAAAGCAAACAAAACCTCTTTTTGATAATATCAAAAAGTCATTAATTATCCTCTTATTTTGTATCATTTTGCATTTTCTCTTTCTTCTTTTCCATTGGGATTCCTTAGATCCCAAGAAATTCTAGTATTTTTCGAAATTCCTTTTTAAGGATACTTATTATATTTCTATATGCATCTAATATCCTTCATTTTTCAGTATCTTACTTATTTCTTTATTAAGATATTCTTTGGCAAGGATTTCTCATTATCTTTCATCTCCTTTTTCCTCTTTTCATATTTCTTTTATTAGAAATTACATGTAAACGAATTTTTACTGTTTTGTGGCCATTAATGCCACTTCCTAGATATTTCCAAGTATTTCTCAAAAATACTTTGCTTAATATCCATTATCTTTTATCTTTTTCCATTATTTGGACTTTTCTTCTTTTCTTCTCTTTTATATCCATTATTGGATTAATGTATTAATAAGAACCACGAAATTCCTATCAAAAGGGAGATTTGCAAAGAAATCCATCCTTTGAAGCAAAACATACACCTTTTTCAATTAGGTCCAAGTTCACAAAATCATTATATTTCAATTATAAAAACACATGCAAAATTGGGGTTGTAACAAGGTGATTCTTTATAAATTTATTGAGACCCATGCTGACCTAGAATCGTTCTCCACTGATCATGTCTCACCATATAAAAACTAGGCACATACAAGCATGCCAACCCACTAGCTACATGCATCACCTTAAACAATCCATGTGTATCATATATGGTGCTAGACTAGCTCGGGTTGCATGGTCAAAATGCACTCTATATCATCAAAACACACTTGAATCCTCCAACATAAAATTTTGACGAACATGTAGAAAACTCATGTTATTATAATTAAGATCATGTCATCTAGGATATCCACTAACCTGAAGTTTAACATGGGTATAAGAAAACTTTAGAAACTACAACTAACATCTAAGCACTCTCATCTATAACAATGCTACATATCTTTCTCTTACATTACATGAACACTCATTTCCTTTTAGTGTAGGGTAATATTTTCATATACACATATACTTATATTTGAAATAAGTTTTCTCCAATGACCAAACATGCAACGAAAACCAATGAATGAAATCAAAACTAAAATGATCTACCACAATCATGGGGAAGTTTAGTACCAGGACACATAGAGAACTAGAAACAACATGGTTCACATTTCTATATATACCCTAAGAACTTTCCATAAACATATGTTCATGGTTTTCATCTATAGGATCTCCCTCTCCTTACCCTCGTGAACCCGCAACCCATACTACAGGGTAGAAAGATGATAAAAATATATTTTAGGAACTACAGAAGTCTACCCGCAACCTATATAGGAGCCACAGAGTACATGGGCTAAATAGAAACAAAGGAAAATACAATGTGCCTAAGCCCAACAATCAAATATACCAACATGCCCCCTCAAACATTATGAAGACCCAATGTCGATATATTTGAATAAAGAAAGAGGAAGAGGATTGGTAAGGTTGTCCACAACTTGATCAACTATTCTAATGTGATGAATGAAGATGTACTTGTCTTTGACCACACCTCACACAAAATGGAAATCAAGTTCAATGTGTTTTTTGCACTCGTGGAAGACTAGATTATTACCTATGTGTATAGTTGTTGGTATGAATGCCTTGAGAGCCAATCATATGATGATTAGAATGTGGCATTAAATACCTGATTTGATAATAATAAAGGTATTTTTGTCTATTATGTTTGTCTCAATCAGGAGATGATGACACATGCATAGTAGATGTCATAAGAATCATGTTATTTGATGTTGCACATCTTCAAGTACCTGACTTGAGAAATGAGATCACACAAATGTTAAGAGTACATATATTATTGTTATGTCCCTAGTAATATATTACTATGGAAGAAAAATAGACAGAAATAATACATACGACTAAAGGTGTGTTGACTGATGACACAATCTCACTAGTCATGATATGTGATATCAAGTCAAGCACACATGTATATGTTAGAGAACAGTATACTTGATAGACCCACCATGAGAGTGATACATGGAGACCATGGAATGGTAGTTAGAATCATCTCTCATGTTAATAGTGGTGATTGTGGTCCTTAGACCTAAAGTCATTGCATACATCACATGTAGTTCATGTACTTTGACGTCATCCAACATAATCCTGAATAAGGGTTGCCATAACGATGATGTTGGGTGCACTGTGACACAGGGGATAGAGTGTGAGTGATGTTGATGGGATTTGCCCCTCCTATGGAAGATTGATATCCAGGGCCTCTTGATAAGTGAGATAAACAAATGTACAACCATACTCATGTGATTCAATATGTGATATGTGAACTCACATGCATCTCAGACAGTCTGCTCTAGTTCAAGGAACATGGACTGAATGTTGAGAGGATGGCGATTCCATGCCTTGAGTTCAATCTGGATATTAGAGACAAAGGAACTATAAGATCATGGTAAAAATAATCACAGATTGTAGGTTGAAGTTGTTCTCCAACTTTTTGAATTACTTGAGTAGAAATGATGTCTGAATAGGTACTAATATTTGCTTGTGATGTTGTAAGTTAGTTACAAACATTCACGGCCAATGAAATTTTGGACCTATAGGGACACACACATTGGATACACTTGGATTAAAGGCATTTATGCATGAATGATGTTTAGATTGATTACTAAAGGTGTTTAGGTATTCAATCAATCAACTAAGGTTCAAAATTTATTGATTGGACTCTGAACAAATCAGTTCAATTGTTGAACCAATCAGTTGGAGCATCAGGTCAATTGGAATCAATATTGATTGAATTTTCCTGAACTAGATAGGTGAAATGACCATTTCACTTGTAAAACGACCATCTAATAATGTGAAATGACCATTTCACTATGTGAGAAGACCATTTCACCCTCTAGGTCACCCGATTCATTTGCCAATTTGATTGGAGAAAGGATTGGTGTTGATGTCATGTTTAACATTAATTAGGAATTGAATACCAATGTGATTTAGAATAGAATATTGCACGAACTGACTGATTCCATTAGTGAATTGACTGACTCATGCACTAACCAACCAATTGGTTGTGTGAACCTATTGGTTCTCCATTTGTAGGTTCTAGAAAATTCATGATTCTGTACCCTTCTACTGCCACACAAATTGGGAACACTGATCCTGGCGTATACTATAAATAGAGGGGTAATGTGGGCTTCTCAACACACACAATTGAGAATAAGTTTCTCTAACAATTTTTTTCTGCTCTGGTTATGGTAACTAGTAGAGAGTCTGAGAAAGTCCTACCCATTAAAGGGAGGGACAACGAGGGAGAGAACAACTGAGAACAATTATGAGAGAGCATATCAATGACTATTACGCAAAAAAAAGGGACAACTCCTTTTTGTTGGCTGTTATAGCAAAACATGGAGTTCCTGGTGATGCACATGGACTACTCTAAAGGCGGGATGCCATTGTATGCCTCTAGGAGGACATCGTCAACCTCTGTCTATGGTGCTACACCAGGAGACCGATAGAGACTACTGTTCAAGTGATGATGTTGTTGAAGGAGCGTGCTACTGCCTGAAGAAGAAGAAGCACCATTCTACTGTAAGGGTAATGCCCCTAGACTTACTCCAAGAGAAGGTATAACCTTGGTAACCTTCCTTCCTAGATATATTATTGCTGACACAATCTTACTATTTTGAAAATTTATATATATGGATATATATGATCCACCAACTTATATATGTATATATACATGTGTGTGTGTGTGTGTGTCTATATATATATATATCATGCATTGTTATAAAATCAGTTTTGATGGTGGATGAGAAGCATGGTTATGGCCAATAACCCGAAATTTATGTGTGCATGGTTGTGGTTGTTTATTCCTATTGTTACTCAGTCTGTGTACCGATCCTCTCTCTCCTTACAAATATAAATTAATGCTATTCCTCCTATTTCCCCTTAAATGTAACTTGAGATTTTCCCTTATACAATGTAATAACAAATAGGATAGTTTAAATTTATGTTTTGACGTGAGATGACGATCTGCACAAAGAAAAAATGACCGACTCCTGAGAAGAACTGATCGAATGGAGGACCGAGGAGGCCATATGCCAGAGGAAGAAGCAATCAACTGGTGGCCCAATCGATCGGCTGTAGGTGTCCAGACGCCGCTTGGACCTGAGAACCAGACAAGTTTTTTAGGAAACCAACCTAGTGACCAAGAGACAAGTCGACTGATTTATGAGTTGAACTGATCAATCTATATTGGTCCGAGCACATATATTCATTAACAACATGTTGCATATAATGTGGACCTTAAGTGGTAGTAATTCCTTGTGGCTCCAAGGAATTACATTAGTATGATCATAACCATTGCTTGTGTATTTTATTGCATGTTCTCATTTTTGGTTATAATATATATATGATACGTACTATAAGTATGTGGTGATTGGATATATATACGTTTTTATATATATAATCACTCATATAAATATTAAGTCTAAGATACTTTCAATAATAGGCATACATGAAAAGCTTGATCAACCAAGAGTGGGCACACCCTAGAGTAGTGTGTCATCTATCTCGTGGAAGTGTGATGGTAGATATGTGGGTCTTCCCTAACAGGGTGCATATTCTATCGTATTGACTTATGGGCCCAACTTAACTAGGTGACCTTAATAGGATTAAGTACCTAGAAGCATGTAGATGGATTGCAACTAGGAGTTGTGCACACCACCTATCCAAGAGTTTCATGACATGTAATTGGAAAATGATGCCTACCTTAATAGTTGGCCACGAGCACCTGCGTTGGTTGGGTATTGACTTAATTATTTTGGATCTTGGCTCATTAGAGGATTGTACACTGCAATCTTCCAAATTGATACATGGGGGCTATAAATTTGAACAAATTAGTAATAAGGCCTAATTAATATCGTCAAACTTATCAAATAAAACAAATAAAACATGTTTTGAAAGTTGCAATATTTTTTTGTAGAATTAAATCTCAAACACAAACACATTCTTATTGTGATCAGTCCTTAAGAAGGACAAAATCAAATGAGATTGACTTGCACATATGGTTAAGGACTTTGAGAAATGTTCCCAATCATGAGTGAAATCCTTTTGTCCTTAAAAGACCATAGCCAGAGGAACCCACTCCAAATGCACCTAAAGATGAAATGGATGCTTACTTGAAGCTTGACAATGATGTCATAGACATTGAGTATCTTATGCTTTGTTGTATGAACTATATGTTTAATGAACAACATGAAAACATGAAAATTCTTAAGATGGTAACACATATTAAGAATCATGTGAAGCAAGAAAGGTATAATGTTTCCAAAGCACTATTTGAGTGCAAACTGACAACGAGAGGTCCAGTATAGCCCCATGTTCTCAATATGATTGGGCATGTGGAGTGACTGGGATTTCTTTTAGGTCAAGATTTGACCATGGATATGATTCTACAAGTTATTTCATGAATCATATAGTTAGTTTTCAAATGCTTGTCATGTTGATGCCAATGTCAGAACGAAAAAGGACATATCTGTGATGGTGGTCAGAAGAAGTGAGTCCAAGGGAAAAGGCAACACCAACAAGAGTTCTAAGGCTAAGCTGAAGTCCAAGTCTTCTACACTGAATATATGGAGAGGTATAAGTGAAAAAAGAATATGTCCTTTTCACTTAAAAGTTTAAGGAAAATAAAATGCCACCATTGTCACATGTATGGACATTGGAAAGGAACTATCCTCTTTGTAGAGGATCTCAGGAAGAAGTCAGAGATAGAGATTTGTACTTTATGACACGAGAAGAAATAAGATAGAAATGTTTGCAAAAAGGGTTTCTACCTCTACAGTTGGAATCTGTCATTCATGGGTACATAATAGAATTAGTGAATTGCTATCATGTACCTGCCATAGATGAAAACATCTTATGTCTTGTATGGACAAAAATTGATGCTACATGGAAATGAATTATATCTCACAAACTATACTTGATATTCATAAAGAAAAATGTGTATGATACATATATTGAATGACTTGATCACTCAAACAATGAATACCTATAGCATTGTCATCTAGAGTGCATAAATGAGAAATGTATTTAAAGAATCCATATGATGGTTATCTAGACTCTTTTGGTTATTGACCAATAGAGACAAGCATATCTTATTTGTTGTCTAATATGACAAAAGCATCTTCCTTAACATTTAGTGGGAGAGCGACTATTCTATTAGGGCTCATACATACTGATGTATGTAGACCTTTTAGAATAAATGCTAAAGGATTTACTAGTACCTCATTATATTTACTAATTTTATTAGTAGATATGAAGTTTGTATTTAATGAAATACAATAATGAATCTCTTGAAGTGTGTTAGGAGATCATATATGAAGTACCTAAATAACTTGATAAAAGTATTAAGATACATATATATGATCAATGTTGAAATATTTTAAACCAATAATTTGAGGACCTTCTGGAGAGACTGTGATAGTGTATCACAATGAACTCCACCTGAGACATAATGATGTATCATAAAGAAGGAATCACACCTTTCTAGTCATGGTGAGATTATCAATAAATCTAGATAATCTTCCAATTTCTTTTGGGCACATTCTTTACACTAAAACAATGTACTATCTAAATTGGTTCAAAAGACACCATATGAGATATGGCATGGGAAGTGTCTCGATATATCTTTTATAGTGATTAGGGATGAATTATTATATAAGAAAATAGTTTCTTAAAGATTTTTGTCATCCATAAATCAGATAAATGTTATTTTGTTGAATACTACTCTTATACCAATATGACAACTAAGTGTTTGTTAATTAGGAAGGTTGTATTCCTGAAAGGGAACTTCATTCCAAAGGAATAAGTGGGAGTAAAATTAGAACTCAAAGTACAATAAAAATCAAGAGAATCACAAGCTGTTGTGGAATCTCAAGTTCCTTATGTAACACAAAACCTCATAGTTCTAGTAGAACACACCTTGAGTTTGAAAGATTACGATATTTTCTAAAGGCGACGAGTTGATCGTAGATGATGAGTCAACAACCTACATAGAATCTATTGGGGGACCATATTCTGATTAATGGCTTGAGGCCATAAGATCCAAGATGGACTCCATGTTAACCAACAAGGTATTCCCTTGGTGGATCCACCTGAAGGGGTAAAATCCATTAGGTGCATTAGGGTCTTTGTAGGATGACCATCATGGAAGGGTAAATTGGTTGCAAAGAGATTCAGACTAGTTGAAGGTATTGAACTTCACCAGTTACCATGGTTAAGTCCATCAAGTTGATGCTAGCTATTGCAATTTAGTATGCCTGTGAGATTTGGCATCTGGATGTTAAAACCACATTCCTTAACCAGAATAATAATGATGATGTGCATGTGATACAACCTAAAGGTTTTATAAATCCAATTAAGCAAATAAAGTCTATAAGTTATAAAGGTCAATCTTTGAATTGAAGAAAGCATCTTAGATTTGGAATCTTCTATTTGACAAGATAGTCAAAGAGGTTGACTTGAGTCCAAATGAAGATGAAACTATGATTACAAAATATTTCGTGAAGTATATTTATATTCTACATAATGATGGGGAATAACTTCCTTAATCCTTCATATGTTAAAATCGGGAAAGGAAAGTACCTTCTATATGAAGGGATTAGGTGAAGCATCCTATGTGATAGGAATTGAGATATATAGAGATAGATATGGAAAGCTTCTTAACCCAAGAAATAGAACATACATTGGCAAGATGCATAAGGGTTCAACATGCAACACTCAATGAGAGAAAACTTGTCCATGTTCCATGGAGTTAGTCTCTTTGGAGCCTAGTGTCTCAGTTCTTGTGAAGAATAGGAACACATGGATAGATGCCATATGCATTCACAACTAGATCTATCTTGAATGTAATGTTTTATACTTATCCCATTATCTCGTATGTATTTGACATGACAAGAGGTTATCCAGACATCTCATATGTATTGGACATAATGAGAGGATATATATAGCTATCTAAAAATCTCATATGCATTTGACATGACGAGAGGGTATATGTCAGATGCTAGTGAGAGTCACTGGACTACCACAAAGAACATACTTAGGTGCTTATGAAGCACTAAAAGGATATGTTACTTGATTATGGTAATAAGGAAGAGTTGGGTGTAAAGGGTTACACCAATGAAAGCTTCCAAAAAGACAAATAAATGATCACAATGTATGTTTATGTTTGATTTTAAATGAAAAATATAAGCTAGAAAGGGTTTTGGGATAATGACATTTGTTTAAATCTACAAAATAAGTTGAGCATGTTTGAGTTATGAAAACAAAAAAGGATACTGTATGGATCAATAAGTTCATATAGGTGAATTTGTGTGAGGTGCCAACCATTGCTGGAACAGTAGGAATACTATGAAAATAATGGAGCTACTAGTTAGGAAAGAAATATCAGATATCATACTACGACACTTCCAACTCATACAAGATGTCATGTAACAAAGATATATGAAACTTACAAAATACCGACTTGAAGAAAATGTTGCTAACCCACTGTAAAAGCACTTGCACAACAAAAATATGATAAACACGTTAAGATCACTTCGAATAAGATTCGTGGGTGATTGGCTCAAGTGCAAGTGAGAATCTATCAATATGTATACCTAGAGAGACAATCATATGATGATCTGAATGTGGAATTAAATACCTAATTTGATAAAAATAAAGGTAGTTCCATCTATATGTTTTTTCTCAGTCATGAGATGACTTAGTAGATTTCATAAGAATATTGTTACTCAATGTCACATGTCTTCAAGTACGTGGCTTTAACAAAGAGATCACACAACCATTAAGAGTACATACAATCTTGTTATGTCCCTTTTTAGATATTATTATGGAAGAAAAATAGACAATAATAATACACAAAACTAGAGTGTGTGTTGACTGATGATAGAATCTCATTAGTCATGATATGTGATATCAAGTCAAGCACACATGTATATGTTAGAGAACAGTATACGGGATAGACCCACCATGAGAGTGATACATGGAAACCATGGAATGGTAGTCAGAATCATCTCTCATGGTGATAGTGATGATTATGGTTCTTAGACCTGAAGTCATTACATTCATCTCATGTAGTTCATGTACTTTGACATCATCCAACGTAATCTTGAATAAGGGTTTCCATAATGGTGATGATTGGGTGCACTGTGACACATGGGGATAGAGTGTGACTGATGTATATGGATTTTTCCCTCCTATAAGAGATTGATATCCAAGGCCTCTTAATAAACGAGACTGAGAATGGTACAGTCATACTCATGTGATTTAATATGTGATATGTGAACTCACATGCATCTCAGATAGTCTACTCTAGTTCAAGGAACATGGATTGAACCTTGAGAGGATGATGATTCCATGCCTCAAGTTCAATCCGAATACTAGAGGCACATGAACTATACAATCATGGTAACACTGATCCGGTTTGTAGGTTGAAGCTATTTTCTAACGTTCTGAATTACTTGGATAGCAATGATGTGTGACTAGGCACTGCTCTTTTCTTGTGATGTCGTAATTAGTTAGGAACATTCACTGCCAACATAATTCTAGACCTATAGGGTCACACATTCAGGATACACTCATATTAAAGGATGCTATTCATGAATGATGTTTAGATTGATTAATAAAGGTGATTGGGTATTCAATTAATCAATTGAGGTTCAAAATTGATGAACAAGACTCTGAACTAATTGGTTCAAGTGTTTAAATGATCGATTGGAGTGTCATGTCAAATGAAATCAATATTGGTTTAAATTTTCTTGAAATGGACAAGTGAAACGACCATTTCACTTGTGAAATGACCATCTCACAATGTGAAATGACCGGTTCACCGTCTGGGTCACCTGATTCATTTGTCAATTTGATTGGAACAATGATTGATGTTGATGTCATGTTTAGCATTAATCAGACATTGAATACCAATGTTATTCATAATAGGAAACTGCACCAACTGACTGGTTCACTTAGTGAACCGACTGACTCATGCACCAACCGACCGGTTGGGTATGTGAACCAACCAGTTCATTGTTTGTATTTATGATTTTGGACCCTTCTACTCCCGCATAGATTGGGAACTCTGACCCTGCCCTCTACTACAAATAGAGGGGTATTGGAGGCTTCCCAACACACGTAATTGAGAATCAGTTGCTATGAAAATTGTTGTCCTCTCTAGTTATGGTAACCAATAGAGAGACCGAGAAAGTCCCACCTATTAAAGGGAGGGACAATGAGGGAGAGAACAATGGAGATTAATTGCGAGAGAGCATGTCGGTAACTAGTACACTGACAGAAGGAGACAACTCCTTCCTATTGGCTCTAGTGGCACAATGCGGAGTTCCCGATGGTCCGCATGGAATACTCTAGAAGCGAGAGGCCGTTGTCTTCCTCTAGGAGGACATCATCAACCGATGTCTATGGAGATCAGTAGAGACAACTGTTCGAGTGTTGATGTTGCTGAAGGAGCGTGTTTCTACCTAAAGAAGAAGAAGCACAATGCTACTGCAAAGGTAATGTAGCTGGACTTGCTCTAGGACCAAGTATAACCTTGCAGTCCTTCCTTCCTAGATACATTGTTGGTGATGTGATTTTATTATTTTAACAAATGAGCATTTATTTATTTTTTGTTTTTGCTGCCTATATCTGTGCCCAATTTCCCTACAATAGCCACATGTTTGTCAATGTATAAAGTACTTGGAGTTTGAAAAGGAATTCCAAACTTAGTAAATATGGAATGGATCCCCTATAGATTAAATCATGTATAAAAATAGCTCGATATTTTTCCTTGGTTCTAGAGAGAGCTACCAATGCTTGTTTTTTAGTCCTCCAAGAAACTGGGTGAGTGTAGATCATGAAAAGTTTGCTAGAAGTAGACCTTTAGTCTTTAGAGTCACCACCACAATCTACTTTGCATATATAGAGAAAGAGATTACCTTGGTCTTTGGATGTTTCTAGAGTAATTCTCATCTGTGAGCAATCATGAGATAGCAAAGAATGCAATGAATGCTATACTAGTGGTCCTAGACTGATGCACTCATGTGTTGGTTGATTACCCAAACAACACATGTAACATCTTGTCAAGTAATAGTCAAGTACATCAAGTTATCAACTATATGACCATACTTCTCTGGATCAACAAAGAGTTCTCCTTCATGCATAAGCTTCATATGATAGTCCACCATGGTAGAGATTGGTTTGGCTTCTTCCATGTTGGTCCCTTGAAGCAAATACAAAACATGGCCTCATTATGATAGGTTAATACGTAAAGTTGAGAGGAGGATTTTTATCTTGAGAAAGTATCTCATGGTGCCCAAGTCTTTTGTGTAAAAATGTGCATGCAGAGACTGCTTGAGCTGGGATACCCCCATCATATCATCACCGATGATGATGATCTCATAACCATAGACAATAACAAGAACAAGGTCTTTTGAGGACTTAGAGATGAACAAAGACGGGTACGTGGCTGATTTTTGAAAATTAAGTTGTGTAAGGACATCACTTGTTGAACTAGGGTTGTGAAGACATCTTGAGTCTGTAGAGAGATTGTCAGAGATGACACACTTTGTGAGAAGATGCCCCCATTAGCATCGGACCAAGGTGATTGCTACATGTAGACTTCCTCTAGGAGATCTCTATGAAGAAATGCTTTCTTGATGTCAAGTTGATAAAGAGGCTAGTCAAGTTGAGCTACGAGGGAGATAAAGATGTTGATGGAGGAAATCCTTGTCATTGGAGAATATGTATCAAAGTAATCCATGCCAAAGGTCTGGATGAATCCTTGTCACTAGAGAATATGTATCAAAGTAATCCATGCCAAAGGTCTGGATGAATCCTTTGGCAACCATGCATTCCTTTAGTCATTCAACAGAGCCATCTAACTTGTTCTTCACAGAGAAGACCCATTAGAATCCTATGACAATTTTTCTTATTGGTAGGGCACCAAGATCACATGACCCTTTGTCATGGAAATCCCACACTTCTTCCATCATGGAAACTTTCCATCCAAGATGACGCTGAACATTGTCGCAACACATAGGAACATAGGTTGTGTCTAATGAAGTTTCAAAGGGTGAGGAAGAAGAAGAAAGACATGCTAGACAAAAAGTGTTGGAAATAGGATGCTTGATAGTGCAAGAGTGTATACCTTAGTGTAGTTCCATAGGTAGATTGAATTGGTCTAGAACTAATGATGATGATGCAGATGAAGTCACTGACTCATCTTCCAAGCACCAGTTTGGTGTTGTTGATGGTGGAGATGGTGGCAATATTGGTGGGATAAACAGATCATGCAACATGACCATAGTATTAGTATGATCTATGGATGTTAGGATGATAAAAAGAACATTTCATCCTCGTGAAATGTGGCATTCGTAGAGATATAGAGTCTTTTAGACCTAGGTTGATGACATTTCTATCCATTATAAAAAAGGATAATTGAGAAATATCGTTCGAATATCTAGGGGGAAAGCTTGCTGGCCTTGGGATCAAAATTATAAACAAAGGAGAGTAGTCGAAAACCCAAGTTAGTATGGGGAATGATTTGGATTGAAGGTAAGCAATAGAAAAAAGAGTGTGCTTCTTGAAAACAAAGTAAGGTTGGAAATTGATAAGAAAGCAAGAGGTGAGGACCACATTAGACCAAAAAATCTTATGTGAGTTGGCATGAATTAGAAGGGTGTGTGTAATGTCAAGTAAATGGTGATCTTTATTCTTGGAAATGTCATTTTGTTGTGGAGAGTATGGGCACAACCATTGATGAATCATCCATAGTTACGACAAAATGAGGCAACATCCTTTTGGGTATATTCGAGGGCGTTGTTGGTCGAAGAATATTAATAGATGTTAAAAATTGAACCAAAATCGAGTTGTTAAGCTTGTGAATTAATGTAAAAACTTCATCATGAGTTCAAATTAAGTAAATCCATGTCATTCTAGAAAAATCATTCATAAATGTAATATAATATCTATATCCATTATTACTAGTAGTGTTGAAAAGACCACACACATCAATATGAGTTAAATCAAACATATGAGATGATTGTTTACAGATACGGGTCAGGAAGGACACACGATGGTGTTCTCATAGCTAACATGCATTATAAAATGGAATAACAAGAAGAGAAAGTATATCTAAAAGTATAAGCTTGTCTAAAGGTAAATAACCATGACGTAGATGCCCCTCAAGTGGCAAGGAGGCAAGAATAACTTGTGGTAGGTTGGAGGGTGAGGCAAAGAAGTAGTAGAGATCACTGGAGCATGCTCCCCACTAAATCATCATCAAATTCCTCCAATGCTATAAAATAATTCCAAATGGACCAAAAGTTATGAAACATATGAGAGAAACAACAATTTTTCTACAAACATCAAATTATGTGGAAAGGTTGGAACAAAGTGGAAAATAATCAAATTGAGTTTACAAGATATGGAAATAGTGTCACACTGAGTTAATCGTTTAGCCAAACCATACACCATGGAGATAAAGGAGTGAGGGATAAACAAATCATATGTGGTTAGAAGATGGGGTATACCATTTATATGTTGTGACGTCCCCAAATCTATAATCCATCTCAAATTGAAAGTAAGAATGGATGCCCCAAAGTTTCCTTGAGAAGAAATGGGAAGAAGAATTGGAAGTAGGTGAATCTATGACTTGCAAGTCAAAAGATATATATGTGATCATGATGTTACGGAGGGGAGAATTCCCATAATATGGGGAATCTTGGTGAAGGTGTTCGTACTCATCATGGGATAATGAGACATGAGAAGATTGAGAAGATGCTTGTGGTGAAGGAGGTGTTCCATCAATTTTTATGGCTCATGCTTGACCAATGTGGTGCTTGAAAAACATGGGTAGAGGCCATGCCACGTCCTCTCCCATAGTGTGATGGATAGCCATGCTTCGAGTGGAAAACATCTTCAATGTGGCCCCACCTTGCCTCGAAAAGTGCAATTTAGATGTTGTCCTTATCCATGACCATGACCTCTGGATGCAAGAACCATTGCTGATGGAAGTTCAGATTCAACCATAGGAGAGATGTGAGGAACAAGCATTTAAGACTAGGTCAATCATACATATGCTTGATCCATGGATGGAAGAGGTGCACTGATTAGGAGTTGTTGTCAAATAGTAGTAAAGTGAGGAGGATGTTATAACCCCGATTTTTGGGAAAGGTAATTTCTCATATTAAAGATAATTGAAAAAATAATGATTTGTTTTGTTTTGAACAAATGGATTCCTTTCACAATAGCCTTGATTGGTTGCTTTGTGGGCTTTATTGGCTATTGGGCCAAATAAAAAGGAATTTCAATTAATTAATGAATAATTGAGTTTTTGAGAAAAGAAATATGTGGAAAACTCTAGAAGGCAAAATAATGTAATCCAAGGATGAATTTTGTGCCTCTTGGGTTCATTGGATGCCAAGGAGTCCAAATTGTAAAGATAATAGGAGAGAGAAAAATGTACTTTAACAAGTGATAACTTGCTTATGAGGGAAAATCTCAAACTTGGCATACAAGTCGTGAACTTTCCTTTAAAATTTAGGAGTAAAAGGATTAACGAGTAAAAAGATATGGATTTTTTGAGATAATCCTAAAATGAATCATTACCAAGTTATTTTCATTAATTATCACAATAATACTTTTTCAGACAAGGAAATAGTTCGGTCCAAGTCAAGTATACCAATATGTTAAGTGAAAGGGATAAAAGAAATCGGGAGTACCATGGAGTGTTCCTTGTGCGACTTGTATTAAGGATACAAGCATAACGTATGGAAAGAAGGTGGCGGAATTGGTGGTTATAGTACGGGGGCGATTAGGGTTTCCCCTAGGTAAGTTTATATAAATAGAGAGAGGTCATGAGGAACCCTCGTTGCCACCCTCCGTAGAGTAGGATAGCCTTCGAACCAGGGAGATTGGTTCCCTGCTGAGTTGGGGCGCTATATCCAATGGACTCTGTTGATGTAGGAGCGACTTTGCAAACAACATTATAGGTCGACGAGGTAAAGACGACGTCTTCTGACCAGGCTTTGAGAGGCGCCACAAACCGCAACCACTAGTCCGTCGACGGAAAACTGGGTAGCGGCGGGCGCAACTCCCATTATCTCGTAGTGCCTGGGACAGCAGAGAATGAAGAGAGGGAGAAGGATCCACGGCGTGCTCTGTACAGAGTGGGGGCTAGAACGTGATGGCGAAGACCCGACAGAGATCCGATGGAGGCCTGGCAGATGAGCAACTCGGGTGAGCAGCATAGGCGGCAGCCTCACCTGTGGTGGTGTCGAGGATGAGGGTGGCACACCGGCGGCCCTCCTTAGGCAGCCCGGACTAGGCCGAGGAAGAGAGCAGGCCATGGCGATGAGGCGGAAGCGTAACGAGAAGGGCGCTGCGTCATCTCCCAATGCGACTCCGGCGGCAGCGCGGAACAGATCACGCGTGCACGAGGAAGAAGAGAGACCCACGTCCAAAGGACTAAAGTGCCCCTTTAGGCACGCTGAAGACCCAAGGGCGGCAGAGTCTTTTCCATCTGATTCTCGTTGGATTTTGGTAAGTCAATAATATGATACTTAAGCTGACGTGGCAAGGTTCTATTGGTGAAGTTCCATTAATATTAAAGAATTCATAATTGCTTACCGATAGCTCGGATTTAGACAAGCTTTATATGAAAATTTATCAGCAAAATGAGGGGAATCCAAATAAAATACTTTTGGAGTCTAATTATGCTTGTAGTTCTAAAAGTATATGTAATTCATGTGTTAATATGATTAGTATAAAGGGAAAACTTAGATTTTGCTTAATCTAATGCTTAATTGAATATGTCGTTCATGTTAAGCTAATACCTAATCTAGACCTGGACAATGAAGAAATTCTTGATAAAGATGAATAATTGATGATGTTATGTTAATGATCTCATACAATGTTGATTTAGGGGTTTTACCCCATATGACAATGATTAAGCTTTTAGAAACCCTAATTTAGGGTAAAAGAGGATAAGATCGTGTATATTTTGAAAAATGTGAAAATACATTGTTAAATGATGGTTCTAAGTTATTTGAATACAAAATGTCCTTAATTCTGGATAAATACCCTTAATATAATAATTAGGGTTTTCTAATGCATAAAAGGTGGATAGAGTTCATTTGTGAATTAGACCATAATGAATTATGAATTAAAGATAAATGCACATAATGATCTTGTCATGGATTAAAAGGATAAGAATAGTAGCTTTAACGTAAAAGAGGCATATTGGGCTTAATTAATGTTTAAGTGTGCCTTTAATATGAAACTAGGGTTGGTAAGTAATTGAATAGAAATAGGGTTTAAATAGTAAATGAAGTGAAACCCTAATTTCCAAGGAAACCCTAAAATTGGAAAAGAAATCCTAAGGAATATAATGATATTGGATAAATATTAATAAAAGGAAATTGGTATATTTATTTCAGGATTCTGTGCATATTTGGTTGCTTGAATGGGATTTCTCTATTCTGGTTATTTCTGTCTCAAATCTGCAATCAAAGGTATGTGGTTACGCTTATGACTATACCGAATAGTTTCCTGAGGATTTTATCGACGTTTCCCTCAATGCATGAATTAACTGTTGGATGTCTATTTATTTCATGCAACTATAAAGTGACTATGATTATCACTATAAATGAGTATATATAACTGGCTAGATCCGGGTCCACCTCTGTTACTTTGAAAAGGATGAAAAGGGGGTAATCCTAGAGCAAGGTCTAGGTTACCGAGAATTAGAAATTGGGCTACTCACGTGTAGTGCCATGAGACTCATTAGCCTGCCATGAGTTAAGGAGTGGGCTACTTATGAGTAGTGCCATGTGACTCAACCCTAGAAACTGGTTCACCTATAGGTGGGACCATGAGGGGTTTAATGGGGATCTACCATAAGGAAGGTAGGATCCAGGTCCACTGCAGGGATAGTACAGAGGATAGGGTACTTATGGATCGTAGATGTTATATTTACAACGTAATCTTGATTGATTAATGATTAATTGAATAATTACATGGTTATCATAGTTGCAAGATTCTTGTTTTCCCCACATACCAGCTTCGGTTGACCGACGTTTTGTTTGTCGGCGTTTTAGGTACAAGCCAAAAGGACAAACATTAAATTGCCACATTGTGAAATACATGAAGAATAATACAAGGAGGATTAGTTAGCGTAGAATCATTAAGTGGATAGAAGTTAGAAATCCAAAATTTCAAAAGGTATGCAAAGTTTATTTTCTTACAGCTTTTCAGTTTAGTATGTTAAAATTTGATAATTATTCTTGGTTAATTGTTGAACCTTTGATCTGGAAGTCATGGGTGCGGCTTCGATCTCTCGGTCTCCCTTAATTGGGGGTTATCGGGAGGTGGGGTCGTAACATTTGGTATCAGAGCTTAGGTTCCTCAGTTAACCATTAATAATTATTAAATTTTACAAACTCCATAGAACCCAAGGGAGTTATTAGAGGAGTATCCGAAAGACGGAGGTGTCTAGAAAGGGATCACGACCGGGGGCTGGCAAGATTTTCCTCCGCACCTCTAGTCGGAATACGAGGACTCCCGGACCCGTGTGACCGCCTGGCCAAAGTCTTAGGGTATGAATCGAAATAAAATACTTTTAGGACTTCTCATCTTATTCATCCCTTCTCATCACAAAAATTCTGATAAGGACCTAAAGGATTAGGGTTTTCTTTCTTCTCCTCACCCTCTTGAGGTATGGGTAAGGTTAATAAGGTTTAAGGAATCCTCCGCTAAATTAATGAAAGGCATGTAAATAAGATGTCATGGACATAAGCTTAATAGATTAAACACAAATTAAAGAGTAGATACATGCTTAGGTCGTATGACATAAGTTTTCATGTCCTCAGAGTAGACCTGAGAGTAGACCTTCTTGTCAAGAGGATAAGTTAGTCTTGGAGATAGAGATCTCCATTGCAAGTAGAGACCTGACACATCCTATGAGGATGATGCTAACCCTAACTGACGATTAGAGAGAGACGAGTTGGACCAGGTGTTTGAAAGGACATGCCTTTGGGATGCCATACGATCCATGGGTGACCTAGCACCTTTGGCAACCAAACCCTGGGAAGGGTCGTGCATGTTAAGGTAAAGGATAGCTCCTTGGATGAGGATGTTAATGAAGGACCATAGAAACCCCATGGGCTTGTACCAGTGGGGCATAGCAGGAACCTAGGGCACGTCATAGTGCTGACAATAGGATGAAACCCTGGATAAAGAATTATGATGGAGCATTAAGGGTTATGGATGACCTTGAGCAACTATAAGTTTGAATCTAGGCTTCACCCATGTAGCGCATGCTTTTGAGGATGAACCTTCTTGAAGAAAGGACCTCTTATAGAGAGGTTGGTTGTAGGGTTAGCTCTAGAGAGAGCAGGAAACCCAATAAGAAGGTTGGAAGCCTAAAACCCTAAACTATGGATGATAGTGGTTGCCTCATAATCGATCCCTGAAAGTTGATGATATCTTGGTTGCCTTTAGAGGGACCAACCTTAGAGAATGAAGATGAAGCATCTGGTGCCTATGTTCCTACGGTATAGGTGTTTACCTTATGAGGTAGGAAAAAGAGTTCCTTAGACCTAGAAAGGTTTAGTAGCGGGTTATGAGGCCTTGTACCTTGTTGGTTGTCCTTGAGGAGGACCCAACACTAAGTGTTGCTTGAGTTGAAGGATGACAAGGAGTGTGTGTCATGCCTTTTTCATGCTTGGTTTGTAGTTAAGAGACAGAGCATGCAGTGAACCTAGGGTTCCTAGGCCTAAGAGGGGAAGTGGTGTACCTAAGGCTCATGATGAGAAGTTGAGTTCCTATAGAAGCAAGCATAGTAATCCTCATGAATAGAGGAAAAGAGGAGCCCTTGAAGTTAAAGGTGTGTTTGATGAACCCCTCATAGCTAAGTTGATGATAAAGAAAGGTATGATCTTGATCTAACATTGAGGAAAGAGGACAAGTATGACCTAGCATGGTACAGTAAGGGATCTGCTCGTGCCTTAATGGCTTGCTAGGGTTAAGTAGGCTCGGGTGGATGTAAACCCTGGACCTAAGAGCTTTTGTGACCTTAGAGAAAGTTTTCCTCCCATCCGGGGAGAGGGACCCCTTTGGAAGGGTGTATATCAGTTTTGTTGGTTCAAAGTAACCTAAAGAGGTCTCATAGGATCTCGAGAAGCTAAGTTAAAGGTACATAGTATGAGATTGAATCTACAGACCCATAGATATCCATCTCTATTACATGTGAAAGTGTTACCATGGAGGTAACCAGTATGGGGCTTGACCAAGGTAGGCAGGTTGCCTTAATGCTTATGAGCGGATGAGAGTCGGCCCATGAATGCAGAAAGAGGGATGATGAAGACTTGGGTAAGATTCTAAGTGGACATGTACTATAATGGAGAATCCTAAGTCTATCCTAGGGTCAGGTAGGGATAAGACCGATGAAGGTAGGAGTTTCCTAATTCCCCAGTTGCGCATGACCATAGGGTCGGGAGGTAACATCTATCATTGTCTGAGGGCCATGGGTTAGGAGATTGATCACCTTCATGAACTCATGGGACCCAAAGGGCAGATGAGTAGGGCACTCTCTGGATGCATGAGGGAAGAGGGATGACCCCAAAAGAGTCGGTACCCTATAGACCTAGAGGAGATGACCAAGGATATAAGCCTCAGTAGGTTCAAGACTAGTTTGATATCATGATGTTTGTGATGAAGAGACATATGTGGCACGTTGCAACTTAGATTTAAAGGTGTACTGGCAAGGAGGGATGTACCATCTCTACTCTTGGAACAGGTAGAACTCTGTATTTGGACTGCAGCCAAATGTTTATTTCCTCTTGTTATGGGGGTGAGAGATAGGACATTATGCATGTCATACACCAAGGATAAGAGATGATGTAGGTTGGAGCGTTGCCACGAGAAATGGGGACAGAGAAGATATCTTACCATGGTAAAGTGAATGAATGATGGATGGCTTGCAAACACTAAGAGGAATGAGGTAGTCCCCTTATGAGGAAGTTTCTAAGATGAGCTATGTAGAACTTACAAGTTATACCAGGTTGAGTTTGGTCACCATGATGATGAAATCAGAGAGTGTTCTTAATCGAGATAGACATGGAGTTTGAGGTAATATAATAAGTGAAATACATGGAAGTGTATGTCTTCAATGTTACCTGATATCTAAGGATGTGAGGGGGTAATGGATGCTCTGGTTGAGATACATATGGCTTGTTTGACTAGAAGCTAGAAGAGGTGGTTTGGCTAACCCTAAGTTTGAAAAAGAGAGGTGTTTGGATAACACTCAGATGTAACAAGATGCGTTGAAAAGTTAATGGTTGTTTGGTTAGCCAGTCTAGCCCTTGATGCAATGAAAGGATAGTGGTAGAACCTCAGATGCACTTCTTTGGAAGAGAAAGTGACGAAACCCCGACTAGAGCGGTTTAGGGTTTCAGAGGATCTAATCTTGAAAGAATCATGACATACAGAAAATCATGGTTGAAGATCACCGTACACCGTAGAAGATGGCAATATCACTTTGGATGCTTAAGATAAAGTTGCATGTGGTTTATGGCCATGCAAGCCAGGAGGTAAAGGACGAACCCCAGTAACCCATTGTATCAATATAGAGGACAAAAGAGTCCCTGAGAGGGAACGGGAGATCAAGACTATGGATGTTGTGATAGGTCTTCCCTGGGCCAAAGAAGGTCGGGATACAATATGGGTTATGGTAGGTCGTCTTACCTAGATAGTATGAGAAAGATAGAGTTCTGTAAAGGGACAGATCTAGTTGAACTACCCATGAGAGAGATGGTTCAACTACACCATAAAGCAAGTTCAAAGGTTCTTGAGTTTGATATAAAGGTTCCCTTCCAAAAGGTGGAAGTAGGTACATGAGAACTCTATGTTAGTATAGTTTATCACCCCTAACTATGGTTAGTATGATCCAGACTAAAGGGTCTGATGAGGGCATGTGTGCTCGTTCAGGGTGATATCTAGAGACAATACTTGTCCTATGAAAGATGTGACAATGACCACCACAGCTAGTATCGGGTTTTATATGAAGCTCTATAAGGGAGGTTGTGTCGGTCACCACTTTAGTAAGGTGATGTTGGTGAAAGGACCACATGATGGTTAGAAAAGGACCACATGATGGTTAGAAAAGGGACCACAGTGCGTGTAGATGAAGTCACTTTGATTGTGCAAGGGCTGAAAGGAGCCTAGAGACGATGAGAGTCGTGAGCAGATGCAAAGTAGACTGACATACAAGTTACTGTGGGAGAAAATGTGACATGAAAATCCGACCCCTCTAAGTTATAACTAAGAGAGCTGAGTCCTCGATACATGGGTCCATTAGAGATGGATGGGTGGAGAAGGTTAGGTTTGACCCTACCCCTCAGGATAGAGTAATGTGAGACGAGTTCCATGTGTCCAATTTAGACCACTATGTGAGGTACCCGACCATGTGCTGAGCAATGAACCTAGTGAGCCCCAAGGGAGGCTGAAATGAACTGAGTCACATGTGCACTTTATAGATGCCAGAGTGAAAGAACTCAGAGAAAAGAATATGTGATAATAAAGGTTCTTTGAAAATGCCATGGTTACGTAAAAGCCACATAGGGGCCAATGATGGACATGGAAAAGTCTTATCCTGAATTGTTTGTTTGCTTGTTTGAATTTTGAGGACAAAATTCCTATAAGAGGGGAAGGATGTTATAACCCCGATTTTTGGGAAAGGTAATTTCTCATATTAAAGATAATTGAACAAATAATGATTTGATTTGTTTTGAACAAATGGATTCCTTTCACAATAGCCTTGATTGGTTGCTTTGTGGGCTTTATTGGCTATTGGGCCAAATAAAAAGGAGTTTCAATTAATTAATGAATAATTGAGTTTTTGAGAAAAGAAATATGTGGAAAACTCTAGAAGGCAAAATAATGTAATCCAAGGATGAATTTCGTGCCTCTTGGGTTCCTTGGGTGCCAAGGAGTCCAAATTGTAAAGATAATAGGAGAGAGAAAAATGTACTTTAACTAGTGATAACTTGCTTATGAGGGAAAGTCTCAAACTTGGCATACAAGTCGTGAACTTTCCTTTAAAATTTAGGAGTAAAAGGATTAACGAGTAAAGAGATATGGATTTTTTGAGATAATCCTAAAATGAATCATTACCAAGTTATTTTCATTAATTATCACAATAATACTTTTTCAGACAAGGAAATAGTTCGGTCCAAGTCAAGTATACCAATATGTTAAGTGAAAGGGATAAAAGAAATCGGGAGTACCATGGAGTGTTCCTTGTGCGACTTGTATTAAGGATACAAGCATAACGTATGGAAAGAAGGTGGTGGAATTGGTGGTTATAGTACGGGGGCAATTAGGGTTTTCCCCTAGGTAAGTTTATATAAATAGAGAGAGGTCATGAGGAACCCTCGTTGCCACCCTCTGTAGAGTAGGATAGCCTTCGAACCAGGGAGATTGGTTCCCTGCTAAGTTGGGGTGCTATATCCAATGGACTCTATTCATGGAGGAGTGACTTTACAAACAACATTATAGGTCGACGAGGTAAAGACGACATCTTCTGACTAGGCTTTGAGAGGCGCCGCAAACCGCAACCACCAGTCCGTCGACGGAAAACTGGGTAGCGGCGGGCGCAACTCCCATTATCTCGTAGTGCCTGGGACAACAACGAATGAAGAGAGGGAGAAGGATCCACGGCGTGCTCTGTACAGAGTGGGGGCTAGAACGTGATGGCGAAGACCCGGCAGAGATCCGATGGAGGCCTGGCAGATGAGCTACTCGGGTGAGCAGCATAGGCGGCAGCCTCACCTGTGGTGGTGCCGAGGATGAGGGTGGCACACCGGCGGCCCTCCTTAGGCAGCCCGGACTAGGCCGAGGAAGAGAGCAAGCCATGGCAATGAGGCGGAAGCGTAACGAGAAGGATGTTGCGTCATCTCCCAATGCGACTCCAGCGGCAGCGCGGTGCACGAGGAAGAAGAGAGACCCACGTCCAAAGGACTAAAGTGCCCCTTTAGGCACGCTGAAGACCCAAGGGCGGCAGAGTCTTTTCCATCTGATTCTCGTTGGATTTTGGTAAGTCAATAATATGATACTTATGCTGACGTGGCAAGGTTCTATTGGTGAAGTTCCATTAATATTAAAGAATTCATAGTTGCTTACCGATAGCTCGGATTTAGACAAGCTTTATATGAAAATTTATCAGCAAAATGAGGGGAATCCAAATAAAATACTTTTGGAGTCTAATTATGCTTGTAGTTCTAAAAGTATATGTAATTCATGTGTTAATATGATTAGTATAAAGGGAAAACTTAGATTTTGCTTAATCTAATGCTTAATTGAATATGTCGTTCATGTTAAGCTAATACCTGATCTAGACCTGGACGATGAAGAAATTCTTGATAAAGATGAATAATTGATGATGTTATGTTAATGATCTCATAAAATGTTGATTTAGGGTTTTTACCCCATATGAGAATGATTAAGCTTTTAGAAACCCTAATTTAGGGTAAAAGAGGATAAGATCGTATATATTTTGAAAAATGTGAAAATACGTTGTTAAATGATGGTTCTAAGTTATTTGAATACAAAATGTCCTTAATTCTGGATAAATACCCTTAATATAATAATTAGGGTTTTCTAATGCATAAAAGGTGGATAGAGTTCATTTGTGAATTAGACCATAATGAATTATGAATTAAAGATAAATGCACATAATGATCTTGTCATGGATTAAAAGGATAAGAATAGTAGCTTTAACGTAAAAGAGGCATATTGGGCTTAATTAATGTTTAAGTGAACCTTTAATCTGAAACTAGGGTTGGTAAGTAATTGAATAGAAATAGGGTTTAAATAGTAAATGAAGTGAAACCCTAATTTCCAAGGAAACCCTAAAATTGGAATAGAAATCCTAAGGAATATAATGATATTGGATAAATATTAATAAAAGGAAATTGGTATATTTATTTCAGGATTCTGTGCATATTTGGTTGCTTGAATAGGATTTCTCTATTCTGGTTATTTCTGTCTCAAATCTGTAATCAAAGGTATGCGGTTACGCTTATGACTATACCGAATAGTTTCCTGAGGATTTTATCGACGTTTCCCTCAATGCATGAATTAACTGTTGGATGTCTATTTATTTCATGCAACTATAAAGTGACTATGATTATCACTATAAATGAGTATATATAACTGGCTAGATCCGGGTCCACCTCTATTATTTTGAAAAGGCTGAAAAGGGGGTAATCCTAGAGCAAGGTCTAGGTTACCGAGAGTTAGAAATTGGGCTACTCACGTGTAGTGCCATGAGACTCATTAGCCTGCCATGAGTTAAGGAGTGGGCTACTTATGAGTAGTGCCATGTGACTCAACCCTAGAAACTGGTTCACCTATAGGTGGGACCATGAGGGGTTTAATGGGTATGTACCATAAGGAAGGTAGGATCCAGGTCCACTGCAGGGATAGTACAGAGGATATGGTACTTATGGATCGCGGATGTTATATTTACAACGTAATCTTGATTGATTAATGATTAATTGAATGATTACATGGTTATCATAGTTGCAAGATTCTTTTTTTCCCCACATACCAGCTTCGGCTGACCGACGTTTTGTTTGTCGGCATTTTAGGTACAAGCCAAAAGGACAAATAGTAAATTTCCACATTGTGAAATACATGAAGAATAATACAAGGAGGATTAGTTAGCGTAGAATCATTAAGTGGATAGAAGTTAGAAATCCAAAATTTCAAAAGGTATGCAAAGTTTATTTTCTTAAGCTTTTCAGTTTAGTATGTTAAAATTTGATAATTATTCTTGGTTAATTGCCGAACCTTTGATCCGGATGTCATGGGTGCGGCTTCGATCTCTCGGTCTCCCTTAATTGGGGGTTATCGGGAGGTGGGGTCGTAACAAAGCCATTGATGAAGCACCCAGTGAGGAGAGTTTCTCTCTCTTTGGTGACCTCAACAGAGGTCATATGAGGGAATTTTTTTGTTAGTTTGACAAGGAATTCATTGATTCATAGTAGTTTCATATGGGTTGATCCCCTTGTTGTTCCTAGAAGATTTTGCCATGACATTGTAGATGTGCAAACTTTAGTCTTCTTGAATGAAGAACCACTTCATTTCATTCCACATTATTTTGATGCACTTGTGCAACATGTACTTGACTACAATGTGAAGCTCCATGCACCCCCAGAGCTAGGAGAGAACCTAGATGTTGTCAGTAGTCTAGGCAGCATTTGGTATTGTATGGACATCCTCGACGATAGACTTGAGATTACCCTGTGATTTTAGAAACATTTGAATAATATTCATCCAAAGAAAAGAGTTGTCATCATTAGTTTAACAACATATATGTGTGCCATATAATTTTCAATGCTAATCATTTTAGCTTCATAAACCAATGTTGAAGTGAGTAATATACATAATAATATATATATATATATATATAAGATTCATATGTTTCATATTATCTAATGAGACTATATATAATACCTCAGGAATGGAATCGATGTCCACTGCGGCATATTTGACAAGCATGTGCATAAATCACATCACATAGTTTGCACATGCCCATCCATTGACTTGTGTAGCACACTATAAATTGAAACATACAAAATATTAAAAAATACAACTAATTAAGCATTGTTTACATTTATAATATATACATTGCAGTCGGGAACTTACTTCCACGTTCTTTCAAATTATTGGCTGGTTCTTTTTCCTGGGGACCTTTCCTCCAGCCTTTTTGAACTAGTAATGTAACACAGTACATTGCATAATTAAATAGTAATGTAATAACATATGTTAATGGATATGAAAATGAAATATTTCTCACCGGAATAATGCCATTTTCATTTTGTGTCCATATTTTGAATTCAATATAGTCCCCTTAGGATCTAGATAATAGACAGTGAACGTCTCGAGGATAATAACTAGTAACTCCCAATGCATACCACTAGAGGTAAAAAAGTTAAAAATTAATAACTCAAAATACACAATAAAAATGTAATTTTCTTAAGTCCAAATTATAAGAAAAGTAGTACTTACTCCACATTGAATGGAGCTATTATCAACATCTTCTTATTTTGAGCAAAATTTGTAAAAGCATCACAACAGTACTGTTGAACTGACGGAGGGTCTTTAGCTACTAGACTAATCAAAGATGGAATAAAAAATCCTACATGTTTGAATGAAAAAACTGCACATATCTTGTCTAAGTAGCTGCAAAACATGTATTACGCATGCATTAATAAATAAGAAACCAGATCACCAGATCCTACACAAGGTATATGGATGTATAAAGAAGATCTCACCTTATCCATAGCTCTATCACATATGTATTCAACCAATCATATCGAAACAACTCCAAAATATCTTGTATAAATAGTTTGCTTTCGTATGATTGACCTACAACATCGACATCTATAGAAATAGTTATAGGGCAATTTATATCATGTTCGCCTAACCATATTGCAATACCCCTACAATTAGGACCTAATGGGACAGGAAGGTCCGGTGGAACCCAACTTGGTAATGTAGGAGGTGGAGGTGGAGGCCTAGATGCTCTGGGTGTCTTCTTTTTAACCTGTATATATATATATAATTTCAGATCAATTGACATCATATACACACACTAACAATTTAACGTAATGTAAATTTACCATACAGTTTCAGTATAGAGGACATCCTCTTTTGGCCACAATATCACTCCACCTTCTATCTCACCGTGTTTCAAAATCTGGGTGGGCATATGGCAATGGAAGATCCATCCAATTGGGGAATATACGTACCGGGCTCACACGAACCCAACCAGCTGGTAATGGAGACCCATGAAACATTTTCCCTGGTAGGGATGGGTAAGCCGACGCCTCTGCAATGAAAAATTCTTTAGTTTTTAGATGGCATGGCTTCACCCCCTATAAATTTTTGTGTAAAGAATGTTATATACATATATACATATCATCTTGAAAACATATCATCTTGAAAAGACTAGTTACTATGTCATAAAAATACTTACAACGGATGTGCTAGGTGGTGGTCTATAGGATTACTCCCAACCTCTGTAGTAGGAGTAGAGCGGGATGCCATAGGTACTGTCTGCTGAGTGGCAATCAGAGATGCCTGCCACTTGCTCATTGCTTCTTTGAGTTTCCTATCAACTATCTTATCTACCTATACATGGATAAAAGAAACATTAGCTTTTGATTATTGAATTCTCTTTTGCAGTAACATTATAAAGAAAGAATAGGCTACCTCTTCTTGTGAAAGTCCCTCTTTTGGGACTTGTTTGCGCTGGGATGGCCTAAAGAACACTTTGATGCCCATACCAGTGCCTACAACCCTAACACATTCAGGATGCTCTGGGTTACCCAGAGCAACTGTCAATTCATCCCTTGTGCCCTCAGGGATGAACTTGCCTTGTTTCCTCAGCTCGTGCAGTTCCCACTTATCGCCAAAACAAAAATTTGTAATTAAGTAAATGCCACAAATAATCAATATTCGAACGATTGCTCTAAGAGTTGTATGTTACCATTTTTGCAGCCGCCTCAGTAGTTGTGGGCTTCCTTATTTCTCCCTTCTTATTTTGCCTCCCAGCTATCCAGACATCATGGCGAGGTAGAGGTGTGGTACCTATAGTAGAGGACTCCTGAGTAGCAGTAGATTGAGCAGTAGACTCATCCTGTAGTCTTTGGCAAATGCCTGCATACCCCTTTGGACCCATTGTGTGGTCATGCACATTCAATGCACACCTTGCTCTTTGCGCCTCACTGAGGGCCTAGTTAGTATGCACATTAATGATTTGGTTAGTAACACTAAATGTTAATCTTGAATAGGTGAATACAACATATATTAATTAAATTGGGAGTGATGCCTAATACCTTGAATTCATTAGTTTTTCTTGAAGCAACAAACGCGTCCCATTCTTCTTTGTCCAGAAAGTTCCACTGTTCAGTGGCTGTCTTCTTCCTCTTGTCACCTTCTTTTATGTATTCTCGGGTGAGATTTGTCCTATAGTTCCTTAGGACTCTCCCACAACGTTGCATCACACATTTACGATGCAACTTTTCATCCAATTCAAATATACTCTGCAAAATAGAATTGCTATTAACTAGTATCCAAAAAATTAGTAATCTACAAAATAAGATTGCAAATTAATAATAACTCATGCATAAATCCTTCCATATTACATCTTTCTTCCCCTTAGGAACTTTATGCCAAGAATCTATCTTACAACCGCAATGGCTACGAGTAACATACCCACGATATGAAACAAACAAATTGTGATTCACTCCAATTGCATTTCCTGCAATATCAAAATCCACAACAAGTTTGGGTCCATTGCCCCTTTGCGCTATTAACTTCTTCATCATAGTGATGCCCCTTCTCTTGTCAACTTTTTGGTGCTGCTCATCAAGTGTCTCAAGTGCTTCAGAGGGTACATGTGCATCATCAACCTAAAATTTGACAAAATAAACACACTTACATGATATAACTATAAATGGAGATGTAGATATAAATATATGATATATTTTTAAAACTTACATTGTGAGGCGACACATTGATGTCCTCACCCTCACAGTAATCATCAGCATGGTCATCAGGAGAATGCTCAACCATCTGAAAGTTCACATTCACATTGTAAAGTTTGCATTGTAAAGTAATTCACATTGTAAAGCTCACATTGTAAAGTTCACATTCACATTGTAAAGTAATTCACATTGTAAAGTTCACATTGTAAAGTAATTCACATTGTAAAAGTCACATTGTAAAGTTCACATTCACATTATAAAGTTCACATTCAGAAAAATAAAACATATAAAAAAATATAAACATGCCTCTAATATTGTGAGTTTTTTTCAATTAACAATCCTTCATTGTGATCTCCGCGCACATACAAGTCATCATTAGCTTCAATATTTGCTGGTGTTGGCAACCCAACTGAGAATGGACTGGAGTCATCATACTTATCATAGTACTCTTCTTCATCTATAGGATCTTCAATGAACTATCTTTTACCATGAAGAACAACTGGCCATTTATCATTTGCAACATCATCGATATAAAATACTTGTTTTGCCTGTGATGCCAATATGAATGGTTCACCCTTCTCGCCAATCTTTTCAAAGTTCACTAAAGTGAAACCCAATTCATCCACTATAACTCCTTTGGTGTTATCAATCCAATTACATTTGAAGAGCGGAATTCTGAAATCTATGTAGTCCAACTCCCATATGTCTTCAATGACACTGTAATATGACAATTTAGCTTCACGTGGACTCTTATCCTTTGCACTTGCAAAAACCATAGTCGACACTTGAAGGGTGACCCCATTGTTTTAGATGACACTCTTATCATCTTGACGCTTTGTCTAATATGTGAATCCATTAATGTCATACCCTTCATAAGACATAACATTCAATTTTGGTTTAAAGGCAAGGCATTTGATAGTTTCAGTAATATCATATGGTGTTTGAGATAGTTGATTTAAGACTTTATCTTCAAACCACTTAATAAATGTCTTGTTTTTCTCTCTAGCAAGCCACATTGTATTGGATTGAGGATATTGTCTCTTGACAAAAAAGGGAATGTTCCTCAATATAAACACTCACTTCGTCCATGTTGTGTAAAATATACAAGTGACCTTGTTCCAACTGCTCATGGCTGATTACTTTCACCCGTGATCCCAAAATTCCTTTGCCAAATTGCTCCTCAATATTCTTGTCATTACCAGGAGTGTCATTACCACTGAGAAAGTCATTGCAAAAATCCATAACCTCTCTCACCATATAACCCTCAATAATACTCCCTTCAAGCCGATAACGGTTTCGAACATCACTTTTAAAAATGCTCATGTATCGTTCAAAGGGATACATCCAATGCAAGAAAACTGGTCCCAACATTTTCACTTCCCTAGTCAAGTGGACAACAAGATGTACCATGATATCAAAGAACGACGGCGGAAAATACATCTCAAGCTAACATAGGGTAACAACCACTTCTCTTTGCAGATTTTCGAGAGTATCAGGGTCAATAACTTTGCTGTACAAACTGTTGCAAAAGAAACAAAGTCTAGTGATTGCAAACCTTACATGCTTCGACAATATAGATCGAATTGCCACATGCAATATTTGTTGCATTAGAGTGTGACAATCATAAGATTTAAGACCTATCAACTTCAGATCTTTCATTGATACCAATCTAAAGATGTTGGATGAGTAACACTGTGGCACATTAACATTTACTAAACATTCACAAAAAGCTTTCTTCTCCATTCTAGACAATGTGTAACAAGCGGGAGGTAAGTATGTTCTCTGTTTTCCCATTTCCCATAATTCTGTTAATTCTGACCTTATTCCCATTTCACGTAGGTCTAGTCTGGATTTTATCCCATCTTTAGTCTTAGCTGGTATATTCAACAAAGTACCAATGACACTATCACATACATTTTTCTCAACATGCATGACATCGATACAATGCCTGACTGTCAAAGAACTCCAATAAGGAAGATCCCAAAATATTGACTTCTTCTTGAATAAAGATTTGTCACTCTGTGTGGCCATAGTACATTGTGATCTCTTACCAAATTCATTGACAATGTCTTTTACTCTTTCATAAACAACCTCCCCTGGTATAGGTTCAGGTGCACTCTGTTCTTCATTCAATCCATTGAATGCTTTGGCTTCCTACGATACATATGGAATTTTGTAAGAAAACTTCGATGACTGAGATATACAGTCTTACCGCCATATTTTAGTCTTGTTGAATCAATGTTCTCTTTACATATAGGACACGCTTTAGCTCCTTTGACACTATATCCAGAAAAATTCCCATATGCTGGAAAGTCATTAATAGTGCAAAACAACATAGCATGCAAATGAAATATCTCTCTTAGTGAAGCATCATAGGTCATCACTCCTTCACCCCAGAGTTTCTTTAAGTCATCAATCAGAGGTTCAAGATAAACATCGATATCATTTCCAGGTTTTTTAGGGCCCGATATAAACAACGACAACATTACGTACTTATTTTTCATACACAACCAGGGAGGAAGATTGTATATAACAAGCATGATTGGCCAAGTGCTATGTTGGCTGCTCAATGTCCCATATGGATTCATCCGATCTGTACAAAGCCAAGTCTTAGATTCCGGACTTCTTCACCAAATTCAGGGTATACTAGATCAATCTTCTTCCACTATGGGGAATCAAACACATGTCGTAGGATCCCATCATTATTTTTCTTAGCATATACATGCCACCTCAAATTCTTCGCATCTATCAGATTGGCAAACAAGCGTTGAAACTGTGATATTATAGGTAGATACCACATCACCTTGGCAGGAGAACCAGTTTTGGACTCCCCCGAAGTCGTCAATTTATACTGTGACGCACCACATTTTGGACAATCTTTCAAATCCACATAGTCCTTTTGAAATAATACACAATCATTCAGGCATGCGTGTATCTTCTTGACATCCATTCCCATTGGGCACAACAATTTCTTTACATGGTATGTTGAGATTGTCAGCTCGTTTCCTTCAGGAAGCATTTCTTTCAACAAAGACAACAATGATGTGAAGCTTTTGTCACTCCATCTATTGTTAGCTTTCAGCTTATACAATCTCAACACAACGCTAAACTTAGTAAACTTAGTAAAACCTATGTATAACGATATCTCAACATCATGCACAATGTTTCTAAAAATGGGAGGTGGATCAGTGTGCTCTACCCCACAACTATCCAACATCACATCAACGATGTCTACTGGATCTGGTTCATTCACATCTACGTCATCAAAGTCAATTTCTTCTTCCACAGAAGCACTGCTATCGACATCCACTGGTTTCGGGTTAAAATCTCTCCATGCTAGTGTAAGGACCCTGACCTTCGTTTAGGGTTTACCCTGTTTGTTTTTCTTAACCCTGGTGCTTTGTTGTTTGCTAATCACCTTTAGTGGTGATTAGGGTTTGGTTGTGCTTTGTTGAGAGTTGGAGGGGCTACTTGCAAATAACCCAAGTCTAGGGTTTTTTGGGCAAGTTTGCCACCTTATGAAGTGTTCCCCTCTCTTTGCTTCCTCTAGGGTTGAGAGGAAGGCTTGGGCTCATTGCTTGAGTTCTTTTGGGCCTGGTTGAGCTTGTTTGGGCCTTGAGGTGCCTTGTTTTGGCTTGGTTGAGCCTTGTGTCGCCCAAGAGATGTTTGTGTCACCCAAGATGGGGTGTGTGTTGACCTAGAGGTGAGTGTGTCAGCCAACATGTGAGGTGTGTCGCCCATGGGGCAAGTGTTGTGTTTCCCATGGTGTTTGACCCACCTTTGACCTCGTTTGTGTCACCACTAGTGGACACTTGGAGCTTGATGCATGCATGTGGCAATGACCTTGGACAAGTGTGTAAGGCTTGCTAGAGTGGTGGCTTGAGCTGCTAGGACAAGTGTCCTTTGGGTGGGTGACACCTTGCTTGGATCTACCTTGTTTTCTCCTCCCTTTCCTTCTATTTAGGTGGTTCATTTCCTTTGCTAGGAGTTCCTTTGATCCTTTAGTTTCCTTCTCCACCTTGAGTGCACGACACTCCCTTCTTCCTTTGCTTGTGTCGGCTGACACAACCCCTTGAAGGAGCAAGTGGTGGTCGACATCCCTTGAAGCTTGGATCTCTTCTTCTTCTTTGGAGCTTGGAGCTTAAGGCGGGTTGCATAACTTCTAACCCTAACTACATTATCTCTTTCTATGATCTCGTTCACATGTTCGTAGCTTAGTTTCTTGCTTAACTTTCATGTTGGCTGATCCTTGTGATCTAGGGTTTGTAGGTGAGCAATACTCCTTTCTCCCCTTGGTCTAGAGGAGTGAGCTTGGGTTTCTAGTAGCATGAGAAACACCCCTCTTTCTTGGTCGATTGAGGTGAGCTTGTGTTCTAATTGCTTGAGCAATACTCTCCTCTCACCATAGGCTAGAAGGTGAGCTCGGTTAGTGGTGACTCTTTTCTAGGGTTTCTCCTTGTGACCCGTTTGGTGATAGAAGAAGTGCAAGACCCCTCCTTCTTAGTTGACTGAGGTGAGCCTCTTCTTGACCCACTAGGGTTCGGGTGTCCTTGTGTGAGGTGGAAGATAATTCAACCGAATAGTATTACTGCTTAAGGTAAAACACAGAACATTGGTTGAGGCCTTGTTTGTGTAGTTAATCTGTTATATCTTGCAGTTACTTATATGTTCTTCATGTTACATAGCAATATATCTTATCTTGTCAATCATGTTCCATTGAGAAATATTGGTATATGCCTCCTGTATAGCTGGTAAGCTGGTCAGTAAGAATAGCTTTGCTTTACATAGACTGCTCTTGTGACATCTCTTATCAGTTATCTGCTGTCATAGCTTTATCTTTCTGAGGTTCTGTAGTTGTGGCGGGGAGTTATGTTTCTCGCTAGGACAATGTTCGATTGTCTCACTCCACCGAGTTACACCCTTTTTAGGTGGTCGAGCTAGACGCAGTGGTGGTCGTGGAGTTGCGGCCGAGCAGTAAGAAGAACAGTAGAAGGCAAGCGATGGGCGTGCTGTTGTTTTGGATGTTTTGCGATAAAAAGTCTAGAGTCATCCCTGTACTCTTAGGTCCTTGGCAGTGTTTTGACATTATTTCACGATAACAGCCGTAGATGTTTTGTATATCCTACTATTGGCCGGATGTGGGCCTCTATATGTACGAACAAGTGATGAACTCGTATGATGGCAGGACAGCTGTTGCTCTAGGCGGTGGACATGTATCAAGGCTTGTATATGATTATATAACTTGTTTTCTTGCAGGATGTAGACTGGAATGTAATAGTTTCTCAGTTTATCAGTTTTCCGCAATTGGTTTTAATTAACCCGTGTTTTCGATAATCTGTGGTTATGGTGATTTCCACATGTTTTCGCGTAACACCTCACTGTCTGTGTGAAAGATGGGATGTGTTGCCACACGTTTGGTATCAGAGCATTAGTTTCGTTGAGTCTACAGGGATTTAGGACTAGGTCGTCTATTCTTGTGTGTTGTCCAGATTTTCTGACAATCGTCTTCTGCCCTCAGCGGAAGAAAAGTCAAGATTTTTGGAAACCATGAAGAACACTCAGCTGAGTACAGCGATGCTGCTTCAGCTGAAGGACAGGCACATGGAGATCGGGTGCCTGATGTCCCCCAACCTGACCCAACCATTCTTGAACACCATGCCTATCAACAGATTATGGGGTAGCTGATGGCTACGATGAATCTCATGGTTGAGCGATTTCCTGTGCCTCCTCCGAGAGCACAGGTTCCCCATGGAGAAGCATCGGGTATTGGGAAGACCTTCGAGCGGCTTCGCCGAGTCGGAGCTTCAGATTATGCTGGAATGGCTGATCCAGCAGATGCGGATATGTGGCTGACAAGTCTTGAGAAGGCTTTCCAGATCCTCGACATCCCCGAAACAGACAAAGTAAAGCATGCTGTCTACCTTCTGAAAGGTAGTGCTGGTCACTGGTGGACCATCGAGGAAGAGAAGCGGCCTGGTGAGGTGATCTGTTGGAAGGTCTTTCGTTTTGAGTTTATCAACATATACTTTCCTAAGACGTATCTGGATGAGAATATCAGTCAGTTTGAGAGCCTACGACAAGGAACGATGAACATCACCGAGTACGAGGCCAAGTTCATGGACCTATTGAGGTTTTGTCCTCACATGGTGACGACAGATGAGGAGCGGATCAGACGTTTCGAGAAGGGCCTGAGTGATGAGATGACGACACCCGTTTCTACATTGGAGAACCAGGAGCGGTTTGTGATGTTTGTGGAATCCGTTCGGAGGATCGAACGATCTGTAAAGGAGAAGAGAGAGTATATGTCTAAGAAGAGACCTGTTCAGTTTTAGGGTCAGAGGTTTGGTGGCTTTAAGAAGCACAGGTTTCCAGCACCATCAGTGATGAGAGGTCCTGGTGGATCATCTCAGTGGTCTCTGAGTAAAGGAAGAGGTTGTGTGTCTTCACCATATAAGGCACAAAGTTCGGCTTCCATGGCAGTGACAGGGCCATCTAGGCCACGAGGTGATGATAGAGCATGCCATCTGTGTGGTCAGATCAGGCATTGGAGGTTCAACTGCCCGAATAGAGATGTTGAAGTGACACAGCAGCCGAGGCAGAGTCATCAAGGATCGAATCGACAACAGCCTAGTGGTAGCAGAGGATGAGGATGCGGTCAAGCGTCGCAAGCTGGATCGTCTGCTCAAGGAAGCAGGTGGACAACAAGCAATGGCTCGATTCTATGCTATTAATCAGCCGGAGGCGATAGTCAACCCGCGAGTAGTGACAGGTCGACGGAGTTATTTCATTCTGATATGTCTACTTCTTGCTTTATATCTGTTCTGGTTGACCCGGGTGCTACACACTCTTTTATCGCCTATAGTGTGCTTGAGAACTGTCGTTTACCTGTTAGTCGTACGAAGGATAGTTTGTTGTTAGAAACCCCTCTTGATGGTTCTTTGTTACTTCGAGAAGAGTGTCCGTCTTGTGTCTTGTCTTTCTCGGGACACCGCATCCAAGTGGATCTTATACCACTTGATATGCATGGTTTCGATGTTATCCTTGGGATGGATACCTTAGAGAAGTATAAGGTTGTTTTGGACTGTGGTTCTAAGTAGGAAGTGTTTGATGATGTGAGAGAGAAGTGGATCTTCTAGGGAGATAGGAAGATTCTTCCGACATGTCTGATATCGGCTATGGTGGCAGAGAAGTTGCTACAACAAGGATGTGAGGCGTTCTTATCTCACGTGGTGGATACCGTTGTGGTTTCCAAGGCAAAAGGTCCTAGTCTTGAGGAGGTTTCAGTTGTCCGAGAGTTTGGAGATGTGTTTCCTGAAGAGTTTCCTGGTGTTCCCCCACCCCGAGAGATTGATTTTGAGATCAATATGGTCCCAGGAACGCAGCCAGTTGCACAGACACCGTACATGATGGCTCCAGTAGAGATGGCAGAGCTGAAAAAGTAGTTACAAGAATTGCTGGACAAAGGTTTCGTCTGACCAAGCACGTCGCCTTGGGGTGCTCCTATATTGTTTGTCAAGAAGAAGGATGGTTCGATGCAGTTGTGTATAGACTATCGACAATTGAACAAGGTCACGATCAAGAACAAGTTCCCGTTGCCGAGGATAGATGATCTGTTTGATCAGTTGCGAGGTGCTACAGTGTTTTCGAAGGTCGATCTATGATCCGAATATCATCAGTTGAGGATAAAAGGGGATGACATACCAAAGTCAGCTTTTCGGACGAGGTATGGTCATTTCGAGTTCGTGGTTATGCCATTTGGGTTAACCAATGCACCTGCTGCTTTCATGGACCTGATGAACAGAGTGTTCCGTCCGTTCTTAGATCAGTTTGTTGTAGTCTTTATAGATGACATCTTAATCTATAGTCGGGACAGGCAAGAGCATGAGCAACATCTTCGACTAGCGTTGACTCTTCTTCGACAACATCAGTTGTATGCCAAGTTCAGTAAGTGTGAGTTCTAGTTGAAAGAAGTGACTTTCTTGGGTCATGTGATATCTGCTGAAGGAGTCAAAGTAGATCCGAAGAAGGTGGAATCCATTGCAGAATGGGAACAGCCGAAGACGCCGAAAAAAGTTCGCATTTTTCTGGGTTTAGCAGGATACTACCGGAGGTTTATCAAGGACTTCAGTGCGATTTCTTTGCCGATGACAAAGTTGACGAGAAAGGACATACCTTTTGTCTGGGATGATCGATGTCAGCAAGCTTTCTAGAGTTTGAAGGAGAAGTTGACTAGTGCTCCAGTGTTAATCCTGCCAAAACCTGGAAAGGGCTATGTTGTTTTCTGTGATGCTTCCAAGAAAGACTTAGGATGTGTGCTAATGCAGGACGATCATGTGGTTTCTTTTACTTCGCGACAGCTTAAGAAACACGAGGAGAACTATCCGACTCATGATTTGGAGTTGGCAGCTATGGTTCATACGTTAAAGATTTGGAGACACTATCTTTATGGGGAAGTGTGTCAGATCTTTACGAATCATAAGAATCTAAAGTACATCTTTTTGCAGCATGAGTTGAACATGCGACAACGTCGATGGATGGAGTTGATCAACGATTATGATTGCACTATCAAATATCATCCTGGTAAGGCGAATGTGGTAGCTGATGTGCTTAGCTGAAAGTCTTCTTCTCTTTCTTCAAAGAAGGCACAATTGAGTTCTCTGGTATGCCGAAGGCAGGATATGTTTGCTTCTCTGCAACAGATGAATGTGCAGATGGAAGTTTCCTCGTTGGCCAGACTTTTAACACAAATGCAAGTCAAGCCTATGCTAAGACAACAAATCAAAGATGCACAACAGGCAGATGATGCAGTACAGTTGATCAGATCAGAGTTCGGTAGCAAAAAGCGTGATGGGTTCCATGAGTCCGAGGATGGACTAGTCTGCTTTCATGATAGGATGGTGGTTTCAGGTGTTGATGATCTGAGGAAGTTAGTACTCGAGGAAGCACACACATCGATGTATGTTATGCATCCAGGTGTCACCATGATGTATAATAGTCAGAAAGACTTGTATTGGTGGCCTGGTTTGAAGAAAGATGTAGCTGAGTTCGTAGCGAGATGTGCGGTTTGCCAGCAAGTGAAGGCTGAACATCAGAAGCCGGTAGGTACGTTGCAACCTTTGCTGATACCGCAGTGGAAATGGGATCATATAACCATGGATTTCGTAGTTGGTCTACCCAGGACAACTAGGAATCATGATTCCATTTGGGTGATAGTGGATAGATTGACGAAGTCTGCCCATTTCCTACCAGTGAAGACGACATATACAACCGAGAAACTTGCTCAAGTATATGTGGATGAGATAGTACGTTTACACGGTGTGCCAACGATGATAATTTCTGACAGAGGTCCTCAGTTTATGAGTTGCTTTTGGGAACGCAGTTGAGGTTCAGTACAGCCTTTCACCCACAGACAGATGGACAGTCTGAAAGGACTATTTAGACATTGGAAGATCTCCTTTGAGCTTGTGTTTTGCAGTTCCTAGGAAGTTGGGATATGCATCTCAGTTTGATAGAGTTTGCGTATAACAACATTTTTCAGCGGAGCATTGACATGGCTCCTTATGAGGCCTTGTATGGGAGGAAGTGTAGATCTCCTTTGTGTTGGTATGAGCCTGGTGAGCATCAATTGTTAGGTCCTGAGTTAGTACAGTAGACAACGGAAAAGATCAAGGTAATACAACAACAGTTGAAAGTGGCACAGGACAGGCAGAAGTCTTATGCAGACAATCGCCGACAACCTTTGGAATTCGAGGTAGGAGACAAGGTGTATCTTAAGGTCTCACCGTGGAAAGGTGTGCTAAGGTTTGGTCAGAAGGGTAAGTTAGCACCCAGGTATATGGGGCCTTATCCAGTCATAGCACGTGTTGGCAAGGTAGCTTACGAGTTAGAGTTGCCTCCAGAGTTGCACAGGTTACATCCAGTGTTCCATGTCAGTATGCTGAAGAAAAGTCATCCAGATTCAGGTACAGTGATACATCCAGTTGAGGTTGAGCTTGATAAAGATGTGAGCTATGAGGAAGGTCCTGTGGCGATCCTTGATAGAAGGGTCAAGAAGCTGAAGAGGAAGGACCTGGTTCTTGTGAAGGTTCTTTGGCAGCGTCGTGACATTGAGGAAGCCACGTGGGAGCTTGAGGAAGAGATGAGGAGAAAGTATCCCTCGCTTTTCTCTTCGGATTTCGGGGACGAAATCCCTTAAAGGGGATTATCTTGTAAGGACCCTGACCTTTGTTTAGGGTTTACCCTGTTTGTTTTGCTTAACCCTGGTGCTTTGTTGTTTGCTAATCACCTTTAGTGGTGATTAGGGTTTGGTTGTGCTTTGTTGAGAGTTGGAGGGGCTACTTGCAAATAACCCAAGTCTAGGGTTTTATGGGCAAGTTTGCCACCTTGTGAAGTGTTCCCCTCTCTCTTTGCTTCCTTTAGGGTTGAGAGGAAGGCTTGGGCTCGTTGCTTGAGTTCTTTTGGGCCTGGTTGAGCTTGTTTGGGCCTTAGGTGCCTTGTTTTGGCTTGGTTGAGCCTTGTGTCGCCCAAGAGATGTTTGTGTCACCCATGATGGGGTGTGTGTCGACCTAGAGGTGAGTGTGTCGGCCAACATGTGAGGTGTGTCGCCCATGGGGCAAGTGTTGTGTCACCCATGGTGTTTGACCCAGCTTTGACCTCGTTTGTGTCACCACTAGTGGGCACGTGGAGCTTGATGCATGCATGTGGGAATGACCTTGGACAAGTGGGTAAGGCTTGCTAGAGTGGTGGCTTGAGCTTCTAGGACAAGTGTCCTTTGGGTGGGCGACACCTTGCTTGGATCTACCTTGTTTTCTCCCCCCTTTCCTTCTATTTAGGTGGTTCCTTTCCTTTGCTAGGAGTTCCTTTGATCCTTTAGTTTCCTTCTCCACCTTGAGTGCACGACACTCCCTTCTTCCATTGCTTGTGTCGGCCGACACACCCCCTTGAAGGAGCAAGTGGTAGTCGACATCCCTTGAAGCTTGGAGCTCTTCTTCTTCTTTGGAGCTTGGAGCTTAAGGCGGGTTGCATAACTTCTAACCCTAACTACATTATCTCTTGCTATGATCTCGTTCACATGTTGGTAGCTTAGTTTCTTGCTTAACTTTCATGTTGGCCGATCCTTGTGATCTAGGGTTTGTAGGTGAGCAATAATCCTTTCTCCCCTTGGTCTAGAGGAGTGAGCTTGGGTTTCTAGTAGCATGAGCAACACCCCTCTTTCTTGGTCGATTGAGGTGAGCTTGTGTTCTAATTTCTTGAGAAATACTCTGCTCTCACCATAGGCTAGAAGGTGAGCTCAGTTAGTGGTGACTCTTTTCTAGGGTTTCTCCTTGTGACCCGTTTGGTGATAGAAGAAGTGCAAGACCCCTCCTTCTTAGTTGACTGAGGTGAGCCTCTTCTTGACCCACTAGGGTTCGGGTGTCCTTGTGTGAGGTGGAAGAGGATCTTGTAAGATTAACACCTTGGACGATATAAGCTTTGGGGAGGTGCTGCCCGACAGCCCTCTTGACCTAAACTCTTGGGCAATATGCTATGCTGGTTTGGACGATATCTTGATTCTTGTATCTGTTTGTAACGGACGACACCTTCCTTTGGTTTGGTCTTGGACGACACACTTGAAGTTGTGACGGGTGTCACACCATTACTATGCCTTATGTCGGCCAATAGGCCATAAGTTAATAGGCTGGATGATAGATTCGTTTGCTGGTTGCTTGAGTTTAGAACACCAGACTTATACATAGCTGGTGGGCATGGCTGGTAGTCCTGTGACGGGCATCACTTTAGCCTAGTGTGTCGCCCGACATGCTCAGTGTGACGGGCGTTGCAGCTGGTATCCCGATGTAGCGTCGTGGGTATGGCTGAGTGTGTCGGCCGTCATGAGATGAGCTTTAGGGCTGAGCCTTAAGTGAGGGCATGATGCCCGACACAACCTTTTAGTAAGGGCTTATGTTACCTCTAGTGAGGGTTCTGTCAGTCATAGAAACCGAGGTGTTAATCTCATACCACGTTTACCATGATGATGGTCTTTGCTATGCTTAATAATGATGATGGCAACGTTAGTCCCTTTTATCTTAATCATCATAATCATCGACATAATACCCAAGAGCAACAATGAGCATGTAATGCAGAGTGTTATGAGGAATGATTAAGAAAAGGATATAATCCCTATTGTCACTTTGTGTTGATAATGTGCTTAATCCTAAATGGCACCCTGTGTTAATAATATAAGTCTCTAAGTTATTCATGTTGATTATTGAATGATGCTAACCATGCAGGTAATGCATAGCCAAATGAAAGGCTATGAGGAATGATTATATGTGAACAATGAGATGACAAATACATTATGAATGATGTTCCATGATGATGATATAAGCCTTGAGAGGTAGTGGAAATACATGATGAGGGTTTGAGATCCCATGGTATGTGATGATCCTTGAGATGGATCTGGATGATTGGCAAGAGGCCAAGTGATAACATGTGATGTGGGATCCTTGTGATGGATCAATACGATGTGAATTGTAGTAAAAGAATAATGATGAGTTTATGTTGTTTATTTCCTTTTATAGCTTGAATGTTATACAACTTGGTTGAATCTTGAAATCCATCTAAAAGATACTAATTAATCACAGTGAAATCTATCATGTAGTTGCCCTGGCCATAGATCCATCATCGTCAGGTTTTGGTGATGGTGAAATGGGTTCTCCTACGGGTTAACCCGGAGCGCATATTGTTGAATATGTGAGGTTTCTCCTAGCCTAAAGTGAGGAGGTAAGAGTGCAACTTCGGTTGTAGACTCAAGGGTGCGGATTCAGGCCCGTAGCCCAATTGTGATGAAGAGCATGGTGAACAGCCCCATGGCTCAAGATATGTGATATGAGGAGCATGAATGTGTTCATGGCTCAGAGCACGGTGAACAGGCACGTGGCTCAGTTTCACTAGTGCCGAGACCTGTACTGAGGCGAGCTAGGCAGAGGGTAGTCTGACCCTGTGGCTAAGACCACTTCAACATGAGACTGCGGTCCTACTTGTGTTGTACTCATGCACTGACCACGAGGGGCGAGGTCGTGGAGTCCAGCTCTTCCATTGACCTTGTATGGTACCGACTTGGGTTTCGCAACCAAAGGTTGGATTTGAGAGGTACGGCTCACTTCCTCAGGGCATAATAATAATAATACAAAATTCAGCCAGATAGTATTACTGCTTAAGGCAAAACACGAAACATTGGTTGAGGCCTTGTTTGTGTAGTTAATCTGTTATATCTTGCAGTTACTTATATGTTCTTCATGTTACATAGCAATATATCTTATCTTATCAATCATGTTCCATTGAGAAATATTGGTATATGCCTCTTGTATAGCTGGTAAGCTGGTCAGTAAGAGTAGCTTTGCTTTACATAGACTGCTCTTATTACATCTCTTATCAGTTATCTGCTGTCATAGCTTTATCTTTCTGAGGTTCTGTAGTTGCGGCGGAGAGTTATGTTTCTCGCTGGGACAATGTTCGATTGTCTCACTCCGCTGAGTTACACCCTTTTTAGGTGGTTGAGCTAGACACGGTGGTGGTCGTGGAGTTGCGGCCGAGCAGCAAGAAGAACAGTAGAAGGCAAGCGATGGGCGTGCTGTTATTTTGGATGTTTTGCGATAGAGTCTAGAGTCATCCCTGTACTCTCAGGTCCTTGGCAGTGTTTTGGCGTTATTTCATGATAACAACCATAGATGTTTTGTATATCCTACTGTTAGCCGGATGTGGGCCTCTATATGTATGAACAAGTGATGAACTCGTATGATGGCAGGACAGCTGTTGCTCTAGGCGGTGGACATGTATCAAGGCTTGTATATGATTATATAACCTATTTTCTTGCAGGATGTGGACTGGAATGTAATAGTTTCTCAGTTTATCAGTTTTATGCAATCGATTTTAATTAACCCGTGTTTTCGATAATCTTTGGTTATGGTGATTTCTGCATATTTTCGTGTAACACCTCGCTGTCTGTGTGAAAGATGGGATGTGTTGCCACAACCAGTGCCATTCTGTATAGCTTTGTATAATCCAGTTGCACATGACATGACTTTTGATTTCGTCACCAGTGCTAACTTTCAAGTTGTTACCATAATGCCTACATGGACAGTAGAACCTATCTCCAGGTTGTTTCCTATGTTCCTCGGCAAATCTAATAAACTGGTCAAGAACATAAATAAACTCTGGGGTGCAACGATTGTGAATGGACATCCATGATCTATCCATTATATGATCAAAGATAAAACAAGAATATATTACAACAAGATTAGGGTCTAGGGTTAACATATTAGAGTTTTTGCATGGTTAAAACTTTTGGCCAACAAATACATCTGTTGTCATTCTTATATATAATAAATGTGTACCACCTATCCCATTCTTGAACACCTAATCTTACTAGTAAGTGTAAAATGTGTATTGGATTTTCAAGAATATTTCGACAGCATTTCCCCACTGTTCTCTAAGTACATATGTACTTAGAGAACAAACGGGGAAATGCTGTCGAAATTTTATTGAAAACCAAATACACATTATACACTTACATCCTAAGTGAGATTAGGTGTTCAAGAACAGTCCCAAACTGGGGACTATCCATGATTTACTCCTAATGAGTAAATCTTGGACGGGTTTCTAGGCCAACAAATACATGTACTGTCATTCTTATATATAATAAATGTATACCACCTATCCCATTCTTGAACACCTAATCTCACTAGTAAGTGTATAATGTGTATTGGGCTTTTAAGAAAATTTCGGCAACATTTCCCCGCTGTTCTCTAAGTACATGTACTTAGAGAACAAACGGAGAAATGCTACCGAAATTTTCTTGAAAACCCAATACACATTATACACTTACATCCTAAGTGAGATTAGGTGTTCAAGAACAGTCCCAAACCGGGGACTATCCAAAATTTACTCCTAATGAGTAAATCTTAGATGGGTTTCTAGGCCAACAAATACATGTGCGGTCATTCTTATACCTGCAATCCTAGTTTCATCATTCATATCCTATGTTTTGTGTAACATCATTTAATCATGCTTGTCAGTAAATAATAAATTGTAAATAAACCATGATTCCATATATCAAAGATTTGAATCAAAATGGAGCCTAATGGAACATTGGGAGAGCAAGAATATTATACCTCACAAGAAGGGTGAAGAAGAAATATATGCAAATCAACAACAAGTCAACAACCCCTGCAACAACACAAATGCACACAAATGTAGATGCATGTTCATCATCAAGATAATCATTACACACAAATGTAGATATCCGATTATAATTGAGCAATATAGCACAAAATCAGCCAACATGGCCGTTCTATGCAGCACGACCATGCCAACCTGTGATTTCACTCACCATCATTGGTCGCGGAGCAGGGTACCTACTTGAGGGCAGAGGAAGAAGAGGAGGAAGAAGAGAAGAGTAGGCACCTTCGACGACGTCGACGGGGAGAGTAGCAGCAGTGAGCAGCGGCGGTGTGGGGAGAGAATGCCACCGGAGCAGGAGAGAAGGCCGTCAGAGCAGGAGAGAAGGCCGCCGGAGCAGTGAGCTGGGGGTAGAGGGCAAGCGGCGGTGGAGGTGGGCAGAGGACCAGCAAGCGAGCAGAGCAGCACGTGGCCGGAGAAAGTGGTGGTGGAGGTGGGGGCAGAGGGGAAATTGTCGGACCAAACCCTGGAGTAGTGTGAGAATGAATGAAATAGAGAAAGGGGAAGAGTCTGGCTCGTGTGGGTGTTGTTAAGTTAACAATAGGCATCGATTATTCAAAAAAACTGACGCATAAAACTAAAGGCGTCGGTTCTCCAAACACACCAACACCTATTGTCAATGATAGTCATCAATTTTTACTAGAAAAAAACCGACGTCTATCTACATATGCCGATTAAAAAAATTGTTCTTGATTAATGACCATATAGTCGTCAGTTTCTTTGGAAAACTGACGCTCAAAGGGTGTGAAAAATTTCTCGAGAACAACGCGGGAAAACCCATAAGCGTCAGTCATTGTAGAAAAACTGACGACCAAAATGTGCCCGATTTCTGTCTCGCGAATAACCTTTCGTCGTCGGTTTAATAGTTAATAACAGACGCCATATGTTAAATTTTGGAGGTAATTTTTTTCGCTGGAAATTTTGGATTTGGCGGTTAATTTTAGGCTTCAGTTTATTATTAGGGAACCGAGACTGAATAAAATTGATACCCATGTTTGGTCGCCCTTCACAGATAGATGTCAATTTTTTTATTAAACTGACACTTTAGGTTTTAGGTGTCAGTGTATTTATACAACCAACGCCTTTAAAAGTGACGTTATAAGCCATTTCTGTAGTAGTGCCTAGAGAGAGGATGAGGCTTCTAGTACCTATGTGCCTATGGTATAAATGTTTACCTTCTGAGATAGGAAGAAGAGTTTTTTAGACCTAGAAAGGTTTAGTAACAGGTTGTGAGGCCTTATACCTAGTTGGTTGTCCTTGAGGAGGACTCAACTCTGAGGTGTTGCTCATATAAAAGGATCATGGGAGTGCATGACATACCTTGGACATGCTTGATTTGTGGTTAAGAGATTGAGCATGCAGTTGGATACCCAAAGGAGAACCTAGGGTTCCTAGGCCTAAGAAGGGAAGCAGTGTATCCGATGCTCATGATGAGATTATAGTCTCTATAGTTTCGAGCATGGTACTCCTCATGTGTAGAGGTAAAGGAAACCCCTAAAGTTAAGGGTATGTTTGATGAACCCCTCACAACTAAGTTGATCTAATGTTGAGGAAAGAGAACAAGTATGACCTAGCATGGTTTAACAGGTGGTCTGCTTGTGCCTTAGTAGTTTCTTGGTTAGGCATGCTCATGTGGATGCAGACCTTAAACATAAGGACGGTTGTGAACTTGTTGTCAAGAGTTGTAGTTTCCTTCCATCCTGGGAAAGGGACCCTTCGGTTGGGTGTTTACTAGTTTTGTGGGTTTTGAGGAAACCTAAAGAGGTCTCATAGGATCTTGAGAAGATAAGTGAAAAGTACATGGTATGAGAAGGAACCTGTAGACCCATAGATAACCATCTCTAAGCACATGTGGATGTGTTACCATGGAGGTAACTGGTATGGGGCCTGACCAAGGTAGGCAAGTTGCCATGACCCCTATGAAAAGGTGAAAGTCAGTCATGAATGTAGAGAGAGAGAGATAATGAAGGCTTGGGTAAGGTTCTAAGTTGGACATGTACTATAATAGAATCCTAAGTCTATCCTAGGGTCAAGTAGGGATAAGACCGATGGAAGTAGGAGTTGCCTAATTCCCTAGTTGCACATGACCATAGGGTCGGGAGGTAACAACTATCATTGTCTAAGGGCCATGGGTTAGGAGATTGATCACCTTCATGAACTCATGGGACCCAAAGGGAAGATGAGTAGGGAACTCTATGGATGCATAAGGGAAGAGGGATGACCCTAAAAGTATCGACACCCTATAGACCTAGAGGAGATGACCAAGGATTGTGTGTGGACTCAAATAGGTTCGAGACCAGTTTTCCATGGAGGTGACTTTGATATCAAGATGTTTGGGATTTTGAGACATGAGATGCACATTTCAATTAAGATTTAAAGGTGTACTGGCAAGGTGGGATGTACCATCTCTACTCTTGGAACAGGAAGAACTCTGTATTTGTACTGTAGCTAAATGCTTATTTCCTCTTGTTATGGGAGTGAGAGATAGGACAATATGCATGTCATACACCAAGAATAGAGATGATGTGAGTTGCAACGTTGCTACAAGGTATGAGGACAAATATGATAACATACCATTGTGGAGTGAATGATACATGAATGGTTTACAAACAGTAAGAGAAATAAGGATGTTTTTAGCAGAAGCTATGTGGAACTTGCAAGTTATGCAAGATTGAGTTTGATCACCATGAGAATGAGCTCAGAGTTTCTTGATGAAAACAAACTTAGAGTTTGAGATGAGATGATAAGTGGAATACATGGAGGTGCATGTCTTCAACATTACCTAAGGATAAGAAGTGGTAATGAATGCTCTGGTTGAGATATAGCTGCCTAGTTTAGCTGGAAGCTAGAAGAAGTTGAGGTTGTTAGGCTAACCTTAAGTTGAGAAAAAGACATAAGTTTGGCTAACACTCAGATATAATGAGTATGTTGAACAAGATTAGTGGTTGTTTGGTTAGCCAGCCTAGGCCTTGATGCGATAAAAGGATGGTTGTAGAACCTCAGATACACTTCTTTGGAAAAGAAGGTGATGAGACCCCGACTAAAGAGGTTTAGGGTTTCTGAGGAATTGATCTTGAGAAATCACGACATATAAGGGATCATGATACAATGTGGTACTACTAAGATAGTAAGTTATAGTAGTGTTTTTATGCCTAATATGAAGTGTACAAAGATACACGTGGCTCATCGCCATGCACGTCAAGAGGTGAAGGATGAACACCAGTAACCCAATGTAGTGATATAGATGATAGAGAGTCCCCGAGAAGGAATGGGAATTCACCACTATGGATGTGGTGGTAAGCCTTCCATAGACCAAGGAAGGTCAAGATGAAATATGGGTTATGGTAGATCGCCTTACCTAGATAACATGAGAAAGAAAGAATGATGTCAAGGGACGGATTCAGTTGAACTACTTAAGAGAGAAAGATGGTTCAACCACACCATGATGCGAGTTCAAAAGTTCTTCAGAATGACGTAAAGGTTCACTCCCATGAGGTGGAATTAGATACATGAAGAACTCGATGTTAGTACAGTGTAGCACCCCATACTAATGGTTAGTATGATCCAGACTAGAGGGTCTGATGAGAGCAAGTGTGCTTGTTCAGGGTGATACAAAGAGACAGTTCTTAAGATGTGATGTTAACAACCATAGCCTTTATCGGGATGCAAGAAGTTCTATAGGGAGGTTGTGTAGGTCACCACTGCATTAAGATGATGTTGGTGAAGGAGGCCTCATGAAGGTCAGAAAAGAACCACAGTGTGTGTAGATGAAGTCATTGTGATCGTGCAATGGCTGAGAGAGAGCCCAGTGGTGACATGAGTCACGATCTGATGCAAAGCAGACTGACATGCAGTTCACTATGGGAGAATATGTGATGTGAAAATCTGACCCCTCTAAGATACAGATGAGAAAGATGAGTCCCCGATATATGGGTCCATTTGAGATGGATTGGTGGAGATGGTTGTGTTTAGCCTTGCCCCTCAGGATAACAAGATGTGTAATGTGTTCCATGAGCCCGATCTAGAGCACTATGTGAGGTACCCAAGCCATGTGCTGAGCCTTGAACCTATTCAGCCTTTGAGAGTATGAAATGTCCTAAGTCACCTATGAGGGTATGATATACCAAGGTAAGAACGAACTTAGATGGAAGAATATGAGATGATGAAGGTTCTTGGGAAGCACCATGGAAAGGGTGAAGCCACATGGGAACCCTGATGGATGTATGAAAAGCTTATCCTAAACTATTTGTTTGCTTGATGGAATTTTGAGGACAAAATTCTTATAAGAGGGGAAGGATGTTACAACCCCAATTTTTGGGTTCCTTTGGTCAGAAATTGAATTTCTCATATTAAATATATTGGAACAAATAATGATATAATTTGTTTTGAATAAATGGATTTCATTTACAATAGCCTTGATGATTGTGTTGTGGGCTATATTGTCTATTGGGCCCAATACCAAGGAAATTCAATTAGTAAATGAATAATTGAATTTTTGAGAAAAGAAAGGTGTGGAAACCTCTAGAAGGCAAAAGAACTTAATCCAATGGTCGATTTCATGCCACATGGGCTCCTTGGGTCCAAAGTAGTCCAAAGTTGCAAAGATAATGCAATAATAAAGGAAAAGATCAATTAAGTATTTCTTTATTAAGAAAGAAATTGAAAACAATGGTAAAATGTGGAAAATAAATGGAAAGAGGTATAATTGAGTTAGCCTTGGTGGAGTTTCGTATCCCAAGGATTCCTAATGATAAAAGGAACACCAATGAGGAAAATAAAAGAGAAACAAAGAGAAATCCTTAAAGAGAGATATTTTAATAAGAATAAAACAAGATAATGAAGAATAATGCATTTAGATGCATCTAGAAGAATAATGAGTATCCAATAAAAAGGATTTCGAAATAATAGAGTTTCTTGGGATCCAAGGAGTCCCAATGAAGAAAGAGGAAGAGAAAATACCTATAAAAGAAAATAAGAATATAATGTTAATACATTATTAATGGATTATGTGGTATTGTTAAAAAGGAAATAGTTTCTACTAAAGGAAAATAGAAATTCGTGCCAATGGTTTAAAAAGTAAGAATAAAGAGAATAAATGAGAGTAATTTCGAATTCCTAACTATCCAAGAAATAAGAATATCAAAGAGGTTATGAGGAGAGATAAGAATACTTCTCCTTGAAGGAATGTGATTCCTATTAGAAGAGGGACTTTGTTTCTTTGTGGGAAAGCCATCCTAGGACTTTGTTGAACCTCCCCTATATAAGTGGAAGACCTGGGGTCGAGAACAGAGGGATTCCATGCAACTATATCTCCCTTCTTCATCTTCTTTGTCAAAACCCTAACCTTGAAGGTAAGGTCCTATCCTTGGAGTGACGGGGGGTGTTTATGGTCTTGTTTGAGGCTAGAAACATCCACGACCAACCACAAAATGTCGGCCATCCTTCCCAGCCTCCAACCCATGCACGATCACCTATAGCAGTAGCTGCACGGCTGCAACATGGTCGTGGGTTGCAGCTCTCCCCAAGCCCAAACCAGCCATGCTGGTTGTGAGTTAGGTGGTGCCCCAAGGGCGGAGAAGGGCAGTGGAGGCAATGGGACTGGTCCAGAGGGCTGTCGAGTCTAGAGAGGAGTAGCAGAGGTCGCACAGTTTGCGACTAGGGCAGCAGGTCGGCGCACCTGGTGGCTCGCAAGGAGGAAGAAGGAGTTTGGGGGTGTTGGTCATTTTTACCCCTCTGGGGTAGGAAGAAGCAAAAACTTACGTGGGGGAACAATGGTAAATTGGTTATAATTTCAAAGAAATCCGCATTGCATGAGTACATGGCGACGTGGCGCTCTCCGATTGGCCAAAGTAAGTGGTTTTTGCTAAATTCGTATCTCCTTAATAGTAGCTTGGATGAATACACATAAAATATGAAAATTGCTCAGAAAAATGAGTGGAATCCAATAAAAATATATTTAGAAACTAATTCCTCTTGAAATTCGAAATGTAATGGAAGATATCAACTTTAATGTATTAATATTTAAAGAACCCTATTTTGAGATGAATAATATATTTAGAAGGGTTTAATGGATGATTAAAGTTGGTATTAGCCTGTTAATCATGAAAAGGAACATTAAAAACAAAAAGGATGAAATTTGCACATAATTGGTTTAATTGGAGTTTCATGTGCATGACTATACTTTAATGGGTCTTGAAACCCTAATATTGGTAAATTCGACTCTTAATGACTTTAATTATTCAAAATCATGAATAAAGCTAAGATATAATGATACTAAGCTATTTCGAGCATTAAAGTTCCTAATTTTGGTTAAATACCCTTAATGTGGAAATTATGGTTTCCTAGTGGATAAAAGGTAGAGTTAATGATAAATAATGTTCATATGAGTATTAGAGCATAATGAACTACGAATTGATGATAAACAGGCATAATGACTTTGTCATAGATTAAAAGGATAAAAATAGTAGCTTTAATGTAAAAGAGGCTTAATGGAATTAATTGATGATTAATTGTGCTGTTTCTGAAATTAAGGTTATGTGTTTGTAAAAGGTAACCTTAATAACTTTTGTGAAGGATAGATGAGAAAGTTAGGGTTTAAAAAGTGTAAAGGGAAGTAAAACCCTAATTGCAAAGTAAACCCTAAAAAGAGGAAGAAACCCTAAAAAGGAATAGAAACCATAAGTAGCAAGATGGTTTGGATAGATTTTGATAAAAGGAATTGAATGTAATTTCAGGACTGAATTGTGTGCTTACTTGATTTTGGATTACTTGCTTGTTTGGATTATTCCTGCACCTGAGTCTGTCTGACATGTATGTGGTTAATTATGATTAAGTACATTAGTTTCCCGAGGGTTTTCTGAATGTTTCCTCGTATTGAATGCAATCTAAACAGTTGGAGGTTCATACTTGCAAAATTATAAAGTCACTATGGTTATCACAATTATAAAGAAGTGTGTATTCTCGCACCTACATGCCACCCTGATGGATGATGCCAAAGGTCATGCCCAGGAGGGTAGACCCATGGGCACCATGAGTGGAGACCCCATGCACCAAGCTCGGGAATGAGAAGGTGGCCTATGATATTTCATGACTAGAGGGCACCATGAGTGGTGACCCCAGGCACCAAGCTCGGGATTGAGAAGGTGGCCTTAAGTCATTGGCAAAATGAATCCTAAGGTGGGTATGCCAGGGTTAGGGAAAAAGCGGTGGAGAATGTCATACTGGAAAGCATAAATTGGCTTGTTAATTAGCTTGATTGTGATAATTAGATTGTTATCTATATTTGCAAAATTTTGGTTGTCCCCACATATCGGCATATTCAGATATGCTGACCGACATTTTGTTTTTCGGCATTTTAGGTACAAGCTTGAAAAGGACAAACAGTAAAGTGGCATATGTGAAATTAATTAAGAGTTAAAGTACAAAGGAGGATTAGTTAGAGTAGACTCCTTATTCGAATAGATGTAGATATCCCAGTTTTGAAGAAGGTATGCAAAGTTTAATTTTGTACCGATTTTTAGTTTAGTTAGTAAAATTTGTTAATTGTTATTGATTATTTTTCGAACCTTTGATCATTTTAATTGGGATAACGGAGCCGACCTTTTGGTCTCCCTTAATTGGGGCTTCCTAGGAGGCAGGTTCGTTACATAAGGATCCATCCTCTAAACTAGTTGTGGCGTTGAGTTAGAAGGTGGATTGTCAATCACCTGGGTTGCTGCCATGTTCTTGGGTTAGAATACATGGGAGGAGAGACACCCAATCAATATCTAGTTGAGGTGAGCCTTGGGGCCACTTTTCTACATGCCTTAGTGATAAGGTGAGGCTCGATAGTGACATGGTCCAACCATGATCGTTGTGCCAGTCTTGTACGGATGCACTTCAAGCGGGAGAGAAGGTTGGCACTCTAGTGCTCTGTTTCCACAGAAAAATAGCGGCATTATGAGAGGAGAGGGCATGATGGGCACCTCCTTGTGGAGCCGCCAACCACAAGGCCCATTTATCCTGAAAAGTAGAGAAAACAATGTAATTTGAATGATCAGACTTGTTTATAAACATTGGGAATTCATATAGAGTGATTTGATCATTGGATTAGGGTATACGAGGGATTGCTAGAAAGATTGAGATATGAAGAACATCTTGAAGGAGACTCCATACTCTGAAAATGTCTAGATAAGGTAATTTAATTTTAGGACATGTTAGATAAGTAGATTATGTGTGTTTATGCTGATACTTTGTTAAAGTCATGTGATGGTGTGATCTTAATCATTGAACTTCAAGGAAGTGTTACACCATAAGTTTCAAAGCTATGATGCAATGGGACTAATCATTTGTAGATTATATTGTTCTTATTTGAAATTTTGGGTATACTTTTATACATGCCATAAGATGATGTAGGATGTCACTAAGAGATAAAGATGACACTAGAAGAGTATTTGAGTATATAAGAATTCATCAAGAAAAACCATAGGAGCTAACTACATTTGTATTGGTGGGAATTATGAGTATCAATAAATTAATTTAGATGGGTTTTAATGATAAAAAATATCTTCTTAGAATTTTGACCCAACTATAGGAATTCAAGATGAAGATTTTATTCTCTCTAACATAGGTAAGTGGTGCATGCACATGAGTATTCATATTTATCAATCTCAATACATTTACATGTTTCTCATATATGGCATTATGATTTATGTGATCTGATAGTCTTAGATTTTATGTAAGACATGCAATTATGTTTTCATACATTCATGATGGTGTTCTCAAATAAATCCAATATTTCAAGTAGAGAGATGTCACTAAGATTTCTTAGAATGATTGGGATTCATGAACTAGGTTCATGTGAAAAGTAATGGACCATGTTCCTATAATATTTCTTAGTAATGATCCATATTAATGAATAAGACTACAAGATATGATATGCAAGCAAGATAGACATACCTGATAATTTGGGATAAGAGTGTATTAAGATTTCAAGTAGAAATATGCTATTAATACTTCTTAAATCGATTAACATCTAAGAATGAAGTGTTATTTAGATTTCTTAGAAAGATTAAGTCTAAGAATTAAGTACATGATATAATTATAAGAATAGAATGCACAATGTTATGATTAAGTTTGCAAGATAAGACTCTATAAGATTCATATTTTTAGATTTCATATTTAAGATCATATGAATGCGTTTATATTCATGTTAAGATCAAAGTTAACGAGACTATAAAGAGATTGAGCTACTTTTTCAAAAATCATATCTTAGATATTTGATACTTAAGTAATTACGTCTATAAACTTAGTATTACTATATTTTGTTCTAATTATTTTCTTAAGTTTAGACTCATATATCATACATCTAAAGTCAAAATTTAATTAATTCATTCCATCAAATAAAAGCTTCATACTCAGAGTTAGATGTAGTTTATAATCAAATAGAGATACATAGTCAGAGATAACAAATTCAGATTCATAGATAATAAATTAAGAACAAATCTAGAGATAAGTGATTAAGATTTAGAGATAAAAGATTTGGATTTAGAGAAAATAGATTAAGATTTAGAGGTAAGAATTTTAAGAACAAAGATAGAAATGATACCATAACATTTATACATTATATGATAATTCCTCACCAGAGAGTCCTAGGACAATTTTGGAGGACATTGTGTGTGTAAATAGAGGGTGTGTTGCACCACAGAAGATAGTTCAATGTCAATAGAAGGGCATTTTGTGCAAACATAGGGTGTGTTTCACCATGGGGGACACTTCAATATCAATAGAGAACTTATTGTATAACGATGACCATAATTAGATAATTTTTATAAAAAAAGATATCTTAATACAATCACGTGATTAATCTCATTTATAAGTATGGTAAGATAAGAGAGGCATGACTTATGCCTTTTGTGCAAGTCATGTGGCCCTAGAACGAGGGTATAGGCCAATTCAGATTCATAACCCAGGCCCAATGTGCAAGTTATGTGACCCAAGCACCTTAGTGTAGGTCATGAGACCCATGTACTAGAGTCTCTAGAGAAAGATAAGTAAAAAGACAAGAGATAAGCTAAAGAAAGAAACATTATTTATGTTTAACATTTTATACAAATTTTAATGTTAGTTTCATGCTTATAATGTTCAAGAATATTTTTGTAGTATCTTATTGCTTCAGTAATACATATATTAGAATACTCATGTCACTTATTCTAACAACCATTTTTCCCAGTGCATGGTTAGGGATGACATTTCCACATATGAGGACTAGAAATAGAAGTAGCATTCAGAGGCTTGAAGCACAAGGATAGAGAATGATAAGATCTGGTGGTTTCCAACTATAAGATGATCCTCATATTCATAGATTCAATTATATATTTCCATATTTAGACTAGAGACTTTAACAATGAGTTTTCCATGTGAAAGGATTTATGTTACTTTTGTAAGAACAATCGTGAGAATGTTTTAATACTTCAACTTGTGTGATTGATTGTATTATTTTATATATGCCAATTTTAAGTAATGCCCCTTTAAGTGAACGTGTTATGGATAAATCTATGTTGCTTCCTCTATCTGGCATGTTTTCACTTAAGGAGGGTGTTACATAAGTGTTCTGGTGATGACTGTGGCCTTAGGGATCGAGATCCTTCAGGATTAGACGGAGGGGATGGAGGGGTTAATGGTGTTGTGGGGGTTGGGGTGGTGGTGCTGCAAGCAAGACTTTTATTCCAATATGAAAGGATATGAGTGGCATCTAATGGGAAAGGTCCTAAGAACAAGGACCAATATGTGGAAGATATAGGAAGTAAAAAAATGGCATATAACAAGGTCACACGACATAGTGGCCCGTGTTGGAGGTCAGATTTTATGGAGGAGGGGAATACCAAAACCCTAATGACATGAACTTGGGGGGAGATACACATCAAGAAGCAAGGAATGATAACATAAAAAAAGTAGTTAACAAGGTGAAGCATTGCAAGTGCATGAAACCATATTTCTGGGCAAACTATTGGAGGAAATTTTGGGCGGTGAAGGACGTAACATTTGAAATTGTAGAAGGAAGAACCATGCTAGCCAATTATCCAGATGGTGAGGAGGACCTATAAAGCTACAAGAAATACATTATAATCATCAGGTTGATTGGAAAAAATGTCTGCTACATTACTATGGAAGATGACTGGGAGGTTCAATATGTTTGAGTTGGATATGGTACATTTTGTGGTACAATTGAGCAAAAACAACTATGCCACAACTATGTTTGGAGTACCATGGAGCTGTTCAGTCATGGGATAGAGTCCATCATAAAGAGGTGATCCAACTTTCAAGTCATTCTTAGATTCAATTCACTTTCAATGATTATTGTAACTTTTATGTCATTTGTGTACATTTTGAGGTCCAAGAACTCATAATAGGGCAAATATGACTAAGGTTCATCAATTCATGAAGACCAAAGATGAAAGAAAGTATACATCAGAATACTAGCAACATATGGATCACATTTCAAGGTTAGGTGGTTATACCCTAGATTCTAGGCATTATAACTCAACATTGGATTAAGCACTCCTTCATACATGCAAATATGAACATAGATTACTTACATGGGGCTCATCATAGAGAATATTTTCTCATCATAAGACTTATGTGGGACATCCAAATTAAAGGGAGTCACAAGGTTAGTGTACACTATGATTTAAAAGGGAAAGAAATATCATAAAGACCTATATCAAGATTAGGGAACAAGAAAGACAATCAATATGTATAAGTCATATTAGGAAATTAAAGTAGGTTATGATGCCATATGCATCCCACATTGCATAAGAGATATATACATTAGGCATTTTAATCATAATACATCATGATGTTACTAATTTTGAAAGATCTGAGAGGGTTTGATGCATCAATTAGGTCAAAGAAATAATTTGACTAAGGTATTATCATTCATTCAAATTAAAGAGGAACATACATGAATTAGGTGTCAAATGAATTAATCAAAGAAAAAAGACATTAAGGACTGATATTTATGATATGAACACTTTCAAGTTACTTATTTCAAGGTTGGTTAAGGATTAGATGTCATATACAGACAACAATATAACTTGGTTCAAGATTCATCATTTAAAGTCTAACACAAGTCATGCATATGCATTAAGGTCATTCAAGGTACATGTTGAGTTATTAAGGTCATAGTTCTAGAAGTACTTTAATGTTATTGGTTTGAGGATTAGGAGGTGGGTTTGTCATTGAAGAATAAAACTTTAACATTATCATGCGTCGAATGTTTTCGAACATAGTCAAAATCACATCTTTAGTAAAAAAGAGATTAGGAAGGGGTTTTGGTTCTGCAATTAAGTCCATTACATATATCTAGTGGAGATATTAATTAGGTATAGTGGTTTGTATATTTTGTCTATTAGATGAGAGAACCATGATTTTTTAAGATAAAACACGAAACATTAGGGAAAATAAGTTGTTATTATCAGCATGTGATGATTACAGGCCCTTGGATACGAGATCAACAACTCACATAGAGTGCACCCATGAGATGTTGACATCCCTATAGTTGGATGGGCTAGGATTGGTATGCAATCCTTCAATCACCATGTGATGTCAGTCCAAGCCCATATTGTACCAAAACCATGTGCATGCCTGCTTGCCACTTGCATAGGACTAGTGCCAACGCATGACAACAATAGTTGTTTCATGGTGGGAGATCTAGTGTACTGTAGGGTTTGATGATGGTGGCCATAGAGAAGGTGATAACACCCATTTTTGTGGTATTTATGGCCCATAATTCGTTGTCAAAACTGCCCTTTGAAACTATTTTCCTCTCCATTTTATCATGTTATTGAATAAATAAGTCACACTATGCTCTTAACTTGTTTTTATCATCTTTTACAGAGTTTTCCTCACTTTTCCACTCAAAATCAGCAAAACGGCCCGTCCCGGCCCACTTACAAAGAATCGACCTTTTACTAGCCATATGACACGTCCACTACCCGTCGTGGATGCTGGCCGATAGGGGTACAACCCAACACGGGCGTGCCGCACGATGCGGTCACTGAAGGGTGATACTCCATTTACCTGATAGAGAGCTCTGCCTGCCACGACTAATCAACCCGTTATGGCATGTCACACGATACATGCCACTCACCGGAAGCAACCACCCATCGTGCCTGATACCTTCGTAGCCCGGCACACGATAGCCAAGCTACACCGGACGACACACACGTCAATTATCCCCAAATCCACGTATGCGTAGCCGATAAAGGGTATGTGGTGCCTGGAGATCCGCAACTTCTTCCAACCACTACCTATAAATAGCAACTACAGGACCTCGATAGGACAGATTGGAATCTCGCGAAGGCTAACTTTGGAAAGCATATGGAGTTAGTGTATTGCGTCCCCGAGGCATGTCGGGCGATACTAGGTGAGCACTTCCCCAACCCGAGAGGGGCGGGAGTGGTTCACTTAGAATCTGCCCCGGTAGCCACAGCAGCCCGATATCGACCAAGGAGGCCATCTGATGTGCCGGGTTCCTAGATGAGCCCCTGCCCAAGACGGCTTTCTCACTATACCCGATACGAGGAACCCGAGAACCTAAGACCCCTCTAACCCGACACGATACCGAACCAGATACAGATCACCCATCACGATGTGTCGCACAAGAGGGTGGCATCCCAGTACATTTGTATCGGGCCGAGATACCTTGACTGATACGCCTGCCCGTCACGGCCTATCGCCCGTCAGGGGTTTCCGCCCGACACAAGCATATCAGGCACAACTCTCGCCCGATATCAGTTAGATATGCCTTAAGGGTCTGTTGTTGTATGTCGACCTCCTATATCAAGGAGGCTGATACCTATCTTCCCTTTTACAGTCATTTACTTTCTTTATTTACACAATGTAACTAAACCCTTTGATACAATGCTCATGCTAATGGAATTAGTGGAGTTTCAATACCTATTGCTCTATGTTTGGTCCCTTTTTGTTGGATGATTGCTTTTTAGCATCTGAACTCTAGCTTGTATGCTTGGATCATGCTTTGACTAGCTATTGAATCATGTTTCCCGTTTCAACTCCCTCGAGAGAGGTGTTGTAACTCTAGTGTTTGGTCTGATCAAGGAGTACGAGAGTACCCAGGGTCGGAGTTGCTTCAGTTATCTTTCCACTCCAACCCAAGTCCAGTACCTTTGAGAGAGGGTGTGGGTGCTTAGTTGGAGGTACCCTCTTTGAGAGAAGGGGTGCTGGATGTTTTCTGCTGCCACTTGTTATGCCTAAGCTTTCCTCCTTCGTTCCTTACCGAGGCAATAGTGTTATCTCCTCAGGTTCTATTGCACAAAACTCCTAAAAATTGATAAATCCCAAAATCTTAATCTTCCTTGTAACTCCAGTTGGAGATATCTTTTCTTTATAGCACTTTCATGTGGCATTTCGTTTTCTTTTGTTTTACCGATCTTGATCTATTGTTCCCTTGGGAACATTTTCTTACCCTTCTTTTATCGGAGTGTAGAGTGTTGATTCCAAGTTCTTAGCACGACCACCCTTGTCCCTGTGGTTCGACCTCGATCGCTACTTCAGACCCCGTCATCGTTGTGGGGGCCTAAGAGTCGGGTTATTTAAAAGTATGACTACTTCAAATCTGCTCCTTTTGGACGCGCGATTTAGGCCGGTCAACTTTTTGGCACCATTGTCGGGGACAAGGCAAAATGGTACTGTTAACGAACCTGAATCCACTAACTACAGTCCCGTGCCTCAAGCTTAGTAATAAGCTTGACAACACAGTTTCTTTTAGTCTTCTAACCTGAATGTGTACAAAATAGTTCATTTCATTAATACAAGTTTTCTAACTTGATTATACGTTCTATTCAGGTACTCAGGAAAGAAGCACTCTGCTCGGTTGAGCACTGTTCGACATTCCATCTCATGTGGAACCACCTCTTTCTGAGGATGAGCGAATTGCTAGAGTTGGACCACACCCAAATCCGCATGGGAACGATGCCCATTACAATAACGATCATTTACATGAAGAGCTAGAAGAACCTGAATCAGAACAACTCGGGGATGATCATCATCACGAGAGACATCATCATCATTGTATGCACAGAAGGAATCATCATAAGAAAGAGCAGAATCATAGGAACAACAATAGTGAAGATTCCGAAGAAGAAGAAAAGACCCTCCATGAGTTGGCTTCCACGAAGTCCAACAACTCAAGATGCCCAGTTGTAATCCCAAGGTTTGATGCTGTAAACTTTGAGTTGAAGCCAACCATGATCTCCATGATTCAAAATAAAAGCTTTAGGGGAAGTTCCTAGAATGACAACCCCTACCATCACCTCGATGCTTTCAAAAATATATGTGATACCATCAAAATGAGGGGAGTGCCACAAGAAGTGATCTACTGCAAGGGTTTCATTTTCTCTTTGGAGGACAAGGCATTGTCATGGTACCTTAGACTGCCACATCAATCTATGAACGGATGGAATTCTTTAGCGGATGCTTTCATAAACAAGTTCTACCCTACAGAGAAGACCGTTAGGAACAGGCAGAACATCACATCTTTCACCCAGAAGCCAGGAGAAAACCTACATGAAGCATGGGAGAGATATTAGGAGTATTAGAGAGACTGCCCTCACCAGAACTACAAGAAAGGTTTCTCGATAAAAACATTCTACAATGGTCTGACTCCTGAAGAAAGAGTGTCGCTAAATGCAGCTGCAGGAAGCGACTTTCTTGGGAAGAAGTCCAGTGGATCTAAAAATATCATTGAAAAGATGGATGAACTACAAGCCGGGACTGACTACGACAGGACTGATAGAGGGTATGCTAAGAAATCCACTAATGAAGGACCGTCGGTCAAATCCAAGGCTCTTGAAGCAATCACCACTCAAATCTAAAAGATAGCCAATGATGTCAGACAGTTTAAAAAATCAGGAGGGAAAGGAAAGAAACATATTGAGAAGGTGATGAAGTATGTCACTTGCGGAGGAGGACATTGTATTGATGACTACATTTACACCTGATCTGACGGGTCAAGTGAAAGCGAATCCAAAGAAGAGGAAGCTGAGAATGTTTCTTTTGTTAACTTCAAAAGACCGGACCATCCTAGTTTTAGTTATGGTAACAAGCATGCTATAGAAAACTCACATCAGTGGAATAATCCACCCAAGCAACTGCAAAGTTTTGAGAAAAGAGGCAGACAAGGTCAGTAAACCAGAACAACCAATTTTCAATCAAACAAGGCAAACTTTCAAGGGAAGGGAAGTACCAAAACTGCCAAGCTGCTAACCCTAGCCAAGGCCAGGGACAAGCTAAAGAGCAGAGTCAGGAGAAGAACTTTGGTCAACCAGACTTAGTGGGCCAATTGTTTCGACGTTGTCAAGAGACAAGATACTATAAACAATCAACTGGCACAAAGCGCACTGTCCAACTCAGGCGCTCTGAATACGATGCAGGTCCAAATGACAGATATGCAAACGCATCAATGCTAGATAAACTAGAAGCTTGCTCAAATGGCCGAGTTAATGAAGAATCCTTTGGCCAGGTAAGATACCATCCAACACAGAGTCTGCCAAGATGGCAATACTCAGGTCAGGAAGGACAGTAGAATGCCCTGAATCATCCAGGCCTGAACAAACTTGAACCAAGGGTTGCGGCAGAGAACCCAGCTGAAGAAGGGAACCAACGAGCTCATGTCAGGGAGCTAGAATCAGAACCTGTGGAGGACTTGTTCGGTAAAAGAAATCCTTACTCTCCAAGATTGCCTTTGCCATACAAACTCATAAAGGCACATCTTAAAAAGAGATACGAAAGGTTTATGGAGTCAGTGAAAAAGCTTCACCTCGAAGTGTCATTTCTGGATGCTTTGGAAGAAATGACGACCTATGCGAAGTTTTTCAAGGATTTGATCACCAAGAAAAGAAGAGGAGGAAGGATTGAGATGGTACACCTAGCCAGTATGCCATCTACCTTCATGAAGGCGGATATACCTACCAAGAAGAAGGATCCTGGAGCCTTTACTATTCCTTTTGCAGTTGGAGATAAGGTCGAGCGGAAGGGTCTTGCTGATTTAGGGGCTAGTATAAGCCTTATACCCTTAAGCCTCACACAACGATTGGGATTAACTGATATGGTCAGGACCAACATGAGGATCAAGTTGGCAGACCATACCTTCAAAAGGCCTGTGGGAGTCGTTGAAGATGTTCCAATTCATGTAGGAAGATTCTTCATTCCTTGTGACATTATTGTCATTGACACTGTTGAAGACCCTAAATGCCCTATTATATTTGGACGTCCTTTCTTAGCAACCGACAGGGCACTGATTGATGTTGCTGAAGGCATCATAACTCTGAGGGTCAGAAATGTCACATAGATTTCAAGGTGAAAGACACTATGAAGGGATCGTCCCTACTAGAATCTGCTTACTTCAAGGATAGCTACAACCAATATTGTGAAGAAGTAGAAGAAGATATCGCAATGGTAGACCCTCTTATGTGGGCGTTGAACAATCATGACTCCGATTACGAAGATCCTAAGGTTGTCGAGATCCTCGATTACCTAAATAAAAATGATGAAGATCTAAGCGATGAGGAGGAAGTTATAGAGACAGTCAAGTTTGCTTCTCTGGAAATGACTCTAGAAGAAGAAAAGGCACCTAAGACCAAGCCAGAGCTGAAACAACTGCCGAAAGGTTTAAAGTATGAGTTTCTAGATCAAGAAGGAAGAAATCCAGTCATAGTCAATGCCAATCTGATGAAAGAACAATTGGAAAGACTTCTCGAGGAGTTGAGGCTCCATAAGCAAGCTATAGGCTATTCGGTAGAGGATATCAAGGGACTTAGCCCTGCTCTATGCATGCACCACATAAATTTGGAAGAATCCGCTAAACCCCTTCTCCAACCCCAGAGAAAGCTAAACTAGATGTTAAAAGAGGTTGTGAAGAAGGAAGTGATCAAGCTGAGAGATGTTGGAATTATCTACCCAATCAGCGATAGCAACTGGGTAAGTCCCATCCATGTTGTACCAAAGAAAGGAGGCATGACAGTTGTGAAAGACAAAAAAGGCGATGAAGTAGCGGTATGGACTGCACCGGATGGAGAATGTGAATAGACTATCGGAAGCTGAATCAAGCCACTAAGAAAGATCATTAACCGCTTCCCTTCATCGACCAAGTTCTAGAGAGATTAGCGCATCATGATTATTTCTGCTTTTTAGATGGTTATTCTGGGTTTTATCAAGTCCCTATTTTACCGGACGACCAGGAAAAAAACCACTTTCACTTGTTTCTATGGTACTTATGCTTTTCGAAGAATGTTGTTTGGATTGTGCAATGCTCTAGCAACATTCTAGCGTTGCATGATCTTGATGTTTTCAGATTTTCTGGTAGACATCATAGAAGTTTTTATGGATGATTTTTCTATCTATTGGAAAAATTTTGATGCTTGTCTGAAAAACCTATCTTTAGTCCTACAACACTTTGAAGAAAAGAATTTGGTCCTCAACTAGGAGAAGTGCCACTTCATGGTACAAGAGGGCATAGTGCTAGGTCATAAAGTCTCAAAAAGAGGTATCGAGGTAGATGTGAGCAAGGTTGAAGCTACCTCCACCTAAGTCTATAACTGGAGTGGGAAGTTTCCTCGGACATGCTAGTTATTATCGAAGATTCATAAAAGACTTTTCAAAGATCTCAAAACCTTTGTCAAATCTTCTAGTTAAGGATGCTGAATTCGATTTCACTAACAATCGCCTAAGTGCTTTTCAGGCTTTGAAAGATGCGCTTGTTTCTCCACCTATCCTTCAAGCTCTGAATTGGGAGCTACCTTTGGGGCTAATGTGCAATGCAGTGACTATGTCGTAGGGGCAGTCATGGGATAGAAGAAGAACAAGAGGCACTATGCCATTTGATATGCCAGCTGTACTCTTGACGAAGCACAGGTAAATTACACGACAACAGAGAAGGAAATGCTTGCGATTATTTTCGCCTTCGACAAGTTCAAATCTTATCTGATTGGAACAAAGGTAAAGGTCTACACCGACCATGGGACGATACAATACGTTATGTAGAAAAAGGACACTAAGCCCAGGCTGCTAAGGTGGGCTTTACTACTCCAGGAGTTCGATCACGAGATCATTGATAAGAAAGGTGTGGATAACGTAGTCACCGACCACTTGTCAAGGATTACAATCGAAGACAAGAAGGAGCCACCTATCAATGATAACTATGCAGATGAGGCCCTACTAATGGTAGAAGTCGGAGATTAGAGTTTTTCATGGTTTGTGGATATTTGTAATTACCTTGCTTGTGGGGAGTTACCTACGGAAATAACATACAATCAAAAGAAGAAACTCTTTTATGATATAAAGAATTACTATTGGGATGATCCCCTTCTCTTTAAAAGATGCGCGGATAATCTGTATAGAAGGTGTATTCCTAAGGAACAAGTGCCAAACATTCTGAGGAAATTCCATGCCTCACCCTATGGAGGACATCTGTGGAGTGAAAGGACTGCTGCTAAGGTGTTGTAATCAGGATTTTACTTCCCTTCGTTGTTCAAGGATGCTGCTGATTATGTAAAAGTTTGTAAAGAATGCCAATCAACCAGAAACATTGGGAGAAGGAACGAGATGCCTATGGCCAACTGGGTTGAAGTCAAGATCTTTGACGTCTGGGGAATAGACTACATGGGTCCTTTTCCCCCATCAAAAGGATATCAATACATTTTAGTCACGGTGGACTACGTGTCTAAATGGGTAGAAGTCGTTGCCACCCAAACTTGCGACTCCAAGTCTGTGATCAAGTTGTTTGAGAAAACTAACTTTCCTCGCTTTGGAGTACCCCATACTGTGATAAGAGATGGCATATCACATTTCAGGGAGAAACAATTTGAAGCACTTCTGAGGAAGTATGAGGTCAAGCACAAAGTTGCTACACCCTATCACCCTCAAACCTCTGGGCAGGTGGAGGTTTCAAATAGACAGATTAAGCAAATCTTGGAAAAGACTGTCAGCCGCACGCGGAAAGACTAGTCGATGAAGCTCGACGATGCTTTTTGGGACTATAGAACTACATACAAGGCACCCATTGGCACTACGCCTTACAAATTGATTTATGGGAAATACTGTCATCTACCCTTAGAGCTTGAACACAAGGCTCTTTGGGCAATTAAGTTTTTAAATATGGACCTGGAGAAGGCAGGGGAAAAGATATATGTATAGCTACAGGAGCTCAAAGAGCTAAGATTACATGCATACGAAAATGTAAGGATTTACAAGCAGAGGACCAAGGTGTGGCATGATGCCCACCTGAAGAAAAATTATGTGAGTGAAGGTGACAAAGTTTTGTTATTTAAATCCTCTATCCGTCTTTTTCTAGGTAAGCTGCAAACGAGGTGGTCTGGACCCTTCACCGTGGCAAGGATATATCAATCAGGAAAGATGGAGCTATATGACAAAGACAATCCAGCAAAGGTTTTTCCAGTGAATGGGCACAGATTGAAAAGGTACTATGAAGATGAAGCGTTCATGAGAAGATCACAAATAAGCTTGCAGGATGCTAAAACAACCAAAGGCACAAAATGAACGGATCTAAAGATATCGAGCTGACGATGCTAACTACAGTGCTCCTCGGGAGGCAGCCTGAGTCTTTACTTTTCTTAGAATAGGACGTCATTTCCCTTCCTGCAAGAAAAACATTATGGACATTATGATTGTAATAAGGCTTGAGTCAGTGCATGCACCACATGCTCATACTCCCCCATTTTATGGGCCACCGCTTGGTTTTTTATGCATTGATGAGTAATACTATCTGAGGCTGGGAGTTTCACTTTAGGCCAATGATGTTTTACCCATCAATTGCTTTTTTTTTCTTTTCCTTTTCTTTAGTTTTAGTTTTTCATCTCATAACTTGTTTTATTCTTCTTTGAAGCTTGGTATCAGGCATGCAAAGTTGCCATGACTGATACCAAGCTCTCTTGCCCTATCGGGCATCCGACTTCTGTTTTCCAGAGAGGCGAAGTTGTGTCGGGCTAGAGACATCTTGCTCGCGTTGCATTCTATCGTGCTGAGTATCGTCTGAACCTATATCGGGCAAGGTCCCAGGAGCCATGTGACACGCCCTTATCAGGCTTTGATATCGGGAATCGGACTTTAGCGATGAGCCGTATCGCGCGATATACCAACCTGGGCGCATCGCACCGTGTCAGGCAACACTACTTGTATCGCGTGGTAGGCTCCTGCCGTATCGGGAAGCATATCTAAACGACCTTTGATTAGATGGATTAGACTGATTTTACTGCTCGTCTCGGGAATGACTTGTCTCCTCGGGAGACACGTGCCCCCATTTTACCCATTTTACCCCCGCCCTCGATTGCTATATATAGTAACTTTGGTTTAACCGTGTCAGACACTGGCATTTACTTTCTCACCTACTCTCGTATCACGCATTTAACCCTCACTTTGCTCTCAGGTCGTCCAACCTTGCTTCTGCTCCTGTGTCATGCAGCTACCTTCAGAAGATAAAGGTATAACAAAATACGCGTATCATGTGGCTTACCCGACACACCCCTCGTGTCGCACATCTTATATCGGGCACATGGCTTTAGTTCTTTTTTGTCTCACCTGACACACGCCTGTGTCGGGTATCCTACCGTTTGACCACATCGCATGACACACTTCTCTCGTGCACCCGCCCGATACCTTATATCGGGCGATACCCGTGTCGCCCAGTTTTTTTCTTAAATATTATCTTGTATCGCCTCACGTCTTGCAAGTGTCGGACGAAACCCTTTTTTAGAAGGATCATATCGGGAAGGATAGTTGTTCGTGATGATGTCCAGTGTTGCATGATAGCCTTGTGACGGTATCGGTCCAAACTTCATGCCGCCCGACACAGGCATATCGAGCAAACTACCGTATCAACCAGTTTTGTTGCCCGATACAATTGTATCGAGCAACACTAATATCGGGTTGGCCTTTTATTTTGACTTATCACTCGACTAACTTTGCATTTTACCTATTTGAGACCGTGTCGGGCTATCTGGATTTTGTTAATTATGACCGATATCGACTTAACGCCATCAGGTTTTGTTAGTCAGTTTTCAAAATATATCACCTATCTGATATCAGGTGACACACCCCACCGCCCAATATCGGGTAAGGTGAATCATTTAGTAAAATTGATGCTTACTAAACTTTTGTTTTATGATAACAGAAATGGCCCGCACCAAGAAAATCGTCGTCCAAGTAGACAAACAAGGCTGAAGGATCAACACTGAGGCCACAGTAGAAGCCACCACAGTCGGGAAGAAATGCCCAGATCCCGATGCAGCTGTGCCATCCGCAGCCGAGAAGAGACCTAAGATGGAAGAAGCAACAGTCCCAACAACAGTTTCAACCACGACAGCCGAACCTGAACCTCTAAGTCACTCACCAGGCAGGTTCGTGCCCAGAGATGATAAGCACAGGCGGCGGTACACAGAACTGGCAGACAAGGTCTACAGACCAAGCAGGTTCTGCCATCAGTCGTCCTTCCACCAGATAGGCATTTTTGATAGGATGGAAAATGCCCTATAGGCAGCCGGGCTGAGGAAGATCTGCTTCAGCCACTCCACCTTTTACACAGAACTCACAAGGGAGTTCATGTTGTCTCTCTGTCGGGTACAAAATAGACTAGATGAAATCGAAAGATTTAGCGGAGAAGACAGACTATAAGGACGGCTATATAATGCTGAGCATGACATATCTGAGAAGCTACTCAATGAAATCTTCTCTTCCAGCGAAGCAGAAAAAGAACTACTCAACAACGGTGTCAGAATCACTGAAGGTGACGGGTTCAACCCAGTCGAGCTCTAGAGAAAGCTAACCGGTGAGTCAACATTCAAGCCGACAAGTAAGGTGGCGGCAGTGCACTCCTATTTCTAGAGGATAGTGCACAAAATCGTGGCGGGCCTGCTCTTTAGCAAGTACAAATCGAGCAATCTTTACACTAAAGAGCTCCACCTTATATGGCATATGATGGAAGGACGCACCATCAATCTAGGGCAGTTCCTCCTCAACCGTCTTCATCCAATAAAGGATGCCACCAAAGACTACAACATGGGCAGACTGGTGAATCTGATTGCCATGGGATTAGGATACCCAAGGGAGCCGCGTAGCCTCTCAAAGACAAGAGGTGATGACAACATCGACCTCAAGTTCTTAATGAGGGCCAGCATCATCAAGAAGGAGGGGCGATGCTATTTCTATAAGTTCACAAGAATAAACACCCTCCTTCCGCTCCCACGTTGTACCAGCTACGATGTAGAAAATTTGTTCTTCACCACAACGGAGATTGAAGTTGTGGTAGTAAAAGTCACCTATGCCGCCACCACGATAATACAAGAGAGGGTAGCCGCCATAGGAAGACATGTCCCTCTCAATGCCCGGCAGGGAAAATCTTCCTCAGTTCCTACCGAGCCACCCACCGCCCCAGCGCAACTGACGACATTCACTGATAGAGTTGTTGTCGCTACTCCCATACCAGCCGCGGCCGCCACAACAACGACCGCTGCAACTGTTTAAGTGACAGCGATCATGGAGGTCATCGAGACAACTGGGGCTGAGACAACAATAATAGCCCCATGGGAAGCTGCCACGGGAGAGACAACCACAGCTCCCGAGACTTCTGTTGCGCCTTCAGTGGCGGGGGAAATGGTGCAGCCAGACGCCAGCAATGGGGTGTTCACTGAGATCCTCGAGATGGAGCTTAGGGCTATGCAGCCCACATCGCCACTGCTGGTGTGTCCAGTGGTAGCTGCAGAGGAGGTCACCGACAACAGAGAGGTGGAGCAACAACCACCCACACCACACCCTTCTCCACCACCACAAATAGGAGAGGCAGAGACAATCGTGAAGGTGTCGACGCCTCATCTCGAAGTGATGCCCTCACGAACAATCCAAATGGATACAACCCTGAGTGAGGTAGTACACTCATTGGGTCGAACTTTACGCGCGAGGAGTGTCACGAGGACAAGAGGGAGATCTGATGCATCCCCTCCGTCACTGGGACAGATGCTGGGTCAAGAATTTGACCACTTACGGGAGGTAACAGGAAGCCACTCAGCTACTCTTACTTCACTTACCTACAAGTTTTCTATTTTCCAACAGAGGCTAAACAACCAGGAGCGGAAACTGCTGACTCTAATTGGCCTTCCCGGCCAACTAGAGGCACTCAACAAGACATTGCAGTAGGCCCTCCAACGCCTTAACGTGATCGAGGAGAGGCTGAACAGGAGGGACGACCATCCTCATTCAAGGCAGCCAAGGAGGTCTCCATCACCTCCTGGCTCAGGCTCCCAACCTTCCTCGTCAGCATCCTCACCTAGGACGTCATCCACTTCCTCCTCCAGCGGGCCATCCACAATGCCCGAGGAAGGGACGACACACAAGTCAACCGACGGAGCTCCAACCGGGCAAGCGAGCTCCCGCGGCATGGAAGAAGGTGCTCCCTCAGTCTCCCTAGACGAAGCTGAAGACAACAACGAATCAATCCGTATCAGGGAGGACTCTTCTGACGAATTAGAGGGAGGGGGGACATCTACGCCGCTAACAAAAGACACCCCCCAGAGGAAGAAGCTCGACGACAGACATGTTTTCTGTGCCGTCAGAGATACCTTCCTTCGTGATGGCCGACTTCGATAGAAGGGCAATCAGATACCTGATGGTCAGGGACCAGAGACTACTGAACAAGGTCCTGAGGTCACAGGCTGATGAAGAAGACGTCATCTGGAGCAACGACTACTTCTCCGTATGACGGGGAGTGATGAGAAGCATGTTCCGCTCACCAACCGTCGTCAGGAAAAAGCTATTCAGGGTCTTGGAAGGTGCAATAGTCAAGAATATCAGCACCAAGATAGGCCAGTAAACAATATAGAACGCCACCCCGACCTTGGCAAGAAGGTTGATGATAGGAGCATCCGACTCTATTTCGGTGGCCAACATACTCTGGCAGATTGAAGAACACAACACGAACCTTGTGTTGGCCCCATACAAGCACCACAATAACTGGTTCTTGTGTATGGCAGACCTCTGAAACCATGACGTCCATCTCTTCAGCTGCTGCAACGAGGAGGTCCCATGCTCAGGACACATCTTCACTCGCCCGGAGGATAAACGTCTTAGGCTTCTCCCGCTGCGTCTTCTCTGAGTTATCAAGCAAGGAATCCAACATCATAGAAGCGTTTGGAACTTCTTCTCTATCAGAGACTTCCCCGTCCAAGCAGAATCAGGAAATGGGAATATCACCCTTATCGTCTTATGCACCAAGGAGCTGCTCAATATCTTTGGAAACATATGGCATCTCCAGGGCCAAGACTTCTTCCATCTCAGGAGCACTTACTCTTTGTTGCTGATCAAAGACAAGTGCTATTTCTAAGACGTGGGTATACCAGAAAAGCTACTAGATAGTGACCGAGAAGACAAATCCTCGCAACCCGACAACACTCCAGAAAAAGAAGCCGAGCTGGACGCAGACGTTTATGGGGCAGGCAAGTGGTTAGAAATCTTGTGGGAAGTATGCGGAAATGAAGACCCCGGTTTGCCTGAAACCTCAGAGGAAATGATCAGCAACTTCGACCGTTTCTCGTGTTCTACACTAACATAGGAGTAGGTCAATGAAGTTCTCCTGAAGTTAGCTGACTCTACCCCCGCAGACGTCATCTACGAGGCAGGCAGTGTCATAGTCCCAGTTGATGACTTAAGGGACATGGTGAAAGAAGGAGGATGTTTGGTGATATCAGTGGCGGCCGCCTACATCTAGATACTACAAAGAAAGTTTAAACACACATACATAGCCCATCCAATGTTGCTCAATGACATCTGCCTTACCGATGAGTCAGGAGTGAAACAATCTTTTCTGGCAGAGTTACATAGCAGGATGCCACATATCATCTTCCTGCCTATCCTGCACTACAACCACTGGACACTCCTGACGATGTACACTCGCCAATGAGCAGGAATCTTCTACAACAGCTCAGACAGCAACAAAGATCATCCAGTACAATGTACATCGACAATGTTGACACCTCTCGAGCACTTAGTATCAAAATACTATAATGAGGTGGCGACGCTGATCCAACCATTCTTGGAGACAACAATGAGCAAATGGCACGAGCTTCAGTTCTGCCACCGCAGTCCACAACAAATTCCACTATCCAATGACTGTGGCATCTTCGTGCTGGAATGGATATCTAACCAGGAAACGCATGACCAGCTCCACCACATCGAATATCACAGCAAACACAGAGAATATGTGTGGGAGCTTCTATCTAGCAAAGGTGCACTCACTAGCTAACCCTCACTGAGCTCTACCTTATCTATCTGACAACTCTGGGACAGAGTGTGGGGTATGTTTGGGGGGGTACTATGTATCAGTGAGGGAGGTACTAAAAGCTCTCCAAATTTTACCTTTTTTTCTTTTTCCTATAAAATAACATGTGTACATATACATATACATGCTTGATACAAAAATTTCACATATACAAAATTTTTCCTCTATACAATTGTACAAAGACACTCTATAGTAAAAACCTGATACGACTTATTTCCAGCTTGTTTTCTCTGTGTCTAAGGTGGTGCAGGTTTTTGTTATGCTCTTTCTGAAAATGCAGTCTCAAATGACAAAGAATATAACTCTTCTATGCCAATCTCAAAAAATAATCTCGCAACAGCTAAGAGATGTGTATGCGAAGGAAAAAGCTGCCCAAATAGCAAAAATTTCTCTTGTTTTCCCTTACCCAACAAAATCCCAAAAAGAGAGAAAAGCCTTATGAGAGTGAATAAAAGCATGAGAGTTGTGCCAAATGAAAAAAAATACACACTTGTCTTTCCAAAAGTACTCATCTTTAGGCATGGTAGATCCGGGGCAGTGGTACGTAGGATGTGAAATCACTACTCTAAAGCCAACTGGCTTGGACTGTAGGGACCACTTTCCCATTAATGGACCCGTACCTAGATGGACTGATGGGAAACAAGAAAAACCCAAAAAGCCTTAAACCTACCCAAAAACATAACTTTTTGTTCCCAAAAGTTGTTTGGTGTGAAAGCTAACTTTGAAATCATGCACCCAAGTCTCGCCGAAGCTGAAGAGAATTTTTTTTTTAAATAAGGCAGGAAAAATAAAGTCCTTTGTTCATGATCAGACAATATTATCTTGAAGACATCTCAATACTCACTCAAACCCCTTTTCTAAAAACTATATCGGGTTAAGAAGAAGTATCACAAAACAAAGTTTTAAAATTGATTGAGGACAATCAAAATGCTAAGTTTGTGGGAGTTGATAACACCCATTTTTGTGGTATTTATGGCACATATTTCATTCTCAAAACTACCCTTTTAAACTGTTTTCCTCTCCATTTTGTCATGTTATTGAATAAATAAGTCACACTATGCTCTTAACTCGTTTTTATCATCTTTTACAGAGTTTTCCTTGCTTTTCCACTCAAAATCAACAAAACGGCCCGTCCCGGGCCACTTACAAAGAATTGACCTTTTACTAGCCGCACGACACATCAGTACCCGACGCGGACGCTGGCTGATAGGTGTACAAGACAACAGGGGTGTGTCGCGCGGTGAGGTCACTGACGGGAGATACACCATTTACCCGACAGAGAGCTCTGCCCACCATGACTAATCAACCTGTTATTGCATGTCACACGGTACGAGCCACTCACCAGAAGGAACCACCCGTCGCACCCGATACCTTCGTAACCTGGCATGCGATAGCCAAGCTACACCGGATGACACGCACGCGTCAATCATTCCTGAAGCCACGTATGTGGAGCCGATAAAGGGTATGAGGCGCCCGGAGATCCGCAACTTCTTCCAACCGCTACCTATAAATAGCAGCTACAGGACCCCGATGGGATAGGTCGGAATCTCATGAAGGCTAACTTTGGAAAGCATATGGAGCTAGCGTATCGCGTCCCCGAGGCGTGTCGGGCGGTACTAGGTGAGCACTTCCCCAACCTGAGAGGGGCGAGAGTGGTTCACTTAGAATCTACCCCGGTAGCCCAGCAACCCGATATCGACCAAGGAGGCCACCCGATGTGCCGGGTTCCTAGATGGGCCCTGCCTGAGATGGCTCACTCACTATACCCGATACAAGGAACCCGAGAACCTAAGACCCCTCTAACCCGACACAATACTGAACCCGATACAGATCACCCATCATGATGTGTTGCCCAAGAGGGTGGCATCCCAGTACGACTGTATCGGGCCGAGAAGCCTTGACTAATACGCCTACCCGTCACGGTCTATTGCCCGTCAGGGGTTGCTGCCCGACACAGGCATATCGGACAAAGCTCTTTCCCAGTATCGATTAGAGACACCTTAAGGGTCTGCTACTGTTTTCGACCTCCTATATCAAGGAGGTTGATACCTATTTTCCCTTTTACAGTCATTTACTTTCTTTATTTACGCAATGTAACTAAACCCTTTTATACAATGCTCATGCTAATGGAATTAGTGGAGTTTCAATACCTATTGCTCTAAGTTTGGTCCCTTTTTGTTGGATGATTGCTTTGTAGCATCTAAACTCTAGCTTGTATGCTTGGATCATGCTTTGACTAGCTATCAAATCATGTTTCCCATTTCAACTCCCTCGAGAGAGGTGTTGTAACTCTAGTGTTTGGTCCGATCAGGGAGTACGAGAGTACCCAGGGTCGGAGTTGCTTCAGTTATCTTTCCACTCCAACCCAAGTCCACTACCTTTGAGATAGGGTGTGGGTGCTTAGTTGGAGGTACCCTCTTTAGGAGAAGGGGTACTGGATGTTTTCTACTGCTGCTTGTTATGCCTAAGCATTCCTCCTTTGTTCCTTACCAAGGCAATAGTGTTATCTCCTCATGTTCTATTGCACAAAACCCCTAAAAATTGATCAATGCCAAAACCTTAATCTTCCTTGTAACTCCAGTTGGAGATAGCTTTTCTTTATAGCACTTTCGTGTGGCATTTTCTTTTCTTTTGTTTTACCGATCTTGATCTACCGTTCCCTTGGTAACATTTTCTTAACCTTCTTTTATCGGAGTGTAGAGTGTTGATTCCACATTCTTAGCACGACCACCCTTGTCCCTGTGGTTCGACCCCGATCACTACTTTAGACACCGTCATCATTGTGGGGTCCTAAGAGTCGAGTTATTTAAAAGTCTGACTACTTCAAAACCGCTCCTTTTGGACGTGCGATTTAGGTCGGTCAGAAGCCTTTTAGGCTCCCGCCCCACCTTGCCTAGGGATGGTTGATATAGAAAGGGTGGTTGGATATACATAGGGGGATAGGACGGAAAGGCCCCTAGTAGGAAGGGGGGCAGAGACAAGGATTTTTCTAGGGTTTGGGGAAGAAGAGTAAGAAGAAGAAAAGGGTGTTGAGGGTGTGAATACAAAGGAGAGGAGTTGGAAAATAAGGAGGGTAGAAAAATAGAAAGTTAGCAACCCTAAAAATTGTCAAAAGTGGCACCATAAGGGTGGTGATTTATCTCCTCTTTGTATAAGAACAAGGTTGCATACAGGTTGAACAAGACACCACAACCATTGGATCAAGTTTTGAATCCTTGGATAAGATATATGATGCTTGTGATTGGCTCACAAGGGGGAGAAGATGTTGACATGAAAAGTGAAGATGGAGGAAGTTGTTGGGTTTCACACCATGTATTGGGCCCACGATGGCCATCCTAAAATGGAGCAAAAGTTATTTAAATCAATGATTAACTAGGAACATTCAAAATGCCATGTCCCGAGATTTATAGCTCTGAACTCATAACTAGACCCTCTACATCATTATATACATTAAAGATATAAAAATCAAATTAAAGAGGTTCAATTATAGTTGCAAGGAGGTGATACATTTAAAGTATGGGGCATAGTTCCAAACTGATATTAATGTTAGAGTTTGGAACACAAAAGCACACAGTTAAGGCTAGGCCCACTGCCCAAGGCTCTAGAAGAGTTTCAGGAATGACGAGTGGCCCCACAGACCACATTGGCCTTAACTGTGCACTTTGTCCTCACTTACGTGCAAATTGGGGTCAACTTTTCGACTGGTCACCCATCCTAGTACTACTCCAAGCTGAGCACGCTTAACTACAAAGTTCTTTAGTGATGGGATCCAAGAAAAGGAGGTGCATCTTGGTGATAGGGGTAGTCCAATCATTCCTTATATGATCATTTTATCCAAGGCCTCAAATCCTAGGACGTTACAATCTCCCCAATTAAACACTTGACATCCTCGTCAAGGCTCAACTATATGACCTCATAATATTTCCCCATTTTAGTGTAGACCCAAAATGGCCCATGGACACAAAACTCCTAATCACGGTATACCAGCTCAAGGGTGGCTAGATCAACCATGGACAACCCTTTCCAACATGCCTGGACCGCACGACTCTAGACTTGCATGCCACATGCCCATGTGGGCCCCACCTACTGGAGGGTTTATAGCTCTGATACCATTTGTAACAAACTAGGCCCACTGCCCAAGGCTCTAGTATAGGTTCAGGAATGATGACTAGCCCTACAGACCACCACTAGCCTTAACTGTGCACTTTTTCCTCACACACGCAAGCCGAGGTCGACGTTCTGACTGGTCACCCATCCTAGTACTACTACAAGCTAAGCACGCTTAACTATGGAGTTCTTTAGTGATGGGCTCCTGGAAAAGGAAGCGCACCTTGGTGATATGGATAGTCCAATAATTCCTTATAAGATCATTTTATCTGAGGCCTCAAATTCTGGGACGTTACAGTAGCTATATATGATCCACTCAAATGTTTTGCCCCAAAAATCATAGGGCATAGGATTGAAAAACCTACAACAAATAGAATAGACAAACAACTGAGTTTCTAACGATAGATGATCACATAATCTACTAACAAGAAAGTTACAATAGAGCATCACCAATCTAGTAATAATTGATTGTGTCACACCTAGATCAATTAGGACAAATACATAATAAGAAGTAGAACACTCAAAATAAAAGAAAGGTTCCAAATAACCTATCATGACCCATTGATTGACCACTCCTTTGGGATGAGTTATAGAATAGACTCTAGCCGTCACTTTTAGAAGTCCTTGACCTTAACCTCTCATCATTGGTTTTGATGACCCTACTTGATAAGTCTGGCCCTATCCACTTCTATTGCCACTATGCTGATATGAGCCCTATTGCTATTATCTCTACTACTGAGTAACCTTTTGTTACAAGTATGGAAAAATGTCACAACATGGACAAACTTCTCACACATGAAATGATACCCTTAACTAATAATAGCATGGACCCAAGTGGTTATTGTTGCATCTCACACATATCCTCCAATACTAAGGACTACTACTCTCCATAGAAATAAAGAACCTTGGCCTTTTCCCTTTCTAGAAAATAATCGAGACTAAACTTATACCCTAAAATCTGACGCTACTAATCTCTATTGTGAATGATGATATTGTTTTTTCTACTATGATTCTTGTATCCACTAGACTTATACCTTGTGATTGAGCTAACATTTGCTTGGAATCAACATCATGTTAGTTCAACTTAATCCTCTATATCCTCCTAATTGTCTCAATAATGGTTGATAACTTCTCACACAACTCCTTATTGAATTCCACACTAAGCCAACTAAGCATTCAAACTTTTGCAAATCTCCTGATCCTCCCCTTCTTTATGCTAGTTAGACAAGGACAAAACCAAAAATACTTGATTATTTGTGCCTCATTATAATTCACAAAACAACATCCCCTATGTAGATGCTCAAACTAAGTCATCTTGTCCTCCATAGAATATTGATGTAAATATCTACTCTCAAACTCCTTATTAAACTCAATATATGTGATCACATCATCATGCCTCATCTATTGTTCGATAACCCATATTTGGATAGTACTCCCTTTAGCAAGTAGATATCATGCTCTATGTTATCTTCCTCTATATTTCTAAGATCTTGACAATCTTCTTTAACCCCATCAACCAAATATTCTCATCCTCGTCGTCCACTATGCCAGCATACTTCATGGAACCAATCCTCCTCATCCTTTTAAAGGTCTTTCCCATACCCTGGTAAGAATCTTCGTGTGGAGACATTTCCTTTGGTGGTGGAATAGGAACAGACTCTACCAAGAGCACAACAATATACATCAACTTCCCAAATATCACCTATATGCTGGGTACATGTGTTTTTTTATTCTGGGGAGGTAGTATAGGATACATTTCCTCCACCCCAGTCACTCTGTGGGCCATGATCATTTATTCTTGTCACCTCCTAGCTCTAAATAACTATTACATGCTCTTCATGTGGTCAACCATATCTACATAACCATTCATGGTAATTACTATATACTAAATTGAACATTAGTTTGTCTTCTCTTTTGATGATGACACACATATCTTATTTGTGGATTTAGCATACTATTCAAGTATTTTAGAAACCAAGCACATCTTGGGTAAATTAAGATTTGAACATAAAATGATGAAACTATTGTTCATATGTGATTTTTTGTGTTACAAATGTACACGTTTTTAGAACCCATGTAAAATCATGATATGGACCAATTCCACCTTTCCTAAACATTTTCATATATCAATACTAAGTTTCTTGGATAGCATGTCACACTAGAAAAATCTTTAGGTAGGATTTTCCAATATTTACACATCTTTTATAGTTTTTCCGTCGAAGAACTTTATGGACTGAGACTCATTCCGTCAAATTTTTGTCGACTGAAAATGTTTTCAATCAAAGATATTTTCAGCCAAGAAAGATCTGTTGCGACACCTTTGACCAAGAAAGAGCCATTGTGACACCTTTGCCCAAGAAGTAGAAGTTGGAGCTTTTTCACACTAAGAACATGCTCAGTCGACTAATTACTTGATCAAAATATTTCTTGAGAAAAGCTTATCAATCGAGAAAATGGAATTATAATTAATTAGCTTTCAAAGTAGCCATTGCAACTTGATTAGCTTCGTCGCAACAACTAGTTGACCACTAAGAACACTATAGATACTCTCGAAAGTCATCCTAGGCAATTTTAAACCGTTCATATAAACAATAATGGTATTGGTACACAAAAATACAACTTCATTACTTGAGCATTTTATACTTTGAGAAGTTTGAAGTAAAGCATCATACTAGGAATCTTTTACAACTACCATTTTCATGTCCGATTAATAGCTTTTAAAAAACCACCATTCATTATTGGTCTATCTTTTTTGGTTTGGTCCATAAGCTTGATCTAGGATATTGTTGAGCTAAATTGGTGTTTTCCTTTCTCCAATCTCCATTTTGTTCTTGTACTACGTTTGGACTACTTCAAGAGGAGAAGGTTGTTCAAAATTTCACAAGAGAAGAAGGAGTCTTCTCATAGGTTTTGTTTTGTGGCCGTCAAAGAAGAGGTGGTGATCCGGTGCTTTTCCATGTTCGTGAAAGAATAGGTTAAGCAAGTACTCTTACGTGGCCAGTAAAGAAGAGGGTGAAATTGCAATAATTGTATTTTATAATTTTTCCTAATAGATCAATATCCAAATTTATTGTTGCAAATCCAAGTTGGAAACAAATAAGTAGTGGTCTTACGTCTTTGACAAAATCACTCTAAATCTTGTCTCTTCTGGTTACTTGCTTATCTCTTTAATTTTGTGTGCTCAATTATTTTATTTTTAAGTAAATAATATCATAAATCTCTATTCACCTCCTCTAGATCTTTCATTTGGCATTAGATCAGGTCTTAAAGGAGCCATAACAAGTCTTAAAGAATGGGGAAAGACATACTTGGCAACATCAACATCGAAAGAACACACATGAATAAACCACCAATATTTGACAGATCTAACTAGACCTACTGGAAAAAAAGGAAGTCTTTGCTTTTAAGGAATAAATTTTGATCTTTGGAAGATGATTGCCAAATCATACAAACATTCAACTACCGCAATGGAGCAATGGGATGCAGAAATAATAAAACAAGTGACATAAAATGCAAGGACTGTAAGAATATTTTATTGTTCTTTATCTACAAGTTAATTTAATCATATATTTACTTGTAAGACAACACATGAAATACAAAATAAACTCTCAATAACTCATGAGGGAACTACATAAGTAAAGAGCACTAAAATTTTCATGTTAAAACACAATTTTGAATTATTTCATATTCAACCTAACGAAATCACTATGAAATTGAATGCTAGATTTTCTAACATTATAAACAACCTAATTTTCTTGGGGATGAACATAAGCAAGAAAGTTCAAGTATACGAGATACTTAGGTCATTACCTACAAGATATAAGTCAAAGGTTACTGCTATTGAAGAAGACAATGATCTTACAACACTTAACATGGAGTAACTCATTAGAAATCTACAGACACATGAAGTAACTCTAGAACAAGAAGAAAAGATCGAGGATGAACAACGAAGGGGAAGAAACACAACTATTGCACTTAAGCTTCCTATAAGGTATCATGAGGAAATATTACTCAAGAAAGTAGTGGCATAAGCAACGAAAATGAAGAAAATGATCTAATTGTAAATATTAAGAAATGTAAATGTATTAATTCTTCTAGGGATTTCGAGTGTGTAAAGAAAGGCCACTTGAAAAACGAGTGCCCATAACTTAAGAAGAAGAAGCCCTCATCCAACAAGAAAGATAAAAATGAAAAATTCTACAAAGCTACTTGGGATCAATCAAGTAGTGAAGGAAAGAAAATAAAATGTTTTATAAAGAAGATGAAGAATAAACTGATGAGGTGGATATTTTTGAATTATCAAAAGAAGTATTAATAAGTAGTATTGAAGAAATTCATGAAAAATATATTAATTACAAGAACCAAAATAAGAAACTTGACAAAACCATAAATGAACTTAAAATTGAATCAACCAATTTTAGTTCTGAAAATGATACTCTAAAATATTCGAACAATGCATTATATGAAATGTTTGTTCTTGAAAATAACATTAGTATTCTCTCTCAAGAAAAGGTGATATGCTTGCTAAACTAAATGATTATCAAACTCAACCTATTTTTTGCAATTATTTAGATTATGATGCTTTGGTAAATTTAGTTTCAAATCTTTCTCAAGTAAACTTAGATGTAACAAAAAAGGTTGCTGAAAATGTTGAGTTGCAAAAACAAGTTTCAAGATTTATGCAAGGAAACTAAGGTCTGGATAACATCTTAGTTAATACTTCTAAATAAATATCAAGAAGAGGTTTAGTATGTGTGCTAAAGAATCAATCCTCACATATTCCTAGAACCAAAAAGAGTTGTACTCCCAAGACTCAAATTGTATATGTGCCTAAAAATGATGTTGAAGAAAAGAGAAATGAAATATCTTGTATCTCATGTCAATATTTTCAATGTTTTGGCCATTACTCATTTTCATGTGATTATATAAATAAAAGGGCAATTGAAATGGTTCGGGTTCCTAAAACCTCAACTTAGAATTAAAGAAATATGTTAGATTTGACCTATTCTTAATTTGATAAAAAATTATGTCTTACCTCAAGATAATTTGATATTCATTTGCATATCTTTCAGTTAGACACATTTTCATTTGCATACACATAAATTCATTTGTATATCTTATGTAAATTATTAAAATAGAAAAGTTTGTAACTTCTCTCGGTCGACAAAAACTTCGACTATTAAACCTCTCGATTGAAAAATAGTTTGAAAAGAAATTTGTTAGAAATTAAAATTTGAATATTTCATATCATACCTGTAGATATATGTTTGGCTCGATAAATGTAAGTTCCATGCATATTTACTTTATTCTACAATAACCATCATGGACTCTACTTTTGTACCAAAGACCTTCTTCAAATTATAGGATTCGTTGGTTGACATTGGATGCGCCAAACATATGACTAGAAATAAAAATTCCTTCAATTCACTCAAAAAGAAAAGGGAGAATCTGTCACATTCGGAGATAATGGATAAAGAACCATCACAGGGATAGGTAATATCAAAATTGATCTCACAATTAAAAACATACTATTAGTAAATGTCTTGCACCATAATTTGCTAAGTGTTAGTCAATTATTGACAGTGGTTATGATGTGATTTTTAATAAAACTTGCTACAAATTGCTTGAAGAAGACATAGACATAAATAATATAGTATATGAAGAAAGATGAGTAGGAATTCTTTATATACTGAAGCCTAACTCTATGAAATCAAGTTTTGGTAAAAGCCTTATTTAAAATGATGATGCTCAAAATCTATGGCATAGAATATTAGGACATGCTAGCACTCATGTTATAAGAAAGTTAATTAAACCTGATCTAGTTCGTGGTTTGTCTAAGATCTCTTTTGATAATCCCAAAACATATGAACCTTGTACCTTAGGAAAACAAATTAAAACTTCTTTTAAAGCAAAACCAATTCTTAGTACATCTAAGCCTCTTGAACAAATGCATATGGATTTGTTTGGAACTATGAGAACACGATCTATAGGTGGCAAGAAGTATTTCTTTGGTATTGTTGATGACTTTTGTAGATATATGGATACATTTTCTTCCTAGAAAATATGAAAATATTGGAATATTTATTCATTTTTGCTTAAACATTGTAAATACTCTTCCAAATAAAATTTTCACCATTAGGAGTGATCACATGGGAGAATTTAAATTAGGAGTGGCCATGTGGGAGAATTTAAAACCATTGTTTTGAAAAAAAATTCTCATCTAGAGGGTATACTAATAATTTTTCTGCTCATTGCACTCCACAACAAAATGGTATATTTCAAAGGAAAAATTGTTCTTTACAAGAAATGGCTAGAACTATGCTTTTAGAACATAATACACCTAAAACTTGACCAAAGTTGCTAATTCAACATATTATGTTCAAAATAGAATCTCAATTCATCCTCAATTTAATAAGACTCCTTACTAAGTATTCTTTTTTAAGAATCTAGGAGTGGATTACTTTCATATCTATGGAATATTTTTAACACCAAAGATGATGGAGATAAATTGGATCCTAAATAATGAAAAGTGTTCTTCTTAGGTTACTCAACCTCAAGTAAGGCCTATAGAATCTTTAATACTATCTATAAGAAAGTAGAAGAACCAATTCATGTAACATTTCATGAAAATAAAAAAAATGAAATAGAAAATAATCTTCCACCATTAACTAAAGATTTAACCATATCACCTAAAGATGATAAAAATGATTAAAATGAACAAAATCAAAGTGAAGAATTAAATCAACCTAACAAGAATAATCAAGGACCATCCACATGATCTTATTACTGGTGATAATTTTGATAAAATTAAAACTAGATCCTCTTTAAAAGATACAACTAATATCACCTTGGTATCCATGATTGAATGTAAAATGGTTGATCAAGATCTAAGAGATGATTAATAATTTCTATGCAAGAAGAATTGAACCAATTCACTAAAAATGATGTATGCGATTTAGTTCCTAGACTAAAAGATAAAACTATTATTTGAACTAAATGGGTTTTCCATAACAAACTAAATGAAGTTAGGGAAGTTGTTAGGAACAAAGCTAGATTGCTTACTCAAGGGTATAATGAACAAGAAGGAATTAACTTTGTTGAAACATATCCTCTAGTAGTTAGACTTGAATGAATTTGAATGTTATTATCTCTACATACACATGAAAACATCACATTCTTTCAAATGGATGTTAAAAGTGCATTTTAATTGGAACATTCAAGAAGAAGTTTATGTTTCTCAACCTCCTGATTTTGAAGATCCAAAACATATTGATCATGTCTACAAGTTAAAACAACACTATATGGTTTAAAACAAGCCCCTAGAAATTGGTGTGAACGTCTCAAAAGTTATCTTTTTGAAAATTGTTTTTTATGAGAAAATATAATCCTACACTATTTATCAAAATCAATGAATCAAATATTTTGATTATTCAAATATATGTTGATGATATTATTTACGGTGCTTCAAATGAATCGGTTTGCGCTTAGTTTAATGATATTTTGCAAAAGGAATTTGAAATGAGTCTCCTGGGTGAGTTAACATTTTTCTTGGGCATTCAAATAAAACCAACTCCTCGTGGTATTTTCCTCAACAAAAAAAATACAAAAGAGCTCTTGAAAAGTTTTAAAATTGAAAATTACAAACATGCATTGATGCAATAGGCATTTCAACAAAAATTGATAAAGATGAAAATGGCGAGCCTATTAACAATTCCTTATGTAGAGGTATGATTGGTAGTGTGTTATATTTAACTGCATCTAGACTGGACATGTGGCATTGGTTTATGTTCTCATTTACAATACAATCCTACGAAATCTCACTTGTTGTTAAGAGAATATTGAGATATCTAGTTCGAACAAACTACGGTATCTGGTATCCAAAAGATCAACCATTTGAGATTAAAACCTATAGTGATGTTCATTACGTTGCTCACCTCCTTAATCATAGAAGCACTAGTTGTGGTTTTTTCTTACTTGAAAAATCACTTGTATATTGGTTTAGTAAGAAACAAAATATAGTTTCTTCATCTACCATTGGGCCAAATACACAACAACCAGGTCATGTTGTGAATAATCTTATGGATGAAACAAGTGCTAAATGATTATGTATTTTCTTTATAATCAACCCTAATTTTTTGCAATGATACTAGTTCCATGAATTTACAACATAATCCTATTTTACATATCATGATAACCCATTGAAATGCGACATCATTTTCTCTACAATCCCATTGCTAAAAGCAACATTTGTCTTCATCACATTAAACTAAAAATCAATTTACTGATATTTTTACAAAACCTCTTGCTTTGGACAATTTCGAGTTATAAGGAACAAATTACACATTGTTCCTCTTGAGGATGTGTATTTTGATATATTTTCGTAATCATGTTATTTCTTGTTTTGACTACTATGTATATTTGACATTAATAGAGAAATCAATTTGTGGATATATTTGACATTTTACTTGTCTTGACTACTATGTATAAGTATGATGATCATATCTAGGGGGATTATCACACTAAGGGGTACTAATCTTATCTTCATAACGTATCCCTTTTTAAGATTACAAAAGGGAATAAACATTTTTAAGAGAAAATGACTTCCTAGATTTTGTCAATTGAGCTTTCACAATTTTATAATTCATACTCTAAGACACACTTTTGCATACATTAATTATCTCACTTTACATTGAGATATGGATGGTATGTTTGATACCTATCTGATGTAAATATGCACAAATTTTGAAGATACTCAAGGAAAAATTCACTAAGGTATATATATTTCAGTTTAGTTTTTGCTTATAATTAGAAATGGTTGCCATCTTCAAAAAGAGGGAGATTGTTGACTAAATTGAACATTAGCTTGTCTTCTCTTTAGATGATGATAAACATTTCTTATTGGTGGATTTAATGTGCTACTCAAGTGTTTTAGGAACCAAGCACATCTTGGTAAAGTCAAGATTGGAACATCATATGATTATATTATTGTTGGTATGTGCTTATTTATACTACAAATGTACATGTTTTTAGAGTTTATGTAAATCAAGATGTGGACAAACTCCACCTATCCCAAACCTTTTCATATGTCAATACTAAGTATCTTGGATAGGAAGGTCACACTATAATAATCTTTAGATGTGATTTTTCAATATTTACACATCTTTTATAGTTTTTTAGTCGAAGAACATTGTGGACCGAGACCCGCTCGATCAAAGTTATTGTTGACTAGAAATGCTTTTTGTGCAACACTTTGGCTGCTGACAAAGAGCCATTGTGACACCTTTGACCAAGAAAGAGTCATTGTGATTCCTTTGACAAAGAAGTAGTTTTTGGAGCTTTATCACACTTAGAACATGTGTGATAGACTACTTTATTACACTTAGAACATGCACGATAGACTAATTACTGGAGTGAGACATATCTGGTTGAAAATCTTGTCGATCAAGAAATGTTCTGGAATGATAATTAACTAACATTCAAACTAGCCACTGCAACTTAATTAATTTTTCTCCAATGACTAGTTGACCAAAAAGAACACTCTAGCCATTCCTCAAAGTTTTCCTATCCACTTGTAAACCATTCCCATAAATAGTAGTGCTCTTGGGACACCTAAAATACAATTTGCAAATTTGAGCATTCTATACATTGAGAAGTTTGAGCTAAAGCATCATACTTGCAATCCTTTAAAGCTTGAATTTTCGTTTTATATTCATATCTTTCCAAAACCACCATTCATCATTGGTCTATCCTTTGTGGTTTGGTTAATAAGTTTGATGTAGGACATTATTGAGCAAAATTGGTATTTTTCTTTCTCTAGTCTCCATTTTATTTGTGCACTACAGTTGGACTACATCAAGAGGAGAAGGTTGTCCAATATTTTGTAAGAGAAGGAGTCTTATCACATGTTCTTTTCAATGGACATCAAAAAAGAGGTGGTAATCCGGTGCTCTTCCATATCCATGGAAGAAGAAGTTAAGTAGGTGCTCTTCTGTAGTCATTAAATAAGAGTGTAAAACTGCAATAATTGTATTTTGTAATTTATCTAGAGTAGATAGATAATGACATTGAATGTTAAAAATTCTAGTTAGAAAAAACTAGGTAGTGGATTGACATCTTAGACCGAACCACTCTAAATCTTGTCTCTTCTGGTTGCTTGGTTATTTCTTTAATTTTATGAGCTAAGTTATTTTACTTTTGAATAAAAATTATCATAAAGCTCTATTCACCCCACCTCTATATCTTTCAATTAGATTCTTAGTTGTGCAACTTTAGTGATACTTGGTCTCATTAAGTATCTAAGTCTCTGTGTGAGTTTACCATGTGACCCCCTATATGCATGTAGTTGGGGAGGTTGGGGTTTACACTTTTAGGGAGCAGTCTTGGCCTATCTTTGGGGTAGGTCCCACGTCATAAAAAAATAAAAATATATATGAAAGAATGGGCACGACATCCTACAACCCTAAAGGCTTAGAAATCCTAATATTTGATACCATAAAATGTGGCAACAATCCACAAACTCACGATCACTTAAAATTAAATGTCAAATTGCATTAATCAAATGTCATGAACTAATATAGTATAGAAAACACATAATGAAAATACGAATTTCATTTCCATAAATATTGTAATTTAAGGAAATTACTTTCATTCATTCATTACCATGTACTATACATGATATTATTCAATCAGATTTATCACATGTATACAAAAGATATATCCTTCAATTAATAACATGAGAAACTATACGCAAGGCTTGCAAGAAAAAAAACAATTCATAGATACATCCAATTTTAACCACCCTGCCTAGACCCAAGTGTACAAGGACACCTCTAGGATGCACCAAAAACATATCATGACCAACCTTAAAGCTACTATTGTATACTAAAGGAAGGGTCCCATCCACTAAATCCCTAGTTATAATACTAATCATATAAAAGATGTGGATAAACATGAGGATAAGAACCATGTCAAAGTGAAATGATACAACAACAAATATCACTCTATACTTACAATTCTAATGTTCACATAGAATTAAAGGAAAAATAATATAATAAACATAAAATCTTCACAAGATCAGAACAACAATAGGTGCAATATAAGAGTAAATAGGTATTACTTTTCAAGTATAGTATAGAAATAAAAGCATCCATTATTACTTACCGACATACCTTACAAAAATATTTCTACAATGCTAGTTTACTTATTTTATGATTAAGCCATGGGTAGTTTGTGGTGTACCACTGAAGTGACTAGCTAGTGACTGTGAATTCCACTAACTTACTATGTAAGGTCTTAGGATTACCAGTCTCCATGAGACCCCATCATGCCTTGGTTATTGTGAGTATAACAAAGTAGAGGGGCACATCAGCCAAACCTAGTAGTAGATAGCTCAAAATTAAGTTAAAATTAGGTTAGCCCTTAGTATACAAGCCATGCCATATAATCATATGGTTATAAATATGATATAATAATCATGTCACATATGACATGTCACTAGAAATATGGCCTTGACCACACTCAAATACATATCTATAATGATGCCAAATAAAATAAGCTTTGATCGCCGTCTATAATCAATAATACATGACTCCATGTACCTTCTCACAATAAAAGATTAAGAAAAGGATACTCATTTCTCTATATAATAGAGTCTCAAGACACTACATGATTAAGATTTTATCATATTAATTAGGATAGTTTAATCATTTTTCATATTGGATAGACCAATGGTTTAAACAAAGCATTTAGATATATTATGACCTAAATCAACTATAAGTAACTCCCAAAGATATAGAAGAGCTTTATAGTATGCTTCATGTGCCAACATATAATCACCATTTTTGTCCTCTCCATTCCTCTTCACATTACAATCATGAAATACCATTCAAAATTATATGTACATACTCCAAAGTAAGAAACATATATTACAAACATGATTACCCATAAAGTTGCTATTTTTAGGTATACATGAGACACATTTAGGTATAGAACGTTGGTTACAATTAATTTTAGTAACATAAATGTTAGGAGAAGGATTTTCTTAACCATATAATGCATGATAATATTAGAAAAGATTGTAATTCTCTAAAATGCCAACATGGTATAAAACAACCCATAACAACTCCATTATTTAGGTGAAAACAAATGTGCCACAAGCAGTTTTAACATTATCACCATGGATCATGATTATAACATAGTTAAATACAATGATTTTCATAATCAGTTCATAATAAAATAGTGCACAAAGGCTACATTTAAAAGAACATATGATAAGATCTAAACATATTATTGTTTTGCTTGCAGGTTTGTCGGAAAATAATGATTAAAGAAGTTATATCACTCAACAGAGAGTTTTTGAAAAGGTGTTATAGAAATAACACCACAATAAAGACACTAATACACCTATAAATAGCCCATAAATCTCCAAGGAAACACCTCCAAGAAAGATTTGTGGCCAAATCGGACAAGAATAGAGAAAACAAGGGTCCTTTAACTACATAGAATAAGATTCACCATGGATATACACAGAGATTTTCCAAAGGAAGGATATGAAAGGTATAAAACAATGTAAAAAGAATTGAAATGGTAGATATTAGTATCTTTGGGATTATAAAGAATCTATCTTGCTCTGGAACCACTTATGGGAGCTTGATCTTAAACTTTAGTCCAAATGCAAGATCCAAACCTTGTCTATCGAGGCACCAGAGGTCATCATCAACCACATTGGTTCTTCCTACATATTAGAGAAGTAATCTTGGTTTCTAAACGAGGCTAGGGTTGATGCATTGGCGATATATGTAGACAAGATGGACAAAAGTTTAAAACATCTCTCTTTAAGTGCATCTATTGAAGCCCATGCAAAGGAGAGATTGGAGGCGCTTTGTCTCCCATCCATCCTGGGTCCAAACTTATTGAGGGTATTACCCTTTAGATCTATTGAGGTCTCTCTTCACTAGGTCGATAAAGTTCTAATCATTCCCCCACCTAGAGAGGGTCAACACCACCAACATATCAATATAACTCTCTACAATCTCACAAAATTTCCTCTACCTTACCCTAACAAGATTCCACATAACCCATTGAAGTTCTCTCTACACGTAGGCCATCGAGGAACCCTATACATCTAGATATCAGATTTCTTGAGGGTCTAAAGCCATCGAGTCTCAAGGTTACCAATCCAAGGTAGGCACCACTGACTACTAGACCAATCTAGGGTTACAGTTAGAACCTGAAGAAGAAACCCTAGACAAACAATTCTAATATGCAAATAAAGAATATCAAATAAATATGCATAAAGGACTTCTTGATCTTATACATTTGGATATAAATTTCAATTAGATCCTTATTCATGGAAAATTACACACTACTTCTCATATACTAACAAATTTCAAATTGAAAAAAGAGGGTTTCCACCTAATCAATTAATTTCAAAACATAATCACGCTTTCAATTATAATTATTCAATATGGTTAAGCTAGATCAAGTGTCTTATATGTTTTAATGTCTATATTGTCATCTTTATGACTCCCAACCTTCTACTTGAGAACCAAGATAATTAAAGGTTGTGTAACGGTCTTTTGAAGACCCTTAAGAAACATTAATTGATGGTAGACTATATAGATTGGTAATTAACTCTACTGTGGGAAGGTTCCAGTTTGATGAGTAAACTTATTGGTATTTAGTTAGTTAAAGTTCCTGGAGGAATCTTCAATAGATGTAGTGTACTACATGGACTCGTGTGTTCTCAAGTGAAAACTGTAACAACCCCACCTCCCGGTAACCCCCAATTAAGGGAGACTGAAAGGTCAGAGCCGTTATCCAATAACCCGGATCAAAGGTTCGACAAATAATCAATAACAATTAAATTGTTTTACCAACTAAACTGAAAACTGGTATAAAATAAAATTTTGCATACCTTTTAAAAACTTTGGAAAACTATCTATCCACCGCTTGAATTATTCTATATAATCCTCCTTGTACTTTACTTCTTATTTTCACGATGTGTCGCTTTACTGTTTGTGCTTTGCAAACTTGTACCTAAAACGCCGACAAATAAAATGTCAGTCAGCATATAGAAATATACTGGTACATGGGGACAACCAAAAGTTTGCACATATGGATAACAATCTAATTATCACAACCAAGTTAATTAACAAGCCAATTTAAACTTTTTCGTATGACATTCTCCACCGCTTTTGCCCTAACACTGGCATACCCACCTTAGCGTTTCTTTTGCCAATGACTTAAGGCCACCTTCTCAATCCCAAGCTTGGTGCCTGGGGGTCACCACTCATGGTGCCCACTAGTCATGCAATATCATAGGCCACCTTCTCATTCCCGAGCTTGGTGCCTGGGGTCACCACTCATGGTGCCCATTGGTCTACCCATCTGGGCCTGACCTTTGGCATCATCCATCAGGGTGGCATGTAGGTGCGAGAATACATACTTCTATTATTAATGTGATAATCATAGTGACTTTATGATTTTGCAAGTATAAACATCCAACTGTTTAGATTGCATTTAATGTGAGGAAACATTTGGAAAATCCTCGGGAAACTAAGGCAGTTATTCATAATTAACCACATACCTGATCCAAAGCAACTTGATTGTCCAAGCAATAAGGATAAAGAACAAGCAACAAGCAATCAACAATATCCTGAAATTAATGCATGACATCCAAGTGTTATAGTTTTTCCAAAACATTCTAAATCTAGACTTGGATTCCACCTTAAGCTTTCTAGGCCAATTTAGGGTTTTATTAGGGTTTTAGCCTCCATAATACTTTTATCACATTTAATGCCCTATTATTTCACAAACCCTAATTTCAACATCATAGGCACAGTTAAAGTCCATCTTTTATATTAAAACTACCATCTTTATCACTTTTAAGTTACTTCAAGATCATTAGACTCAATTACCACCTTTAGTTTCCTTCGAATTGACAAGTCATACTTTATCAGGATTTAATTCATAATTGTATTCCATTTACTATTAATTCCTCATTTGTCCATTAGAACACTCTAATCACCCACTTGAGGGTATTATATCATGAAAACTCATTTCTATGATTATATTTTTAGATTTAACCCATTAAAACCCATATTTTCTCAAATTAGGGTTTCTAAACATAATTATGTGCATAAACCCTAAAATAAGCATGAAACAACCTTTTTCAAAATTAACTCTCCCTTTTATTCTTAATAGGTTAGTATTTCTCAGAATTAGGGTTCCAAACCAAATTAACCCAAAAGAGTCATTAAATCTGATTTCCATATCAAATTAGTGTTTTACCATAATTTAATACATCAAAGGTGATAACTTGTTGTACTTTTTAAATTTCAAGCAATACCATGTTCCAATTATATTTTTATTGGATTCTTCACATTTTTTGATCAACTTTCATGTATGGATCACCTTCATATGTTATTTCTATCATTAGATACATATTTTACAAAATAACACTTTTTCGACCAATAAGAAATGACCACGTGGGTTTATTGGATTAAAAGAAAATCGGTGGGCAATGTGTTTGTTAATTGTGAGATTACCTTGAAGGACATCCCTCTTAATAGGGATGTGAGGGTAGGGGAGTAATTCTCTCCCCGGTCATCTTCAAGCTCATGATCCAATTCGCGATCCAGGTTCCTGGTTGGTCAACTGGAGAGTTGACCCGGAGCATCTTGCTCCCTCAGCCGCGGGTGAAGGAGGATACACCTCCGCCGCACCCTACCGAAGTCAACCATGGTCTTGGTTGGCTTTCTACTAGCCTGGATCATCAGGATGGAGAAGCTCTCCTCTGGAAAGGTACATTGCCGTTCATGGAGTAGGTCGAGCGCCCTCCTTGGAATTGGTTGCTTCGGATGATTGGGTCCCCCTTCGCGAACTCGACGGGGTACACATAGGTAACACACAGGGTGCGAGGCCCCCTCCTTATATAGAGGACAACCCCTATGTTTTCCCCCTGATTTCGGGGAAACTCGCCCAGACCATGGTAAGCCCCAAAACTTGGGTCAGTTAGATGCGGAAAAGGCTCCCAAAGCCAATGGAAAAGTTTCCTAGTTCGCACATTAACTGTGTGGAGAGGAAACTGGATATCAAAAATACATAGTTCTTCATGTTCCAAGAATAGAGATGGTAAATCCTACCTTTCCAGTACATCTTTACATCTAAGTTGAAACGTGCCACATATGTTTCTACAAACATCACGATATCAAAAATTACTTCCATGGAAAACTGGTCTCGAACCTACTTGGTCCAAACACAATCCTTGGTCATCTCCTCTAGGTTTGTAGGGTGCCGACACTTTTGGGGTCATCCCTCTTCCCTTATGAATCCAGAGAGTGCCCTACTCATCTTCCCTTTGGGTCCCATGAGTTCATGAAGGTGATCAATCTCCCAACCCATGGCCCTCAGACAATGATAGCCATTACCTCCCGACCCTATGGTCATGTGCAACTAGGGAATTAGGCAACTCCTACTTCCATCAGTCTTATCCCTACCTGCCCCTAGGATAGACCTAGGATTTTATCATAGTACATGTCCAACTTAAAACCTTACCCAAGTCTCCATCATCTCTCTTTGCATTCATGGGTTGTCTTTCATCCCTTCATAGGGGTCATGGCAACCTGCCTACCTTGGTCTGACCCCATACCAATTACCTCCATGGTAACACATCCACATGCACTTAGACATGGTTATATATGGGTCTATAGGTTCATTCTCTTATCATGTACTCTTCATTTAGCTTCTCAAGATCCTATGAGACCTCTTTAGGTTTCCTTAAAACCCACAAAACTGGTAAACACCCCACCGAAGGGTCCCTCTCCCAGGATGGGAGGAAACTACAACTCTTGATAATAAGGTCACAACCGTCCTTATGTTTAGGGTCTGCATCCACATGAGCATGCCTAACCCAGTAGCTACTAAGGCACAAGTAGACCACCTATTAAACCATGCTAGGTCATACTTGTTCTCTTTCCTCAACATTAGATCAACTAAGTTGTGAGGGGTTCATCAAACATATGCTTAACTTAAGGGGTTTCCTTTACCTCTACACATGAGGTGTACCATGCTCGAAACTATGGAGGCTCAAATCTCATTATGAGCATCGGGTACATTGCTTCCCCTCTTAGGCCTAGGAATCCTAGGTTCTCCTTTGGGTATCCAACTGCATGCTCAAACTCTTAACCACGAATCAAACATGTCCGAGGTATGTCATGTACTCCCATGATCCTTTTATATGAGTAACACCTCAGAGTTGAGTCCTCCTCAAGGACAACTAACTAGATATAATGCCTCACAACTAGTTACTTCAACCTCCTCAGGGTCTAAGGCACTCTTTATCTCATCTCAGTAGGTAACCATAGTCACATAGGTACCAGAAGCATCATCCTATCTAGGGTTGGTTCTTCTAAAGGCAACCAAGATATCATCAGCCTCCAAGGGTCAAGCATAAGGCAACCACTATCATCCACTTAGGTTGCATCATCCTCAACTCCCCACTGTTCCTCATATCTTGGGGATTTAGGCTTCCAACCTCCTTGTTGGGGTCCTTCTTTCTCTCTCTAGAGCTAACTCCACATCTAGCCTTACTACTAGGGGTCCTCTCTCCATGAAGGATCAAGCTCACAAGAATACCTCTATGCGGGTGAAGCATATGCTCAAACTTATGTTTGCTCATGATTATCCATATCCCCTTATGCCTATCTCATAAGCCATCCATCCTGTCCTTCTGGCCTCGGTTTTAACTTACTACTCGTACCACTGATGTACTCTGGGTGCAAGCTATATCCTACTTGCAACAGCCCATAAGGTTTATATTGGTTCTTCTCTAACCTCATCCATGAAGGAACTATCTTCCGCTCAAACATGCATGACCCTTCCCAGGGTTGGGTTGCCAAAGGTGCTAGGTTATCCAACCTGTCATGGCTCATATGGCATTACAAAGGCATGTCCACCTAGTAAACCAAGATATCTAACTCATCATGTCATCTTTCTCTCTAACCTTCACTTAGGTTTAACATCATCCTCAGAGGATGTGCTAGGTCTCTACTTTTAATGGAGGTCTCTACCTCTAATACTAACTCGCTCTACTCATCCTCCTAACAAGGAGTTCTATCCTCAGGTCTCTCCTAAGGGAAATGACAACTCATTTCATACGACCTAAGCATGTATCTATTCTTTAATTTACGCTTACTCTATTAAGCTTATGTCCATGACATCTTATTTACATGCTTTTCATTAATTTGGTGGAGGATTCCTTAGACCTTATTAACCTTACCCATACCTCAAGAGGGTGAGGAGAAGAGAGGAAACCCTAATCCTTGTGGTCCTTAATAGAATTTAAGTTGAGAAGGGATGAACAATGTGAGAGAGTCCTAAAGGTATCTTATTTTGAGTCAAATCCTAAGACATCGATCAAGCAGTCACACAATCCGGGAGTCCTCGTATTTTGACTAGCAGTGCAGAGGAAAATATTGCCAGACCCCGGACGTGATCCTTTACTAGACACCTCAATCTTTCGGACAATCCTCTAATAACTCCCTCGGTTCTATGGAATTTATAAAATTTAATAATTATTAAAGATTATGTGAGGAACCTTCGCTCTGATACCAATTGTAATGACCCCACCTCCCGGTAACCCCCAATTAAGGGAGACCGAAAGGTCAGAGCCGTTATCCAATAACCCGGATCAAAGGTTCGACAAATAATCAATAACAATTAAAAACTTTTACCAACTAAACTGAAAATTGGTATAAAATAAAATTTTGCATACCTTTTAAAATTTTTGGAAAACTATCTATCCACCACTTGAATTATTCTATATAATCCTCCATGTACTTTACTTCTTATTTTCACGATGTGTCACTTTACTGTTTGTGCTTTTCAAACTTGTACCTAAAACGCCGACAAACAAAATGTCGGTCAACATATCAAAATATAATGGTATGTGGGAACCAAAAGTTTGCACATATGGATACCAATCTAATTATCACAATCAAGTTAATTAACAAGCCAATTTACACTTTTCAGTATGACATTCTCCACCGCTTTTTCCCTAACCCTGGCGTACCCACCTTAGGGTTTCTTTTGCCAATGACTTAAGGCCACCTTCTCAATCCTGAGCTTGGTTCCTGGGGGTCACCACTCATGGTGCCCACTAGTCATGCAATATCATAGGCCACCTTCTCATTCTCGAGCTTGGTGCCTAGGGTCACCACTCATGGTGCCCATTGGTCTACCCATATGGGCATGACCTTTGGCATCATCCATCGGGGTGGCATGTAGGTGCGAGAATACATACTTCTATTATTAATGTGATAATCATAGTGACTTTATGATTTTGCAAGTATGAACATCCAACTATTTAGATTGCATTTAATTCGAGGAAACATTCGTAAAATCCTCGGGAAACTAAGGCGATTATTCATAATTAACCACATACCTGATCCAGAGCAACTTGATTGTCCAAGCAATAAGGTTAAAGAACAAGCAACAAGCAATCAACAATATCCTGAAATTAATGCATGACATCCAAGTGTTATAGTTTTTCCAAAACATTCTAAATCTAGACTTGGATTCCACCTTAAGCTTTCTAGGCCACTTTAGGGTTTTATTAGGGTTTTAGCCTCCATAATACTTTTATCACATTTAATGCCCTCTTATTTTACAAACCCTAATTTCAACATCATAGGCACAGTTAAAGTCCATATTTTATATTAAAACTACCATCTTTATCACTTTTAAGTTACTTCAAGAGCATTAGACTCAATTACCACCTTTACTTTCCTTCGAATTGACAACTCATACTTTATCTGGATTTAATTCATAATTGTATTACATTTACTATTAATTCCTCATTTGTCCATTAGAACACTCTAATCACCCACTTGAGGGTATTATATCATGAAAACTCATTTCTATGATTATATTTTTAGATTTAACCCATTAAAACCCATATTTTCTCAAATTATGGTTTCTAAACATAATTATGTGCATAAACCCTAAAACAAGCATGAAACTACCTTTTATAAAATTAACTCTCCCTTATATTCTCAATAGGTTAGTCTTTCTCATAATTAGGGTTCCAAACCAAATTAACCCAAAAGAGTCATTAAATCCGAGTTCCATATCAAATTAGGGTTTTACCATAATTTAATACATCAAAGGTGATAACTTGCTGTACTTTTTAAATTTCAAGCAATACTAGGTTCCAATTATATTTTTATTAGATTCTTCACGTTTTTCTGATCAACTTTCATGTATGGATCACCTTCATCCGATATTTCTATCATTAGATACATATTTTACAAATTAACTCCTTTTTCGACCAATCAGAAATGACCACGTGGGTTTATTGGATTAAAAGAAAATCGGCGGGCAATGTGCTTGTTAATTGTGAGATTACCTTGAAGGACATCACTCTTAATAGGGATGCGAGGGCAGGGGAGTAATTCTCCCCCCGGTCGTCTTCAAGCTCGCGATCCTGTTCTCGATCCAGGTTCCTGGTTGTTCAACTGGAGAGTTGACCCGGAGCATCTTGCTCCCTCAGCTGCTGGTGAAGGAGGATACACCTTCGCCGCACCCTACTGAAGTCAACCATGGTCTTGGTTGGCTTTCTACTATCCTAGATAATCGGGACGGAGAAGCTCTCCTCTGGCAAGGTACATGTCCGTTCATGGAGTAGGTCGAGCGCCCTCCTTGGAATTGGTTGCTTCGGATGATTGGGTCCCCCTTTGCGAACTGGATGGGGTACACAGAGGTAACACACAGGGTGCGAGGCCCCCTCCTTATATATAGTAAAACCCCTATGTTTTCCTCCTAATTTTGGGGAAACTCGCCTAGACCATGGTAAGCCCCAAAACTTGGGTCAGTTAGATGCGGAAAAGGCTCCCAAAGCGAAAGGAAAAGTTTCCTAGTTCACACATTAACTGTGTGGAGAGGAAACTGGATCCACAGAACTCGCATTATTGTTCCCCCTTCCTTTTCCTACTCAAGGTAGAAGAGAATGCAGCCACCGTTGGATCTCATATCCAACGGCTGTCATGCCACGCGCCCAACAAGATATAGAAATAATTGTGACATTTATGATAATCACAACACTTTAGGGGTTTTGTAAAAGCCATAACTCCCAAACTGAGTATCCAATTAAACCCAAATTTTGAGGGAACGTTAATAATAACTTTATATACCTCGCTACCAAAATTGGGCTCATTATCGTAAGGAAAACGTGCCTTTTCTTTAGGTGCAAGATATCACTTAATTATATATATCTCTCACATATTTTCTCTTTCCCTTGCTATTAAATTATTATTCTGAGTTCCTTGAACCTCAAGGAACCTTAAAGGCACGAAATCCCATATCAAGGGATATTCCTTTACCTTCACTTTTATCTTGTCTTTCTTATTCTTTAATTAAGATATTTCTTTTCAAATATTTCTCTCTATCTTACATTTTCTTTTCCTCTTTTCACATTCCTTTTATTAGAAACCATATGTAAATGAATTTTACTCAATTGTGGCCATTAGTTCCACTTGCTAGATATTTCCAAGTATTTCTCATGAATACTTTACTAAATATCCATTATCTTTTATCTTTTTTCATAATTTGGACTTTTCTTCTTTTCTTCTCTTTTACATCCATTATTGGATTAATATATTAATAGGGACCAAGAAATTCCTCTCAAAAGGGAGATTTGCAAATAAATCTATTCTTTGAATCAAAGCATAGCACCTTTTTAATTAAGTCCATATTCACAAATCATTACATTTCAATTATGGAAACACATGCAAAATTGAGGTTGTAACAAAAACTCTCTAGTGAACTTCATTTTATGCATTTCTGTACTCAAAATAGAAGATATCATATATGAAGTTTATCTTTGACTGTTGATCCTTGTTGTCTCAATTCTTGTTGGGATTAATATCTTGGGTGATTTTTAGAAAACACATGAACACCACAAATCTACAATAAATTTTGTTGACTCAAAATTCTCAGGAAACTATAATCGGCTCACATTTTCTTTTAGGGTTTGAGCACATGCGATGTGATACTTTGTCACCATCCTTACATTGATTATAATGAATTTAATTGAAATACATAAATTAAATAACATTGATTTATATTTAATCATTGTAAAGCATCTTTGTAAGTGTGAGTTTGTGTCCTACTTTTGTAATCTAACTGAGAGGATCCCTTGAAAACATGGTAGGGCAATATCAATTGCATCCTCAAAAGATCCACTATATCCATTCTTATAAAAAATGGAAAAATTAAAACTAGTTTATTGATTCTAACAAAAAAATAGAGTAGTTCATATGATGATTTTTTTTTGTCATTTATATTCTTTTAAATATAATATATATTGAAATGATTAGTTCTGTTTTGTTAAAAACTTGAATCACTAATTTTGGTAAATGTTAAAAAAATTGAGTAAAAAATTACTAAAAAAATATCAGAAAAGAAATTGTATAAACAATCATACTTGGAATGATACCCATATTACTTGATCAAAGGAGAATATGTACCCAATTTCCAACCATCGAGCTTCTACCTAAACAAGCCAGTTAGGATTAATAAACTAATATGAAGACTTGCACTTATTTTTACTATTAAAAATGTTAGAAAAATTGTTAACATATTTGACTTTTCAAATGAACATGCACATAACAAGATGGAGAAGCAAATCATCCCTAAAGAATAAAAGAAAAAACAATATCAAGGGTAAAAGACATACTATAAGGTCTGGTGTATCTGGCTTAATGGAATAAAAAGATGAGGAGTAAGTCCCCTTCCCACCCCATTTTACACTTCATACCAAGTGACACATGCACAACACAATAGGGCCATCTAGGCCCTTCAAATTCACAAAGCATGTAAAGGTCCAACCTTCCCCACACCTATAGAGGTTCAACACCATCAACATATCAGCATAACTCTCTACAACATCACATAATCTCCTCTACCTTAGCCTAATGAGATTTTCACCTAACTTATTAAGGTTCTCTCTACACATAGGCCATTGAGAAACCCTCTATGTAATGACCCCACCTCCCGATAACCCCCAATTAAAGGAGACCAAGAGGTCAGAGCCTATCCCAATTTCCCAGATCAAAGGTTCGACAAATAATCAATAATAACTATAAAATTCTACAAAACTATACTGAAAGGTGATATAAAATAAAACTTTTCATACCTTTTTCAAAACTTGGATATCTACTGCTATCCACATCTGGAGTCTATTCTAACTAATCCTCCTTTATACTTTAATTCTTATTTAATTCCACATATGCCACTTTACTGTTTGTCCTTTTCAATCTTGCACCTAAAACACCGACAAACAAAACATCGGCCAGGATATTGAAATATGTCAGTATGTGGGGACAACCAAAATTTCACATATATGGCTAACAATTTATATATCACAATCAAGTTAATTAACAAGCCAATTTATGCTTTCAATGTGACATTCTCTACTACTTTTGCCCTAACCCTGGCATACCCTCCTTAGGGTTTCTCTTTTGCCATTGACTTAAGGCCACCTTCTCACTCCCGAACTTGGTGCCTGGGGTCACCTCTCATGGTGCCCATTAGTCATTCAATAAAGACCACCTTCTCAATCCTGATCTTGGTGTCTAGGGTCACCACTCCTGGTGCCCATTGGTCTTCCCTCCTGGGCTTGACCTTTTGGCATCATCCATCAGGGTGGCATGTAGGTGTGAGAATACACACTTCTATTATTATTGTGATACTCATAGTGACTTTATGATTTTCAAGTATGAACATCCAAACTGATAAGTTGCATTCAATGTGATGAATCATCCGGGAAACTCTTCGGGAAACTAATGCGATTAACCATAATTAACCACATACCTGTCAGGCTGATTTGACATAGAATTAATCCAATCAATGCAAGAAATCCGATAGGCAAGCAAGTACACAAAGAGATCCTAAAATATGCATACAATTTCCTATCATTGATCATGCCATCAAGATCTATTAAACCTAGCTCGCTTCCTAAGGTTCTAGTCCACTTTTAGGGTTTCTATTGCAATTATGGTTCCTCTTCATTTGTATTCTTTTAAACCCTACTTTTATATAATTACTCACAAACCGTAATTATCTCATCTATTCTTCACTAAAGATATTAAGGTAACCTTTTAACAACATATAACCTTAATTTGGATTAAAGGCACAATTAACCATCAATTAAGTCCATTATGCTCTTTTAGATTAAAACTACCATTTTTATCCTTTTAATTCATGACAAGATCATTAGGCCTAATTATCATCCTTGGTTCCTTTCGGATTAACAAGTCATCGTTCATTATGATCTCCTTTTTATCATTAATTCCACCTTTATGCATTTGAAAACCCTAATTACTATATTAAGGGTATTTATCCACAATTAGGAATTGTTATGCTCGAAATAGCTTAGAACCATCATATCTCATCTTATTCATGAATTTGAACAATTAAAGCCATTAAGAGTCACAATTACTAACTTTAGGGTTTCAAGGCCCATTGAAGCTCGTTTATGCACACATAATTCTAAATTAAACCAATTACGTGCAAAGTTCATCCTTTTTGTTCTTGATGTACCTTTTTATAATTAATAGGATAATATCAACTTTAATCACCCATTAAACCCTACTAAATACATTAATCATCTCAAAATAGGGTATCTTAATCATTAAAGCATTAAAGTTGATAACTTCCACTACTTTTCGAATTTCAAGAAGATTTATATTCTAATACTATTTTTAGTGCATTCCTCTCGTTTTTCTGAGCAACTTTCATATTTTACATCTAGTGATCTGAGCTACCAATAAAGAGATACGATTTATGCAAAATTAACTTACTTGGACCAATGGCAAGCTGCCACGTCGCCCTACTCATGCAATGTTGCTTGGCTGTTTGAAAATATAACAAAAAGACCATTTTGTCCCTACTTAAGTTGTTGACACTTCAGCCCATGGAGGGGCATTTCTTTCCAACGGCCACACATGCTTCTTCTTCCTCGTGATAACCTAATGCTGCCGCTGCAGCAAGGATCTAGTGTGGCGCTACCACCTCTTCCTAGCCCTCACACTACTACAGAAATGGCTTATAACGTCACTTTTAAAGGCGTCGTTTGTATAAATACACCGACACCTAAACTATACAGCGTCGGTTTATAAAATAAATTGACATCAATCTGTGAAGGGTGACCAAACACATATATCACTTTTATCCAGTGTTGGTTCCTTAATAACAAACCGACGCCTAAAATTAACCGCCAAGTCCAAAATTTCCAGCGAAAAAAATTACCCCCAAAATTTAACATATGGTGTCGGTTGTTAACTAATAAACCGACGACTAAAGGTCATTCGCGAGACAGAAATTGGGCACATTTTGGTCATCGGTTTTACAATAGTGACCGACGCTTATGGGTTTTCCCGCGCTGTCCGCGAGAACTTTTTCACACCCTTTGAGCGTCAATTTTTGATATAAACTGACGACTATAGTCATTAATCGAGAATAATTTTTTAATCGGCATATGTAGATAGACGTCGGTTTTTTTCTGGTTAAAACCGACGACTGTCATTGAGAATAAGTGTCGGTTTTTCTATAGAACCGACACCTTTAGTTTTATGTGTCAGTTTTATTTAATAACTGACACCAAATGTTAACTTAATAGCACTCGCGCGAGCCTGACTCTTCCCCTTTCTCTGTTTCATTCATCTCGAATTCGAGGGTTTAAGATCCAGTGATGATTCCTCTGCTCACTGCTCCTGTGCCGCCGCTCGCCACCACTGCCGCCATTTGCTGGTCCTCCGGTCGCTGTGCTCCAGGCCGGCCGCCGCCCTAGATCGATCACCCGCCCTCTCTGTTCGCCACCCACCTCGGCGCCACCAGTAGCTGCGCGCGGTACCTCTCTTCTCACCGTCCTCTCTGCTCGCTGCCCACCTCGACGCCATTACCACTCACCAGTAGCTGTGGTGCCGGAGACTAGTCAAGGGATAAGAGGCAACTTGGGTTGAGCCACTGGACCTGTGAAGGATCTTCAACTTTTGCAAGGTGGAGAGGATCTTGTCCTCCTGGATTCTGCTTGTCGAAAGGTGAGGAACAAGTTACTTTGGAACCTTCACAACTATGGTGTGACAGAGCGAACTAGGTATGGATCCCAAGTAGATGAAGTGGGTATTAGGGGACATGACATATAAATGTTGAAAGTTTTCTTCTCTTTACTCTTTTAATGCTGAAACATGAGATCTTTGTGTTGCTTTTCTACCTTTCATGCATTAGATTTTATTTCAAAGATGAGACAATTTACATTATAAGTAATCTCTTTCAAAGAAAAATGTATGAATCTATATTTACATTATAAATAATCTCTTTCAAAGAAGAATGTATGAATTTGTATTTCAAATCAATGCATGGTGTTTCATGGTCTCTCTTCCTAATGAGTTTGATTACAAATATTTGTATATCAGGTTAAGGACATGTTTATGTTGTGACATGTTGAGTTTTTTTCTATATTATACTCACCACGATTTGTGTTATAAAATAATATATTGATTAATTTAGGAAGCATTGATATGTTGTTATGGCTGTCTACAAGTGTTTTTATAAGAAAATTGTGTGTTGAATGAGGTTGTGAACAAGGGACTGGTGTTATATTATGTTGGCCTGGAAACCCATTCAAGATTTACTGATTAGGAGTAAATCTAGGATAGTCCCCAGTTTGGGACTGTTCTTGAACACCTTATCTCACTTAGGATGTAAGTGTATAATGTGTATTTGGTTTTCAAGAAAATTCTGGTAGCATTTCCCCATTTGTTCTCTAAGTACATATGTACTTGGAGAACAGCGGGGAAATGCTGCCAAAATTTTCTTGAAAACCCAATACACATTATACACTTACTAGTGAGATTAGATGTTCAAGAATGGGATAGGTGGTACACATTTATTATATATAAGAATGACATCACATGTATAAACCCTAATGTTTTAACCATAAACTCTAATCTGTTTACCCTACACCCTAATCTTGTTGTAATATATACTTATTTTCTCTTTGATCATAGAATGGATAGATCATGGATGTCCATTCACATTCGCTGTACCCCAGAGTTTATTTCTGGTCTTGATCAGTTTATTAGATTTGTCGAGGAACATAGGAAACAACCTGGAGATAGGTTCTACTGTCCATGTAGGCATTGCGGTAACAACTTGAAAGTCAGTACTGGTGACGAAATCAGAAGTCATGTCATGTGCAACGGGATTGTACAAGGCTAAATAGAATGGCAATGGCATGGAGAGATTTCAAACCCGAAACCAGTGGATGTCGATAGCAGTGCTTGTGTGGAAGAAGAAATTTCCATCGATGACGTAGATGTGAATGAATCAGTTCCAGTAGACATCGTTGATGCGATGCTGGATAGTTGTGGGGTAGAGCACACCAAAACTGATCCACCTCCCATGTTTAGAAACATTGTGCATGATGCTGAGATACCATTATACATGGGTTGTAAGTTTACGAAGCTTAGCGTTGTGTTGAGATTGTATAAACTCAAAGCTAACAATCGATGGAGCGACAAAAGCTTCACGTCATTGTTGTCTTTGTTGAAAGAAATTCTTCCTGAAGGAAATGAGCTACCGATCTCAATATACCGGTTAAAGAATTTGTTGTGCCCAATGGGAATGGAGGCCAAGAAGATACACACATGCAAGAATGATTGTGTATTATTTTAAAAGGACTATGTGGATTTGAAAGATTGTCCGAAATGTGGTGTGTCAAGGTATAAATTGATGGCTTCGGGGGAGTCTGAAACTGGTTCTCCCGCCAAGGTGATGTGGTATCTACCTATAATACCATGGTTTCAACGCTTGTTTGCCAATCCTATAGATGTGGAGAAATTGAGGTGGCATGCATATATTAAGAAAAATAATGTTGGGATCCTACGACATGCGTCTGATTCCCCACAGTGGAAGAAGATTGATTTATTGTACCCTGAATTCAGTGAAGAGGATAGGAATCTAAGACTTGAGCTTTGTACATATGGGATGAATCTGTACGGGACATTGAGCAGCCAACATAGCACTTGGCCAGTTATGCTTGTTATATACAATCTTCCTCCCTGGTTGTGTATGAAAAATAAGTATGTTATGTTGTCGACTTTGATATCGGGCCCTAAACAACCTGGAAATGATATCGACGTTTATCTTGAACCTATGATTGATGACTTGAAGAAGCTCTGGGGTGAAGGTGTGATGACCTATGATGCTTCACGAAGAGAGACATTTTGTTTGCACACTATGTTGTTTTGCACTGTGAATGACTTTACAGCATATGGGAATTTGTATGGATATAGTGTCAAAGGATCTAAAGTGTGTCCTATATGTGAAGAGAACACTGATTCAATATGACTAAAACTTGGCGGCAAGACTGTATATCTTGCTCATCGAAGGTTTCTTCCAAAATTTCATTCGTATCGTAGGTTGCGCAAAGCATTCAATGGACGGAATGAGGAACATAGTCCACCTAAACCTATATCAGGGGAGGATGTTTATGAAAGAGTGAAAGACATCACCAATGAATTTGGTAAGAGATCACAATGTATGATGGCCACAAGGAGTGACAAGTCTTTATTCAAGAAGAAGTTGATATTTTGGGATCTTCCTTATTGGAGTTCTTTGATAGTCAGGCATTGTATCGATGTCATGCATGTTGAGAAAAATGTATGTGATAGCGTCATCGGTACTCTGTTGAATATACCAGGTAAGACTAAAGTTGGGATAAAATCCAGAATGGACCTACGTGAAATGGGAATAAGGATAGAATTAACAGAAGTAGTTAGTAGTGATCGGAGAATATACTTACCTCCCGCTTGTTACACGTTGTCTAGAAAGGAGAAGAAAGCATTTTGTGAATGCTTGGTAAATGTTACGGCACCACAGGGTTACTCATCCAACATCCGTACATTGGTATCAATGAAAGATCTGAAGTTGATAGGTCTTAAATCTCATGATTGTCACACTCTAATGCAACAAATATTGTCTGTGGCAATTCGATCTATATTGTCGAAGCATGTACGGTTTGCAATCACCAGACTTTGTTTCTTTTTCAACAGTCTGTGCAGAAAAGTTATTGCCCCTGATACTCTTGACTAATTGCAAAGAGAAGTGGTTGTTACCCTATGTCAGCTTGAGATGTATTTTCCTCCTTCGTTATTTGATATCATGGTGCATCTTGTTGTCCACTTGACTAGGGAAGTGAAAATGTTGGGACCAATTTTCTTGCATTGGATGTATCCCTTTGAATGATACATGAGCATTTTTAAAGGTGATGTTCAAAACCGTTATTAGCCTGAAGGGAGTATTATTGAGGGTTATGTGGAGAGAGAGGTTATGGATTTTGGCAATGATTTTCTGAGTAGTAATGACACTCCTATGAATGACAGGAATATTGAGGAGCATTTTGGCAAAGGAGTTTTGGGATCACAGGTGAAAGTAATCAGTCGTGAGCAGTTGGAGCAAGGTTACCTGTATATTTTACAAAACATCGATGAAGTGAGTGTTTATATCGAGGAACATACCTGTTTCATCAAGAGACAATATCCTCGATCCAATTCAATGTGGCTTGCTAGAGAGCATAACAAGACATTTATTAAGTGGTTTGAAGATAAAGTCTTACATCAACTATCTCAAACACCAGATAATCTTACTGAAACCATCAAATGCCTCGCCTTTAAACCAAAATTGAATGTTATGTCTTATGAAGGGTTTGACATAAATGGTTTCTCATATTACACAAAGCGTCAAGATGATAAGAGTGTTGTCCAAAACAACGGGGTCACCCTTCAAGAGTCTTCATTATTTTTTGCAAGTGCAAAGCATAAAAGTCCTTGTGAAGCTAAAATGTCATATTACGGTGTCATTGAAGACATATGGGAGTTTGACTATGTAGATTTCAGAATTCCGCTCTTTAAATGTAATTGGGTTGACAACAACAAAGGAGTTATAGTGGATGAATTGGGTTTCACATTAGTGAACTTTGAAAAGATTGGAGAGAAGGGTGAACCATTCATATTGGCATCAGAGGTGAAACAAGTATTTTATATCGATGATCCTGCAAATGATAAATGGTCAGTTGTTCTTCATGGTAAAAGACAGTTCATTGAAGATCCTATAGATGAAGAAGAGTACTATGATAAGTATGATGACTCCAGTCCATTCTCAGTTGGGTTTCCAACACCACCAAACATTGAAGCTAGTGATCACAATGACTTGTATGTTCGCGGGGATCATAATGAAGGAGTGTTAATTGATAAAAGATCACAATATTAGAGGCATGGATGTTTATATTTTTATTATGTTTTATTTTTCTAAATTTGAACTTTACAATGTGAATGTGGACTTTACAATGCGAATTACTTTACAATGTGAATGTGAACTTTACAATGTGAATGTGAACTTTACAATGTGGATTACTTTACAATGTGAATGTGTACTTTACAATTAGTGTTACTTTACAATGTGAAATTTATTATTTGAATGTGAACTTTTAGATGGATGAGCATTCCCATGATGACTGTGTTGATCATCACCATGAGGGTGAGGACTTGATTGTGCCGCCTGACAATGTTAGTTAATTTTAATTATGAATATATCCTTGAGGTTTCGATCTATATGTGCATTTATAATTATATCATGTAAGTGTGTTTTTTTATCAAATTTTAGGTTGGTGATGTACCCCCTGAAGTTGTTACAACACTTGATGAGCAACAAAAGAAAATTGAGAAAGCGAGGGGCATCACAATGATGAACAAGTTAATACATCAAAGGGGCAATGGACCCAAATTGGCTGTGGATTTCGATCAGGCAGGAAATCCATATGGAGTGAACCGTAACTCATTTGTTTCATATCTTGGAGTTCTTACTAGTAATCATTACAGTCCTATCCTAGAATCATGGCATAAAGTTCCTAAAGGGAAGAAAGACCACATATGGAAGGAACTATGCGTGAGTTATTATTATTTGTAATTCTATTTGTGTAGATTACTAATTTTTAGGATACTAGTTAATAGCAATTCTATCTAATTTGCAGAGCATATTTGATCTGGATGAAAAGATGCATCGTAAATGTGTGATGCAACGTTGTGGGAGGGTCCTAAGGAACTATAGGACCAATCTTACTCGAGATTACATACGCGATGCTGAGAATAGGTTTGTGATTGATTCCAATTCTAGACATTGATAAGTATTTCACTAACTCTACACTAATAATTTTTTTTGTATTCTCTTTGAAAAATAAATATAGGAAGAAGGAAGCCACACAACAATGGAACTACTTGGACCCCAAAGACTGGGAGGAGTTTGATACCCAAAGAAAAACAGATGAATTCAAGGTATTAAGTGCCACTCCCAATTTAATTAATATACATTTTATGTATTCACCTATTTAAGATTAACCTTTAGTGTTACTAACCAAATCAATGTGCTAACTAACTAGGCTATCAGTGATGCTCAACGAGCATGGCGTGCACTGAATGTGCACGACCACACAATGGGTCCAAGAGGATATGTAGGCGTTCGCCAAAGACTACATGCTGAGTCTACTCAGCCTAATCTTATTCAGGAGACTGTAGAGTCCTCTACTGCTACTCCCACACCTCTGCCTCACCATTCTATGTGTATAGCTAGGAGGCAAAACAAGAAGGGAGAGATACCGAAGCCCGCAACCACTGAGGCGGCTGCAAAAATGGTAAAAATCAACTCTTAGAGAAATCTATCAATATTGATTATTGTTATCTTTACTTACAAATTTTTATTGATGGTGATTAGCGGGAGCTGCACGAGCAGAGGAAGGAAGGAAAGTTCGTCCCTCAAGGTACAAGGGATGAACTAACAGTTGCTCTAGGTAACCCAGAGAATCCTCGACGTGTAAGGGGTGCATGTACTGGTGTGGGCATCAAAGCGTTCTTTGGGCCATCCCAGCACAAACCTATCCTAAAAGCGGGACTTTCACAAGCTGAGGTAACTTATTCTTATTTTAGAACGTTATTGCGAAAGGGAATTCAATAATCAGAAACTAGCATTTCTTTTATCCATGTATAGGTTGATTCCTTAATTGATAGGAGAGTCGAGGAAGTAATTGATAAAAGACTCCATGAAGCAATTAATAAGTGGAAGGTGTCTCAAACTGCCACTCAGACAGTACCTGTGGCAAACCTCTCTTCTCCTACTTCTCGTACTGTAGAGGTTGGGAGTAATCCTATAGACCCACAACCTAGCACATCCTCTGTAAGTATTTTTATGGCATATATAATAGCTAGTCTGTTCAAGATGATATGTTTGTGTATATATGCATATAACATTCTTTACGTACATTTGTAGGGGTTGAAGCCATGCCAACTAAAAAGTGAAGGATATATCATTGCAGAGGCATCGAATTACCCACCCCTTAAAGGGTGCATGTTTCATGGGAGTCCAGTACCTGATGGCATGGTATGTGTAAGCCCGATACATGACGAATCTTGCACTGCCTCATGCACACCCAGATGCTGAAACACTTGGTGAGGCAATAGGCGGAGTGATACTGTGGCCCGAAGCGGATGTCCTCTATACTGATATTGTATGATAAATTTTCATTACTTTAATTTGTTAGTGTGTATATATATATATGAGTCAATTGATATGAAATTATATATACAGGTCAAAAAGATGAGACCCGCTACATCTCGACCTCCACCTCCTCGACTACCAAGTTGGCTTCCAGGGGACCTACACACCTCGATAGGTCCTAATTGTAGGAGTGTGGCAATATGGATCGGCGAACATAATCCAAATTGCCCTATAAATGTTACTATTCTGGAGAATGTTGCAGATAAATGATACGATAACAATCTATTTATACAAGTTTAGCATACATATTAATGCATACGTAATAGAAGTTCTGGATATGTATTAATGCATGTCAAACATTCAGAAACAACATATTTATATAAGATATTTTGGAGTTGTTTAGTTATGAATGGATGAACACATCTATGATAGAGCTATGGATATGGTGAGATTAATGCATATATCAATCTGTTTTATACATCCATATACCTTGTTTTATATACGGCAATCTGGTTTCTTATATATTAATGCATACGCAATACATGTTTTGCAGCCACTTACACAAGACATGTACAGATTTTGGGTTTTCCCATGTGGGATTTTTGGTTCCATCTTTGATTAGTCTTGTAGATACAGACCCATATTCAGTTACTTCGAACTGCTGTAACGCTTTTGAATATTTTGGTAAAAATATTAAGACGGTGATAATAGCTCCATTCAATGTCGAGTAAGTTTACGTTGCTTGTAATTTGGACTTAAGCAAATTACATTTTTATTGCGGATATTGAGTTATTAATTTTCTACTTTCTTACCTGTAGTACTAAGCATTGGGAGATATTAGTTATTGTCCCCAAGACATTCACCGTCTATTATCTAGATCTTACGGGGAGTGAGTTGCATGTATTATATGGACATGCAATTAAAAGGCCATTATTCTCATGAGAAATATTTGATGTTTTTATATCTGTTAACATTTGTTACTGCATTACTATTTAACTAACATATATAGGGCTTTACAAGAGTGCAAAAAAGTTGGAGGAAAGGTCCCCAGGAAAAAAATTCTGACACTCATTTGGGAAAATGTGAAAGTAATTTCCTGACTCCAATGTATATATTATTTATGTGAACTGTGCTTATTTGTATTTTTGAATATTTTGTATGTTTCAATTTATAGTGTGCTACACAAGACAACAACTGGGCATGTGCCTACTATGTGATGCAATTTATGGACCTAATCATCAAACATGCCGTATTGGAAATCGATAACATACAACATGTATTATACATAGTCTTGTTAGATAATATGAAATAAATGAATCTTATTATATATTATTATAATTATGTATATATGTCATTCTCTTTGTAGGTCTTTAAAACTGAGGACTTCAACACAGGTGCAAAGCGTTTCGATTTACATGATCCCTATACGAGAGATGAATTAGATGTTGTAAGAGAAGATTGGGCAAAAGCCCTGCAAAGAGTGGGAATTTTTAAATATAATTTTGTTGACAATGATGACAATGATGAATAAAGAATAACTTTATTCTCATAATTAATTTTTTGTTAATGTGAATGAATTTTTATGAATTGTCATATGTGTGTGAAAATCATCAATACATGAATGTTTCTACATGTGCCTGAATGCAAAAAGAGATGAAATAAATGGAACTGCAAGTTGCTATTGGTTTCTACATGCGTGTGATGAAATAATATGAATTAAATGTTCTTATACATGAGTGTGAATCACACATATATATAATATTGTCCATCATGTTAATTTTGCAGGTTTGAGGCCTGTTGTTGGCTGATATCAATGGATGTCATAAACCTGCAGTTCAGTTCCACTGAAGTGTAGGTTTCTGCATCCTGTGACCAGCCATAGCAGGCCTGCAAACTGATTAGAAAAAAATCAGAACATAGGTGTCAGTTATTTGAAGGAAACCAACACGAAAGACATACCGCGGCGGTTTTTCACTTAAAACTGATGACTATTTGACTGTGTTTTCAGGGGATATGATGTTGGTTACTGTTAAAAACCGACGTCTTTTCATCATATGTGGCATCAGTTTCTTTTCGAAAACTGACGCCTATAATCCCTTTGTTGGCATGTGTTTGGTGGCGGGAAGAGTATTGGCGTTAGTTCTTTAGTAAACAACGGACACATATAGTCCCTTTACTAGTGCATTTTCGGTGGCGGGAAGAATTTGGGTGTCGGTTTTTACTAAACAATCGACGCCTATAGTCCCTTTGCTGGCGCATTTTCAATGGCGGAAAACGTTTTGGCATCGGTTGGGAACCGACGCCGAAGGTGTCCCCCTTTAGCGGCGCCCACTTGGGTGTCGCTTTGAAACTGACACTAAAGAGCTTAAATAACCGACGATAAAAGGATTTTATGTAGTAGTGTCGACGGCCACCAGGGTGGTTCCCCCATCTCCGTTGTGCCCCTGCACATGAGAGGACGCCTCTAGTATGCAGCCAAGATGACCGAGATTAATCCTAGCAGGTCTACAGCCATGGTCAACCTACAGCCAACCTACGGGCGTCGCACAGGTGTAAGGAGCCAAAAAGATGATCACCAAGTCTCTCTCCGACGATGTAAGAGCGTCGTGATCTCCTCATACTACCCTCATTGCTTCAGGGATCACACCACCCCCTCCAGTTAGGGTTTGAACGGATGCAAGGTTTGAAGACAATGTGAGAGGTCTAAGATCTTCTTGGATTCGAGGCTATGGTTCCAACCCTTATATAGGGGAGGATATCCAAGCCCTAAGGTGTTCATCCATGAATTAATAAGTTCTTTCCCAATAGGAACCCAAGTTCCTTCATTAGGAAGCAAGCTTCTCTCTCTTAATTATCTTCTTAATATACCATGTTCATTAGATATTCAGGAATTCAAAAATCCTCTCTCTCTTATTCTCTTTATGCTTGACTTTTATTCCATTGGCACGAATTTTATGTTTCCTTTTAGTAGAAAATACCTCCTTTTTTATAATACCACAAAATTCATTAATTTGGTATCTTATTATTCTCTTATTTTGTATTATTGGTATTTTCTCTTTATTTTTATCCATTGGGGCTCCTCAGACCCCAAGAATCTCTAATATTTCGAAATCCTTTTTAGTGGATACTTATTATCCTTCTAGATGCATCTATATCCATTATCTCTCATTATCTTTTTTATTTCTTTATTAAAATATCTCTTTTGAGGAGTTTTATTTTTCTCTCTTTTTATTTTCCTTATTGGAATTCCTTTTAATATTAGAAACCTCATGGATATGAAAATCCACCAAGGATAACTCAATTATACCTATTTCCACTTATTTTCCACATATTATCATTGTTTTCAATTTCTTTCTTAATAAAGAAATATTTAATTGATCTTTTCTTTTTTTGTTGCATTATCTTTGCAACTTTGAACTCCTTGGAACCCAAGGAACCCAAGAGGCACGAAAACCACCTTTGTTTTATATTCTTTTGCCTTCTAGAGGTTTCTACATCTTTGTTTTCTCCATTTGTTATTAATAATTGAGTTTCTTTTGTCTTATCCTTGTTATTGGGTCCAATAGCCAATAAAGCCCACAAAACGACCAACAAGGCTATTGTAAATGAAATCCTTTTATTCAAAGCAAATTATATCATTATTTGTTCAAATATCTTTAATAGGAGAAATTAAATTTCTCACCCAAAGAACCCAAAAATTGGGGTTGTAGCACTCTACAACTATATATTGAGTTTTTTGAGGGTCTAAATCCATCAAGACTCAAGGTAACAGATCCAAGATAGGCACCTCCAACTACTAGACCAATCTAGGGTATGGTTAGAACCTGAAGAAGAAACCCTAGACAACCAAATTTGAAATGCATACAAAGAATATCAAATAAAGATGCATGAAGGAAGTCTTGTTCTTACACATTTTGCATATAAATTGTAATTAGCTCTGTATTCAAGGAAAATTATACATTACTCCTCATACATTAACAAAGTTAAAATTAAACAAAAATAGGGTTTCCACCTAATCCTTCAATTTCAAAACATAATCAAGCTTTCAATTTTAATTATTAAATATAATTATGTGTTGAGGTAGGACAAGTTCTATACATGTTTTATCATCTATATTGTACTCTTATTGACTCCCAAACTTATAGTTGAGAACTTAGATAATTACAAGCTGTGTAGCACTTTTTTGAAGACCCTTAACAAACTTCAATGATGGTAAACTACATAGATTGGTAATTAACTCAAATGTGTGAAGGTTCCAATTAGCTGGGAAAACTTATTGAGATTTTGTTAGTTGAAGTTCATGGGGAAATCTTCAATTTATATAGTGTCATGCATTGGACTAGTGTGATCTTAGGTGAAATCTCTCTCATGAACTTCATTCTATGCTTTTCTGTACTCAACATAGAAGATATCATATACTGAATTTTATCTTCAACATTGATCCTTGCTGTCCCAATCAAGGATTGGATGAATATATTGGGAGATTTTTAGAAAATACATGTACACCAAAAATCTACAATAGTTTTGTTGACACCAAATTCTCAGGAAACTATAACCGACTCACATTTTACTTTTAGGGTTTGAGCATATGTTGTGTGTTTCTTTATTCCCATCATTACATTGATTATAAGAATTTAATTGCAATAAATACATTCAATAACATTATTTATAACAAATCATCATAAAGCATATTTTTGAGTGACATGTTGTTGCCTACTGTTGTAATCAAATTGATAGGATCCCTTGTAATCATGGTAGGTGAATATTAATTCAATCCTCAAAAGATATCTACATATATTCTTATGAAAGATGGAAAACTTAAAAGCAGTTTATAAATTCTCTCAAAAAAATTAGAGTAGTTTATATGATGACAAAATTTCACGATTCCTATTAAATATAATAACGAGTGATAAGGAGTAGTTTTGTTATGTTAAGAACTTGAATGCTAATTTTACTAGAAGATAATTTTTTTTAAATCGTAAAATATTATTGACAAAATATCACAAGAAAAAATACATAAAGAATCATACTTCAAATGATAGCCATATTACTTGATATAATGATAATATATAGCCAAATTCCAACCACTGGGCTTCTTCCTAAACTGGTTAGTGAGGATCAATAACTAATAAGAAGCCTTGTGCTTATATTAACATATACAAATGCTAGAAGAACTGTTTAAATATTTGACTTTTAAGATGCACATGCACAGAATAAGATGGAGATGCAAACAATCCCTAAAACAATAAAAGAAAAAACAATATCAAGGGTAAAAGACATAATTTAGAGTCTGGTGTATCTTCCTTCATGGAGCAAAATGATGAGGAGTATGCCCCCCCCGGCCCCATTCTACACATCACACTAAGAGACATGTGCCCAACACTATAGGATCACCTAGGTCCATCGAGCCTATAAAGGTCCAGCTGTTCCCCCACCTATATAGGGCTAACACCATCAACATATCTGCATAACTGTTACAACCCCAATTTTTTGGGTTCTTTTGGTGAGAAATGTAATTTCTCCTATTAATGTTATTTGAACAAATAATGATATAATTTGTTTTGAATAAAAGGATTTTGTTTACAATAGCCTTGTTGGTTGTTTTGTGGGCTTTGATGGCTATTGGGCCCAATAACAAGGAAAAGACAAAAGAGACTCCATCATTAAATGAGTAAATAAGAAAATGGAGAAAAGAAAGATGTAGAAACCTCTAGAAGGAAAAGGAATGTTATCCAAAGTTGGATTTCGTGCCTCTTGGGTTCCTTGGGTTCCAAGAAGTCCAAAGTTGCAAAGAAAATGCAACATCAAAAGAAAAGATCAATTAAATATTTCTTTATTAAGAAAGAAATTGAAAACAAGGATAAAATATGGGGAATAAGTGGAAAGAGGTATGATTGAGGTATCTTTGGTGGATTTTCGTATCCATAAGGTTCCTAATATTAAAAGGAATTCCAATAAGGAAAATGAAAAGAGAGATAAAGAGAAATCCTCAAAAGGAGATATTTTAATAAAGAAATAAGTAAGATAATGAGAGATAATGGATAAAAGATAAGTAAAAGCCTAAGGTATATTCCCAAGATTGGATTTCAAGCCATTAAGGTTCCTTAAGGTTCAGGGAACTCATAATAATAATTTAATGGCAAGAGAAAGAGAAAATATGTGAGATATAAATATAATTAAGTGATATCTTGCACCTAAAGAAAAAGCACTCTTTCTTTTAGATAATGAGCCCAAACTAGGCTTGATGATAGATTAATTCATTAATAAGATTCCCTCAATATTTCGGATTAAATGGAGCCATAGTTGGGGAGTTATGATTTTCCAAAGTTATCATAAAATCAAAAGGGTTTTCTTAAAAATAGAAATATGGATTGCCTTTGTTTTGGCGTGAGCAGTGTGGACCGTTGGATTGTGATCCCACGATCCGGGATGACTCCCACAGGCATGAGGAGTCCTGTGTCAGATAGGTTGGTGATGATCCAAACTTGGATCATTGTGAGAAAAGGAAATGGAGTTAAGATGAGGGAACATCGCCGTTGGACTCAGGAGAGAAGTCTGGTGATGACCAACCCTACTTTGTAGGGGTTTGGTCGCTGATCGGGAGAATTCCCAATTCAAGTGATCCATGTTCCTGACCCTATAAATAGGGGAGGATGAGAGGGGGAACCCGTGTGCTTTATTGTTATCCAAATCTCTATGGAAGACCGAGAGGAGCATTTCCGTGCCCTCCATTCCACATTCTACCCTGACATTCACCCCCATTTTCTGAGAGGACCTCGCCGGAGTCCAGTGAGTAGGAGGTGATCGTAGCAAGGTTGTCACGGGCAATTGAGGCCATGGACGAGTTCAAAGGAGGGAGGCGAAGCTCCCTAGATGATCAAGGCACTCGAAGGTGGTCATAACCTTAGAGTTAAATACCAGGTTGATCGCGGGTTGTTGCTCGCTTTGGCACGAGGAAGAAGATGACCGCCTGGTCATTTACCAAAATAGCCCTCTGCCACCATTGTTCAGGTAAGGACATTGTTTTCCTTCACAACTTCAGATCAAATAATAGGCGCACGCATCCTAGGTCGTTGGATCCTGAGTGGACCAACAGACCATGGAGCAAGCGGTCCTCATTTTTCTGGAATTAACAAATAAATCAATAAAAATTATTTTCGTTACTAAAATCATATCTTTTACTAGAAAACTCAGACGAGGAAAGTTTATACATGAAAATTGATTAGAAAAATACAAGGAATAGATTAAAAATATTTTGAAATCCTAAATCAATATATTTTTATAAAAGTATGTAATTTTGATGGAAAAAGTATTAATTTGTGGTTAGAAATCCTAATTGATGATAAAGGATAGATTTAATATTGAAAATAAGTTAATTCAAGTATGGTTAACTTCTTTAATGATAAATATGAATCTTAACCTATTTTGAATATGAAATTGCAAGGTTTAGGGATTTAAACCTAATATGATGGTTAATCTACTTAAAAACCCTAAATAGGAGAAAAAGGAAAGAAAAGTGATTGTAATCCGAAACTAGGGTTTCATGTTGCTAAAGGACGATCTTAGGATGTTTTGTGAAAGAAAGATGAGGCAATTAGGGTTTGTGAGTAATTTTATAAAATTAGGGATTAAAATAATAAAAATGAAGTGAAACCCTAATTGTAATCAAAACCCTAAAAAGGACTAGTAACCCTAGGAAACAACTAGGATTAATAGACCATGATGGCATGATTAATGATAAGAAAAATTGGATGCCTATTTTTGGATCAACTTGGTGTGTGCTTGTTTAGTTTCTTAATTGGTTGAATTATTTCTGCAATCAAGTCAGCTTGACAGGTATGTGGTTAATTATGGTTAATCGCATTAGTTTAATTATGGTTAATCGCATTAGTTTCCCAAAGGGTTTCCCAGATGATTCATCACATTAAATGCAACTTATCAGTTTGGATGTTCATACTTGAAAATCATAAAGGTACTATGATTATCACAATAATTGTATAAGTGTTTATTCTCACACCTACATGCCACCCTAATGGATGATGCCAAAAGGTCAAGCCCAGGAGGGAAGACCCATGGGCACCATGAGTGGTGACCCCAAGCACCAAGCTCGGGATTGAGAAGGTGGCCTATGATATTGCATGACTAAAGGGCACCATGAAGGGTGACCCCAGGCACCAGGCTCGGAATTGAGAAGGTGACCTTAGGTAAATGGCAAAAGAGAAACCCTAAAGGGGGTATTCCATGGTTAGGGCAAAAGCAGTGGAGAATGGCACATTAAAAACGTAATTTGGCTTGTTAAATTACCTTGATTGTGATAATTAGGTTTTAGCCATATTTGTGAAATTTTGGTTGTCCCCACACACCGGCATATTCTTATATGCGGACTGACGTTTTGTTTGTCTGTGTTTTAGGTACAAGTGTAAAAAGGACAAATAGTAAAGTGTCACATTGTGAAAATAAGAATTAAAGTGCAAGGAGGATTAGTTAGAATAGATTCCAGTCATGAATAGAAGTTAGATATCCAAAGTTTTAAAAGGTATGCAAAGTTTCATTTTATTATAGCCTTTCCGTATAGTTTGGTAGAATTTGATAATTATTATTGATTATTTGTCGAATCTTTGATCCGGAAATTGGGATAACAACTCTGACCTCTTAGTCTACCTTAATTGGGGGTTATCGAGAGGCAATGTCTTTACATTTGGTATCTACAACATAGGTTCCCCATTTAATATTTAATAATTATTAAATTTTACAAAATCCATAGAACCGAGGGAGTTATTAGAGGATTTTCTGAAAGACAGAGGTGTCTAGAAAAGGATCACTTCTGGGGGCTGGCAAGATTTTCCTCTGCACCGCTAGTCAGAATATGAGGACTCCTGGATCCGTGTGACTGCCTGGCGAATGTCTTAGGATCTGACTTGAAATAAGATACCTTTAGGACTCTCTCATATATTTTTGTCCCTTCTCAACCCTAATTCTGTTAAGATATTAAGGTTTTTCTCTCTCTTCCTCACCTTCTTGAGGTATGGGTAAAGTTGATAAGGTTTAAGGAATCTTCCACCAAATTAATGAAAAATATGTAAATAAGATGTCATGGACATAAGCTTAATAGTTTAAGTGTAAATTAAAGAATAGTTGCATGCTTAGGTCGGATGACATATGTTTTCATGCCCTCAGGAGAGACCTGAGGCCAAACCTCCTTATTAGGAGGATGAGTGAAGAAAGTTAGTCTTGGAGGTAGAGATCTCCATTATAAGTAGAGACCTGGCACATCCTCTGAGCATGATTCTAACCCTAACCCTAAGTGAAGGTTAGAGATGACACGATGAGCTAGATGTCATGGTAGATCATGTGTGTGAGTGGACATGCTTTAAGTTTGATACCCATGATGATATGAGCCATGTGAGGTTGGATGACCTAGTGCCTTTGGCGACCCAACCCTAGAAAGGGTCGTGCATGTTAGAGTGAAGGATAGCTCCTTCAATGATGAGGTTAGTGAAGAACCTATGGAAACCCTATGGGCTTATATGAGCATGGAAACATTGCACCCAAAGTATGTCAGTAGTACTGATAGTAGGCTAAAACCCTGGCCAAGAGAGTATGTTGGATAGCTTATGAGATAAGTAAGAAGAGGTTTGGATAATTTTGGGCAAACATGGGTTTCACCCAGGTAGGTGTACACTTGTGAGCTTGGTCCACCTGGAGAGAGGACCTCTAGTAGTAAGGTTGTTTGTAGGGTTAGCTCTTCAGAGAGAGAGAAGGACCCAAGCAAGAAGGTTGGAATCTTATACTTCGAGATATGAGGAACAGTGGGGAGTTGAGGATGATGTGACCTAAGTGGATGGTTGCAGTTTCCTCATGTATGATCCATGGAGGGTGATAGTATCTTGGTTGTCTTTAGAGGAACCAAACCCTAGAGAGAAGATGAGGCTGCTAGCACCTATGTGCCTATGGTATAGGTGGTCACCTTTTAGGGACTAGGAAGAAGAGTTCCTTAGACCTTGAAGAGGTTTAGTAATACGTTGTGAGGCCTTATACCTAGTTGGTTATCCTTGATGAGGACTCCACTCTAAAGTGTTGTTTAAGGACGTGCATGTCATACCTTGTACATGCTTCGTTCGTGGTTAAAAGGTTGAGCATGCAGTTGGACATCTAAAAAGTGAACCTAGGGTTTTTAGACCTAAGAGGGGAAGTGGTATACCTGATCCTCATGACGAGATTTGAGTTTTTATAGATTCAAGCATGGTACTCTTCATGTTTAGAGGAAAGGGAACCCCTTAAGTTTAAGGTATGTTTTATGAACCCCTCACAGCTATGTTGGTGACATGGGAAGGTCTGTTCTTGGTTTAATGTTGAGGAATGAGAACAAGTGTGATGTGGCATCGTTTAGTAGGTGGTCTGCTTGTGCCTTAGTAGCTTTCTAGGGTTAAGCATGCTCATGAGGATGTAAACCCTAGATATAAGTACGTTTGTGACCTTTTTTATCAAGAGATGTAGTTTCCTCCCATCCTAGTAGAGGGACCCTTTTGAAGGGTGCATACCAATTTTGTTGGGTTTGAGGTAACCTAAAGAGGTCTCAATAGGATCTTGAGAAGCTAAGTGAAAAGTACATAGTATGAGAATGAACCTGTAGACCCATAGATAACCATCTCTAAGTGCATGTGGATGTGTTACCATGGAGGTAACCGGTATGAGGCCTAACCAAGGTAGGCAGGTCACCATGACCCCTATGAAAGAATGAAATTCATCCCATGAATGCAGAGAGAGATGATGAAGGCTTGGGTAAGGTTCTAAGTTGGACATGTACTATAATAGAATCCTAAGTCTATCCTAGGGTCTAGACCGATGGAAGTAGGAGTTGCCTAATTCCCTAGTTGCACATGACCATAGGGTTGGGAGGTAACAACTATCATTGTCTGGGGGCCATGGGTCAGGAGATTTATCACCTTTATGAACTCATGGGACCCAAAGGGCAGATGAGTAGGGCACTCTCTAGATGCACAAGGGAAGAGGGATCACCCCAAAAGTGTTGGCACCCTACAGACCTAGAGGAGATGACCAAGGATTGTGTGGTGACCCAAGTGGATTTGAGACCAGTTTTCCATTAAAGTAAGTTTGATATCATGAGGATCGTAATGTAGAGACACATGTTGCACGTTTCAACTTAGATTTGAAGGTGTACTGGCAATGTGGGATGCACTATCTCTACTCTTGGAATGGGAAGAATTCTGTATTTGGACTGCAACCAAATGCTTATTTCCTCTTGTTATGGGAGTGAGAGATAGGACAGTATGCATGACATATACCAAGGATAAAGATGATGTGAGTTGAAATGTTGCTATGAGGTATGAGGACAGAGATGATAACACACCCTTGTTGAGTAAACGAGATGTAGATGGTTTACCAACATTAAGAGAATTAAGGTAGTCATATTGTGAGGATGTTTTATCTTGAGCTAAGTGGAATTTTCAAGTTATACAAGGTTGAGTTTGATAACCAAGAGGTTGAGCTCAAAATGTTCCCGATAAAGATAGAATTAGAGTTTGAGATGAGATAATAAGTGGAATATAGTGAGGTGTATGTCTTCAACATTACCTAACACCTAAGGATGTGAAGTGGTAATGGATGCTCTGGTTGAGATGCAACTGCCTAGTTTAGCTAGAGGCTAGAAGCAGTTTTTAGGCTAACCCTAAGCTTGGAAAAGGATATATGTTTGGCTAACACTCAGATGTAACAATAATAGTTGATCAAGTTAGTGGTTGTTTGGTTATCCAGTCTAGGCCTTGATGCAATAAAAGGATGGTTGTAGAGCCTCAGATACACTTCTTTGGGGAAAAAAAGGCAATGAAACCCTGATTAGAATGGTTTAGGGCTTCTGAGGAATCAACCTTGAGGAATCATGACATATGAGAGATCATGATTTTTAGTTCAGCATACACCGTGGTACTATAAAGATAGTAAGTGACAGTAGTACTTTGATTTCCTAAAGTTGCATGTTCATGACAGGAGGTGAAGGATGAACATCAGTAACCCAGTGTATTGTTATAGAGGATAAAGAGTCCCCAAGAGGGAATGGGAGTTCATCACTACAGATGTTGTGGTAAGTCTCCCCTAGACCAAGGAAGGTCAAGATGCAATATGGGTTATGGTAGATCGCCTTACCTAAATGAATATTGTCAAGTGACAGATTCAGTTGAACTACATATGACAGAGGGATGGTTCAACTACACCATGATGCGAGTTCAAAGGTTCTTGAGTATAACCTAAAGATTCACTTCCATGTAGTGGAAGTAGGTACATAAAGGACTCGATATTAGTATAGTTTATCACCCCTAACTAATGGTTAGTATGATCCAGACTAGAGGGTCTGATAAGAGCATGTGTGCTTGTTCAGGGTGATACATGGAGACAGTTCTTGTCCTATGAAAGATGTGATGATAACCACCACAGCCAGTAGTGAGATGTAAAGAAGCTATGTAAGGGAGGTTGTGTTGGTCACCACTCCATTAAGATGATGTTGGTGAAGGGGCCTCACGAAGGTCAGAAAAGGACCACAGTGTGTGCAGATGAAGTCGCTATGATCGTGTAATGGCTGAGAGAGAGTCCAGGGGTAACATGAGTCATGAGCTGATGCAAAGAAGACTAACATGTAGTTCACTATAGGAGAGTATGTGATGTGAAAATCTGACCCCTCTAAGTTATAGCAAAGAGAGCTGAGTCCTGGCTGCATGGTCCATTTGAGAAGGATTGGTGGAGATGGTTGTGTTTAGCCTTACCCCTCAGGATAACATGTTGTATAATGTGTTCCATGAGTCTGATCTAGAGCACTATGTGAAGTACCCAAGCCACGTGTTGAGCCCTGAACCTATTCAACTTTATGAGAGGCTGAAATGTTCTGAGTCACCTATGAGGGTACGATATACCATGATAAGAAAGAAGTTAGATGGAAGAATATGAGATGATGAAGGTTCTTGGGAAGCACCACAGAAAGAGTGAGGCCACATGGGAGCCATGATGGACATAAGAAAGGCTTATCATGTTTGTTTGTGTGCCTGGTGGAATTTTGGGGGCAAAATTCCTATAAGACGGGAAGGATGTTACAACCCCAATTTTTGGGGTTCTTTTGGTGAGAAATGTAATTTCTCCTATTAAATATATTTGAACAAATAATGATATAATTTGTTTTGCATAAAAGGATATCGTTTACAATATCCTTGTTGGTTGTTTTGTAGGCTTTATTGGCTATTGGGCCCAATAACAAGGAAAAGACAAAAGAGACTCCATTATTAAATGAGTAAATAAGAAAATGGAGAAAAGAAAGATGTAGAAACCTCTAGAAGGAAAAGGAATGTTATCCGAAGTTGGATGTCGTGCCTCTTGGGTTCTGAGGAGTCCAAAGTTACAAAGATAATGCAACAAAAAAAGAAAAGATCAATTAAATATTTCTTTATTTAGAAATAATTTGAAAACAAGGATAAAATATGGTGAATAAGTGGAAAGAGGTATGATTGAGGTATCTTTGGTGGATTTTTGTATCCATAAGGTTCCTAATGTTAAAAGGAATTCCAATAAGGAAAATGAAAAGAGAGATAAAGAGAAATCCTCAAAAGGAGATATTTTAATAAAGAAATAAGTAAGATAATGAGAGATAATGGATAAAAGATAAGTAAAAGGCTAAGGTATATTCCCAATATTGGATTTCGAGTCATTAAGGTTCCTTAAGGTTCAAGGAACTCAGAATAATAATTTAATGGTAAGAGAAAGAGAAAATATGTGAGATATAAATATAATTAAGTGATATCTTGCACCTAAAGAAAAAGCATGCTTTATTTTAGATAATGAGCCCAAACTTGGCTTGATGATAGATTAAGTCATTAATAAGATTCCCTCAAAATTTGGGATTAAATGGAGCCATGGTTGGAGAGTTATGATTTTCCAAAGTTATCATAAAATCAAAAGGGATTGCCTTTGTTTTGGCGAGAACAGTGTGGACCGTTGGATCACGATCCCATGATCCAGGATGACTCCCACAAGCACGAGGAGTCCTACACCAGACAGGTTGGTGATGATCCAAACTTGGATCATTGTGAGAAAAGGAAATGGAGTTAAGATGAGGGAACATCACCGTTGGACTCAGGAGAGAAGTCTGGTGATGACCAACCCTACTTTATAGGGGTTTGGTCGCTGATCAGGAGAATTCCCAATTTAAGCGATCCCTATCCCCGAACCTATAAATAGGGGAGGATGAGAGGGGGGAACCCGCATGCTTTCTTGTTACCCAAATCTCTACGACAGACCGAGAGGAGTGTTTCTGTGCCCTCAATTCCATCTTCTACGTTGACATTCACCCCGATTTTCTGAGAGGACCTCGCCAGAGTCCGGCGAGTAGGAGGTGATCGTAGCAAGGTTTTCACAAGCAATTGAGGCCATGGATGAGTTCAAAGGAGGGAGGCGAAGCTCCCTAGATGATCAATGCACTCAAAGGTGGTCAGAACCTCGGAGTCAAATACCAGGTTGACCGCGGGTTGCTGCTCGCTTTGGCGCGAGGAAGAAGATGACCACCTGGTCATTTACCAAAATAACCCCCTGCCACCGTTGTTCAAGTAAGGACATTTTTGTCCTTTGCAACTTCAGATCGAAGAATAGGCCCACGCATCCTAGGTCGTTCGATCCTGAGTGGACCAGCGGACCATGGAGCAAGCAGTCCTCATTTTTCTAGAATTAACAAATAAATCAATAAAAAGGATTTTCATTACAAAAATAATATCTTTTACTAGAAAACTCAGATGAGGAAATTTTATACATGAAAATTGATCAAAAAAATATGAGGAATAATAAAAATAGTTTGAAAGCCTAAATCAGTATATTTTTATAAAAGTATGTAATTTTTATAGAAAAAGTATTAATTTGTGGTTAGAAACCCTAATTGATGATAAAGGATAGATTTAATATTGCAAATAAGTTAATTCGAGTATGGTTAACTTGTTTAATTATAAAGATGAATCTTAACCTGTTTTGAAGATGAAATTGCAAGGTTTATGATTTTAAACCTAATATGATGGTTAATCTACTTAGAAACCCTAAATAGGAGAAAAAGGAAAGAAAAGTGCTTGTAATATGAAATTAGGGTTTCATGTTGCTAAAGGATGATCTTAGGATCTTTTGTGAAAGAAAGATGATCCAATTAGGGTTTGTGAGTAATTTTATTAAATTAAGGTTTAAAATAATAAAACTGAAGTGAAACCCTAATTGTAATCAAAACCCTAAAAAGGACTAGTAACCCTAGGAAACAACTAGGATTAATAGACCATGATGGCATGATTAATGATAAGAAAAATTGGATGCCTATTTCAGGATCAACTTGGTGTGTGCTTGCTTGGTTTCTTAATTGGTTGAATTATTTCTGCAATCAAGTCAGCTTGACAAGTATGTGGTTAATTATGGTTAATCACATTAGTTTCCCGAAGGGTTTCCCGGATGATTCATCACATTGAATGCAACTTATCAGTTTGGATGTTCATACTTGCAAATTATAAAGTCACTATCGTTATCAAAATAATAGTATAAGTGTGTATTCTCGCACCTACATGCCACCCTAATGGATGATGCCACAAGTTCAAGCCCAGGAGGGAAGACCCATGGGCACCATGAGTGGTGACCCCAGGCACCAAGCTCGAGATTGAGAAGGTGGCCTATGATATTGCATGACTAAATCGCACCATGAAGGGTGACCCCAGGCACCAAGCTCAGGATTGAGAAGGTGGCCTTAGGTCAATGGATAAAGAGAAACCCTAAAGGGGGTATTCCAGGGTTAGGGCAAAAGTGGTGGAGAATGGCACATTGAAAACATAATTTGGCTTGTTAAATTACCTTGATTGTGATAATTAGGTTGTTAGCCATAATTGTGAAATTTTGGTTATCCCCACATACCGTCATATTCTTATATGCTGACTGACATTTTGTTTATCGACATTTTATGTACAAGTGTGAAAAGGAAAAACAGTAAAGTGGCACATTGTGAAAATAAGAATTAAAGTGCAAGGAGGATTAGTTAGAATAGATTCCAGTCATGGATATAATTTAGATATCCTTATTTATTGAAAATTACACATTACTCATCATGCATTAACAATGTTCAAATTGAACAAAAATAGGGTTTCCACCTAATCAAATTAATTTAAAAAAATAATAAAGATTTTAATTATAATTATGAAATATGATTATAGGATAAGCTAGGTCAAGTTCCTTACACGTTTTACTCTCTATATTGTCATCTTATTGACTCCAAAACTTCTAGTTGAGAACGGAGTTAATTATGAGTTGGGCATCAGTTTTTTGAAGACCCTTAAGAAACATTTATTGATGGTAAACTATATATATATTGGTAATTAACTCAAATGTTTGAAGGTCCCAATTGGCTATACAAACTTAATGAGATTTTGTTAGTTGAAGTTCCTGGTGGTGTCCTGCATTGGACTGGTCTGTTCTCACGTGAAACTCTCTAGTGAACTTCATTTTATGCATTTCTATACTCAAGATAGAAGATATCATATACTACAACCATTGATCCTTGTTGTCCCAATCTAGGTTTGGATGAATATCTTGGGAGATTTTTAGAAAAAATAGGTACTCCACAATTCTACAATAAATTTTATTGATTCAAAATTCTCAAGAAACTATAACTGACTCACATTTTACTTTTAGGGTTTGAGAACATGTTATGTGTTGCTTTGTTCCCATCATTACATTGATTATAATTAATTTAATTGCAATACATACTTTCAATAACATTGGTTTATATCAAATAATTGTAAAACATCTTTTTGACTGTGAGGTTGTTTCCTAATTTTATAATCTAATTGAGAGGATACCTTGCAAACATGGTAGTTTGATATGAATTGCATCCTTAAATGATCCACTAGCTCTATACTTGTCAAATATTGAAAACATAAAAAAGTAATTTATCGATTCTCTCACCAAAACTAGAGTATAATTACTAGTGATAAGGAGTAGTTTTATTTTGCTAAGAACTTGAAATGCTAATTTTACTACACAATAACAATTTTAGAAAAAATTAAAATTAGTAACAAAATATCATAAGAGAAATTATATAAAGAATCTAACTTTGAATGACAATCATTGGGCTGCTACGTAAACTGGTTAGTAAGGATCAACAAACTAATATAAAGCCTTGCGCTTATCTTTAACAAATAGAAATGCTAGAAAAACTGTTAACATATATGACTTTTAAGATGTACATGTACATAACAAGATGGAGAAGCAAATAATCCTTAAAACAATAAAAGAAAAAACAATATCAAGTGTAAAAGACATACTTTAGAGTCTGGTGTATCTTCTAAATATGGCTCTAAAGGCATACTCTTGATTCTTATGCAAGAGCTTTTCGATTGAAAATTGATAGAAAATAAGAGGACCATGTTGAACTCAATTTTTTGCTTAAACATTATAATAGAAACCCATTAGGGAACCTTCGGTTGCCTAGCAAGACAAAAACATGAGAGGAGTAGCAATAGATGTGGTACGAAAAAGAAATGGAAATTGAATAACAAGCTATGTTTCTTTGTTAATGATATGAAACGTCCTGTTAGTGGGTAGCTTGATGAATGAGTGAATGGGATTGGAAATGGTTAGAAACTATTGTCGGCTACTCATATTTGGACCAAATGGATATGTCTAGGTGGGCAGGATTGAATGTAGCGAGAAAGCGAGCGTTGTGAAGATGGGTGTGTTTAATAAATGCAAAAGACCACCAATCCCAAAGGTCCAAATTTTCAAGCCCCAATGGGCTTGAGGGCACTTGATATCTGGAATCCTAATCACTTTGTAAGTGAGCAATGTGTGATTAAACCTAAAATAGGTTTTAGATGCCACAACATAAAAACGTTTTGAAACCAACATTCCCCTACATTTGTAAAAACTCAAAAAAATAGTGACCAACAAAATAAATTGTAGTATGTCTTTTAGAATGTAGTTTATATGAACATATTTGATTTTCTATAATACATTGTATACGATTGTATTTTTGAATCCTTCAACTAAAAATCTGTGTTTACTTTGATGAAACTGGAAAAGTAATGTAATCTTGTACTTCACAGTTAATAAAGTGAATGTTGGAAATTGTTCTCAAGTTCAAAATAGTCGGACGTCATCATCCATCACACGCTGCACATGTTTTTTCACGGTGGACCACTTTGTCAAGTATTGTGAATCGTCATCCACCCTTCTTACCCAACTACCACCAAACATGAATTATTCATTTACAACTTTCTTTATGTGCAACATTGTCCTATACATGGATTATCTAGATGCAAGATTGATCATAATCTAGATCAATTCTATCATCCAAATGTGCCCTAAATGGCTTGGAATGCTGGCTAATATGAATCATCAATCCAATCAAGGAAGGCAAGTTAACCAACAACTTGAACCAAACTCCCTTGTTTAGATTTTTGATAAATTACACAAATGTATGACGATGATAGTATCCAATTAGTTAGATTCTATATGTAGTTTTCCCCCTCGAATTAATCATAAAATTAAGCTTTTTGTGTCACTTTTGCAGTTCATTTTTTTTTGAAAAAACAATTTAACACAATTACAAAAAATATTTACCAGCATAATACACTTTATAAAATATTTTCCAAAATAGTACACTTTGTGTGGAACCTGTCACTTAAAGTGGCATTTTTTATATTCGAGATTGAAAAGTCACAAATATTGGCATTTTTACTTTTAAATAAAAAATTAGAAAAAAAATTGAAAAGGCCCACATTGAGTGACACCTTCAACTTCACACTAAATTAAGAGCCAAGATGGAAGAGCCACTCCATGTGGAATTTTTCAATTTTTTTATTTTTATATTTAATAATAAACACGCCAATTAATGTGATGCTTTTTAATCCTGGATACAAAAAGCTCTACACAAAGTAACGATTTTAGACTAAAGTGTGCTATTTTAAAAAGTTTTTTGCAAAGTATGTTATGTCGGTAAATATTTTTGTAAAAGTTTACTAAACTATTTTTTTCTCCTTTTTCTTTTCCTCATTAAAAGAAATCTCAACGTTGAGAACCACCTCCAATTGACTACACTGTAAGTAATGGTCTTCTACAAGGCACCATGGGCCATGCATTAGCAGTGACAATGCTAAGTGTCGCTAGCGACCTTAACAGGTGTTACCAATATAATCGAAATTCATTGACATGTATTGCAATCGGCCAAGTACCAAGCTTACAACACCTACTTCCCATGATAGTGACCAGGACTACAACAGGGTGATAGATGCAGTGGCGGAGCCAGCCCCTTACGGGGGGGGGGGGGGGCAAACATAATGTAGAATTATAAATTTATACGAAATGTATATTTTTATTTATATAAGTCAACATGTCATTAACTATTATCATGAGATAAATAGAGTGTCGACATATCCCAAAGTCATAACTAGTCTGTTATGATGTGTATAAGAAAATCAATGGATCTTACAACGATAAAAAAATATTGAGAATATAGCTCCCGACTTTGTGGATTACCTAATTCCCATATACAACTAAAATACTCATTTATCTTCAGACATTATTAAATAAAATTATGTATCTTATAACTATCTACATATTTAAATGCATTCTTAACCACAATCACTACCATTAAAAAGATAACTTTTTGTATGAAACCAACTATTTCTTTAAATTACATCTTCATAAATGTAGGTCACTCGATAAAACCACATGTATTTTTTGTCCAACATCGTGGATTATTATTTATTTGCTATTTCCTCATATAATCTCTTTTATGATGATTTAGAAAAGTTTAGTAATTATTAAGTAACATATATTTTAATAAAATTGATTTGTGGAACTGATACCATATAACAATTATATTATATAATTTGAGAGAAAATAATATAATAAATTTAAGTCAAAAAATACATCCATCATACTATTAATTAATCACTAATTTTATCTAAATATTGAAAAAATTCTATGCTAATTTATTAATTATTGAATTACAAATATAGTCATATCTATTCATTGTTGAAAATAAAAAATTCCAAATACATTATGTTTGACGTTATAATAAATATACTACATGCAATTTGAGAAAAAAAATCATTTGCATAACATGAATATAGAATTATGACTATATAGTCGATCTATTAGAAATGACAAAATATTTAAATAAATGAGACATTAATGATTGACATTCAAGACATGTTGTGTGATCTAGATAATCTAACATAATGAAAGAACTAAAATGTCATTAATAGTAATATCACAAATAAAAAATAATATACAATGGTTCTCAAAACCGTTTTGTATTATTAAGATCAATTTATTTTAATGATTTATCGTATAGTGATACATGATGCATCCTTATTTTACCATATATATATATATATATATATATATATATATATATATATATATATATATATATAATGTTTATAAAATAATTATAAAAAATGTGTTAACATCATTATTAACAAAACTATAAATTAAAAGAAACTATTGATATTGTGTAATTGTTTACCTCCTTTATCATGCTTTACACCTACATTATATGAAAAATTACCCTATATTATTACCACATACAAATTATACAAACTGTATAACTAAATACTAGCTATATTTGTTATATATTCAATTATATATATGATATAAAATTATTAACATTATAATAAAGTATACAACTAATTATCATTGTAGGTTATTTGTTTCATAATTATATGTATGATAATATTAATAGCTAACAAGTTGATATTAATGTATTTCTTTGTAATATAAATGTCAATATATTTACTAAAATATATACAAATTCAAAAACATCAAGATCTATTTCTGAGAGTAATAAAAAGTTTTACTTTTATATGAAATTTATGTTATTTTTATGTGTTTCTATCATATTTTGTTAATTAAAACACATTAGTAATGACATTATTTATTGAAAAATATTTGTACATTATAAAAGTCTATACACAAACTTCTGTTGTAGATAATATTTAAAAAATAATTATTTATTTTGATATCATGTTACATGTATATTATAAATATTTTAAAAAAATCCAAAATTTGAAGAGGGGTGGGGGGGGGGGGCACGTGCTCATACTTGCCCCTCTTGACGCCGCTATTGGATAGATGAGAATTGACACGCCACAGAAAAAGTGATGGCATCTTTTTACCCCAGCCAATTATGACTACACAACATCTCTACTGATCACATAAAAAAGGGCTAGCATGAAGTTCATTGGGAAAGACACTATGCATCACTACTAACTCCTGGATATCCTAGTCCAGGGCGCCAGTGGGTTCATGAAGACTAAGATGACTATACATCAACAAACTACGTCCAAGAACCTTTCCCTCTCTCTGCGAGGATCCCAACCTTGATTGAGAGTAAAGGACTTCTTCCAATATCAAGTCAGCCAACGTCCATGAGGAAGCCACTGGTACATTCAAGGCACTACCAAGATCAAGAATAAGTCAAAGAGCATTGGCGAAGATGGAGACCTCTAGAGGAATTCTTTAAGGAGGGCATCGTACCCCTTCTTTAAAGGGCATTAACATAACAGTTCTACCTTCAAATCGTCAAAAACAGAATTTTTCCAAGAACATAGATCCGTAGGAAAAAAACATTAGAAAACACGATAACATAATATCTACCCAAACAACTGGCTCCCTTCAAAACATTCTCCAACAAAGCAGGAAGAAGCAGCAGAGAAATGCATGCACGCGCGTCAAAATTCATCTAGCTATGCTGTAGGATGGCGTCCTCCAATTCGCAGCCGGGGCACATCGTCCGTCTCCTGTGACAGAGCAGAGCCAACAGCGCCCGCTCCCTGCTCATGATTTCGCCGTAGGTGAGTGCTGGCACCTTGCTAGGCTCCGGCCGCACTGCTACAGCTTCATGGAAGGGAGCTGTCAAACGGGACCTTGTCTCAGAGCCTGGATCTCCAATTCTAGCTGCTGCTGGAGAATTTGAGAGTGCCGCAAGTCCTTGGACGATCAGAAAAAGGAGGAAGCACCGAGAAGTAAAAGCCATTGCGTTTCCTGAAGCTGTCTGCTAGCTCCTCCACTCCGACCTCGATATATAGTTCATCTGGCCAGTTATTTGAGGCTTTCCTTAGATGGAAAGACAACTGAGTGATGAGTGGGCCGTTAAGCACGTTCTCTGCTATTTTCGGACGGAAAAGCTGCACGGAAGAGTGAATATTCGCGTGTGCAGATCTGCAACACCGCCAGTTTGTCTCTTTCATATCCAGGACAACAACTTGCCTTTTACAAATGCGCATGTGGCGGCCCCTCAAACGACAACTACAGGCCCGATCCGTTCATTACCAACTCCTAATCCCAGATTCAGGACATAATTTACCCAGTTTGACCAGCAGCAACAGGTTGTATATATATATGTTTGCTTGCACGACGCTGTTTGGAATCTTTCCATGCATCTCACCGGCGCTAGCTACTCAGATAAAATATCAGGGGCAAGCTGCTGTTTTGTTATAGAGATGTAGAATATTTGGATTCGGGAGACCAACACCGTTGTCTCGATCACGCGATTCTCTATCCTTTTTATTTTGCAGTGAACGTATCTGTCGTCTTCATCCAATTGAACTTACGTGTCTCAAGCTCTATCACATATAGAGACGGATCAATAACAGAAAGGTACTAATTCAGCTACAAATCTCAGTTAGTTTTTTTGAAAGGATAGCAGTGAAGATTATCTTACTAATAATACACAGCCCAAGCACATATGATATAGGCAATTCACAAGTTTAAGCATATCAGATTATTTGAAAATAATTTACGCAGCATTTTATTGCCATAAATAATTAAAGAATACAAAAAGCTAAGAATAGAATTTATAGAAACTTAAGTTGTGAGTTAGACGTGCTAGAAAGAAAAGACATGTTAAAACTTGCTTTGACTGATGCCGTATCAACCTAGTAGTGTTAAGGAAGACGATGACTAAAAAGAGAAGTAACGGACGAAAGGAACAATGATTGTTTCTTGGCGCGGCAACGTCACCGTGCGGAGCTTCCTTGTGTTATGGTGGAGTGAGCTCCACTTCCTCTCGTTTTAGTTGGGCCACACTCTCAACGTAGAAACCGTAATAATACATGTGATGTGTAGTACAAATTAAGATTAGATAGGAGTTAACTCGCACCTTTCCTATATAATAGTAAGACGAGACAACCTACATTTAAATAGCAAAAGATAAAAAATGCATTTAGAACTCTCCTACAACCTTTCATATAGCCTTATTATAATACACAAAGATGAATTCGTAATTAAGAAACGAAAAAACAAGTTGACTACCAATTCTTTCTATACTTTTGCATGGCTCATTGCTGTTTTACTAGAATAAGCGAGTAATACTTAACTGAAACCATTTGAAAAATTTGCACACGATACCTTCAACACTCTTTTCTATAGTGTATACGAAGATTAATTTTGTATTTCACAAAAATAATAGAAACACTGTGCATAAAACTTTCCACAAACTTTCTTTATGGGAAATACTCGACTCCAAAATTGATTATTAGGACGAATCACAGACAAAAACCATCTTAGAACTAGCAACAACAACCAAGTCCAAAAATCTGAATAAAATGTCACAGTACATCACATACAACTCATCATAGAGAGGAGAAAATAGTCAAGTAATATGCAATATTTTTATTAAATTTGACATTAAGGTTACAAAAGGATCCATATTTCCGGATATAAAATATATGTACGTAACAAAGTGGTCTACAACATATAATGGTAAGAAATACTAAGGCAAAACATTTAATCATACATCCACAACCACCCACCCACCCACCCACTCAATAAGTTAAGAGTACAAGAACACTCTAGACATTATTATATTATTTTTTATTACAAGTTGAGCACCTTGTCCATTCTGCTTCGCTTGCATATCTAAAAGTACTATGGAAGAACCATGTAAGACCCTAAACGAGTCTCAGTGGGAGATTATTCCACCAAAATATAAACATACATGTATGACATAAGACACAAATCAAAGATAATAGAGAGAAAATTATATCTTATTTCAATGTTCGACTATCCATTTCATCTCTTGATTCATATTATTTCATATTTACTACAAGAATATAAGATATTGACACTACCACAACATGTTTCTCATAGTAAAAACATCATGAATGCAATTAAGATAACATTACTTATAGGACTTCCTGGTGATCCTTGCAATTATCAGTAATTCAAAAAGGCTCATAAAACGTTCATATTATAAGAGGACAATGAAATCACCCAAATATTATTTGCAAATAAATCCTGAACAAATATACTATAAGGATGAGTTATATATTTTACTAAGCCCTAGTAGTTTGAGGTATATAAGTAATAGCTGACCCCTACAAAGTCTTAGTCATCCCCGTATGAGATCTTAGGATGACTAGAATCCTAAAGAGATCTTAGGATGACTAGAATCCTAAAGAGATCTTACCCTGGGTTAGTGCAAATGAAAAATTATAGTGGCACAGTAGCCCAATGTGCTACTAGGTGAACAACAACCAACCCACTAAAAACTTGGTCTATCCCAGGTGCACATCTCATAACACCAAAGTTATAGGACATATAACCCTCAAATTTGAGTTACAACCGTAGCCTCTATCTATCACATGAGATTTGAGACACTGTACCGACCATTATCAACAACCTTGAAATCAAGATGATGGAGTTAAACCCTCCTCGCACATGCATATACTCAATAACATATGACTCAAAACTCTTAGTCATAATCTAAAAATTGTGATGATGATTCAAAAATACATACCATTGTTATTAGAATTTCTCATAATCATCTTTTTGATCAAGCATGGTAATGCAACTTGCAAATCATCATTATTCTAGTGCACTATCATATTAAATTGCATCTAAGAACCTTTAATTCAAGTCAAAAATATATCACTGCATCTGTCTTTTATGACCTAGTTGGTTATACTACAGAGCATATGTCATCATTTGAGAGAAAATTTATGAAATCAGATCATATTACCATCTCATCCATCACTTTATCTCTTAACCAAAACACAAATTAACCTTACTATTTGGGTCCTACCAACATTACAAAGATGACACCAATAACATAGATCTGAAGGCATCACACCATGCCAAATGAGCCAAGATGTAAACATCGCATTTTCAACATCGATCTTATTAAGTCACATTTTATCAAATTCCTATAAAACCTTTATTATTATGGAGAATGAAGATATGGAATACATTTTCCATTTGTAAGGAAGAGAACTACTACATGATGATTCGTTATCATCACAAGACTTCCATACTCTTGTGAAATTCATATAGAATTAAAAAACATGCAACCTTTTTCATTCACCTTATTTTTTCTCTTGTGATATATGACATGCATAATCCAATACTTACAAAACTTGATTCACAATCACATTCTACTTCATTAATGACTTATTTGAGTACTCATAAATTTAGTAAGGAAACTATGGTTCATAAGATAATCAAAGTACCAATTTAGGGCTTGAAACACCCAAAAAACAAATAAGGCCAAATAGTAGAAGTCCATGGAGGAACCTTTGAATGACCTAAAAGTGTGCATATACCTTCATATAATAGAGATAGATAAAATTTTCACTTAAAATTCTAAAACATGAGAACTTATGAGATATCAAGAATTATGATTTTTTAAACTCAATCTTTACATAAATGAGACATTTTGTGATTTAAAGGTATCACTTTTAACCTTCAATTCAACCATTACAAGGTTACAATATCATAACAGTTTAACAATAATTTGAATTACATCAAACATAATCATCCAACAAGAAGAAGAGAGATAGAACATGAATTTTATCTCTAGGCTACTCAAAAACCCTAACAATGCCATATTTAAGACATTTGAACGTAAATTTAGGATTATTAACCCACAAGAAATTTGAAGAACAACTTCTTTTCAACATTTTCCATCATAGAAAGAACATGAGCAAGATAAGAAGTAGTCACACAATTTTATACCAATATAAATCATAAAAATTCACATTTGAGGCAGAATATTTTTAAAAAAAAGCAAGGTTAGGCACTCCCATTCATAAGTGCTTAGATTTTAAATTTCCTTTCTAATATAATAAAGAGAGCATGTTAATATGATCATTAATATTCACTAAAAGTATGGTGAGATAAAAAAAAGTTTTTGACTATCATGAAAAGGAAAATTGGTGCACAATGATTAAACTTATAGGCATAGAACTCAAAATTAGGCATTTTCCATCAAATTAAGGATACTGAGTTCCTTGCTGACTGGTTTCCACAAGAAATTGTAAATAAAGTAACCAGGTTAGAAATACCCAGACAGACAAAAGAGGAATATGCTCTAGCTTGGGACCACTCGGACACAAGTCAATTTACCATCAAAAGTGCCTACCAACTCTTAAGACAAAACAAGGACATTATAGTCCAAGGCAAGTGGAACATCATCTGGGAAACAAAAGTTGTGAGTAAAGTGAAGTTCTTTATCTAGCTAGTAGGCCACAATGCTATTCTTACGAACAAGAAGAGGATGAATCGAGGCTTGACTACTAATGTTGTGTGCCCTATCTGTGAAGACCAGGAGGAGTCCATTCTCCATGCCTTACGGGACTATCCCAGAGCACAGGAAGTTTGGAAAGCCACCTTAAGTAACCAGTTTTGGAATACCTTCTTCTCATTTACTGATATCTGGAGATGGCTAGAGAAGTTTATTAAGACAAAAAAAGGTGTAAGTCTGACGTTCAAGACTGGATGCTGGCAAATTTGGAAAGGGAGGAATGCACAAGTCTTTGAAGGAACTAAATATTGAAGCAATTATATAGCTCATCTAATAAGAAATGAATGCAATCTAACAAAGCTAGCTCTCAATTCGGTAATGATTAATAAAGGTAGAACACACCATGAGGATGGAAGATGGCAGCCACCGGAACTGAATTGTTGGATGATCAATATTGATGCTACCTTCAGAAGCAATAAGGTTCCCTCGACAATTGCCATTGTCTATAGAGACTGGAATGGCAGATGGATATGTGGTTGGGGTAAGAAAATATATGCTAATAGTGTGCTGGAAGCTAAGGTCAGAGCTATTCACTGGGCAGTTGAGGTGGGAAGAACTCTATCATGTAACCAAATAAGTTTTGAAACTAATTCACAGAAGACAAAAGAGGCTATTGAAGGTGACTTAAAGCATTATCCGAAGCTGATTACCTGGTTAACTAAAATTTAGAGTGGGTGGAAGAAGAGTTGGAAGCTAAGATATGTTCCTAGAGAGAGAAACAAGGTGGCTGACGTCCTTGCTAAACATCACCAAAAAAACCATGGATGGTTCCTTTGTTTACAGGGTACCTCCTAGTAGTATAGTTAATAGTGTCAACTCAAATTTTTGTAATGGTAGTAGTACTAACAAATTTATTTCAACAGAAGAGTCTGTATGCTGTAATGATCCCCAAGAATTTTCTTGTAAGAGAGGGGCAAGATGAATAAAAACCCTCTTGACTTACCAAAAAAAACAATATTGGAAGAAGCAATCAAGCCACTTTTTCCTGAAGAGATAGCCTTCGTGTTCAAAATATACCATTATTCAACCTCTAATCTCTAAAAAAAGCACCATTAAATCTATATGTAGCATACTTTAGCCTTTTCTAGAGCATAGAGAGAAGAAAGGATAGACCTTTGGTTAGATAAGACACCTTTTTCCATGGAAATTGATGGAGATCGGACTAAGGGTAACACAAAGGAAATAATACCAAGAGAGATGAAGGATATTAAATGGTTTGAGCATGGGATGAAGCTATCTACCTAAGGATCATCCAAAAGACCTGAATTCTTCAACATAGATCAACAAGCAGGGGTGGAGGACCTTCAGGCAAGCCATGGCCATCCTTATTTTCCAACCTCATTTGAGCAAGTTCCCAGGTTATCAAACAAGGCCACAAATAGTAAGGTATAAAGGATAAAGGTCATGTATATAACCATAGATAAAAGATTACTATACCTTCACTTACATTTTTGGCGATAAAAAATTCCATACTATCAATCATCACAAATCTTGGATCACCCAAACAATGTTCAAATCCTACTTTACTAGGAACCAAGCATGTAGAAAAATCTATAGAAGGAGAATATTTTCTTAAATTGCAAGTTAGACTCTCAATTAAGATGAAGATGCAAACTAGTCCACAAATGTATATGAAATTACATCATCAGAGCAATTAGAGTGTAGTTGTAATAGAAAAAGGATTGTCTCTTATCCAATTGATTCTAGAAATAAATTAAGCATGAAATACAATAGTAAAACTTTTTTCTATATTATTTTATAGTTAGTGCTTAAGATGTGAGTATTTAGTAATTATGATTACAACATATATGAAAACATGAAACCAATGCATCCAAAGTGAATATTGACTCTATATAGGGTTTCAATTTATTCAATTGAGCTCTAATTCCTATTCAATAATCTAATCACGATAATAAATTAAAACTACATAGAAATAAGGTTGATTAATGTGAATTATCTCAAATTCTTATATAATTAGGCATATCATGTGCTTGCATGGGTCTAAGAATATTTGATTTCTTGGCAAACTATAATCATGGAATTACTTCACCATATGTAGATAAATAAAAAGAGACAGATAAAATTGGAGTTTACGGGAAATTACATTATAAGTAAGGTGGGATAGTAAAAAAAAACATATGTTGGAACTTGTTTTGACTTTAATGTTGAGAAAGAAGAATAAAAATAAAAAGATAAGTAAGGAATAAACATAATAATAACTACTTCCCTCCATAATTACCGCATGGATCTTTCCCGACATGACTTTGGGGGTCCACGTCCACCACCTCCCCCAACTTTGGTCTTGCCACACTCATAATGCTATAACTACAAAAATATATTATGAGTATTGAGACGGATAAGAATCAACGTGCACTATAGTGATACATAAAATATTAATGGTATACACATTTCTCATTTAGTAGTTCGAAAACTAATCATAAAAGTTACATGAAACACTTACACTGATATTTCATAAATAGTTACACAAGCGTCGATATTTTAGTTACAAATTTAAAGAATAAAATTTGCATTCAACACCTCCTACAACCTTCATACAAGATTATTCTAGGATCAAATTAATTTTAAAACTAAAATGAAAATTTGCATGTAAACCCTTTTATGCTCTAGAACATTACCTTCATAGAGTAAAAAAACCAAATTTAAAAAAATAAATAAATTTGCATAAAATACCTCTCATACATTTTAGTATATAGTATATATTAGAATATAAGGAATTCTTATTTTTTTTAAATAACTAAAATGGTTGTAAAATAAACCCTTCGCATACCTTTGTTTAAAGAAGTCAGGAGGTTATGTTATTCATATCACCCTCCTCCTACAAGAGAACTAAATTTGTACTACGAGTTACATCATAACATGACAGTACCACTGCCAGTATAATCATTTGAGAGGATGTTAATCATTCCCTCAGGGGGGCTAGTGTAAACAAGGAGACCACAGAAGGAATTTTGGTGGTACCTAGCTAGGTATCCAGTTGCCGGGTAGATTTCCCTATTGCAATAAGTAATATTTGTATTACTCCACATCTTCTTCTTCGTCCAAGTGACTTCTTTTCTAAAGTTCAGGTTCCTCTTGATATCCTCCTCAAACAATTGTACTTCTAGCTTGTTATCAAACTTGATGACAACCTTATCAAAATTTATATCAGAGGCCATTTGGATAGATAAAATAATAGATGAGATATCAACTTTTGACACATCTCCCACTACTTGGTGTTTCCCTAGATAATCACGGCATAGCAATTGGTATTGCGATCTACTTCTACAATTCTCTCCTTCCTCCACTTTATAGCTACATTAGTGTTCATATTTGTATAATTAGACTCAGGTTGTTGCCACTGAGTAAACCTAGTTCCATGAGTATTGCCCTTGAATGGTTTCCACTCAACTTGACACTTCTTGACCTCTTTTAGAATGTAACTTACCTAGTGACTAGCATCCATATCCTTGCCTTCAAATACAAAAAGGTGTCTACATTTCCAGATGTACTAGCAACCATACATAAACTTCATTGAACTTGTGTCATTCCTATGGTTAGATCTAATCCACTCATCTATATCAAAGATTCTAAAGAAGTTTACGGGAAAGAATTATTAAATATCCCTTTCCATACATGTAAAGAGTGGTACCCTATGGTGGGCCCACTAAAAAGGTATAATATTAGATCCAATAAAGATTAAGTAGAGGAAAACATAACTATTTGCAATGTTTAAAATGTTCTATATACATAAGCTTCTCACACTAAGCGTGGTAGATTAAAATTAAATTACTACATTTAATTTCATGAGAGCCCCAGAAGCATAGGGAAACAAGGCTATCTCAAGTTGTCCTTATATTCACCAATGAGCTCATGATCATCCCGAGTCTCTTTCCTATAAAGCACCTACACCTGGGTGGAGGGAACACCCAGAAAAATGGGAAAACAAGATGTGTATCAACAAAAGCTGAGCATATATATTTAATATTATTTTGGACATTTAAATGGGTTTAAAGAGAAAAAGAGATGTTCCCATAAAAAGGAGGGTCATAGAAAGATAAGTAAGTTCCAACAAGAGATATATAAATAAAATGAATTCTAAAAGAATGAGGCTTATAAATAAACAAGTCAGATAACACATATTTCCTGTAACATCCACAATATCACAATAATCATAATCATTTGCATGCAAATATATTGGACTAAAGTAAAGAATAGTAGGTCCAAGACACCAATGAGTCATTTTCCTAAGTAAAATGGGTGGAAAAGCACATCTTAGGCGAAAAGTCATGCCTATGTATATATAAGGGTATAAAAGCATACCCCGAGTAGAAAAGCATACCCTAATGGTTACACATAAGAGTCTCAATAGTTATCTAGTCAAATTATTTAACTTGTATAAATAGAGTATACTGATAGTTTGCATTCACTATTCACATTTCCAATTACAAAAATAGAGCAGGTGGGCCCTAGACTTGAGTCAACAAAGTATTCATCAAGAAAAGTGGAATTAGATGATTCAATATCATGAAATGAGGAATTTTCAATATGGATGAATAAAAGGGGACAATACTCAAAATATGCCTCATTGTAAGAAATTTTAAGTCAAATTATGAACAAAATTAAATAGGGAGGAGTATATACCTTATCTTCATGGTCAAAGATTAACTCAATAGTCATACATGGTCTCTAAGTCAGGTATTCATCCTAGTAAGCATTCAACGTGTTAGTCAAACAAAATGAACACATATATACATTCCTATTATATATTTTCATATTGTTCTTACTCTAGTTCCAATCCCCTAAATGACATATAAGGATCTTAATAATATTAAGTGGATGTATGATCCATTAGATATATGTTTTTCTTTGCAATATTCATCTTTAGATACAGAAGTCTTAGTACATCTTAGGTTACAAATATGATGGGTATTTTGTTCCTCCAACTTATGTCTTACAATATCTTCCCCATTTAATATCATTATAATTGCATTTGTACTAATAAGGTTTAGTATACTTGTATCTCATAGGTATGAATATCCTTATAAGATTTTGCATTTATAATTACAATAAATTATGTATGTACAAATATGTGAATCTAGGGTTTGTACGATATGAAAAGAAAAATGATAATATACTAGGTTTTCTTATAAAAGTATTGCAATTTGCACCACTTAACCACTTATTATCATACAACTATATGTATGTTTGTGCTAATATAATAAATGTTGTGAATAACAGGTCATCTTACTTAGATCACTATGATAACCATCCTCTATATATATAGCATGTGTTGGTTATTATTTCATATTTTGTTGAATTGCTTTGTACTAACTAGAACCCTAAAATCGAATGTCACATACCTAATATTTACTAGTGGTGATACTCTACTTCATGTATTATTAAGGAAACATTTGGATTAAAAAGATAAATGGTACAAATATCACATAGTTAACCTAAAGATCTAGATTTCTTCTAGATTCAGTACTGCCATCATTTTATTGAAATGTTGTGCCTCATATTTCATAGATACTACTTAATTTCTTATTAAATTGAAATATGTAAATTGTAGATAGAGGATGTGATAACGGACCTATCGATGAAATGTGAACAACAATCTACATGATTCAAGGTCTACTAATATTTGACACCCCAATGGATTAGATTCACGATGGCTTGGAGTTTACTTGGTGATGGTTGTCGTACAAACATACTATAGATAGAGGTCACAATAGGTCTAGGTGGATGGTTGAATGGATCTCCTCAGTTGCAGGTGATGAGTAAGAACAACGAGTGGTCCCTCTAAATTTGAGGATCTTTGGAACTAACTATGACTAGTATGCCAGGTGGAGGTGCACACTGGGCATATAGAGGAAGGAGAAGAAGGTGATGGAGCAAGAAAAAGAAGAAGAAGAGGAAGTAGAGGCAAGGAGTAGAAACAATGGATGGTGGTGATCCACATTGCGGAAGTGAATTATGAGATGAAGAGAGGAGAATGAGGAGTGGTGTTGGTTCATGGTATTTACTGGAAATACTCGGTGCCATTTCCTAATGTTGATTGGGGTTATTGTGCAGAAAGATCAAATAGATGATGTCGTATATGTTCAGTGGGCATGGCGCCATCAGTAGAAGGTGGCATTGAGGTCTGGCGGTGCACTACATGAGTGTGGGGATGTGAGTGGTTTCATCGAGGTTTCAACCATCATGACCACAGATCGAGGGAGCAAGGGAATCGAACGTCATTATACTGTCTTCAGATGCTAGCGCATGTACTTCTTTCGGTAATGCAGACAATAGGAACAAAGAAAGTGGTGGTGATGAAGGTGTTGTATGTTGTGGTGTTTCCATTCAGTGGTGGTAAGGAGGAGGAATGTTCCATGGTATTATGGTGGTCGCTGAAGTGGACGTTGGTTATGACAATGTAGGTGGTGGCAATTTGTTGGCACCATAGACAGGGGAACTGGTTGATGTTTTGAACTGTTATTGGTTCATCACCAGCAGCAAGCAGAGGGAGACGATGAAGAGAACCACCAGTTTGGGTTCAAATATGGAGGAGAAGAGAAGAGTCAAGTTCAAATTTATCCGTGGTGAGTCATTGGCTGACTGTCATGGGTTGTCAGGTCGGAACCAGTAGTGAAGGTGGATGATTACTTCATGACATCTTGACGCTAAGATCTTCACCTTGGGTTTCTTCTATGACTGATGTTCATCGTTGAATCCTATCCTGGAATGAGTACTGCAAACGACATTACAGTGTTTCCAAGGCCACATGGCATGGAGGGGAGTATCTGGCGACTACTAAGTCTGGTGGTATTGAAGGGAGAGGAGAGGAAGAGAACATTGGAAAGAGAGGATGAAGGGAAGAGCTGTGGCATGAATCTCTTTCCATCAGCCTTTGGTGGCTAGGGTTTAGGGGTGAGGAGATGGCATGGCGGCTAGGGCTTAGGGGGTGGAGAAGAGAAGAGGAGGGAAGAGGGGGTAACAAGAGGAAGAGTGGATGGGGGACTACGACCGTCCCTTACGTCGGGTCACATTGATCATTGTGAGAGAGAAGAACAATAACACGAAGTAAGTCACATTACAAGGTTAATTAAATATAAAACAAATCTTTGATAAATTATAACTTATAACAATTTACTATTACTCTAGATTTAAAATGGGGGAGTACTTAACATTCATTTGACTTGAAAATAGGTGGTTATTATAATTAGGATATGAGGAATCTGATTTTAATCTCAAATACTTTTTTAAAAACATCTATTATTGAATTTCTTTACTTGCATCCTAAATAATCACTTAATGTACTTATTTCTATAAATGACACAATTGTGTCACAATATTTTGTAGTAACTTAATTTCTTTAATCTTTACTCTTAACAACATAGGAGTGGGTCAAGCTTACTATGTAGTCCCCTAAGTCCTACTATTTAGTTTTATTATATTGCAATTAGCCATTTATTTAGTATATATTTGTGAAATATGTTATTACTAAGATCCAACTCATGTTAAAGTATTTTAATTTTAGGAAAATATTTTAATATTATTTTGATAAAAAAAAATAGGAAACGAGAGAGATTAATAAGATTCCCAAAGTTGGGTATTTTACAATACCTCAATAACCAGGATATACTCCCGTAATGGATGAAGAACATCCTCCTCAACTTGATTACATCATTTGCAGCTCAAGTCCGTTCTGATTCGATAATCAACTTGCTTTTTGCTTCAAAGAATAGCATTATCCCTCAAGAGCCACATGAACATCTTAACGCGAGCGACCACTTTAACGTTCCAAATGATATCCAACTCACCTTACCTTAAACACTCCTTATCCATCCTTATAATATTGTATTGTGATTTGGACCATTAATAATGTGATTCTATACCCTGATACCATTCTCCTATTTTTCCTTAGGGGTTGAGTTTTTATACTAGTATCCCCCACTATCTTAGGTAGCCAGACATGGAGAAATCTCACATCCCATTCTCCATTTTCTAGAACTAGACTATTTAGAGATAGATCATCAATGTCACCCAATATATTATTGTAAGCATGCTCATGTAGAATGACTCCCTCTTTCCATCAGATGTCATACCAAAAACTCTTGTAAATTCCACTAACATGTATTATAAAGGAGTTCTTACTAATGATATGTTTCCCTTAGATTGTGGCTCTACCAATCCTAAAAAAATGGCTGGTGCTTTTAGAGATTTGTTTCTAAAATCTATGTATCATGATCTTACACCAAATCATTCTTCGATTGCTTCTAACTTCCCAAGTGTTCTTATGTAGTAGACTTGATTCCATTCCCTCATCGAATTACTATTGAAACTTCCATTCATCTACTTCTAGTGTCCTTATCCCACACAAAAAGAGTTACTAGTGTTACTTGTGGCCTCTACCTACAAGAACTTCCTTATCATCCCGCATATGGGATGAAAGAAGCCTAATGGAAGTAAGGCAGTATGTGAAACTTACATTGGCATTGTGGAAAGTGTTCAGTCGGAACACTGAACCAATAAGGGCTAAACTCCTCATAGACCGAGTTGTGATACTCGACGGAAACTTTTCTTAAACCTATGCATAGGTTTTATTACTAAACATCTATGATGGATGGGCACTCTGAGAAACTTTCTACGATCGTTGGCTTCCAGTAACATACTTATATAGCAGATCTAGTGTCACGTCTATTTGCTAACACTCTTTGCAAAGAAAATAGATGTTTTCTAAATGGATACAACTTGTTTGCATTCTCATTTGAACTCCCCATACCATTCCTTATTCATCTGCATATTCTTCTTTCTATCCTGAGAAAATAAGATCAAAATTTTCAGCAAAGAACATAACTTCTAGCTAAGGTCCCCTAGTTGAGAGCTTGATCGTTTCTAGTGACTAGATTGTACTTTTTCTTGAATCATCTAGCTTAATAATTCCATGTATAAAACAAAGTGAAATGGAAACAAGGGATCTCTTTATCTTAAGCCTCTGTATGCCTTAAAAAGAGATCCTTTACCATTCCTTAGAATTGAAGTGATACCCATTGTAATCAAATGCATATCATGCTTCTAGATATTTTCAAGTATTCTTTCTATATAGAGTGTCTTCTACAAATTATCAAGAAATAATTTCGTTATACTTGGAATGATCTACTTTGATAGCCCTGGTCTTGGTTGAATTCTTCCATTTCCTATTGCAAATCACCTCTTTCACCATAATAATGTTATCAGTAATCCTTCTCCCCAGAACAAAGTTGCATATTTCAGGGGATACCCAAAGAGGGATGATATATTTGAGTCTTTGCACGTCCATTTTAGAGAACAATTTCAATCCCAAGTTATTGAGAGAAATTGGCCTAATTTAATTACAATGTTCAGGCTTAGAGATCTTTGGTATAAACACAATAGTGGGATTACATAAATTGTGTGTTAGTTATTCACCTCTCATAGCATGTTGTACAACCATCAAGATGTATAGACTAAGAACCTTTCAGTTATTGAACATTAAAAGAGTATTAAAAAATCATGTTGGGATGCCTAATATTGGTCTATTAACAAGACATACTTATGATATCAAATCTAGTTGTGTATGTTGTCAAGGTTCATTTGTGTTCTTCTTGCCAATGCTATGAACATCACTTAAAATGATTAACAATAAGATCTTGTAATGACTTACTCACATTGACCCATTCACCTTTAGAATTCATCAATTCATCGATGGTGGTGCCTCTCTTTGTTAGTTTGACATTGGACTATAAAATGTAGAGTTCTTGTAATAAGTTTTAAACTAATTCACATGGCTCTTCAACTTTAGTTCCTCCCACTCCTCACTGAGAACCTTGGATAATTCTACCAAATTATTATTACTGATATTGTATGATATATATTTATAGAAATACAAGGATTAGTTTGTAGGGTTTCGATATTTTTGAGAATTCTATTTTTGTTTCTTCTTATATTCTTTGTACTATGAATGTTTGACTTGATGGTATGCTTATGAGACATTGCCAATGCACTGCTAAAGTCGAGAATGTCATTATAATGAGCCTGGAGCATCCTTATTTACCCCAACTAGCCTTTTTGACAAACCTTCTATTGTTGTTTTTCTTTATCTTAGATTTCTCCAACAATGGGTAGTGGTCTGAGTGAAAGTAAGATAGATGAACCACTACTGGTCAACATATTTGTTGATGAAAGTTATGCTAGCTATTTTTCTACATATTCCCTCTTGTCACATACCTTTCTTATATGTATACTTCATACCTAAAAACTTGATATCTGAGAGTCCATATGGAGTATGAAGTTTTAGAAAGGTTAGCTTCAACATATTTATAATCACTACTACCACTCTTTCATCTAGACTATGTGTAGTGTTAAAATCTCCAATCACAAGCCTAGGCTCTACAAATTTGTTCCCATCACTTCTAGGTGCTTTCTGCATCCATCACACGACATTATTCCTAAATAAAATTTTAATTTAAGAAACAAAAAGAAAAATCCATCTAAACCTTTATATGCTATTGCACTACTTCCTTTTTAGAGTAAAAAAGACCTCTCCTATTTTTTCATGTATAGTATATATGAAAAGTACTTCTTTATAATTTAAAAAAATGAAGGAATATTGGAAAAGAAATCCAATTTTTTTTTCATATAGCTTAGCTAAAAATTTAAAGGACATAACTACATTTAACCCCTTCGATGATGTTTTATACAAGACCAAATTGTAGGTGAAAAAATTAAAATATTTTTTTACTAAACCTTTCTATGTCTTGCATGATTTATTTCTTAGAGTAAAAAATCAATTCGTAACAATAAAAATAAATTTGAATAAAATACCTCCCATACTTTTAACTATATTTACATATTAAAATATAAGCACTTTTTTTAATATTAAAAAGTAAAGAAAAAGTTGTAAAATAAACCCTAGGTAAACTTATATAGTATAGTATATATGAAGCCTCTACCCTTGAGTGAGATCACAACACCAACAAAATATTGACAAAAAAAATTAATTAGTGACCTAAGCATTACAAAAATATGCAATGAAGTGAGTGGATATGAGTCACATCATAAAAGCTCAAACATTTCAGGTAGGATGGATGGAAATGGCTTGGAACTCTACTTGTTCCTAACAAACACATTACCATAGGCTCTCTAGCTAAAAGACCATCCACTTACGCTCAACAACATAAAATCCAAGCACTAATTTTGTTGTTCAATCAGATTAAGGTTACACACAAAAATGGGATTTGTAAAATTACTTGTAGCCTTTGGTGTAGTCTAACCTAACTATTTGAAATTAAAAAAGATTTGTTTTTAGTCCTACTTTTGTTATCACAAGTTTTCACTCATGATTTTTGCAGTGTTCTTCAACATGTTTAATGAGAGGGTAAAAGGAATGTTTGTCAGTGTTCAAATTGGGTGGGATAAATGTTGGCATGGAATGATTCTAAAAGAGTTTAACTAGGATATCAATGATCCTTTGAAAGACAACAATATCATGTGCATATTTTTTGTACTTTAAACTAGATCCTTAAGACTCTAAATGTCCTTTGAAGGACTCTTTGCACCCATCAACCACATTTTTTTGGATTCCTAGATCAATGGAACAAATGTATATGTGTTATGTCCCATACATAGATTACATAGAATGTTGATGGTTTAACTTTTTTGGTTAACTACAGATATTTACATTGTGTAGATTAGCATCCCAAAAATTTAGTAAACATAGAGAAAATCTAATCAATCGTTTGCAATTATAAATTCTTGTTCATCTAACGACTAGACTTGTCCTAGAAGTAAAGTTACAAACTTTAATTTTTGTATGATAGATGCCCAAAAATATTAGCAGAGGCCACTGAATATTATTCCACTAAGCTTTATCCCTAAAAATATATTACATTGTACCAATAAGTGTTTTCCTATAGGGAACTACTAAGACCCCAATCCATTGGAACAATTGTAGACTTATGATCAAATCCACTACTAGGTTCCTAGGTTACCTAATCATATACCTTAAAGTTATTACAAAATATAATTCATTTGAAGACATAATGCTATAAAATTAATCTTTACTTTCCTATAAAAACCAAACTTGTGATTCGCTACATCAAATGCATCACTACTATAGAAACAACATTCAGTGTCACTTTTCTGGGCGTCGGTTATTTATGAAAACCGACGCCTATAAATTTAAATGTCGGTTATTTATGCAAACCAAAGTCTATATTCGAAGACCAGCCAGACACGGGTACCAATTTATATTCAGTGTCGGCTGGTTATAACAGACTGACGCCTAAAATCGCCCGCGAAATCCAATTTTCGAGCGAAAAAATTTTAGGTCACCTACAACGTCGGTTTTTTAACTATTCACCGACGTCTATTTAAAATGAAAATTTGCGTGAAAAGTCCCACTTTCAGTGTCGGTTATCCCTCGATAACCGACGCTGATAATGGTTCCCGCCAAATAATTTAGGGTAAAGGTTGTCTAGTTGGGCGTCAGTGTTTTACTATCAACTGACGATAAATCATATTACGCGTCAGTTTTGTAGATAACCGACGCCGTTGACCAACTTAATAGACCCGATCACCCGGCTCTTCCGCCTTTCTTCCTATTTCATCGCGATATTCTCCTGTGGTGCTGCTCGCCGCCGCTCTCCCAAAATCGCAACTGTTGACCTAGAGGTTGTACATTACCTATATTTTGATAATGACTTAACCATTCCATTCATATGTATCTAACATGTGCGTTAGAGATTGTTTGCAGACATTAGGTACATGAAAAGGATTACATATACAAGCCCTAGAATGGGCCAAGTGCAAGCCAAATTGACTACAAGTGTGCAATTTAGGATTTCCATGTAAATCACCTTAGAACATAAATGTAATCACTTGTAACGATGAATATGCTTGTAACTTAGAAGAGAAAAATGTTTGGGACAAAATTCACCAAGTGCTAATCACTTTTATTGCAAATTAGAAAATCCATTTCAGGCACTTGGTCGGTCGAGTTTCCCACCCTGAAACTCGACCGATCATCCTGAGTCGATTTTCTGAAGATTGCAATCGGTCGAGTTGTGCACTCACAGAACTCGACCGATTGGGTAGTAGGCCAATTCCAGTTGGAATGGTCGGTCGAGTTTCCTCAGGACAAACTCAACCGATCAATTCAACATCGAATTGCCTGCTACCTGATCGGTCGAGTTACACCCATTGATACTCGACCGATTGCATTGTACGGAGTTTGCAGAAAAAGTAATTTGACCGTTGGTGAATTGTTTTGGGCAAAATTATAGCCGTTTTCTTGAAGGAAAAACGACCACTTATGCACCCAAGTGTCCCACAACATAAAGGGCCACCCTCAACTATAAATAGAACCCCTTGGACTTCATTCCAAGCTGCTCTTCCATTGCAAACTTGGTTCTAGCTTAGTTGAGAGTATTCCAAGCCCTTGAGCCCCTTTCTCTCTCTACCTTCAAGACAAATTCGTGAGTGAGATAGGTTCCTTTGTATGAGAGCTATCCTTTGTGCTATATAAAGATCTCTCTTCTTTCTTCCCACCTCCAAATCAAATAGAAGATTGATTGAAGCTTCTTCTCCGAGTGAAAGAGGAGTTGCTGCTGTTCTTCTCCGAGTGAAGGGGAAGATGTGTTGCTGATCTTCAAGAGTGAAGATTGATCATTGCTCCAGCTCCCTTGGTGAAGGGAAAATGTGGGCAAGCTCTCCAAGTGAAGGAGAGGTGCAAGGCAAGCTCAAGTAAGATAGGTAATTCCTGCAAGGCAGAAGACAAAGGTGAGATTGGGTAAGTCCTTTGTAGAAGGCTGAAGAATCTTGCTTTGTGGGTAAGTCCTTGGATAGGTTGAAGATCTTAGCTTGTGTAATTAAGCCCTTGGTTATGTGGTTTATGTTTCTTGTAATCTTATCATGATAAATAAGAGGACCAAGTTGCAAATCCTAGAGTCTAACCAACTCTAGGTAGTGGACTGACATAGCTCCTAAGTTTAGGACATGGAACCACTCTAAACCACCTATCCAAGTGCATGATATTCATTATCTCTTATCCTTGATTTGTATGCTAGAATAGGATATCAAATTGCTACTTGCATTAGTTTTTACACTTCATTTAAATTGGTGGTCTAATCGATTTTGTGAAGTGTGTGTAGCTCTATTCACCCCCCCTCTAGAGCCCATCGATCCAACAAGTGGTATCAGCGCAGGTCTTCTCCAAGCTACTTCTACAAGTAGGAGAAGATGGGCAATTTGGCTCTTGGGTCACTCAACCTTGAAGGAAGCTTCTCCATGAGACCCCCGGTCTTTGACGGCACAAACTTCTTATATTGGAAGAGGAGAATGCAATTCTATCTTCAAGGGGTGAGTTTCGAAATGTGGAAGATTGTCCATCTCAAGTATGAGGATCCAAAAGGCGACATCACCACATGGACGGAAGCGGAGATGAAGCATGCTCAACTCAATGCTAAAGCCGTGAGCATCATCTACGCCACCCTTACACCATCGGAGTTCAACCGCATCTCTTCGTGGGACACGACACATGAGATATGGCACAAGTTGTGTGTCACCTATGAAGGGACTGAGCAAGTTAAGGAGGCCAAGGTCTACATGCTTGGTGGTCTTCTTGAGAACTTCAAGATGGGGAAGAATGAGAGGGTAGCGGATATGTACACAAGGTTAAATGTCATCTTGAACAGCCTTGCAGCCCTTGGACGTGTCATGGATAGAGGTACAATCAATGCCAAAATATTGAGATCTCTTCCAAAGAGATGGGAGCCAAAGGTCACCTCTATTGAAGAAGTCTACAAGCTAAGCGAGTTATCAACCGAGGAGCTTGTTGGTAACCTTCAAGCCCATGAACCTAGGCTTGACAAGCAAGAGGAAGAGGAGAAAAGAGAAGAGAAGGAATCAAAGAAGATAAAGGACACCGCCTTCAAAGCTCAAATTGAAGAAATGGTCCGACAACAACAACTTGCCATGAAGTCTCCCTGCCCTTCCTCAAGTGAAGATGAAGGTGTAAATGATCATGAAGCCAACTACTCAAAAGGGAAGCACTTCAAGAGCAAGCCCTCCTCCTCGACTCCAAGGTGCTACGAGTGTGGTCAAAAAGGCCACTACAAGAGTGACTGCCCAAAGGTCAAGAAAAGCCATCATAAGAGCAGCCACAAGAAGGATGACAAGTACAAGAGAGAAGAAAAGTACAAAAGAAAAGACAAGAAGGAGAGAAGGTCCAAAGATGCAGCTCATGCGGCATGGGAATCCTCTTCTTCAAGTTCCTCAAGCTCCGAAGATGGAGAATGTCATCTTGCCCTCATGGCCTCTACAAGTGAAGATATAGTTGAGGTAAATGAGGTAAGCAAAGTAAGTGATATTAGTTTACATGAGCTATCTAAGGAAACTCTTATTGACATGCTTAATGAATGCCAATCATCTTTTTCTAAATGTAAATCTAAAAGGAAAAGATTAGGCAAAATAGTTGATGACCTTTATGCAAAAATTGACATTCTTGATGAAAATGAACAATTACATCTAGATAGCATAGACTCCTTGCAAGGGCAATTTCTTGACCTTGAACTCCAATATAATGGAGTAGAGGTTGAGAATGGTACATATCTTAAAACTATTGAAAATATTAAGATAGAAAACCAAAATTGCCTAGATGAGCTTGATACTCTTAAAGTTGAAAATGTTGAACTCAAGCTTATTGACGATGCTAGGAGAGAAGAAGTCCATGCTTATCAAAGAGAAATAGTTGTTCTTAAATCTGAAAATGCTAAATTTCTTGCTCAAACAAATGATTTATCTTCTAGACCTATTTTGCCTAGAAATGAAGTTGCTAGCTTAACTCTAGAAAAAGACTCTCTTCTTACTAAAGCCATCTGTCTTGAGGCCGACCTTTTGCATACTAGAGAAGATCTTGCTAGTTTATCTACTACTGTTGTAAATCTTAGTGATGATAATGCTAAATTAAGATCTACTTTGCAAAGGTTTCTTTCGGGTAAGAAATCCCTAAATGATGTTCTAGAGCACTCTACCAAACAAGTTGGTACTAGTGGTCTAGGATATAATGGGACTACTCCAAAAGGTAAGAAGAAGAAGAAGGGTAAGAAAAAGAGTGTGGAACCTCCAATTTTCAATGGAGAGTCTTCAGGCTCTAAAAATCCCATGGTTTGTATTCATTGCAAATGTGATGACCACTATTCTACCTATTGTCCTTACAAGCCTAAGGGGACCAACCCAAAGATGAAATGGGTCCCCAAGCTAACCCCGGACCCCAAAGTTTGAGTTGGGTTCCGACATCCTCTTTTCTTGCAGGTTAAAAAGAAATGGATTGTTGATAGTGGCTGCTCTAAGCATATGACTGGAGAAATCAGCCATTTCAACAAATTTGTGAAAAAGAAAGGAGGATCGGTAACCTTCGGGGACAACAAGAAGGGTAAGGTTATAGGTGAGGGTGATGTAGGAAATGAATTATGCATTAAAAATGTATTGCTTGTTGATGGCCTACATCACAATTTAATTAGTGTTAGCCAATTATGTGATAATGGTTATCTTGTGCTTTTTACTTCTCTAGAATGCTTGCTTCTAGATTCCCTATCCTACAATGTTATATATAAGGGAACTAGAAATGGTAATCTCTATGTGATTGTTCTCGATGCTCTTAAGCCCATACTAAATAGATGCTTAGTTGTGGATAAAAACGATCTTTCTCTTTGGCATCGTCGTTTGGGTCATGTGAATTTGCATCAAATGAAGAAATTGAACAAAAAGGACTTGGTTCGAGGACTTCCTAAATTGGATTTTGAAAAGGATGAGGAATGTCAACCTTGTACACAAGGGAAACAAACCAAATCCTCCTTCAAATCCAAAGGAGTCATGAGTACCAAGAGAGTTCTTGAGCTTCTTCATATTGATCTTTTCAGACCAATGAGAACACAAACGCTTCGTGGCTCCAAGTATTGTCTTGTTATTGTTGATGATTTTTCTAGATATACTTGGACTTTCTTTCTCGTTTCTAAAAGCGATACACTTGATGTTTTCTCGAGCTTTTGTAAACGAGTTGAAAACGAAGCTTCTTTCCATGTTGTTTCCATCCGTAGTGATCATGGGGGAGAGTTTGAAAATGATCTCTTTGAACGTTTTTGTGAAAAATCGGGTTACTCGCACAATTTCTCTTCTCCTCGCACACCTCAACAAAATGGAGTTGTTGAGAGGAAGAATAGATCGCTACAAGAGATGGCTAGGACCATGCTTCTTGAGTATGACACTCCTAAGAAGTTTTGGGCTAAAGCCGTTAGCACCTCATGTTTTGTGCAAAACCGAGTTTTCACACATCCGACTTTCAAGAAAACCCCCTATGAACTATGGCGTGGTAGGAAGCTGTCTATTGACTTCTTTCATGTTTTCGGATGTCCTTGTTTTGTTTTAAACACTAAGGATTCTCTCGACAAGTTTGATCCGAAATCATACAAGGCTTTCTTCCTAGGCTATAGCACTACTAGCAGGGCATACAGAGTGTTTAACATTGAACTATCTATAATTGAAGAATCTATAAACGTTAAATTTATTGAAACTAGCCCTGTTATTGGCAAGCATATTGGTGATGATGATGTTGCAGATGAAATCATTCCTATCTTAAAAGAGCTCAACATCAAAGACAAAGGCAAGCAGGTTGTAGAAGAAGAAAAAGAAGAAGAAAAGAAGGATCCCACTCCCCGCTTTGCAAAGAATCACCCCAAGGAGTTGATCATTGGCAATCCATTTGAGAGAGTGAGGACACGAGCTGCTCACAACAAAGAACAAGCAGATAGTGCCTTCATCTCCCAACTAGAGCCAAAGAACATCAAAGAGGCCCTTGGTGATGATGAGTGGATCCTTGCCATGCAAGAAGATCTTGAGCAATTTGAGAAGAACCGTGTGTGGACTCTAGTACCAAGACCAAATGATAGAAAGATCATTGGCACCAAATGGGTCTACCGCAACAAGCTTGATGAGCAAGGAAAAGTGGTAAGGAACAAAGCAAGGTTAGTAGCACAAGGTTACAACCAACAGGAAGGTATTGATTTTGATGAAACTTATGCTCCTGTTGCTGGATTAGAATCTATCCGTATGCTACTTGCTTTTGCTAGTTATAAAAATTTCTTGCTTTATCAAATGGATGTTAAAAGTGCATTTTTGAACGGTACAATCGAGGAGGAAGTATTTGTTGCTCAACCTCCGGGCTTTGAAAATGACAAATTACCCAATCATGTTTATTTGCTACAAAAGCTCTCTATGGACTCAAACAAGCACCTCGAGCTTGGTATGAAAAATTAAAGAACTTTTTGTTAGATAATGGGTATGTCATGGGCAAATTTGATTCTACTTTGTTTCTAAAACACACTTCTAACCATTTTCTTATCATACAAATATATGTTGATGATATCATTTTTGGCGGGACTGATCTTGATCTTTGCAAGGAGTTTAGTTCTCTTATGCAGAGTGAATTTGAAATGAGCATGATGGGTGAGTTGACCTTCTTCCTCGGCTTTCAAATCAAGCAAACAAAGGAAGGAAACTTCATCTACCAAGGCAAATACACAACTAAACTACTCAAGCGCTTTGGGATGGAGAACATGAAGCCGATGGATACACCCATGTCAAACACCGCCAAACTTGATAAAGATGAAGAAGGTGAAAAGGTAGATGAGAAGCTCTATAGAGGTATGATAGGAAGTTTACTTTACTTAACTGCCTCTAGACCTGACATTATGTTTAGTGTTGGATTGTGCGCTCACTTTCAATCTTGCCCTAAGAAGTCACATCTCACTGCTGTTAAGAGAATTTTGAGGTACTTAGCCAAAACTCAAAATTTTGGTCTATGGTACCCTAAATCAAGGGATTTTACTCTTACATCATATAGTGATGCGGATTATGTAGGGTGTTTGATTGATAGAAAGTGCACAAGTGGCACTTGCTTCCTTCTATGACCATGCTTAGTGTCTTGGTTCTCCAAGAAACAAAGCACAGTGGCATTATCAACTACCGAAGCTGAATACATTGCAGCCGGGAGTTCTTGTGCACAGGTCCTATGGATGAAGCAAATGCTCCAAGACTTTAACATATTTTTTTATGCTTCTCCTATCTATTGTGACAATACTAGTGCAATTAACCTTTCTTATAATCCTATATTGCATAGTAGAGCTAAACATATAGAGGTTCGCCATCATTTTCTTCGTGACCACATTGCCAAGAAAGATATCTATATCACACATGTGGACACGGAAAATCAGTTGGCGGACATTTTTACAAAACCCCTAGCTAGAGATCAATTTAACTTTATTCGATCTAAACTGCTCATTATTGATTTAAATGATATTGCCATGTGATCTAGCTAGTGATCTATATCCTATATGCTTGCTCATGTCATTCTTCACCTTATGTTTCCTATACATGCTTGCTTATGCTATTTTTGTCAATCAATATGCCTAGTTTTTGCTTGTTTTTGGGTTTTTAACAAATTTCGTGTTTTATCGCTAAATAGTGCCCAATGATGAGCAAAATGTGCCTAGGTATGTTATTTTTGCATAATAGAATGGAAAAATAAATTTGATAGGCATGTATGTGGCTAGAATCTAAGATTTAGTTTGCTAGGTCAGGTTGACCATCGGTCGAGTTTCACCCTTGAAAACTCGATCGATCAGGAGCCGAGAGTGGTTCTTCAGTGACCAATCGGTCGAGTTGTCCTGTCTCAGAACTCGACCGATCGACGGGCTGCGCCAACTTAAAACTTAGGATCGGCCAACTATTTTCCCTTGCAACTAGAAAATAGTCGACCGATTCCTTTTCTCTTGGCCCGTTCTCTCCACCCTAGCCCTAACCCTTCCCCGTTCCCAGCCCTAGGGTGCCCTAGCAGCTTGCTCCTGACCTTCCCGGGCGACGGCTGTGTGTTCTTGTTGGGTTTTGAGGTTCGTTTTTGCTTGTGTGTGCGTTTTCTCCTCTAGTTCTTGCTTCCATGGCTTCCCACAGGAGAAAACGACCCGCCCCTAGCAATGCCCCAGCTTCCTCCTCGACCCAACGGTTGATTCCTTTTGATAACACCACGTTTGTCTCTCTAGAGGCTGTCAATAGGTATAAGGATCTCCTTCCTAGGTCTCCTTTTCCTTTCCGCCCCCTAGTTGGTCCAACTCATTTTCAAAACCATATCAACTCCATCGCACAGCTTCTTGCACATCACAACCTTTCTGCCTTTGCGATCGAGAGTGACTGCTTCAACAATCAGTTAACTAGTACCAAAGCAGTTCACGAGTTCTATGCTAATCTACGCTAGAACTATGATTCGATTGTTCCTCCGCCAAATACCGAAATAGTCCTAACATCAATGATCACCGGTCGTCGGTTTCAACTCTCCGAGGAGACTTTCAATCTCTATCTTGCCGGAGATGAAGAAACCACTACTTGGCGCCGGGGCTATGATGAGTATTTTGATCTTTTAGACCCGGAAGCCTTTTACAAACATCATGAATTGACTTTACCGGATATTCATCGATATTTGAAAACGCCTGACGTGGCCTATAAGAAGCGGTCCACCCTTCCCTCCTCCTCCCTTGACCTCCGGAAGCGCATCCTAGCCCTTGTGCTTAACTGCAACATCCATCTTGTTTTTATGGTTTTGAAACTCAATCATATTGTTTTTATGGTGATAATACTATTGCTTTCTTGACTAAGTGATCCCTTTCTTGTAAATTTGCTGATTGATCATATGACATGTAAGGGATTACATATTACATGGTTTTTGGTTTTGCTATGTATAGAAAACCTAACATGCAGGTGAGAGGAAGCATAAATAGAGGGGGAGCAATTCCAATTGTTCTTATCATGAATCCCCCTAATTCACAAGGCAAAGGTTTAATTTTCTTATCCTTTTCAATATGTTTGAGGAATGGTTTGTCATTGTCAAAAAGGGGGAGAATGTTGACCTAGAGGTTGTACATTACCTATATTTTGATAATGACTTAACCATTCCATTCATATGTATCTAACATGTGCGTTAAAGATTGTTTGTAGATATTAGGTACATGAAAAGGATCACATATACAAGCCCTAGAATGGGCCACGTGCAAGCCAAATTGACTACAAGTGTGCAATTTAGGATTTCCATGTAAATCACCTTAGAACATAAATGTAATCACTTGTAACGATGAATATGCTTGTAACTTAGAAGAGAAAAATGTTTGGGACAAAATTCACCAAGTGCTAATCACTTTTATTGCAAATTAGAAAATCCATTTCAGGCACTTGGTCAGTCGAGTTTCCCACCCTGAAACTCGACCGATCATCCTGAGTCGATTTTCTGAAGATTGCAATCGGTCGAGTTGTGCACTCACAGAACTCGACCGATTGGGTAGTAGGCCAATTCCAGTTGGAATGGTCGGTCGAGTTTCCTCAGGACAAACTCGACCGATCAATTCAACATCGAATTGCCTGCTACCTGATCGGTCGAGTTACACCCATTGATACTCGACCGATTGCACTGTACAGAGTTTGCAGAAAAAGTAATTTGACCGTTGGTGAATTGTTTTGGGCAAAACTATAGCCGTTTTCTTGAAGGAAAAACGACCACTTATGCACCCAAGTGTCCCACAACATAAAGGGCCACCCTCAACTATAAATAAAACCCATTGGACTTCATTCAAAGTTGCTCTTCCATTGCAAACTTGGTTCTAGCTTAGTTGAGAGTATTCCAAGACCTTGAGCCCCTTTCTCTCTCTACCTTCAAGACAAATTCGTGTGTGAGATAGGTTCCTTTGTATGAGAGCTATCCTTTGTGCTATGTAAAGCTCTCTCTTCTTTCTTCCCACCTCCAAATCAAATAGAAGATTGATTTAAGCTTCTTCTCCGAGTGAAAGAGGAGTTGCTGATGTTCTTCTCCGAGTGAAGGGGAAGATGTGTTGCTGATCTTCAAGAGTGAAGATTGATCGTTGCTCCAGCTCCCTTGGTGAATGCAAAACGTGGGAAAGCTCTCCAAGTGAAGGAGAGGTGCAAGGCAAGCTCAAGTAAGATAGGTAATTCCTGCAAGGCTGAAGACAAAGGTGAGATTGGGTAAGTCCTTTGTAGAAGGCTGAAGAATCTTGCTTTGTGGGTAAGTCCTTGGATAGGTTGAAGATCTTAGCTTGTGTAATTAAGCCCTTGGTTATGTGGTTTATGTTTCTTGTAATCTTATCGTGATAAATAAGAGGACCAAGTTGCAAATCCTAGAGTCTAACCAACTCTAGGTAGTGGACTGACATAGCTCCTAAGTTTAGGACATGGAACCACTCTAAACCACCTGTCCAAGTGCATGATATTCATTATCTCTTATCCTTGCTTTGTATGCTAGAATAGGATATCAAATTGCTACTTGCATTAGTTTTTACACTTCATTTAAATTGGTGGTCTAATCGATTTTGTGAAGTGTGTGTAGCTCTATTCACCCCCCCCTCTAGAGCCCATCGATCCAACAAGTGGTATCAGAGTAGGTCTTCTCCAAGCTACTTCTACAAGTAGGAGAAGATGGGCGATTCGGCTCTTGGGTCACTCAACCTTGAAGGAAGCTTCTCCATGAGACCCCCGATCTTCGACGGCACAAACTTCTTATATTGGAAGAGGAGAATGCAATTCTATCTTCAACGGGTGAGTTTCGAAATGTGGAAGATTGCCCATCTCAAGTATGAGGATCCAAAAGGCGACATCACCACATGGACGGAAGCGGAGATGAAGTGTGCTCAACTCAATTCTAAAGCCGTGAGCATCATCTACGCCGCCCTTACACCATCGGAGTTCAACCACATCTCTTCGTGGGACATGGCGCATGAGATATGGCACAAGTTGTGTGTCACCTATGAAGGGACTGAGCAAGTCAAGGAGGCCAAGGTCTACATGCTTGGTGGTCTTCTTGAGAACTTCAAGATGGGTAAGAATGAGAGGGTAGAGGATATGTACACAAGGTTAAATGTCATCTTGAACAGCCTTGCAGCCCTTGGAAGTGTCATGGATAGAGGTACAATCAATGCCAAAATATTGAGATCTCTTCCAAAGAGATGGGAGCCAAAGGTCACCTCTATTGAAGAAGTCTACAAGCTAAGTGAGTTATCAACCGAGGAGCTTGTTGGTAACCTTCAAGCCCATGAACCTAGGCTTGACAAGCAAGAGGAAGAGGAGAAAAGAGAAGAGAAGGAATCAAAGAAGATAAAGGACACAACCTTCAAAGCTCAAATTGAAGTAATGGTCCGACAACAACAACTTTCCATGAAGTCTCCCTGCCCTTCCTCAAGTGAAGATGAAGGTGTAAATGATCATGAAGCCAACTACTCAAAAGGGAAGCACTTCAAGAGAAAGCCCTCCTCCTCGACTCCAAGGTGCTACGAATGTGGTAAAAAAGACCACTACAAGAGTGACTGCCCAAAGGTCAAGAAAAGCCATCATAAGAGAAGCCACAAGAAGGATGACAAGTACAAGAGAGAAGCAAAGTACAAAAGAAAAGACAAGAAGGAGAGAAGGTCCAAAGATGCAGCTCATGCGGCATGGGAATCCTCTTCTTCAAGCTCCTCAAGCTCCGAAGATGGAGAATGTCATCTTGCCCTCATGGCCTCTACAATTGAAGATATAGTTAAGGTAAATGAGGTAAGCAAAGTAAGTGATATTAGTTTACATGAGCTATCTAAGGAAACTCTTATTGACATGCTTAATGAATGCCAATCATCTTTTGCTAAATGTAAATCTAAAAGGAAAAGATTAGGCAAAATAGTTGATGACCTTTATGCAAAAATTGACATTCTTGATGAAAATGAAAAATTACATCTAGATAGCATAGACTCCTTGCAAGGGAGATTTCTTGACCTTGAACTCCAATATAATGGAGTAGAGGTTGAGAATGGTACATATCTTAAAACTATTGAAAATCTTAAGATAGAAAACCAAAATTGCCTAGATGAGCTTGATACTCTTAAAGTTGAAAATGTTGAACTCAAGCTTATTGACGATGCTAGGAGAGAAGAAGTCCATGCTTATCAAAGAGAAATAGTTGTTCTTAAATCTGAAAATGCTAAATTGCTTGCTCAAACAAATGATTTATCTTCTAGACCTATTTTGCCTAGAAATGAAGTTGCTAGCTTTACTCTAGAAAAAGACTCTCTTCTTACTAAAGCCCTCTGTCTTGAGGCCGACCTTTTGCATACTAGAGAAGATCTTGCTAGTTTATCTACTACTGTTGTAAATCTTAGTGATGATAATGCTAAATTAAGATCTACTTTGCAAAGGTTTCTTTCGGGTAAGAAATCCCTAAATGATGTTCTAGAGCACTCTACCAAACAAGTTGGTCTTAGTGGTCTAGGATATAATGGGACTACTCCAAAAGGTAAGAAGAAGAAGAAGGGTAAGAAAAAGAGTGTGGAACCTCCAATTTTCAATGGAGAGTCTTCCGGCTCTAAAAACCCCATGGTTTGTATTCATTGCAAATGTGATGACCACTATTCTACCTATTGTCCTTACAAGCCTAAGGGGACCAACCCAAAGATGAAATGGGTCCCCAAGCTAACCCCGGACCCCAAAGTTTGAGTTGGGTTCCAACATCCTCTTTTCTTGCAGGTTAAAAAGAAATGGATTGTTGATAGTGGCTGCTCTAAGCATATGACTGGAGAAATCAGCCATTTCAACAAATTTGTGAAAAAGAAAGGAGGATCGGTAACCTTCGGGGACAACAAGAAGGGTAAGGTTATAGGTGAGGGTGATGTAGGAAATGAATTATGCATTAAAAATGTATTGCTTGTTGATGGCCTACATCACAATTTAATTAGTGTTAGCCAATTATGTGATAATGGTTATCTTGTGCTTTTTACTTCTCTAGAATGCTTGCTTCTAGATTCCCTATCCTACAATGTTATATATAAGGGAACTAGAAATGGTAATCTCTATGTGATTGTTCTCGATGCTCTTAAGCCCATACTAAATAGATGCTTAGTTGTGGATAAAAACGATATTTCTCTTTGGCATCGTCGTTTGGGTCATGTGAATTTGCATCAAATGAAGAAATTGAACAAAAAGGACTTGGTTCGAGGACTTCCTAAATTGGATTTTGAAAAGGATGAGGAATGTCAACCTTGTACACAAGGGAAAAAAACCAAATCCTCCTTCAAATCCAAAGGAGTCATGAGTACCAAGAGAGTTCTTGAGCTTCTTCATATTGATCTTTTCGGACCAATGAGAACACAAACGCTTCGTGGCTCCAAGTATTGTCTTGTTATTGTTGATGATTTTTCTAGATATACTTGGACTTTCTTTCTCGTTTCTAAAAGAGATACACTTGATGTTTTCTCGAGCTTTTGTAAATGAGTTGAAAATGAAGCTTCTTGCCATGTTGTTTCCATCCATAGTGATCATGGGGGAGAGTTTGAAAATGATCTCTTTGAACGTTTTTGTGAAAAATCGGGTTACTCGCACAATTTCTCTTCTCCTCGCACACCTCAACAAAATGGAGTTGTTGAGAGGAAGAATAGATCGCTACAAGAGATGGCTAGGACCATGCTTCTTGAGTATGACACTCCTAAGAAGTTTTGGGCTGAGCCGTTAGCACCTCATGTTTTGTGCAAAATCGAGTTTTCACACATCCGACTTTCAAGAAAACCCCCTATGAACTATGGCGTGGTAGGAAGCCGTCTATTGACTTCTTTCATGTTTTCGGATGTCCTTGTTTTGTTTTAAACTCTAAGGATTCTCTCGACAAGTTTGATCCGAAATCATACAAGGCTTTCTTCCTAGGCTATAGCACTACTAGCAGGGCATACAGAGTGTTTAACATTGAACTATCTAAAATTGAAGAATCTATAAACGTTAAATTTATTGAAACTAGCCCTGCTATTGGCAAGCATATTGGTGATGATGATGTTGCAGATGAAATCATTCCTATCTTAAAAGAGCTCAACATCAAATACAAAGGCAAGCAGGTTGTAGAAGAAGAAAAAGAAGAAGAAAAGAAGGATCCCACTCCCCGCTTTGCAAAGAATCACCCCAAGGAGTTGATCATTGGCAATCCATTTGAGAGAGTGAGGACACGAGCTGCTCACAACAAAGAACAAGCAGATAGTGCCTTCATCTCCCAACTAGAGTCAAAGAACATCAAAGAGGCCCTTGGTGATGATGAGTGGATCCTTGCCATGCAAGAAGAGCTTGAGCAATTTGAGAAGAACCGTGTGTGGACTCTAGTACCAAGACCAAATGATAGAAAGATCATTGGCACCAAATGGGTCTACCGCAACAAGCTTGATGAGCAAGGAAAAGTGGTAAGGAACAAAGCAAGGTTAGTAGCACAAGGTTACAACCAACAGGAAGGTATTGATTTTGATGAAACTTATGCTCCTGTTGCTAGATTAGAATCTATCCGTATGCTACTTGCTTTTGCTAGTTATAAAAATTTCTTGCTTTATCAAATGGATGTTAAAAGTGCATTTTTGAACGGTACAATCGAGGAGGAAGTATTTGTTGCTCAACCTCCGGGCTTTGAAAATGACAAATTACCCAATCATGTTTATTTGCTACAAAAAGTTCTCTATGGACTCAAAGCACCTCGAGCTTGGTATGAAAAATTAAAGAACTTTTTGTTAGATAATGGGTATGTCATGGGCAAATTTGATTCTACTTTGTTTCTAAAACACACTTCTAACCATTTTCTTATCATACAAATATATATTGATGATATCATTTTTGGCGGGACTGATCTTGATCTTTGCAAGGAGTTTAGTTCTCTTATGCAGAGTGAATTTGAAATGAGCATGATGGGTGAGTTGACCTTCTTCCTCGGCTTTCAAATCAAGCAAACAAAGGAAGGAAACTTCATCAACCAAGGCAAATACACAACTGAACTACTCAAGCACTTTGGGATGGAGAACATGAAGCCGATGGATACACCCATGTCAAACACCGCCAAACTTGATAAAGATGAAGAAGGTGAAAAGGTAGATGAGAAGCTCTATAGAGGTATGATAGGAAGTTTACTTTACTTAACTGCCTCTAGACCTGACATTATGTTTAGTGTTGGATTGTGCGCTCGCTTTCAATCTTGCCCTAAGAAGTCACATCTCACTGCTGTTAAGAGAATTTTGAGGTACTTAGCCAAAATTCAAAATTTTGGTCTATGGTACCCTAAATCAAGGGATTTTACTCTTACGGCATATAGTGATGCGGATTATGTAGGGTGTTTGATTGATAGAAAGTGCACAAGTGGCACTTGCTTCCTTCTAGGACCATGCTTAGTGTCTTGGTTCTCCAAGAAACAAAGCACAGTGGAATTATCAACTACCGAAGCTGAATACATTGCAGCCGGGAGTTGTTGTGCACAGGTCCTATGGATGAAGCAAATGCTCCAAGACTTTAACATATTTTTTGATGCTTCTCCTATCTATTGTGACAATACTAGTGCAATTAACCTTTCTTATAATCCTATATTGCATAGTAGAGCTAAACATATAGAGGTTCGCCACCATTTTCTTTGTGACCACATTGCCAAGAAAGATATCTATATCACACATGTGGACACGGAAAATCAGTTGGCAGACATTTTTACAAAACCCCTAGCTAGAGATCAATTTAACTTTATTCGATCTAAACTGCTCATTATTGATTTAAATGATATTGCCATGTGATCTAGCTAGTGATCTATATCCTATATGCTTGCTCATGTCATTCTTCACCTTATGTTGCCTATACATGCTTGCTTATGCTATTTTTGTAAATCAATATGCCTAGTTTTTGCTTGTTTTTGGGTTTTTATCAAATTTCGCGTTTTATCGCTAAATAGTGCCCAATGATGAGCAAAATGTGCCTAGGTATGTTATTTGTGCATAATAGAATGTAAAAATAAATTTGATAGGCATGTATGTGGCTAGAATCTAAGATTTAGTTTGCTAGGTCAGGTTGACCATCGGTCGAGTTTCACCCCTGAAAACTCGACCGATCAGGAGCCGAGAGTGGTTCTTCAGTGACCAATCGGTCGAGTTGTCCTGTCTCAGAACTCGACCGATCGACGGGCTGCGCCAACTTAAAACTTAGGATCGGCCGACTATTTTCCCTTGCAACTAGAAAATAGTCGACCGATTCCTTTTCTCTTGGCCCGTGCTCTCCACCCTAGCCCTAACCCTTCCCCGTTCCCAGCCCTAGGGTGCCCTAGCAGCTTGCTCCTGACCTTCCCGGGCGACGGCTGTGTGTTCTTGTTGGGTTTTGAGGTTTGTTTTTGCTTGTGTGTGCGTTTTCTCCTCTAGTTCTTGCTTCCATGGCTTCCCACAGGAGAAAATGACCCGCCCCTAGCAATGCCGCAGCTTCCTCCTCGACCCAACGGTTGATTCCTTTTGATAACACCACGTTTGTCTCTCTAGAGGCTGTCAATAGGTATAAGGATCTCCTTCCTAGGTCTCCTTTTCCTTTCCGCCCCCTAGTTGGTCCAACTCATTTTCAAAACCATATCAACTCCATCGCACAACTTCTTGCACATCACAACCTTTCTGCCTTTGCAATCGAGAGTGACTGCTTCAACAATCAGTTAACTAGTACCAAAGCAGTTCATGAGTTCTATGCTAATCTACGCTGGAACTATGATTCGATTGTTCCTCCGCCAAATACCGAAATAGTCCTAACATCGATGATCGTCGGTCGTCAGTTTCAACTCTCCGAGGAGACTTTCAATCTCTATCTTGCCGGAGATGAAGAAACCACTACTTGGCGCCGGGGCTATGACGAGTATTTTGATCTTTTAGACCCGGAAGCCTTTTACAAACATCATGAATTGACTTTACCGGATATTCATCGATATTTGAAAAAGCCTGACGTGGCCTATAAGAAGCGGTCCACCCTTCCCTCCTCCTCCCTTGACCTTCGGAAGCGCATCCTAGCCCTTGTGCATAACTGCAACATCCATCTTGTTTTTATGGTTTTGAAACTCAATCATATTGTTTTTATGGTGATAATACTATTGCTTTCTTGCCTAAGTGATCCCTTTCTTGTAAATTTATTGATTGATCATATGACATGTAAGGGATTACATATTACATGGTTTTTGGTTTTGCTATGTATAGAAAACCTAACATGCAGGTGAGAGGAAGCATAAATTGAGGGGGAGCAATTCCAATTGTTCTTATCATGAATCCCCCTAATTCACAAGGCAAAGGTTTAATTTTCTTATCCTTTTCAATATGTTTGAGGAATGGTTTGTCATTGTCAAAAAGGGGGAGAATGTTGACCTAGAGGTTGTACATTACCTATATTTTGATAATGACTTAACCATTCCATTCATATGTATCTAACATGTGCGTTAAATATTGTTTGCAGACATTAGGTACATGAAAAGGATCACATATACAAGCCCTAGAATGGGCCAAGTGCAAGCCAAATTGACTACAAGTGTGCAATTTAGGATTTCCATGTAAATCACCTTAGAACATAAATGTAATCACTTGTAACGATGAATATGCTTGTAACTTAGAAGAGAAAAATGTTTGGGACAAAATTCACCAAGTGCTAATCACTTTTATTGCAAATTAGAAAATCCATTTCAGGCACTTGGTCAGTCGAGTTTCCCACCCTGAAACTCGACCGATCATCCTGAGTCGATTTTCTGAAGATTGCAATCGGTTGAGTTGTGCACTCACAGAATTCGACCGATTGGGTAGTAGGCCAATTCCAGTTGGAATGGTCGGTCGAGTTTCCTCAGGACAAACTCGACCGATCAATTCAACATCGAATTGCCTGCTACCTGATCGGTCAAGTTACACCCATTGATACTCGACCGATTGCACTGTACGAAGTTTGCAGAAAAAGTAATTTGACCGTTGGTGAATTGTTTTGGGCAAAAATATAGCCATTTTCTTGAAGGAAAAACGACCACTTATGCACCCAAGTGTCCCACAACATAAAGGGCCACCCTCAACTATAAATAGAACCCCTTGGACTTCATTCCAAGCTGCTCTTCCATTGCAAACTTGGTTCTAGCTTAGTTGAGAGTATTCCAAGCCCTTGAGCCCCTTTCTCTCTCTACCTTCAAGACAAATTCGTGAGTGAGATAGGTTCCTTTGTATGAGAGCTATCCTTTGTGCTATGTAAAGCTCTCTGTTCTTTCTTCCCACCTCCAAATCAAATAGAAGATTGATTGAAGCTTCTTCTCCGAGTGAAAGAGGAGTTGCTGCTGTTCTTCTCCGAGTGAAGGGGAAGATGTGTTGCTGATCTTCAAGAGTGAAGATTGATCGTTTCTCCAGCTCCCTTGGTGAAGGGAAAACGTGGGCAAGCTCTCCAAGTGAAGGAGAGATGCAAGGCAAGCTCAAGTAAGATAGGTAATTCCTGCAAGGCTGAAGACAAAGGTGAGATTGGGTAAGTCCTTTGTAGAAGGCTGAAGAATCTTGCTTTGTGGGTAAGTCCTTGGATAGGTTGAAGATCTTAGCTTGTGTAATTAATCCCTTGGTTATGTGGTTTATGTTTCTTGTAATCTTATCGTGATAAATAAGAGGACCAAGTTGCAAATCCTAGAGTCTAACCAACTCTAGGTAGTGGACTGACATAGCTCCTAAGTTTAGGACATGGAACCACTCTAAACCACCTGTCCAAGTGCATGATATTCATTATCTCTTATCCTTGCTTTGTATGCTAGAATAGGATATCAAATTGCTACTTGCATTAGTTTTTACACTTCATTTAAATTGGTGGTCTAATCGATTTTGTGAAGTGTGTGTATCTCTATTCACCCCCCTCTAGAGCCCATCGATCCAACAGCGACGTCGGTTGCTGCCCTTTTGCTTCTTTGGTGCTGGTGCTCTTCTGCTCGCCGGCGCCGCTACCCGCCACCCGCCGCTGTTGCTTCTTCACCTATTGCTTCTCCGGCCGGCGCCTGCTGCTTCTCCGGCCCTCAGTTGCTTCTGCCCGTCGCCCGCCCCTCTGCTTCTTCTCCTGCTCGCCGCCACTGCTGCCGCCGCTCTTCTCCACGCTAGCTCTAGGTAGGCTAGCCTCTTTACTTCCTTCTCCCTAGCTCCTTACCAACAGCAAGCATGACCATGGCTGTGTTGGCCTACCACGACCGTGTTGTCCATCACACCCGTGGTAGGCCAACACAGCCACGGCCGTGCTTGCTGTTGGTAAGGATATGAACAAATTTTTATGTAATGCTTTATGTAAATCCTAGGATATGAACAAATCTTTTGCTTGCATATATTTGTCATATATTTGTGCTTCTAATCGTAATGTTTGGCCTAATTCAGTAAATTTTGATGCATGTTGAAATAAGATTTAAACTTGTCAATTGTAGCATCCTAATTTTATTTGATTAAACCCTAACATCAATTGTGATGAAACCCTAACATGTACATATCTATTATTGTGTTTGTTGGCCTAGAAACCCGTCCAAGATTTACTCATTAGGAGTAAATCTTGGATAGTCCCCGGTTTGGGACTGTTCTTGAACACCTAATCTCACTTAGGATGTAAGTGTATAATGTGTATTGGGTTTTTGAGAAAATTTCAGTAGCATTTCCCCGTTTGTTCTCTAAGTACATATGTACTTAGAGAACAGCGGGGAAATGCTGCCAAAATTTTCTCAAAAACCCAATACACATTATACACTTACTAGTGAGATTAGGTGTTCAAGGATGGGATAGGTGGTACACATTTATTATATATAAGAATGACATCACATGTGTTTGTTGGCCTAGAAACCCGTCCAAGATTTACTCATTAGGAGTAAATCTTGGATATTCCCCGGTTTGGGACTGTTCTTGAACACCTAATCTCACTTAGGATGTAAGTGTATAATGTGTATTGGGTTTTTGAGAAAATTTCGGTAGCATTTCACCATTTGTACATTGGTATAAATTAGAATGAACAATCACTAAATTATATACTGTTTGTATGGAGTCTGGCTTCATTGTAGATAATAGGAGTAAATCTTGGATAGGATGTAAGTGTATACCCTAATCTTATCCTAATATATACTTGTTTTCTCTTTGATCATAGAATGGATGGATCATGGATGTCCATTCGCAATCGCTGCACCCCAGAGTTTATATCTGGTCTTGATCAGTTTATTAGATTTGTTGAGGAACATAGGAAAAAACCTACAGATAGGTTCTACTGTCGATGTAGGCATTGCGGTAACAACTTGAAAGTCAACACCGGTGAGGAAATCAAAAGTCATATCATGTGCAATGGGATTGTACAAGGCTATACAGAATGGCACTGGCATGGAGAGATTTCAAACTCAAAACCAGTAGATGTCGATAGCAGTGCTTGGGTGGAAGAAGAAATTGCCTCCGATGACGTAGATGTGAACGAACCATTTCCAGTAGATATCGTTGATGCGATGCTGGATAGTTGTAGGGTAGAGCACACCGATCCACCTCCTATCTTTAGAAACATTGTGCATGATGCTGAGATACCATTATACATAGGCTGTGCTAAGTTTACGAAGCTTAGCGCTGTGTTGAGATTGTATAAGTTGAAAGCTAACAATAGATGGAGCGACAAAAGCTTCACTTCATTGTTGACTTTGTTGAAAGAAATGCTTCCTGAAGGAAACGAGCTGCCAATCTCAACATACCGGGTAAAGAAAATATTGTGCCCAATGGGAATGGAGGCCAAGAAGATACACGCATTCCCGAATGATTGTGTATTATTTCAAAAGGACTATGTAGATTTGAAAGATTGTCCAAAATGTGGTGTGTCACGGTATAAATTGACGACTTCGGGGGAGTCCAAAACTGGTTCTCCTGCCAAGGTGTTGTGGTATCTACCTATAATATCATGGTTTCAACGCTTGTTTGCAAATCCGAAAGATGCGAAGAATTTTAGGTGGCATGCAGATGTTAAGAAAAATAATGATGGGATCCTATGACATGTGTCTGATTCCCCACAGTGGAAGAAGATTGATCTATTGTACCCCAAATTTGGTGAAGAAGATAGGAATCTAAGACTTGGGCTTTGTACAGATGGGATGAATCTGTACGGGACATTGAGCAGCCAACATAACACTTGGCCAGTCATGCTTGTTATATATAATCTTCCTCCCTGGTTGTGTATGAAAAATAAGTATGTTATGTTGTCGTTGTTGATATCGGGCCCTAAACAACCCGGAAATGATATCAATGTTTATCTTGAACCTCTGATTGATGACTTAAAGAATCTTTGGGCTGAAGGTGTGATGACCTATGATGCTTCAGGAAGAGAGACATTTTGTTTGCATGCTATGTTGTTTTGCACTATTAATGACTTTCCAGCATATGGGAATTTGTCTGGATATAGTGTCAAAGGAGCTAAAGCGTGTCCTATATGTGAAGAAAACACTGATTCAATAAGACTAAAACATGGCGGCAAGACTGTATATCTTGGTCATCGAAGGTTTCTTTCAAAATTCCATTCGTATCGTAGGAAGCACAAAGCATTCAATGGATGGAATGATGAACAGAGTGCACCTAAACCTATACCAGGGGATGTTGTTTATGAAAGAGTAAAAGACATTATCAATGAATTTGGTAAGAAATCACAATGTAGTATAGCCATACAGAGTGACAATTCTTCATTCAAGAATAAGTCAATATTTTGGGATCTTCCTTATTGTTCTTTGACAGTCAGGCATTGTATCGATGTAATGAACGTTGAGAAAAATGTCTGTGATAGCATCATTGGTGCTATGTTAAATATACCAGGTAAGACTAAAGATGACATAAAATCCAGACTGGACCTACGTGAAATGGGAATAAGGTCAGAATTAACAAAATTACATGAAATGGGTAATAAAAGAACATACTTACCTCCCGCTTGTTACACGTTGTCTAGAAAGGAGAAGAAAGCTTTTTGTGAATGCTTGGTAAATGTTAAGGTGCCACATGGTTACTCATCCAACATCCGTAGATTGGTATCAATGAAAGATCTGAAGTTGATAGGTCTTAAATATAATGATTGTCACACTCGAATGCAACAAATATTGCCTGTGGCAATTCGATCTATATTGCCAAAGCATGTAAGGTTTGCAATCACCAGACTTTGTTTCTTTTTCAACAGTCTATGCAGCAAAGTTATTGACCCTGATACTCTCGATAATTTGCAAAGAGAAGTAGTTGTTACCCTATGTCAGCTTGAGATGTATTTTCCTCCTTCGTTTTTTTTTATATCATGGTATATCTTATTGTCCACTTGACTAGGGAAGTGAAAATGTTGGGACCAGTTTTCTTGCATTGGATGTATCCCTTTGAACGATACATGAGCATTTTTAAAAGTGATGTTCGAAACCATTATCGGCCTGAAGGGAGTATTATTGAAGGTTATGTGGCGAGAGAGGTTATGGATTTTTGCAATGACTTTCTGAGTGGTAATAACACTCCTGTTAATGACAAGAATATTGAGGAGGGCAAAAGAATTTTGGGATCACGGGTGAAAGTAATCAGCCATGAGCAGTTGGAACAAGCTCACTTGTATATTTTACACAACATGGACGAAGTGAGTGTTTATATCAAGGAACATACCAATTTCATCAAGAGACAACATCCTCGAGCAAGTTCAATGTGGCTTGCTAGGGAGCATAATAAGACTTTTACTAAGTGGTTTGAAGATAAAGTCTTACATCAACTATCTCAAACACCAAATGATATTACAGAAACTATCAAATGCCTCGCCTTAAACCAAAACCGAATGTTATGTCTTATGAAGGGTTTGACATTAATGGGTTCACATATTACACAAAGCGCCAAGATGATAAGAGTGTCATCCAAAACAGTGGGGTCACTCTTCAAGCGTCGACTATGTATTTTGCAAGTGCAAAGGATAAGAGTCCACATGAAGCTAAAATGTCATATTACAGTGTCATTGAAGACATATGGGAGTTTGACTACATAGATTTCAGAATTCTGCTCTTTAAACGTAATTGGGTTGATAACACCAAAGGAGTTATAGTGGATGAATTGGGTTTCACTTTGGTGAACTTTGAAAAGATTGGCGAGAAGGGTGAACCATTCATATTGGCATCATAGGCGAAACAAATATTCTATATCGATGATCCTGCAAATGATAAATGGTCGGTTGTTCTTCATGGTAAAAGACAGTTCATTGAACATCCTATAGATGAAGAAGAGTACTATGATAAGTATGATGACTGCAGTCCATTCTCAGTTGGGTTGCCAACTCCACAAAATATTGAAGCTAATGATGACTTATATGTGCACGGAGATCACAATGAAGGATTGTTAATTGATAAAAGATCACAATTTTAGAGGCATGTATGTTTATATTTTTTTATTGAAGCTAAATATTTTCTTTTTTAATATCAATATCATTTTCAGATTTGATTTTTCATTATCTTCTAGTTAATACAAATGCTAAATGTTTGCCTTTTCTAGTTAATACAAATGCTAAATGTTTGCCTTTTTCTAGTTAATACAAATGCTAAATGTTTGCCTTTTTCTAGTTAATACAAATGCTAAATGTCTGCCTTTTTAATGACATTTTCAGATGGATGACCATGATGAGCATGATGTCCATGATGAGCATGAAGTCCATGATGAGCATGCTATGCATGATGAGCATGGCGAGGATACCAATGTAAGTTCTAAAAACATATCCTATATTTCTATAACATTCATTATCTTCTAGTTATGTCATATATCCAATATTTCTATATTGCGCTAATTGAGTGGGTTTATTTTTGTCAAATTTTAGGTTGATGATGCACATGTACCCACTAAAGCACTGGAGCAACTTGATGCGCAGCATCAAACACTTAACAAGAAAAGAGCATCACTCTGTTGAAGAAGTTACTAACCAAATCATTAATGTGCATACTAACTAGGCCCTCGGTGACGCGCAAAAAGCAAGGCATGCACTGAATGTGCATGACCACACTATGGGTCCAAAGGACTATGCAAGCGTTCACCAAAGAGTACAGGTAGAGTCTGCGGCTACTGAGGAGTCTGCTGCTACTCAGGAGTTTGCTGCTACTCAGGAGTCTGCCACACCCATGCCTCACCATGATATCTGGATAGCTGGGAGGCAAAATAAGAAGGGTGAAATAAAGAAGCCCGTAACTACTGAGGCGGATACGAAAATGGTAAAATACAACTCATAGAGAAATCGTTTGAATATTGATTATTTGTGGTGTTAGCTTACCAATTTCTGTTGATGGTGATTAGCGGGAGCTACACGAGCAGAGGAAATAAGGAACGTTCATCCCTCAGGGCACAAGGGATGAATTGACAGTTGCTCTGGGTAACCCAGAGCATCCTGGACATGTTAGGGGTGCAGGCGATGGTGTGGGCATCAAAGCATTCTTTGGGCCATCCCAGCGCAAACCCAGAGCGGGACTTTTACAAGAAGAGGTAACCTATTCTATTTTTAGAATGTTACTGCAAAAGGGAATTCAATAATAAGAAGTTAATGTTTCTTTTATCCATGTATAGGAGAATAAGAGAGTCGAGGATATAGTTGCTAAGAAGGTCAATGATATATTTGCTGAGAAGGTCAAAGAAGAAATAGTGCGGTGGCAGGCATCTCAGGCTTCCAATCAGCCTATGGCGACCCACTCTTCTCCTGATGCACAGACTACGAGTAATCCTGGAGACCCATCGCCTAACACATCTGTTGTAAGTATTGTTCATGACATTGTAGCTAGTTTTTTCAAGATGATATGTATATATGTATAACATTCTTTACGTAAATTTGTAGGCATTGAAGCCATGCCGCTTAAGAATGCAAGACTATGTTGTTGCAGAGGCGCAGGCTTACCAGTCCCTTCCTGGGGAAACATTTCATGGGACTCCAATGCCGTAGGGCTATGTTCGTGTGAGCTCGATATGTGTATTACCCGATTGGAGGGAAGCTGCATTGGCATATGCCCACCCAGATATTGATACACTTAGTGAGGCAAAAGGCGGGGTGATATTGTGGCCCAAAGCAGATGTCGTCTACACTACTAAAATTGTAAGATAAATTTACATTACTTTAGATTGTTAATGTGTATATATGAGGTCAACTGATCTGAAATTATATATACAGGTTAAAAAGAAGACACCCGGAGCACCTAGGCCTCCACCTCCACTTCCTGCATTACCAAGTTGGGTTCCAACTGACCTAAAATACCCGTTAGGTCTTGCTTGTAGGGGAATGGCATGTTGGCTACGGGCACATAATACACATTGCCCTATAATTGTTTCTTTAGAAGCAGATTATGCAGGTCAATCATACGATAGCTCTTTATTTATACAAGATAATATTGAATTGTTTATGTATGATTGGCTGAATACATCAATGATAGAGACATGGATAAGGTGAGATCTTGTTTATACATCCATATACCTTGTGTAAGATCTGGTGATCTGGTTTCTTATATATTAATGCATTCGTAATACATGTTTTGCAGCTACTTAGTCAAAGATCAATGCAGACAATTTGCATTTGATCATGTGGGTTTTTCTATTCCATCATTGATTAGTATGGTAGCTAAAGACCATGATAGTGTTCAACAATACTGTATAGATGCTTTACCAATTTTCGGTCAGCAAAAGAAGACGATAATAATAGCTCCATTCAATGTCAAGTAAGTTTACTTTATTTATAATTTGGACTTAAGAAAATTCCATTTTTATTGTGCATTTTGAGTTATTAATTTTTAACTTTTTTACCTCTAGCGGTAGACATTGGGAGTTACTAGTTATTGTCCCCGGGACATTCACTGTTTATTATCTAGATCCTGCGGTAAGTACATTGAACACTAAAATTGGACACATATTGAGAATGCCATTATTCTGGTGAGAAATATTTCATTTTTATATCCATTAACATATTTTATTACATTACTATTTAATTATGCAATTTACTGTGTTACATTAACATGTAGGGGTTTAGAGGCATTCAAAAATGCTGGAGGAAATGTCCCAAGGAGAAAGAACCAGCCAATAATTTGGGATAATGTAAAAGTAAGTTCCCAACTCCAATGTATATATTATTTATGTGAACTGTGCTTAGTTGTATTTTTTAATATTTTGTATGTTTCAATTTATAGTGCGCTACACAAGACAACGGCTGGGAATGCACATACTATGTGATGCGATTTATGCAGATGATTATCTGACATGCCACATTGGATATTAATACCATACATGAGGTATTATATATAGTCTCATTAGTTAGTATGAAATATATCAATCTTATTTTTATATTATTACTTATATATATACATCATTCTCTTTGCAGGTGTTTAAAACTGACCACACTATAGGTAAACGCTTAAAAAATGTACATGCTCCATATATGATGGAAGCATTAAATGAAGTAAGAGAAAAATGGGTAAAAGCCATACAAGCAGTGGCGATTGTAAGATATAATTGGGATGCTGATAGCGATGCTGAATGATATTTTGTAAATGAATATTTCTGAATGTTTCTACATGTATTTGCATGTTTCTACATGTGTGAATGTGAGAATTGAATTGATGTCTGAATGTATCTACTTGTGTGAAAAAATATTTGTTGATTTTGCAGGTTTGTGGCCTGTTTGTAGGCTGATATCAATGGATGTCGTAAACCTGCAGTTCAGAAAACTGAACTGCAGGTTCTCATCCTGCTGACCAACCACAACAGGCCTGCAAACTGATAAGAAAAAAACAATTAAAGTATAGGCGTCGGTTATTTACAGAACACCGTCATCAAAGGCCTACAATGTCGGTTATTAGATAAAAACCGATGCCTAATATGACAAACAACCCGACCGTGCAGGAAAGCATGGACGTGGTGGAAAAGGCATCACTTATTCATATAAAACCGACACCTATAGTACTAAACATAGCCGTGCAGAGAAGCACGGCCGTGTCGTCTGGGAGTATGGCGTTGGTTGTTCAGTTTTTAACCGACATAGAAAGTGTCCTAGGTGGTGCCCTTTTTTGTGGCGTGAACCCTATAGACGTCGGCAAACTATATATAACCGACGCCTATAGATCATATAGGCGTCGGTTAGAAAACCGACGCTGAAGAGTTCGACCTTTAGCGGCGCCCACATAGGTGTCGGTTGAAAACCGTCGCCAAAGGGGGTTAAACAACTGACGCCAAAGGCGTATTCTGTAGTAGTGTATCCACATACAATGTTATTATAGTTTATATGAACACAAGAAAAGAATATTTTAGCAATTCTCAAAATATCATACTAGATTTCGATAAATTATGTTTATAAGTTCAAAGCCAGAATTTAGCTATTTCAAATTCAAATACACTAACTGGACCATTAGATCTTTATTCAACTCAAAATGTATACAATAAGCTGTAATTCACTTCAATTGGCACCTTAATGATCTAATTGAACTAAATAAATACTAGTTGAATATTTTACCTTATTAGTGTATGTTTCAACCAAAATATGTAATGTGATAACATATGTTTTACTCACCAAAAACTTACTTACCAAATTCATATTCAAAATGGTTTAGAAATGGAATATATGGTCTGAAACCTAAAAGTCTCAATTAGTTTCTGAAATATATCCTAATCAAATTCATATAGATTAATACGATAATAAATGGTTCTCCTCAAATTTTGAAACCCTGATTAATTTATATGTATTTAATACCATATAATCCTATGATTCATTTCAACGATGATAGTTGCAAACTCAAACCACAAACCTAACCTAGGTTAAAACTTCACACACCTGAATTATCTATTGTTCTAATTTTCAAACTTCATAACCCTTAAATAAATGTAGATTAATAAACCTAAAACTAATCATTATACTTTTTCACCATTTTCATTAAGTGGAAAGAGTGACCAACTTTGGGTCATATTCCTAATGTATTAGCCAATTGGTGGTAGATCACTTACCTTCTTTCACTTGATTTTTCATGAACCGACCCTATGTAATGACTATGAATATTTCTCCCACTTCTCTCCTTTTATACTCCCCCTTATCAAATGATATCTTCTCTCTCTTATCAATCTCATCCAACCAATTACATAGAGCCTAAATGGTGTCTACTCACCATGCTAAATGAGATTACTCAAAATCAAAATGCCGATCAAACACTAATCAATCATATTCCCATAAAAGTACATATTTAAAACCAAAATAAAATTCTTAAACATGTTAGAGAAAATTTACAAAGAGGTACAATATCCTGCATATATATACCACCATACCATGTATCTTTACATCTATTCAGTAGACTTAGCTACAATATGTATACGAAGGATATTGTTCACATATTTACAACATTTACAAAGCACAACTATACTACCAAAATATCAAGTCAATGTACATCATCTAAAAAAATTCCTTGCCCAGACCTGAGAGTACATGGATGACTCTGGGACTCACTGAATTTCCCTATTCAAAATTGTATTGAGATAACTCCAATTGATTGAGTCATAGGTCTTCATCAAATCTATTTTAGCACATATTTTTGGCTTTTGTCTTTACATCATGTCATTCAAAACTCCATTGACAAGAAAGGTGGCATAAGAAATACATCTCCCCGTTAAGAAAGCACATTTCATAGGGCTAATAATTTCAAGCAGAATTACTTATAACCTAGTTGCAATAAGTTTCAAGATAATCTTATACACCACATTGCATAAAGCAATGGGCCTCCAATTTTTAATCTCAGTAGAATTTTGTACTTTGAGTATGAGAGAAGTGTAGGTTTTATTAACTTCTCGAAGAAGGTAGCCACTATCAAAGAAATTATGCACAACTTTCTTCACATCATTCCCAATAGTGTCCCAAATTTTTTTTAAAAGATAGTAATTAAAACTATCTACGCCTGGCACCTTATCACCCCTAAAGAAATGAACTACATCATCTTTCTCTTGATATGTCAATTTCATACATAGAAGATTGAAATGCTCCTCACTAATCTTTGATAGGTTCCAACTCTCCTTCTAGTCAATCTTGACATTCATTTCTTTCTCAAATAGAGCAGAATAGTAGTCAACAATGTGCCCCTTAATAGTGTCCTCATCAAAACAAATATCACCATTAATATTAAGGCTACTGATAGTGTTCCTAACTATTCTATTTTCAAGAAAAGAATAGAAAAAATTTGTATTTTTATCACCCAGATTGATTCTTCAACTTCATATGATATAATAGCTTCCTTTATTTTCCTCAAAACATACACAATCAAATCATCAATAGGATTAAGGTCCATTTTTTCCTAAACTATATTAGATTGAGCCTCGGGTATTCTTTCATTCTCAGACATATTACCAACTTTTAGTTTTTTCCAAAAGCACTAATCTCTTCCAGTTTTCCTTATCTTTTCACACATCTTGAACATAGGATTCCCAACAACACTTTCATCCAATGCCACTCGATAACATCATGAAAGACAGACATATCTAGCCAGGAATTTATAAGTTGAAAGGGAGTCTTTTTTCTTATAAATAGCTCCATCCAGATAAGTAAAAATACTTTTGTGATCAGTGTCAATAGAATAAGAAATATCCCCCCAACCTTTTGAAAACAAGTCAATGAATGCTTTAGTATACAACACTCTATCTATTTTATACATAACAAGGTTTCTACCATCCTGTTTGTTATCCCTAGTGAACTAGGATCTAGCCAAATCCAACTCAACAAGTTGATTGTCATTGATAAACTCATTATACTGACTCATAGAGAAAGAGGAAGGTTCAACCTTTACAAACCTTTCAGAAGAGAACCTAACTGAATTAAAGTCTCCCATAATAATTCAAGGAAAATTAATGCTACGAAGTGAAAGGTCCTTCCATAAATAAAAAAATATATACTCAAAGTTATGCCCATACACAACAACTAGAGAAAAAGATATACCTCTACATTGGAATTTTAGTTAGGATGAAATCCATGGGTCTCATACAATATTTACAACATGTATAAAGGAAAAAGTATACTACCAAATCTCAAGTTGATGTATGTCATCTACAAAAATTCCCTCCCAAACATGAGAGTATAGGGACGAATCTAGGACTCATTAAATAGCCCACCAACCTTCTTCTTTATAGATCTTGAAATTGCTCCTCCTTGCTACCACGGGTTTGACGACATGAATGACAAATTCTGAGAAATATTTGGTGACCCACGAGGTGAGACCTATGTCCTAGTGAGTGATAATACTTCTAAAAAGATCTAATCCTTATATAAAGACTATGTAATTTAAATAATCAATTCATATAGCATTATAGAGTTGAAGGATTACATAATTTAGACAAACATCAGACATATCTAGAATCATAAGTACAATTGGTTTCTTATACTGCATTATAATACACCTATAAATCAAAAGAATCACAACAAGGACCATCATCCAATGTGATTCTATAAAATAATTCTATCATTTATGCTATATGGCTGAATCACATATTTTATTCAGCCGTGGTAGTTTGAGGTGTACCATTCAAACTACTAGCATACCACTACAAAGTTGCAATCAACCCCATAAAAGATCTATGATGTTTAGAATGCTAAGATCTCTTCCCCTCAGTCAATAAGAGTAAAAACCCAAGTGGCACATCAACTCAACTACTAAAATAACCTAATCCATCTCAGGTACACATGCCATGACACTAGAAACTAGGGTATAACCCCTCAAAATATGATTTACAACTATAGTTTCTCTCAATATATATCAACTCTGAGGAACGACCTCGATCGCTCTTTAAAATCTTGGGTTCTGGATGGTTGAGATGTTGGATCAAATGGGCTCTAGTAGGGGGTGAATAGAGCTAAAAAACACTTGCAAAAAATTTGTTAAACCTTGAAGTTACAACTATGTATGGGATTGTAAATAATGAATTTGTAGTGCAACTAAACATACATAGAAATATTGAGAGAGTTTAAACAAACACAACAACATAAGACTTTTAGAGTGATTCCAATCTCCAAACTAAGAGATAGTTAGTCCATTACCTAGACAGGTCATGCTCTAGGATTTTACACTCCATGTACACTTATATTCCATTATAAGACATACTAGATGACCTCCCTTTTCTGGGTCAAGGATATCTAGCCTCCCCTTTGAGGATAAGGGAGACAATAACCAAACTGAAGAGATCGGGGGGGGGTGTGAATAGATTCTTATAGGAATTTAAAGCAATAATAGAATGAAAAATGCAAGCAACCAAATGAAGACGTGATTTGGTGTTACAACCCCAATTTTTTTTGGGTTCATATGATGGGAAATGTAATTTCCCCAATAAATATATGATTATGGGAATGGGGTGAATTATATTGAATGGATTCCCTTTGCAATATTTCCTTTTTGCATGCAACTTCGTGGGTCATAATATATAAATGAGTTCAACATGATTAATAGAAAAAGAAGAAATCAAATAATGCAATGATAAGAAGGAAATTCGAGGTAATGATAAAAATATGAGAAATATGTGGACAGATGGATAATGGAATCATCATGGATGAGATTCGAGTCCACATTGTTTCTAATGGTAAAAGGAATCCAAATAATTAAAGTAATGAATCGATTATTTTCTTAAATAATATTATTGGTGGACTAATAGTTATAATCATCTTTATGGTGTGGGTGCTTGAGGCACAAGTTAAATAAATAAAAGGAATTCATATAGTAATGTCCTATGATGTGAAAAATGTTTTCCAAAGGAAAATAAGATGCATGGTGTGATGAAATAATTAAAAGAGTAATTATATAGACAAGATTGGAAACTTAATGGTTGGGACACCAAACAAGGAGATTCTACTAGATAATAACATTATTTTAAATAAATATTTAAAAGGAGCATGTTTCAAGATATGAAAAGATATTCCAATGGAACCCTACAATTTGAATATGGGAAAAGATTAATATGTTTCTATAATCAATTTGAGAAATATATTATACAATGTGTGCCATAGAGAGATGGGCTTCCCTTTATAATTTTTGGGTTGCCAATTCCAAAATAAAAAGGAATAGGGAATATCTAATGGGCTTTCTGGAATCTATATACATGGACATGCTTTTAGAGAATAAGGCATGATGATTAATGCCCTTGGGCATCTCCCTTTTTAGTGAATCACGAAATACAAATATATATCTCCCTCCCATGTGTGTCTCGCAGCCAAGAGTGAATAGATCTAGTCTTTGAGGCCTCTCTTCATCTCTTCAAGGATGACCCCTAGGATTTCCTTAGGTATGTATATATATGAGAAGCCCAGGTCAGCCTCTTGCCACTTGAATACATGGCCCTATCCATAGTGGTCCAAGATGAAACCCGACGAAGGATCCATGCGCCTTGAAGACCCTTTCCCCCTAGTTGCTTCAACGTGGAGTCACATTGAATAAACCTGCAACATAGACACGCCATGACGTAGCTTGGTGGCAACCAAGGACAGATGTGGGTGGACCTTCTCTGTCGTCCTCTATGCCATCATTGACCTTTGAGGAGGGTCAACCATCATGCATGACTGCAAACAACTTCACCAAAGCCTGCTGAAAGAGGAAGGCAGGGGTGGCGAGTTGGATGTCTAGGTCGCCATAGAGGTCACTGGAGGAGGCGACAGACCCAGAAATGTGAGGCAAGGGAAGGGTGAGCGCCACCAAGGTGCATCTGATGGTACCACACACAGAGTCTAGTGATGCGGACGGTGCATGTAGAAAAACTACCCAAAAACAAAACTTCTATCTGAAATGATCAGATAGATGAAACAAAAGGGATGAGCGAGGAGGAGACTAGCAGGGGGTCGCACTGGCGTCATCTAGGAAGAGGCGCCATGCCTCACCATTGAGTGACTGGCACGGGACCGTAGGTATCGGTAGTGGCGTAAGGATGGCTGCGTCTGTGCGACATGGGTGGAAGTGCCACTCTACGTGAAGAAGAGCAGTCGTCTATCTAGAGTGCGGGTGATAGATAGGTCATCAACAATGGCGGTAGTTGTTTACGTTGCAAGGGCGGCGGTGTTGCTGATCAATTGACCGCTGATCGGGCACCTATCGGAGTGGCGAGCGGAGAGGGTCACGCCCAGCGTGAGGTGGAAGAGGATTTAGAGTCAAAGGACACCTATGCCTCTCTCCTATTGTTCAAGAGCTAGGTACAAGTAAGTCCTTTTGCTGATACTGAGCCAATTAATAAGAAAAGAATACCTTGCTGACGTGGTATTGCCTAATTGGCTAATAAAAGGTTTAACTTTAGAATATTATAGCAATTGTTAGGATGCTCAGAATTAGACAAGTAATATATGAAAATTGATCAGGAGAATGCAAGTAATCCATTAAAAATATAATTGAATCCTAATTATACTTGAAATTCAAAAAGTATATAAAGATGTCATCTTTAATGGTTTAATTAATGAAAAATCCTTAGATTTGATGATAGTTGGATTTAATGATCTTCATTGAATATTTTGAGCAAATATTAACATGTTGAAGATAAAAGAGAGTATTAGGTCTAAAAAGAGGATCTTTTTGGGTTCGATGTACATGAATATGCATCCTAATGAGACTTAGAAACCCTAGAAATATATACCGAGTCAATAAAGAATTGTTTGGATGTGAAGGTAACAACTAGGTGTTATGCATTGATTTTAGGATCCCTGATTGATTGCTTGATTGGTTATTCTAGATTATTCTGGCTTCGACATCAAGTTGCTCTGGATCATGTATGTGGTTATGCTTATAGTTAATTACTTTAGTTTCACGGTGATTCCTGGATGTTTTATCAGTTGCCTGAAAATAACTGCTTGGATGACTTTTATTTCATGCAACTATAAAGTGACTAGGATTATCACCAAAAATATATATACATGACTGGCTCAGATCCTGGTCCTCCTCTGTGGCTTTGCTAATGATGAAAAGGGTAACCTAGTACATGGCCTACTTGTTAAATAGGACATCAGGTTATCATGAGTTAGGAATTGGGCTATCCACGTGTTGTGCCATGCGACTCATTAGCACACCATGAGTTAAGGAGTGGGCTACCTATGGGTAGTGCCATGCGAATCAACCCTAGAAATTCATTCACCTGTTAGGTAGGATCATGAGGGGTTTAATGGGGATCTACCATAAGGAAGGTAGCATCTAGGTCCATTGTAGGGACAACACAGATGCTAGGATATGGATGGATTGAGTAGTTATGCTTAAAACGTAAAGTTGTTTATTAAATCCTAATTGGTTGCAATATGTTGTTACAGTTGATTGCATGATTATTGTTTCCCCCACATACCGGCATATTCATTTATGCTGACCGACGTTTTGTCTGTCGGTGTTTTAGGTACAAATCGAAAAGGACAAATACTAACATGGCATATTGTGAAATTAAGAAATAAAGTGCAAGGAGGATTAGTTAGAATAGAGTCCAGATGTGGATATAAGTTAGATATCCTAGTTTCTAAAAGGTATGCAAAGTTTTATTTTATTCCAGCTTTTCAGTATAGTCATGGTAGAATTTAATAATTATTACTGATTATTTGTCAAACCTATGATCTGGGAAATTGGGATAACGGCTCTGACCTCTTGGTCTCCCTTAATTGGGGGTTACTGGGAGGCGGGGTCGTGACATTTGGAGTGGTTCCATCTAAGACATCATTCCACTACTGAGTTGTTTCCAACTAGGATTTTGCAAAAAATAATTTTATTACTTATCTGTTAGGAAAAATTATAAAAGTATTTGTTACAACTAATCCCTCTTCTTTATCGGCCATGGAAGATCACCATGCAAACCTCTTCTTTAATGGACGATGGAAGAGAACTGATCTCCTCTTCTTTAAGGAATGATGGAAGAGCACCAAAACAATCACTCTTCTTTAACGGATGATGGAAGAGTACTGCAACACTTCATCTTATTTGATGACCATGGAAGAGAACCTGAGTGAAGACTCCTTCTTTACTTACAAGATCTTGGACAACCTACTCTCCTTGGAGTAGTCCCACTGTAATTCACAAATAAAGAAAGAAGATTGGAGAAAGGAAAAACACAAATGTAGCTCACAATGTCCTAGATCAAGCTTATGGACCAATACCACTATGGATTAGGCAATGATGAAATGGTGGTGCTGGAGAACTATGATTAGGACACAAATCTAGCAGTTGTAGAAGATTGAAAATGTAGGCTATGGCTTAAGATTGCTCAATTGTTGCTCAAGTGTTGTATTGCTAGCCTGTAAGTTTTATTTGGTATGAACCTAGACCACTACTATTTATAGGAATGGATTGCAAGTGTGATCTTAGGGTAGTGTCTCAAGTGTTCTATCATGTGATATAGCCATTATAGATGGGTCAGTGTAGGTGTAATGGCTGATTTATTTGTTAGTAAAGTTGGCATTCCAGAACCTATCTTGGTCAAAAAAATTGTCAACTGGAAGTCAGTTGATCGAGAAATTCTTCGATCGGAGTTGGTCTAAGGGTCTAACTCTGTTAACAGCTAACTGTTGTTCTAACTTCTTGGTCAGACGATCTAACAGTCTTTTCTCAGTTCAGAAAGCCTCGATCTCAGTTGACAATTTCTTCAACCAGGAATGACTTAGGTCTAGGTAATTTTAAGGGTTTTTCTGGTGCTCTGGGTTTTTGACTGAGAGGGTACTCAATCGACAATATTATCGATCAAGTTTGTCTCGACTGACATTTTCTTCGACCGAAATAGTCTCTGGAAATTGATTTAACAAATATTGAAAGACCTATAAGATAAAAATTTTAATGTGACCAACCTAACCTAGGCACTTGTTTTAGACATATGGATAGGTTTGTGATAGGTGGGGTTGGTCCATAGCTTGATTTATATGAGTTTTAAGAAATTATACATTTGTATTACAAATAAGTAAAAGTACACAATAATCCAAGTATTTGCCATTCCAGTCTTGATCAATTATTATTAATCATGCTCTTTTGATCCTCAAACACTAGATAGAATGCTAATAATCACAAATAAGAAATATTTGTCATCATCAAAAGATAAGATGAGATAATGTCCAATTTAGCCAACAATCTCCCCCTTTTTGAAGATGACAAACATTCCCAAAATATAAGAAAAATAATTGTTATGAAAATGAGTCTCATACATGGGATATACCTGAGATGAATAGGTTCTTTGATCTCATAAAATGTATGATAATATTACTAAAGATATATGGAACATGATATCCATCTCTTAAGGTAATTTACCACCAATTAATGTTAAGCTGAGAGATCACAGAACTCATGATAATGTTTTAAATATTTTACTTTATTTAGTTTTATTTTATTTCTCCTCTTTAATCATTTAAAAAATATAATCATATGTGTAAATCAATGAGACTCCCCCTTAATTGATTACTCCCCCCTTAATTATTTACTTCAAAAAAATTGTCAAATTTATCCACAATTTAAAAACCACTATTAATTTCTCAACCATTTGCAAGGGATGTTAAGCCCTGAAATGATATGATATTCCTCTAGGCTCATGGTGGAATTTATATTACTTACTCAACTATTTACAAGGGATGTTAAGCCCTAAAATGATATGAGATTCCTTTAGGCTCATAGTGGAATCAATAAATGTATCTGTAACCAAATATAAGGGATGTTAAGCCCAAATTGGTGTCTAAAATCCAATTAATAGAAAGATTAAAATTATGTGCACATTATATCCTAGAATTGTGTGAGCTTCCCCTTAATGTCATAACAAAATTGATATCAAAGATGTTAACATATTTTAAATTATAACCAACTTTAAAATCAATTGATCAAGTAAGACTATGAGTCAATTTTTGTGATCTTTGAGCAATCTTCTTTCTTGCATTATTCTGATTTAGAAATTTCTATCATTCTAAGTATTTAACATGATGAGCAAAGTACAAATTTAACATACCAATGTTGGGTGCAAGTGAATGATTTGATTTACAAATAAGAATTTCTATCAGGCTTATTTTCGGTCATCCATGACTTTGACCAGGGCACCCCTCGGTCGAACTGTTTTTCAACCAAGAAGTAGTTCTATAGATTTCCAATTGATGTAGTTTGTAACATTTTCCTTTATATTAGCATAAGTGAGCAATCAACTTTATGAAAATTTAATTATGTTTCAATTCATGGGTTTAAGCAACATAGATATCTTCTCTTATGATTCTATTTTGGAAATAGTTGTTACATCCATTTGAAAGAGTTTGATATTTTTATGTGCAGTTAGAGCTAACAACATGCGAATTGATTCAAGTCTAGCTACAAGAGCATATGTTTCATCAAAGTCAATTCCTTCTTATTGATTATTCCCTTGAGCGACCAATCTAGTTTTGTTTCTAACAACTTCTCCAACTTCATTAAACTTGTTACGAAATACCCATTTAGTTATGATAATGGTTTTATCTTTAGGTCTAGGTACTAAATCCTATACATCATTCTTAGCAAATTTATTTAGTTCTTCTAGCATAGAAATGATCAAATAATAATCTTTAAGAGCTTCATCAACCTTTTTAGGTCCAATGATGGATACAAAATCTGTGTTAGCTATATCTCGAAAAGAGAATCTAGTTTTTTCTTTATCAAAATAATCAACAATTATTAGGTCTTGTGGATGGTCTTTTATTATTCTTGGAATGGGTTGATGAGGTTCTTCATTTTTATTTTTATTTTATTCATTTTCAGAATTATTATGTTCTTTAGGTGATATGGTTAAATCTTCAATTAGTTGTGGATGATCATTCTCTATTTCATTGTTTGTTTGATTTTTCATAAAATGTTACATGAATTGATTCTTCTTTTTTTTTGATAATATTAAAGATTCTATAGGCCTTACTTGATGTTGAATAACCTAAGAAGAACCCTTTTTGTGATTTTGTATCAATTTGTCTTTATCATCTTTAGTATTTAAAATGTAGCATGATATTTCCAAAGGTGTGAATGTAATCTACTATTGGTTTCTTAGAAAAGAGTATTTCATAAGGAGTGTTTTTAAGTTGTGGATGAATTGAAATTCCATTTTGAATATAGCATGCGGTATTAATGGCTTCGGCCAAAAATGTTTTAGGTGTGCCATGTTCTAATTGCATGGTTCTAGCCATTTCATACAGAGAACGATTTTTCCTTTCAATTAAATCATTTTGTTGTGGAGTATTTGGAGTAGAAAAATTGTGAGTGTTCCCTTTAGATGAGGAAAAATCTTCAAAACAATGGTTTTCAAATTCTCCTCCATGATCACTCCTAATGGTGAAAATATTATTTTGAAGTTGGTTTTCAATTTTTTAACAAAAATGAATAAATATTTCAATAGTATCATCTTTCCCAGAAAGAAAATGTACCCAAGTATATTTACTATAATCATCAATAATACGAAAGAAATATCTCTTTCCACCTATATATTATGTTCTCATTGGTCCAAATAAATCCATATGTATGAGTTCAAGAGGTCTAGATGTACTAAGGATTTGTTTTGTCTTAAAAGAAGTTTTAGTTTGTTTTCCTAATGTACAAGGTTCACAATATTTAGGATTATCTAAAGAGATTTTAGGAAGACCACGAACTAGATCATGTTTAATTTTTTAATAACATGAGTACTTGCATATCCTAATTTCCTATGCCATAGATTTTGAGTATTATCATTTGCAAAAAGACATTTTCCAACAATCAATTTCATAGAATTAGGCCTAAGAACATAAAGATTGCCTACTCTTTTTCCTTCATATACAATATTGTTTGTGCCTTCTTCAAGCAATTTGCAGCTAGTTTTATTGAAAAGCACATCATATCCACTATCGATAATTGACTAACACTTAGAAGAATGTGAGGTAAACCATACTAATAGCACATTTTTAATTGTGAGATTAGTTCCAATATTACCTATCCCAATGATGGTTCCTTTTTCGTTGTCTCCAAATGTGATTGATCCTCCCTTCTTCTTTTTGTGTGATTTGAAGGCCTTTTTATCTCTAGTCATATGCTTGGAGCATCCACTATCAACCATCCATTCCTTTGAGATTTGACCTTCTCTTCAAGTGTATAAAAGGATTCCTTGTCTCAATTTCTATAGAACATCCAAACCTGCAAAGTGGCAAAGGTTTGGTACCCATATAGTGGTCCTTTTGGTTTTGAATGATATTTATTGTTTTGAGTATATATGAATCAAAATGAAAAGCATTTTATAATCATAAATTATTGATTTCAAGTAAATAATTTCAATAACAACAATTTTTGACAGAAGTATTCTCGGTCGAATTTGTTTTTTGACCAACAGGCACCTCAGTTGAGAGCTATGATGACTGAGTACTATTCTCCAAGTTTTTCAGCAATTGTAGAATGAATCAAGATAATTCCTTTTCGACTAGTTTTGATTTTAGTAACACAATTAAACAATCAAATACTCAAAGATATATAGTTAAAGCCAATTTTAGTTAAGATAATACATTATTAATGTCAAAATGAAATTTAGGTGAAATCTCAACTAAGTGCCCAATATGTCCAAGTTGGATGTTTTGGAACCCAAACCAAATCAACATCCTTTCTTTTCTTGTACGGAAAAGAGAATGAATAGTGCCCAAAACATTGACAATAGTGACAACAAATAAGGTCAATTTCATTTCTCTTGTTGGAATTTCAGTTATGTGCTAAGGTTGTCTTTGGGCACATACATGATCCTTGATTTGGGTTTTTGTATTTTCTAGTTATAGGATTATGGAAAGATTTATCTTTAGGTACATAGACTAGACCTGTTCTTCCAATTTATCCAAAAAAGTTTTCCAAAATTATATCAAGAATATTATAACTCTTTAAACTATCAACATATTTTTGCAACTTAGCAATTTCATCAATTCTTTTTGCAATATCTAGTTTTGTTGTTCTAAACTTGAAAGTAAAGAATCTCTGTCTCTAAAAATGATATCATAATTTGAATGAGAACATAGAACAAGTTGAGTTTGATAATCACTTATGTTTGCAAGCAATTCGACCTTTTCTTGAGAAAGAAGATCATTATTTTTTTCTAGAGCAAGCAATTTGGTATTATAATCATTAATAGAATCTTTCCAGGAGTTATTTTCAGAAGAGAGATCAAGTATTTTGGCATACAAATTATCATTGGTTTTTAAAACCTTTTTCAATTTCTATTGCACTCAACATACTTGTCATGTAGTTCTTCTAAACTATTAACTATCTCTTCTTTAGATAAATCAAGAAGACTTACCTCATTTTCTTCTTCATTGGCTATTGCAATGAAACAACTTATCGTGACTTCTTTACTATTACTTGATTTTTCCCTTATAGCTTTGTGGAACCTTTATACTTCTTCTTATTTAGAAAACAAAATGTCGAGTGACCTTTTACTTCACATTTAAAGAACCGTCTACAATCTTGGTCACTTGATGATGGCCGACTTCGTGCATCCTTCCCTTGTCAAGGTTGCTAGAAACACCACCCCCATTACTTCAAGACGTGTTAGGGCTCCTTGAAGACCTTCTTTGATACAAAATGAAGAGACCGAGAGGGGGGTGAATAGATTTTTAAATAAATTTAAAGCAATAATAGAATTAAAAATGCAAGCAACCAAATGAATACGGGATTTAGAGTGGTTCCGCCTAAGACGTTAGTCCATTACCTAGTTGTTTCCAACTAGGATTTTGATACAAATAATTTGATTACTTATTTGTTAGAAGAAATTACAAAAGTACTTGTTCCAACTAATCCCTCTTCTTTACCAGCCATGAAAGTGCACCATGCAAACCTCTTCTTTGACAGACGATGGAAGACTTCTTTAACGGACGATGGAAGAGCACCACAACAATCCCTCTTCTTTAACGAACGATGGAAGAGCACCGCAACAATCCCTCTTATTTAATAGATGATGGAAGATCACCACAACACTTCCTCTTCTTTGATGGCCACAAAAGAGCACATGAGTGAAAGCTCCTTCACTTGCAAGATCTTCTACAACCTCCTCTCCTTGGAGTATCCCACCGCAATTCATGAATAAAGAAAGAAGATTGGAGAAAGGAAAAACACAAATGTAGTTCACAATGTCCTAGATCAAGATTATAGACCAATACCACTATGGATTATGCAATGATTCAATGGTGTTGTCGGTGAACTATGACTAGGACACAAATTTGGCAGCTGTAGAAGATTACAAATGAAGGCTATGGCTTAAGATTGCCCAATTGTTGCTCAAGTATTGCATTGCTATCCTGTAACTTGTATTTGGGGTGCCCCTAGACCACTACTATGTATAGAAATGGAGTGCAAGTGTTAGGACATCTTAGGGTAGTGTCTAGAGTGTTCTATGATGAGATATAGCCGTTATAGATGGGTTAATGTAAGTGTAATGGTTGATTTATTAGTTAATAAAGTTCACATTCCAGAACCTATCTCGGTTGACAAAATTGTCGACCGAAAGTCACTCGATCAAGAAATTCTTCGATCAGGATTAGTCTAAGGGTCAAAATCCGTTAATGACTACTATTTTTATAACTTCTTGGTCAGACTATCTAATGGTCTTTTCTCAGTTCACAAAACCTCGATCTTGGTCGACAATTCCTTCGACCGAGAATGACACATGGCTAGGTAATTATAAGGTTTTTTTTGGTGCTATCAGTTTTTGACCGAGGGGGTACTCATTCGACAATATTGTCGATCTACTTTGTCTTGGATGACAATTTCTTCGAATGAAATACTCCCTAGAAATTGATTTAACAAAAATTGAAAGACCTATCTAATATATTTTCTAATGTGACCAACCTACCCTAGAAACTTGGTTTAGACATATGGATAGGTTTGGGATAGGTGGGGTTGGTCCATAGCTTGATTTTACATGAGTTTTAAGAACTTATACATTTGTATTACAAATAAGCACAAGTACACAATAATTCATGTATTTGATATTCTAATCTTGATCAATTATTCTCAATCATGTTCTTTTTTTACTGAAACACTAGATAGAATGTTAATAATCACAAATAAGAAATGTCTATCATCTTCAAAAGATAAGATGAGCTAATTTCCAATTTATCCAACAAAAACAAGGCTTTACATATCCAGGGGAGCTAGAGTCTTCTACCTATACAAGGTATTACCGATTCATTCAAGCAGTTGGAAACCTTGACCAATGAGATCTTATTCTTGAATCAAGTATTTTTTCTTGAAGCATTTACCCACTCTAATCCTTGATATTCAACCTTGACCTTCTCCTTCACCTTGGAGAAGCTTTTGCACCTTATTCTACAACTTGAAGAAGCTTGCACCTTCTCCTTCACTTGGAAAAGCTTTCACCAACTTAATCTGGAAGAAAGGGGTAGTGGAAAGGGAATCTTTGAGATATTTACAAGTTTGCAATGAAGTAGGCTTCTCACACAGATCCTATCCCACTCATATGGATGTTTTGATTTGCAAACAAGAGAGATTAAAGGGGCTCAAGTGGATTGGATGCATTCAATTATGGCTAGGAGCTTGAACAACATGAAGGAGTAAGCTTGGAATGCACTCAAAGAGGTCATGTTTATAGTTGGGGGTGTCCAATAGAGGGTAGGATCACTAAGGAACATTTTCTAGATGTTTGGGGTGTTGCAACGAATATAATTTCAAGTTTTGCAACACTATAATAGTTAGAATCACTTTTTTTGCATTGTTTGTATAGTGCACTTGGCCGAGTTTTAATAAGGTTAACTCGACCAATTGCACTATGCGACAAAGCTAATTTAATGCATAGGTCGAGTTTATCTAGGATGAAATTCAACCAAACCACTTAAATCAATTTTGATCAGTGTAGGAATCAGTCGACTTTTGTATGGTAAACTCGACTGAACTTGAATTTTCTCAGAATCCATCTATGGGGACCAATCAAGTTTGTTAGAGGAAAAAGCGACCAAAAAATACCCTGTCATGAATTTGGAAATGTCATTAGAGTTATTCACTGTTCAAATTAATGGATCCCAATTCTTTCTCATCTTAGTTACAAGTCATTACATCAATAAAAATGATTACAAAAATCATCCCAAGGCTTTTAGGGTTTTTTTAAAAAAGTATGTTTGCATGGATTTTGACTTGATCTTAATCAAGATAGGGCTTGATTGAAATGACCCTTTTTGTGTACCTGATGCCTAAAATCAATCTCAAATAGACATATCTAATATATGTGAATGGAAAGGTTAAGTCATTATCTAACTATGGACAATGTATAACTCTCTGGTCAACATTCTCCCCCTTTTTGACAATGAAAAACCATTCCTTAACATATTAAAAAGGATATGAATTTAACCTTTACCTTTTTGAAGGATATGAAAGTTAAACACTTATCATGTGAATTGGAAGGGGATTCTTAAGTAAATAATGTTAGTTGCTCCCCCTCAATTCATCCTTACTTTTACCTACATGGTTAGCCTTTCCACAAAAAACCATAGAATATATATATACTATATGGTCCTCTAGCAAGTAACATAATATTCTAGATAATTGACAAGAAAATGATCACATCAGAAATAATTTCAATATGGTTGAGCTCATATCTCCCTTGGGGTGCCTGTAGTATATGATGATCTATCATATTCTTCTCCCCCTTATGAGAGTGAATAAAAGCATGAGAGTTGTGCCACATAAAAAGAAAAAAAAATATATACACACTAGTTCTCCAAAAAGTACCCATCTTTAGGCATGGAAGATCCGAGGCAGTGGTACGTAGGATGTGAAATCACTACTCTAAAGCCAACTGGCTTGGACTGCAGGGACCACTCACCTGCTAACGGACCCGTACCTGGATGGACTGATTGGAAACAAGAAAAACCAAAAAAGCCTTAAGCCTACCCAAACACACAAATTTATGTTCCCAAAAGCTATTTGGTGTGAAAGATAACTTCGAAATCATGCACCCAAGTCTCGCTGAAGCTGTGGAGAAATTTTTTTTTGCTTAAATAAGGCATGAGAAGTAAAGTCTGTTGTTCGTGGTCGGGCCATATTCTCTGTAAGACATATCAATGCTCGCTCAAACCCATGGTCTGAAAACTATACCGGTCAAGAAAAAGTGTCATAAAACAAAGTTTAAAGATTGATTGAGGACAATCAAAATGCTAAGTTTGGGGGATTTGATAACACCATATTTGGTGATGTTTTGGCCCTTGTTTCGTTATCCAATCTTCCCTTTTAAACTATTTTCCTCTCCTTTTTGTCATGTTTTTGCATAAAAAGGCCACGCTACGCTCTTAACTCAATTTTATCATCTTTTACAGAGTTTTCCTCATTTTTCGACTCATTTATCAGAAAAAAGGCCCATCCCGGCCCACGAACATGTTCCACCAGCATCGGCCTTCTTACCAGCCGGTCGACACAATCGCTGCCTGACACAGGGCAGCACGATACACTACCGTGCGACACGAGGGTGCCGTGCAAGAAAGAGCAGACGAGCGATACACCATTTACCCGATAGGGAGCTGAACTCGCCACGACAACTGAAGTGTGTCGCACGATACAAGCCATCTACCGACATGCGCCACTCGTCACGATGATCGACACGCTCCCATCCCGACATCCTTGTGCCGGGCGATATGCATATTGGGCTTCCCCGAATCCGAGATGATAGAGCTGATGAAGGACATGTGGTGTCTGGAGAACCACAATTTCCCCCAACAACTGCCTATAAATAGCAGCTACAGGACTCCGATGGGACGGGTCAGAATCTCTCAAAAGACAACTTGGGAAAGCATCTGGAGCTAGCGTGTTGTGCCTCAGAGGTGAACCGGGCGATACTAGGTGAGCACTTCCCCAACCCGAAAGGGAGGGAATGGCTCACTTAGGATTGGCCCCGGGCACCGCAGCAGACCGATATCGGCCAACAGGGACACCCGATACTCTAAGCCAAATTCTGGCCCGACACGATACCAAGCCCGATACACATCACCAGTCACGGTGTGTCGCCCGAGAGGGTGCCGCCCGACACGATCGTATGGGGCATGAGCGCCCCGCACGATACATCTACCCGTCATGAGCGTGTCGCTCGAGAGAGTGTGCCGCCTGACACGGGTGTATCGGGCAAGGCTCCCGCCTGGTATCGGGCTGGAGGGATCTTGGGGATCTGCTACTGCCTGTCGCCCTTATAAATCAAGAAGGCGACATTTATCTTTAGTTACTTTAGTGATTTACTTTGTTTACTTATGCAATGTAACCAGACCCTTTTATGCTAATAGAATTAGAAGAGTTTTAATTATATGTTGCTTTATATTTTGTCCCTTTTGTTGGATGATTGTTTTGTTTAACATCCGAACTCTAGCTTGTACGCTTGGATCACGTTTCGACAAGCTACCGAATCATGTTTTCCCGTTCCAGAAGCCTCGAGAGAGGTGTTGAGGCTCTAGTGTTTGGTCCGATATGGGAGTACGAGAGTGCCCAGGATCGGAGTTGCTTTAGTGACCTTTCCACTCTAAGTTAGGACGCGAAACCTCGAGAGAGGTGTTGAAGCTTAGTTAGAGGTACCCACTTCGAGAGAAGGGGTACTGGATGTTTCTGTTGCCGCTTGTTTTACCGAAGATTTCTCCTTCATTCCTTTCTAAAGCAATAGTATTATCCTCTCTTTTTCTGTTGCGCGAAAACCCTAAAAACTGATAAACCTTTAAAAACCTTAATTTTCTTCGTAGCTCCAGTTGGAGATAATTTTCTTTTATTTTAACGATCTTAACCTATTGTTCCCTTGGGGAACTTCATCATCTCCTTACCCATGCCGGAGTGTAACGTGTCGATTCCGTGTTCCTAACACTACCACCCTTGTCCCTGTGTTCGACCTTGTATATCTACTTCGACCCTGTAATAAAGTTGCGGGGGCCTAGAAGGTTTCGGTTTATAAATTTAAAAGTCCGACTACTTCAAATATGCTCCCTTTTCGGATGCACGATTTAGGCCGGTCAACTTTTTGGTGTCGTTGCCGGGGACAAGGCAAAATGGTACTGTTGACGAACCCGAATCCACTAACTACACTCCAGTGCCTCAAGCTTAGAAATGATCTTGACAACACTCATTTTTTCCTTTATATATATATATATATATATATATATATATATATATATATATATATTTAACCTGAAATGAGTAGTTCGAATTATTAATACATGTTTTCTAACTTGATTTTTACGTGCTATTCAGGTACTTAGAAGGGAGGCGTTCTGCTCAATTGAGCACCAACATCACCAAACATGCCGCCTCGCATTGAACCACCTCTTTCAGATGGTGAACGACATGCGAGAGCTAGACCGCACTCGCCTCCGCCTGAAGACAATGACCGCTATGACGACAATCATCAACATGAAGATCCTAAAATAGAACAGTTCGAGAATGACCATTGCCGAGAGAGACGTCGTCATCACCGGAGGCGTAGAAGGAATCAAAATGATCAGGAACAGAACCAGAAAGACAGTGACAGTGATGATTCCAACGAAGAAGAAAAGACCCTTAGGCAGTTAGCTGCCACAAAGGCTAATAATTCCTGATGCCCTGTTGTCATCCCGAGAATCAACGCAACCAACTTCGAGCTAAAACCATCAGTCATCTCTATGATTCAGAACAAGCGCTTCAGAGGGAATTTGAAGAATGATAATCCCTATCACCATTTAGATGCTTTTAAAAACATTTGTGACACCATCAAAATGTGGGGAGTCCCACAGGAGGTGATTTATTGCAAGGGTTTCATCTTTTCTTTGGAAGATAAGGCTCTATCCTAGTACCTGGGGCTACCACACCAAGCTCTTAACAGATGGAATGCACTGGCGGATGCCTTTGTAAACAAGTTTTATCCTACTGAGAAAACTGTCTGGAATAGACAGAGGATCACGTATTTCATGCAAAAGCCGAACGAGAATCTACACGATGCCTGGGAACGGTATCAAGAATATCAGAGGGACTGCCCTCATCACAACTATAATAAGGGTTTCTTGATAACTACCTTCTACAACGGTCTAGCCCCTGAGGAAAGGGTTTTGCTGAATGCAACAACAGACAGTGACTTTCTGGGGAAGAAGCCTAGCAGGTCCAAAAAGATCATCGAGAACATGGCCGAGTTGCAAGCCGACACCGACTATGATGGATCAGATAGGGGACATGCTAAGAAGGCTAGTGAAGGACCTTCAATTGAATCCAAGGATCTAGAAACTATCACCTCTCAGATCCAGAGGATAGCCACTGATGTCAAATAGCTGAAAGCATCAAGTGGAAAGGGGAAGAAACAAGTCGAAAAGGTCATGAAATGTGTCACCTATGGAGAAGGTGGACACGGGGTAGATAAATGTATCTACACCCGACCTGACGAGTCGAGCGAAAGTGAATCCGAGGCTGAGGAGGCTGAGAACATCTCTTTCGTTAATTTCAAGAGGCTAGATCATCCTGGTTTTAGTTATGGCAACAAGGATGAGGATGAAAACTCACGTCAGTTGCATCACTCCAACAAGGAACCCCAAGTTTTCGAGAAAAGAGGAGGACAAAGTCAGTTCACCAGAACCACTTCTTTCCAGTCAAACAAGGCAAATTTCCAAGGACAAGGAAAGTACCAAGATTGACAAGCGGCAAACACCAATCAAGGTGACAGTCAAGCCAAGGAGCAAGGTCAAGACAAGGTTTCGAACCAATCAGACTTGGTTGGCCAGTTGTTCGATTTTGTAAAAAGACAAGATACCATCAATAACCAGTTTGCAGAAAGCTACAATCAGTTCTGCGAAGAGGTAGAAGAAGATATCCTAATGAGAGGACCATCCCTGTTAGAGTCTGCTTGCTTTGCAGAAAGCTACAATCAGTTCTGCGAAGAGGTAGAAGAAGATATCCTAATGGTAGACCCTCTTGTGAGGGTGATAAGCAATCAAGATTCTGACTCTGAAAATCCAGAAGTTGTGGAGTTTCTCAATTATCTTAACCAGTCTGATGAGGACCTGAGAAATGAGGAAGAGGTAGTGGAAATAGTTAAGTTTGCCTCTCTTGAGGAGGCACCGGAAGAACAGTCACCCAAGGCCAAGCCTGAGTTGAAGCAGTTACCAGAAGGGTTGAAATATGAATTCCTAGATTGAGAGGAGAGGAATCTTGTCATCGTCAATGCCCATCTTACAAAAGATCATTTGGACAAACTTCTTGGGGAGTTGAGACTCCACAGGCAGGCTATAGGATACTCGGTAGAAGGTATAAAAGGCCTTAGCCCTAAATTGTGTATGCATCACATCAATTTGGAGGAATCCGCCAAACCTCTGGCTCAACCCCAGAGAAAATTGAATCAGATGCTGCAAGAAGTCGTAAAGAAAGAAGTAATCAAGTTGAGGGATGCTGGGATCATTTACCCGATCAATGACAGTAACTGGGTAAGCCCGATCCACGTAGTACCCAAGAAGGGTGGTATAACTATAGTAAAGGGAGATAAAAGCGATGAAGTGGCGGTAGGACCATCACAGGATGGAGAATGTGTATTGACTATCGGAAGCTAAACCAAGCCACTAAAAAAAGATCATTATCTGCTTCCTTTCATTGATCAAGTTCTTGAAAGATTAGCGCATCATGACTATTTCTGTTTCTTGGATGATTTTTCAGGATTTTATCAAGTCCCAATCCTACCAGATGACCAAGAGAAAGCAACTTTTACCTGTCTCTATGGCACCTACGCCTTCAGGAGGATGCCTTTCGGCCTGTGCAATGCTCCCGCAACGTTTCAACGCTGCATGATATCAATGTTCTCAGATTTTCTGGAGGATATCGTGGAAGTTTTCATGGATGATGTCTCTGTCTATGGAAAAGACTTCGATACCTGCCTGAAAAACCTCTCTTTGGTTTTGCAACGATGCGAGGAAAAGAGTTTGTTTTTAAACTGGGAGAAGGGCCATTTTATGGTACAAGAAGGCATCGTACTAGGACATAAAGTTTTGAGGCATGGCATCGAGGTAGACGTTAGCAAGGTTGAAGCCATATCCAAACTTCCTCCACCAAAGTTTGTGATGGGAGTGAGGAGCTTCCTCGGGCACGCCAGATACTACCGAATATTTCTAAAAGACTTCTCAAAGATCTCAAAACCGTTGTCCAACCTTCTGGTAAAAGATGTTGAATATTATTTCTCTGATGATTGTCTAATCACTTTTCAGGATTTAAAGGATGCTCTTGTCTCACCACCTATCCTCCAAGCTCCAGACTGGGGTTTATCTTTCGAGCTTATGTGTGACGCCAATGACTATGCAGTAGGAGCGGTCATGGGGTAGAAAAAGGACAAAAAGCACCATGTAATCTGCTATGCTAGTCGTATACTGGATGAAGCTCAGGTAAATTATACAACTACAGAGAAAGAGATTCTTGCAATAGTCTTCACTTTCAATAAGTTCAGATCTTACCTCATTGGAGCAAAGGTTAAAGTCTACACAGATCATGGGGCTATAAGATACCTCATGAAGAAGAAAGATACAAAGCCTAGGCTGTTGAGGTGGGCCTTGTTACTACAAGAGTTCGACCATGAGATAGTCGATAAGAAGGGTGCAGAGAATGTGGTCTCCGACCACTTATCAAGGATCATTGTGGAAGGGCAGAAGGAACCACCTATTAATGACAATTATGCTAACGAAACTTTGATGATGATTGAAACCAAGGAATATAGTTTACCTTAGTTTGTAGATATCTGTAATTATCTTTCCTGCGGAGAACTGCCCCCTGACATAACTTATAACTAAAAGAAGAAGCTCTTCGCGGATGTGAAGAACTACTACTGGGACGATCCTCTCCTTTTTAGAAGATGTGTGGATAACCTGTACCGAAGATGTATTCCCGAAGAAGAGATCCCGAACATTCTGAAAGAATGTCATGCCTCCCCTTATGGAGGACATCTGGGCAGCGAAAGGACCACTTCCAAAGTACTACAATTAGGTTTTTACTGGCCCTCTTTGTTCAAGGACGCTGCAAAGTATGTAAAGGTCTGTAAAGAGTGCCAATTGACGGGAAATATTGGACGAAGAAACGAGATGCCTATGGCAAATTGGGTTGAAGTGGAAATCTTTAATGTATGGGGGATTGACTTCATGGGATCGTTTCCCCCATCAAAGGGATATCATTACATTCTAGTAGCAGTAGATTATGTATCCAAATGGGTAGAAGTTGTTGCAACTCAAACGTGCGACTCTAAGTCAGTGATCAAGTTGTTCGAAAAGACGATTTTCCCTTGTTTCAGTGTACCTCGTACTGTAATAAGCGACGGTGGATCACATTTCAGAGAAACACAGTTTGAAGTGCTCCTACGAAAATATGGAGTTAAACACAATGTCGCTACACCCTACACCCACAAACTTCCGGGCAGGTAGAGGTTTCGAATAGTCAAATCAAGCAGATTCTAGAGAAGATTGTCAACCATACGAGGAAAGATTGGTCAATGAAGCTTGACGACGCACTTTGGGCCTACATAACTGCCTATAAAGCGCCCATTGGAACCACTCCTTACAAGTTGATCTATGGGAAATCCTATCATCTACCCCTTGAGCTGGAACACAAGGCCCTTTGGGCGATTAAGTTCTTGAACATGGATCTGGAGAAGGCAGGAGAGAAGAGATATTTGCAGTTGCAAAGATCTATAAATAGAGGAAGAAGGTGTGGCACGATGCCCACCTGAGGAGGAAGGACGTAAGTGAAGGTGACAAATTTTTATTATTTAAATCTTCCATTCGTCTTTTTCCAGGTAAGTTACAAACGAGATGGTCTAGAACTTTCACTGTATCAAAGATATACCCTTTCGGAATGATGGAGCTATATGATAAAGATGATCCATCCAAGGTTTTTCAAGTGAACAGGCATAGGGTGAAAAGGTTCTATGAAGACGAAGCCTTCGTGAGAAGGACAGAGATCAATTTGCAAGAAATGGATATTGTTGGAGGCGAAAAGTGAAGGACCTGGAGCTGACGAGATGGCAGCGCTGATACAACCATTCCTAGAGATGGCAGCAAGCAAATGGCATGAGCTCCAATTCTGCCACCGCAGTCCACAACAAATTCCACTATCCAATGACTGCTGCATCTTCATCCTGGAATGGATATCAAATAAAGAGATGCCTGACCAACTCCACCACAACGACTACCATAGAAAACAAGGAGAATATGTGTGGGAGCTTCTATCTGGCGCAGGCGCGCTCACCAACTAACCCTCACTGGGTTAACATTACCCTACCTTATCTACTTCATAACTCTGGGATAGAGTGTGGAGTAAGTTTGGGGGGGTACCATGTACCAGTGAGGGAGGTATAAATTTTTTTTTCTTCAAACTCCACCTTTTTTGTTCTTTTGTTCTTTTTCTATAACGTGTACATATACATATACATGCCTCATACAAAATACACTATATAGTAAAAACCTGATATAGTAAAATCATGATACGACTTCTTGCCAGTTTGTTTTCTATGTGCCCAAGGACATGCAGGTTTTGTTATGTCTTTCTGATAATGCAGCCTCAAACAACAAAAGACTACGACTTTCCATGCCAAAAATTTTAAAAAATAATCTCGTGACAGCTAAGAGACGTGTATGCAAAAGGAAAAAGCTGCACAAACAACAAAAATTCCTCTTGTTTTCCTTTATCCAACAAAATCCCAAAAAAAGAGAGAATAGCCTTATGAGAGTGAATAAAAGCATGAGAGTTGTGCCATATAAAATTAAAATATATATATACACACACTTGTTCTCCAAAAAGTACCCATCTTTAGGAATGGAAGCTCTGGGGAAGTGGTATGTAGGATGTGAAATCACTGCTCTAAAGCCAACTGGCTTGGGCTGTAGGGACCACTCGCCCGCTAACGGACCCGTACCTGGATGGACTGATTAAAAACAAGAAAAACCCAAAAATCCTTAAGCCTACCCAAACACATAACTTTCTGTTCCCAAAAGCTGTTTGGTGTGAAAGCTAACTTCAAAATCATGCACCCAAGTCTCGTTGAAGCTGTGGAGAATTTTTTTTTTGCTTAAACAAGGCAGGGGAAGTAAAGTTTGTTGTTCGTGGTCGGGACGTATTCTCTGTAAGACATATCAATGCTCGCTCAAACCCATGGTCTGAAAACTATACCGGTCAAGAAGAAGCGTCACAAAACATAGTTTAAAGATTGACTGAGGACAATCAAAATGCTAAGTTTGGGGGAGTTGATAACACCAAATTTTGTGATGTTTTGGCCCTTGTTTCGTTATCAAATCTGCCCTTTTAAACTATTTTCCTCTCCTTTTTGTCATGTTTTTGCATAAACAGGCCACGCTACGCTCTTAACTCAATTTTATCATCTTTTGCAGAGTTTTCCTCATTTTTCGACTCATTTTCAACAAAAAGGCCCGACCCGACCCATGAACGTGTTCCAACTATATCGGCCTTCTTACTAGCCATCCGACACGATCTCTGCCCGACACAGGGCAGCACGATACACTACCGCGTGACACGAGGGTGTCGTGCAAGAAGGAGCAGACGAGCGATACGCCATTTACCCGACAGGAAGCTGAACTCACCACGACAACTGAAGTGTGTCGCGCGATACAAGCCAGCCACCGGCAGGCGCCACTCGTCACGATGACCGACACGTTCCCAGCCCGACATCCTTGTGTCGGGCGATACGCATATCGGGTGTCCCCGAATCTGAGATGATAGATCTGATGAAGGACACATGGCGTCTGGAGAACCATAATTTCCCCCAACCGCTGCCTATAAATAGCAGCTACAGGACTCCGATGGGACCGGTCAGAATATATCGAAAGCCAACTTGGGAAAGCATCTGGAGCTAGCGTGTCGTGCCTCAGAGATGTACCGGGGGATACTAGGTGAGCACTTCCCCGACCCGAGAGGGAGGGAATGGTTCACTAAGGATTGGCCCCGGGCACCGCAGCAGACCGATATCGACCAACAAGGACACCCGATATGAGTACCCAATACTCTAAGCCAAACTCTGGCCCGACACGATACCAAGCCCGATACACATCACCAGTCACAGCGTGTCGCCTGAGAGGGTGCCGCCCGACACGATCGTATCAGGAATGAGCGCCCTGCATGATACATCTGCCCGTCATGAGTGTGTCACCCAAGAGGGTGTGCCGCCCGACATGGGCGTATCGGGCAAGGCTCCCGACTGGTATCGGGCTGGAGGGATCTTGGGGATCTGCTACTTCATGTTGCCCTTCTAAATCAAGAAGGCGACATTTATCTTTAGTTACTTTAGTCATTTACTTTCTTTACTTATGCAATGTAACTAGACCCTTTTATGCTAATGGAATTAGAAGAGTTTTAATTATCTGCTGCTTTATGTTTGGTCCCTTTTGTTGGATGATTGTTTTGTTTAGCATCTGAACTCTAGCTTGTACGCTTGGATCACGTTTCGACTAGCTACCGAATCATGTTTTCCCGTTGCAGCAGACTTGAGAGAGGTGTTGTGGCTCTAGTGTTTGGTCCGATACGGGAGTACGAGAGTGCTAAGGATCAGAGTTGCTTTAGTGACCTTTCCACTCTAACTTAGGACCAACAACCACGAGAGAGGTGTTGAAGCTTAGTTAGAGGCACCCGCTTCGAGAGAAGGGGTACTAGATGTTTCTGCTGCCGCTTGTTTTACCGAAGCTTTCTCCTTCATTCCTTTCTAAAGCAATAGTATTATCCTCTCTATTTCTGTTGCGCGAAAACCCTAAAAACTGATAAACCTTTAAAAACCTTAATTTTCCTCGTAGCTCTAGTTGGAGATAGTTTTCTTTTATTTTATCGATCTTAACCTGTTGTTCCCTTGGGGAACTTTATCATCTCCTTACCCATGCCGGAGTGTAACATGTCGATTCCGGGTTCCCAAGACTACCACCCTTGTCCCTGTGTTCGACCTCGTATATCTACTTTGACCCCGTCATAAAGTTGCGGGGGCCTAGAAGGTTTCAGGTTATAAATTTAAAAGTCCGACTACTTCAAATCCGCTCCCTTTTCGGACGCACGATTTAGGCCGGTCAGTAGGTCGCTAAACAACCTAGGTTGTGGGTTAAAGAGAAAAGAAGGATGATCTTGTGATAGGAAGGGTGTAGGATGGTAAGGGTTAGCCTAGGGTTGGTGGAAAAGCTCTAGAGAAGGGCTTTCAGTCAGCTTTTCTCTAGTTCATAGGGATTAAAGTCGGTTGATGCCCTTTATAAATTTGGTCCAATGCTACTTTCAGTCTGGTCTTGCGATTAAGAAACTTGATTGATTGGGTATTCAACTTTGTCCTTGGCCAGGGGACGGTCAAGTTGGATCAGGACAAACTTGACATATTAGCATACTATCCCAAAACATAGAAAAAATTAATTCTAAGCCTCTAGAGTGATATATAATTTTAGTTTTCTATCCTATCATGTATTTTAAACATATTGAAGAACATTTCACTCATCATTGGCTACTATTTTGCAGTAAAACATCCGTTAGCAAAAAATAGTTGAAAAGAAGTGAAACAAGGCATGAAAAGATGTCAATTATAGCACTTAGCAAGAATAAGGTGAGGAAGACATGATCAAGACATGTAGGTATGTGAATATCTATCTAGATTGCATGTTAATATCATCAAGAGCAGTTATTAGTAATTTTGATCAAATAAAAGTAAATTTCTCTCTAGCTAGAGGTTTAGTGAAAATGTCTGTAAGTTCATTCTCCGTATCCACATGGGTGATATAGATATCCTTCGTGGAAATGTGGTCACGACGAAAGTGATGACAAACCTCTACATGTTTCACTCAACTATGCAATATAGAATTATAAGACAAATTAATTGCACTAGTATTGTCATAGTGTATAGGAGAAGCATAAAAACAAATGTTAAAGTCTTGGATCATTTGCGTTATCCATAGGACTTGGGCACAACAACTTCCAAGTCCAATGTATTTAGCATTAGTATTTGAAAGAGCCACTTTGCTTTGTCTCTTAGAGAACCAAGAAACCAAGCATGGTCCTAGGATGAATCAAGTTCCACTTGTGCACTTTTTATCTATCAAGCACCCTATATAATCAAAATCACTATATGATGTAAGAGTAAATTCCCTTGACTTCAGATACCATAGTTCAAAATTTTGAGTTTTTGCTATATATCTCAAAATCCTCTTAACCGCTATGAGATGGGATTTTCTAGGACTTGATTAAAAGTCAGCACACAAGCCAACACTAAACATTATGTCATGTCTAGAGGAAGTTAAATAAAGTAAACTTCCAATCATGCATCTATAGATCTTCTCATCCACTTTCTCACCTTCTTCATCTTTGTCAAGATTGGTAGTGTTTGACATGGGGGTGCTCATCGGCTTGGTGTTCTCCATCCCGAAGCACTTCACTGGTGTACTTGCCTTAGTTTGTAAAGTTACCTTCCTTGGTTTGCTTGATTTGAAAGCCGAGAAAGAAAGTAATATCCCCCATCATGCTCATCTTGAACTCACTCTAAATAATAGAAATAAACTCCTTGCAAAGACCAAGATTAGTTCCACCAAAATTAACATCATCAACATAAAGTTGAATGATAAAAAATGGTTGGAAGTATGTTTTAGAAACAAGGTAGAATTGACTTTGTCCATGATTTATCCATTGTCTAGGGAAAAATTCTATAGCAATTTATCATGTAAAAATCTGGGAGGCTGATCCACATAGAATTCCTCCTCAATTGTACCATTCAAAAACACACATTTAACGTCCATTTGATAAAGTAGGAAATTCTTGTAACTAGAAAAGGCAAGTAGCATTCTAATAGATTCAAGTCTAGAAATAGGTGCATAAGTTTCAACAAAATCAATACCTTCCTATTAGTTGTAACCTTGATCTACTAACCTTTCTTTGTTCTGTATCACTTTCCCACATTCATCAATCTTGTTGCAATATACAAACTTGGTTTGAATGATCTTTCTATCACTTTGACTTGGCACTAGGGTCCATACTTTGTTCTTTTCAAATTGTTCTAACTCTTCATGCATGGCTAGGATCCATTCGTCATCCTTGAGAGCTTCTTTGACATTCTTTGGCTCAATTTAAGAGATGAAGGCTCTCTCAATTTGTTCTATTTTACAAGTAGCCCGCATCTTCACCCTTTCAAAGGGATTACCTATGATGAGTTCTTTTGGATGATGCTTTGCAAACCTGGGAGTTGGATCTTGCTTTTATTATTCTTTCTCTTATTCACCAACTAGAACCTCTTTTCCTTTATCAACAATGTTTGAGATCTTTCAAGTGAGGGATCACCTCATCTACAACATCATCATTAACAATATGTTGGGTTTTAGGGGAGACCGAGAAGGCAGCGGAAACAAAAATTTTCTTCTCCCAAACCCAGAATAAAGGAATCGCATCAACATCTATACAATAGGAAGGATGGTCTATAGATACATACCTTGTCCTGAGGCTTTCTCAGAAACGTTACCTCGTGGCTTGCGCAGTCTTCACCTCCGGTCTTAGACAGTGTCTGTATAGCTCCTGGTCTCACTGGGACTGTCAAGATTGACGACTATCCTCTGAGTGGCAAAAGTCTCCCGCCTCTGTAGTTGTTCACACGGACCATCTGGAACTTTGATCTCCTTGTCCCACAAGGAATCAGAAGGAGTCACACCCTCTTGTCTGTGTACTAGTTACCGACACACTCTCCTGCCACCAGTCGCTTTTCTGTAGTTGTCTTTCCCTAGCTGTGCCTCCCTTATCAGGTAGCACTTGCTTGGGCTCTCCTGGTTACCACAACCAGAGAGAATGACAACTTTGCAGAGCAACTGGTGTTCTGAGTTGTACTTTGAGAAGCCCCCAATATATCTATATATAGGAAGGTCATGGGACAGGGTTCTCTACCCTGGGCAATGCGGGACTAAAGCAGGAGTAGAAGGGTTTGAGATTTTCCACAAAACAACCAACTGCGCTAGCTAAACCGATCGTTTCAATCATGAACCGATCGGTTGGGGACCTGAGCCAATTGGTTCACACCTGAACCGATCGTTTGGAGCAGCTGAGATGATCAGTTCACTTCTGAAATGATCAGTTCACTGCCCTGGTCAGTTCCCGATTGACTTTTCCTCTTTTGTTTCAAATTGATCAAAATACCAATCGTTGTTCCAATCAAATTGGACAAGTGAAATGAAAAGCAATTTCTCACCAACCTGACTTTCCCAACTTGCTTGTTTGCACCAGTTGAGCCGATCGGTTCAACCCTTGAACTTGTCAGTTCAGCCTGTCCTGGGCCGATCGGTTCATCACATGAGCCGAACGGTTGGGAGTGCATACTGTACAAATTCAGTCAATTGTAGTTTTAATCAATCTGATACTCTAATCAATCGGTCCAACACCTTGAATACTATGATATTGAGCTATCAATTGATTGAGTGTTTAATTAAACTACTAAACTCCTTTAGTAATCAATCTAAACATCATTTGTGGACAAACTCAACTTCCAGGTTAAATCCTTTGTGTGTGACCCTGCAGGTCCTTTTCACATTGGCAGTGAAAATCCATAACACTTATGACTTCACAAGCAAAGAGTGGTGCCTAGTCGCACATCAGTGCTACCCAAGTGAAATAGAAAGTTGGAGAACAACTTTCAATCCTACAATCCATGAATGGTGTTACAGTGAATGTATAATTCCTTTGTCACTAATGTCCTGAATGAACTCAAGGCATGGTACAGTCATCCTTTCAACATTCATTCATTGCCTTGATCTCAGAGCAGACTAGATGAGATGTGTGTGACTTCAATATCACATATTGATTCACACATACATGTGCATGCCTTTCTCAATCCCACTCATCAAGTGGCCATGGACATCAAACTCCCTTAGGAGGGACACATCCCATATCTATCACTCCCCCTCAAAAGCCCCATGTATTAAAGTCACCCAATCATCACCTTTATAACAACCCATGTTTCAGGACTGCGTTTGATGATGTCAAAGTGTACCCGATGACATGTGTTGAGTGTAGTGATTTCAGGTTGAAGAATCACACTCACCACCATCACTGTGTGAGCTGAGTGTGACTACCAAATCATGATTCCATGTGTCACTCTCATGGTGGGTCTGTTTGGTACACTTGTTCTCTAACAAGTACCTATGTGCTTGGTTTGATATCACTGTATCATGACTAATGAGATTCTGTCATCAACCAATACACAATCTAGTCTTTAGTGTTATTTATGTCTATGGTTATTTCCTCAATAACAACCGACTAGGGACAAAACAAGAATGTATACTCTTAACATCCGTATGATCTCATCATTTAGGTCCTTAACCTAAAAGCATACGTCATTGAGTAAAAAACAATTCTCTAGACATCTATCATGTTACACTATCAACTCAGAAATAGTTAAAACATATAGATTGGAAATTTCCTTTATTATTATTCAAATCATTTATAAGGTATCCCATTACAATCATCACATGACTTGCTCTATGGGCATACATACCAATAGACTCCCACTTGCACTTAGAGCCAGTCACCTAGGAACCTCAGTCCTTGTGACCTAGCATGACCATCATGCTTCTGCTGAGAAACGACCTTCGTTAGAGGATCAGCTATGTTGTCTTCAGTTGGTACTTTGCAAATCTTGACATCTCCTCACTATATGATCTCTCGTATGAGATGGAAGTGCCGCAGTATGTGCTTGGACTGCTGATGTGATCTGGGCTCCTTAGCTTGAGCAATAACTCCATTATTGTCACAATAAAGCTCAATTTCATCACAACTACTGGGAACTACACCAATTTCAGTGATGAACTTCTTGATCTACACAGCTTCGTTTGCTGCATGTGAAGCAACAATATACTCAGCCTATGTAGTAGAATTGACAATTGTTTCTTGCTTGGAACTCTTTCATCTCACAACTCCATTATTTAGGAAAAATACAAATCCTGATTGTGATCTGTAATCATCTTTTTCAGTTTGGAAGCTTGCATCGATGTAACCTCTTACAACCAGTTCTTCCTCACCGCCGTATATAAGGAACTGATCCTTAGTCCTTCGTAAGTACTTGAGGATGTTCTTTACGGCTGTCCAGTGAGCATCCCCAGGATCTGACTGGTACCTGCTCATCATGCTGAGGGCATATGAGACATTTGGGTGTGTGCACAACATAGCGTACATGATGGATCTGACGACTGATGCATATGGGATCCCATTCATACACTCCCTCTCTTTATAAGATTGGGGACATTGAGCTCTAGAGATGGTGACTCCATGTAGCATGGGGATGTTGCCTCTCTTTGAGTTCTCCATGCTGAACCGCTTCAACACTTTGTCAATGTACGTGCTTTGACTTAGTTTGAGAAGCCTTTTAGATCTATCTCTATAGATCTTAATACCTAGAATGTAGGATGCTTCTCCTTAGTCCTTCATTGAGAAAGTATTCCCAAGCCAAGTTTTTACCTTCTCTAAGGCTGTGACATCATTCCCCATCAATAGTATATCATCCACATACAATATGAAAAATGTGGGCGTGCTCCCACTAATCTTCTTGTACATACAAGGTTCATCTTCATTTTGAATAAAGTCAAACACTTTGACTTCCTCATCAAATCAAAGATTCCGACTCCGAGATGCTTGCTTCAATCCATAGACTGACCTTTGTAGCTTACAGACTTTATTGGCAATATTTGGATCTACAAAACCTTCTGGTTGTGTCATGTACACATCCTCATTTATATTCCCATTAAAAAATGCAGTTTTAACATCCATTTTCCAAATCTCATAGTCATAGTAAGCCACAATAGCAAGCATGATCCTGATGGACTTAATCATGGCAACTGGAGAAAATGTTTTGTCATAGTCAACACCTTTACCTGAAAAGGGAGTCTTGGTCATCTTACCCAACAAACAAAATTCACATGTCTCTATTGATTCATAATCAAAAGAGTCTAGATAACCATCTTTATGGAGTCTAGAAATGCGCTTCTCATTTATGTGCCCTAGATGATAATGCCAAAGATTCATTTTGTTTGATTTGTTAAGTTTTTGCCTTTTGGTGTTTACATTGTATCCACTTGTCTCTAGATCTATCAAGTATAGACCATAAAACATTGGGGCACTGCCATAAAAGATCCCATCTTTTGAAATAGAACACTTTCCATTCTTAATAAGAAATTCAAAACCATCCTTGTCCAAATAAGAGACGGAAATGATATTCCTATTTATGGCAGGTACATAATAGCATTTCTTCAACTCTATTATTAGACCACTAGGTAGAGTTAACTCATAGGTTCCAACGACACTGGCGGAAACTCTTGCCCCATTGGAAACACATAGTTCAACCTCGCCTTTCCCCAAAGGCCTACTTCTCTTAAGATCCTTTACATTTGAACAAATGTGAGATCCACATCCAGTATCAAGTACCCATGACAAAGAAGTAGTAAAGTTAATCTCTATTATGTATACACCAGAAGTAGAGATCTCTATCTCTCGCTTCTTCTTCCATCGTTCCTTCCATACTTTCCATGAAGAAGACTCTCACATTGATTTGGCGAGAGAACCCTTCTCTCCTTCACCTTTGTCCTTGGACTTTGTTCCATTGATCTTCATCAATGAACTGTCCTTCTTCTCAAACAACGCATTAAGCGTACATGGAGTGGATTCAAAGGCTACCAGTATTTCTAGATTGTGCAGAACACTTCTCACAATCCCCAACCAGTTATGGAATTTATTCTCAATTAATTTGCCAATTTTAAAAGATGATTCTTTTGCCATTCTACAAGAGAAAATTGCATTTGTCAAAACTCCTTTTGATTTTATTTGAATAAAATTTGATGATAGTTAATTAGGCCTTTAATTAATTACTGCTCCCACTATTTTGATTTAAATTGACAGCCCTCTCCATCAATTCGAAAGATTGCAACACACAATCTTCTAGTGGGAAAGATCTATATTTCATCAAGTCATGAGTCAGCTTTGGCCAATCGCCCACAACTTGACTATTTAGGTAGGCCATCATGCCAATTGCATCATATGCAACTCTTGATTAATGAACATGCGCAACACCTTGCCATGAACATTTTGTGCCTCTGGTCTTAGACGCTCTAAGAATCACCAGTTAAGTCTATCCCAAAAGTTGACACGGTAAACATGCACCCTACTTTGGCAGAACCCTACATGTTTACCCTTCACACTTTCGCGAGATAGACGGAACACCACGCTTTGGCATAACCTACACTTAGTCGATCAGGTTTTCCATGTGTGTCGCTAATGGAAGGCGTGAAAGACTTAATATTTAGATGAGGGATTTGGTTTTGATAGGTACATATACATATCCAATCACCACAATATAGTAAGTATCATATACATGTTATATCCCACAGAAAACATGTGAAACGATAAAAGCAATGATTATGGCCATCCTAATGTGATTCCTCGAGCCAAGAGGAATCACGGTCATCTAAGTCCACATCACATGCTACATGTACAAGATGAACTCTATGCTTTGCCTTTCTAGGTTTGATCAACTCATCTCCATGATTGATCGGCTCACCATCAGACTGGTTGGGTGAGTGCTACCAGCCGATCGACTGACACCTCCAGTCGATCAGTTCACTGGTCGTCATGCATCTCCTCAGGTCGCCACTCGCTCATCTCGCTCCTCGAGCTAGTCATCTGGATCACCAACCGATCAGTTTATGCCATGAACTGACCGTCTCAGTTGTCGTCAGATTGTCCTCCGTTCTTTGACATAACAGGAAATAAAAAATCTATCATATTTTACATTTGAATTGAGAAATCCCGAGTTACATTCGGGGGGAGCAAAGGTAGCAAAGAAATCTCGAGTTATCTCGAGTTACATCAAGAATAGGAGATAGGGAATCAGTGCGCAGATCGGGATACAAGCAACCACATTCAACCAAGCATACATAGAGTTTATTGTCCAGAATCATGATGTAAATCCACCACAAAACTCATTTAAGGGTGATGTGTATCGAGTGCATTCATATTACACATCTTATATGTATATTAGGATTTGTGGATTTAGGATTGGACATGCATAAAGCCAATTTTATTCACATCATATGCAATAAATAAATGCGACAAACCAAAATTGATCACATTGATAATCCTAAAATATAGGGCAGTTGACGTGGCTCTGATACTACTGTTGGGTTTTAGGGCAGACAGAGAAGGCAGCGAAAACAAAAAATTTCTTCTCCCAAACCCAGAATAAAGGAATCGCGTCAACGTCTATACAATAGGAAGGATGGTTTGTAGATACATACCTTGTCTCGAGGCTTGCTCGGCGACGTTACCTCATGGCTTGCGCGGTCTTCACCTATGGTCTTGGACGGTGTCTGTGCAGCTCCTGGTCTCACCGGGACTGTCGGGATTGACAACTCTCTTCCGAGCGGCAGAAGTCTCCCGCCTCTGTAGTAGTCCACGTGGACCATCTGGAACTCCGATCTCGTTGTCCCACAAGGAATCAGAAGGAGTCGTACCCTCCTGTCGACGTACTAGTCACCGACACACTCTCCTACCAGTCGCTTTTCTACAGTTGTCTTTCCCTTGTTGTGCCTCCCTTATCGGGTAGCACTTGATTAGGCTCTCTGGTTACCACAATCAGAGAGAATGACAACTTTGCAGAGCAACTGGTGTTCTGAGTTGTACTTTGAGAAGCCCCCAATACCCCTATATATAGGAGGGTCATGGGATAGGGTTCTCTACACCGGGCAATGTGGGATTAAAGAAGGAGTAGAAGTGTTCGAGATTTTCCACAAAACAACCAACTACTCCAGTTGAACTGATCGTTTCAATCATGAACCAATCGATTGGGGACCTGAGTCGATCGGTTCACACCTGAACCAATCGGTTGGGGCACCTGAGCCAATCAGTTCACTTGTGAAACGATCGGTTCACTTCCCTGGTTAGTTCCCAATTGACTTTTCCTCTTTTGTTTCGAATTGATCCAAATACCAATCCTTGTTCCAATAAAATTAGACAAGTGAAACGAAAAGAAATTTCTCACCAAACTAACTTTCCCAACTTGCTCGTTTGGACCAGTTGAGCCGATCGGTTCAACCCTTGAACTGGTCGATTCAGCCTATCCTGAGCCGATCAGTTCATCACATGAGCTGATCGGTTGGGAGTGCAGAATGTGCAAATTCAGTCAACTGTAGTTTCAATCAATCTAATACTCTAATCAATCAGTCTAATACTTTGAACACTATGATATTGAGCTATCAATTGATTGAGTGTTTAATTGAACTACTAAACTCCTTTAGTAATCAATCTAAACATCATTTGTGCAAAAACTCCTCTTCTAGGTTAAATCCTTTGTGTGTGACCCTACAGGTCCATATCACGTTGGCAGTGAAAATCCATAACACTTATGACTTCACAAGCAAAGACTGGTGCCTAGTCGCACATCAGTGCTACCCAAGTGAAATAGAGAGTTGGAGAACAACTTTCAATCCTACAATCCATGAATGGTGTTACAGTGAATGTATAATTCCTTTGTCACTAATGTCCTGAATGAACTAAAGGCATGGTACAGTCATCCTTTCAACGTTCATCCATTTCCTTGATCTCAGAGCAGACTAGGTGAGATGTGTGTGACATCGATATCACATATTGATTCACAAATGCATGTGCATGCCTTTCTTAATCCTACGCATCAAGTGGCCATGGACATCAAACTCCCTTAGGAGGGACAAATCCCATATCTACTCCCCCTCAAAAGCCCCATGTGTTAAAGTCACCCAATCATCACCTTTATAACAACCCATGTTTTAGGACTGTGTTTGATGATGTCAAAGTGTACCCAACGACATGTGTTGAGTGTAGTGATTTCAGGTCGAAGAATCACACTCACCACCATCACTGTGAGAGTTGACTATGACTACCAAATCAAGGTTCCATGTGTCACTCTCATGGTGGGTCTTCCCGGTACACTTGTTCTATAACAAGTACTAATGTGCTTGGTTTGATATCACTATATCATGACTAATGAGATTCTTTCATCAACCAATACACAATCTAGTCTTTAGTGTTATTGATGTCTATGGTTATTTCCTCAATAACAACTGACTAGGGACAAAACAAGAATGTATACTCTTAACATATGTATGATCTCATCGTTTAGGTCCTTAACCTAAAAGCATATTTTATTGAGTAAAAAACAATTCTCTAGACATCTATCATGTTACACTATCATCTCAGAAATAGTTAAAACATATAGATTGTAAATTTCCTTTATTATTATTCAAATCTTTTACAAGGTATCCCATTACAATCATCACATGACTTGCTCTATGGGAATACATACCAACACAATATTCTTGGAAATATAGGGGTTAGTCTCACCAAGTTTAACATTGATAGATTCTTCTACTTTAGACAATTCATGTTAAACTCTCTATAAGCCTTCCTAGTAGGGCTATAGCCAAGAATGAAAGCTTGTAAGATTTCAGATCAAACTTTTCCAGGGAATTCTTTGTATTCAAAACAAAATAAGGACAACCAAAAACATGAAATAAGTCAATGGAAGGCTTTCTACCATGGAATATCTCATAGGGGATTTTCTTCAAAGATGGATGAGTGGAAACCCAGTTTTGCACAAAACTTGAAGTACTAACAGCTTCGTCCCAAAACTTATTTCGAGTATCATACTCTACAAGCATAGTCCTAGCCATCTCCTGTAGTGACCTATTCTTTATCCCTACAACCCCATTTTGTTGAGGTCTTCTAGGTAATAAAAAGTTCTATGCATTCCCAAATTCCTCACAAAACTGTTCAAACAAATAATTTTCAAATTCTCCGTAAAATGTCACTATGGATAGAGATGATCCGACAAGAAGCTTCGTTTTCAACTCATTTGTAAAAAGTAAAGAAAACATCAAGAGTATCACTTTTTGAAATAAGAAAGAAGGTCCAACTATAGCAGGAAACGGCATTGTTAATACTTGCTACCACGAAGTGATTGTGTATACATTGCTCAAAAAATATCAATGTGAAGAAGTTCAAAAGATCTTTTGGTACTAAGGACTCCTTTGGATTTGAAGGATAACTTGGTTTGCTTTCCTTGTGTGCAAGGTTGACATTTCACATCCTTTTCAAAATCCAACTTGGGTTTCCCTTAACCAATTCCTTTCTTCTTGACTTCTTCAATTGATGCATATTTACATGACCAACCCTACGGTGCCACAAAGAAATATCATTTGAATTGGGGCAACAAGACATCTACCAACAATAGGCTTATTAGAGTCAATAACGATAACATAGAGATTACCATTTGTAGTTCCCCTATATATAACATTGTAGGAGAGGGAATCTAGAAGCAAGCATTCAAGTGAGGTAAGAAGAACAAGATAGCCATTATCATACAATTGACTAACATTAATTAAATAATGATGTAGGTCATCCACAACAAGAACATTCTTAATGCATAGTGAATCACCTACATCACCCTTACCTATCACTTTACCTTTGTTGTTGTCACCAAATGTCACTGATCCGCCTTTCTTCTTTGTGAATTGGTTGAAGTGGTTCATTTCATCTGTCATATACTTTGAGCAACCACTATCAACAATCCATTTTCCTTTTACCTAAAAGAAATAAAGATTTTGGTTCTTAATTCAAACCTTGGGATTTATGTTATCTTGGGGACCCATTTCATATTTGTGTTGGTACCCTTCTCTCTATAAGGACAATAAGTAGAGTAATGGTCATAACTCTTGCAATGCACACAAACCATAGGGTTCTTAGAGCCTAATGACTCTCCATGGAAGATAGGAGGTCCCTTAATATTTTTCTTACCCTTTCCCTTGATCTTTGTCTATGGAGATCCCTCACATCCCAACCCATTTATACCATTATGTTTGGTAGAGTGATCTAGAACATCATTGAGGGAATTTTTCCCTTTAAGGAATTTCTGCAAGGAAGCTCTAAGTGTGTGATTATAATCACTAAGAGTAATGATAGTAGAAGATAAAATAGAAAGATCAATTTGTGCATGAAGCATGTCAACCTCCAAATATAGGGATCTGGTAAGATAAGAATCTTTTACTAATGTAAGTCTAGATACTTCATTACTTGGCAATAAAGGTCTAGAAGAAAGATCATTGATTTGAGCAAGCAATCTGGCATTTTCTATTCTAAGCATAACAAAATCATCAAGATAAATCATATCCTCATCTTCAATAGCATCATAAGCAAGTTTAAGATCATTATTTTCATTTCTAAGCAAAACAAGCTCATCAAGCCAGGCTTGGTTTTCTTCCTTAATACTATTGATGTTCTTAAGGTAGATATCATTGTCTACTTCAGCTCCATTGTATTGGATCTCAAGATCAAGAAACTACCCTTGCAAGGAATAATGCTATCAAGATTCAACTTCTCATTTTGATCAAGAATATCAATTTTACCATGCAAACCATCTATGATCTTCCATAATATCTTCTTTTTAGATTTGCACTCAGAATAATAAGAACATGTAGAGATTTTCCTTAAATAAGTCATGTAAGCTTACCTCACTTACCTAACATACCTCACCAGTGTCTTCACTAGTAGAGTCCATGAGTGCAAGATGGCATTCTACCTCATTGGAGATTGCATCACTAGAAGAGAAGTCTTCCCATGCAGCATGGGATGCATCTCTACTCGATTTGTCCTTCTTGTCTTTCTTCTTGTACTTGATACCATTTTTGTAGTCCTCCCTTTTCTTGTATCTACTCTTGTGGTAGGACTTATTAGACTTGAGGCACTCATTCTTGTAATGCCCTTTTTTCCACATTTATATCAGCTTGGAGTGGAGGAGGAGGAAGACGTTTCCTTGAAGTGCTTGCCCTTGGAGTAGTTTTCTTCATGGTCACTAAGGGATTCATCTTCACTTGAATAAGGATAAGTATACTAGAATGCTTGTTGTTGTTGGAGAAGGAGTGCTTCCATTTGAGCTTTTAATGTAATATATTTGATCTTCTTTGATTCCTTCTCTTCTTGCTTTTCATCTTCCCCTTACTTGTAAATCCTTGGCTCACGATCTTGGAGATTGTTGAGGTGTCACCTCACCCTCTAGAGAAAATGAATGAATAATAGGTTGCAAACATAGGAAAAAAGGTAACCACCAAGTGAAATTGAAATCACAAATGAAAATGTAATCTTTAAGAGATGGCATCATGTAAATACTAGCAATTTGATTATGTCTTGAATTTGATTCAGGTACCAATCTTAGTAATAATGTGAGGAATTTTGCATATCAATAAAAGATGCTCAATATATATAAGAAGGGTTTCTAACCATAAGGTTTGAAACTAAGATGAGTGTAATTCACCTTTTACCTTACTAGGTGTGAATTTTGGGGAAAATTTTTCTTTTTAAGGAGGGGTGAATGTAATATCCCCAATTTTAATAAAATTGAATTACAAATATAAAGAATTATTTGATATATAATTTTCTCCAATAGTATTATTGGTGGAATAATACCTTTGTGACATGGTGCTTATGACACAAGTTAAATAAAGGTTTTTTCCAGGAATTAATAATAGACCTATTGAAATATTTCATAACCAAAATATGGAGCAATATGTATGTTTCCAAAGCAAAATAAAATATATGTTGTTTTGCATAATTAAAATGGGTAATTATCTAACCATTATTGCCGACACATTTTTTGAGGAAAAATTTAGTATTATTTTTTATTAATCTTTGGTAAAGTTGAAAATAATAATGGAAAGGAAGAAAAATCTAGAAGTTGGAAGAAAAAAAGGATAATCCATGAGTGGATGGTATTGCTTTTAAATAATAGAGAAAAGAGCAAGTTTTGCATCTCAAAAAACTAAATAAAATTGTGAAAGACATTCCAATAACTCCCAATGGCTAAATATGCTTTTGGAAAGGTAATGGTGTGTAACGACTGCCTCCCAGTAATCCTCAATCAAGGGAGACCCAGAGGTCACAGACGCTATCCCAATATTTTAGGATCCATGGTTTAACATTTAATCAAAAATAATTATCAAATTCTACTAATACTAAAATGAAAATCTGGAATAAAATAAAACTTTTTGCATACCTTGTAAAATTCAGATCTAGACTTCTATCCATATAAAAAGTCTACCTAACTAATCCTCCTTGATCAATTTAGTTGTATCTTCACAAATTTTGATTTACTGTTTGTCCTTTTTCAGAATTATACCTAAAACGCCGACAAACAAAATGTCGATCAGTATATTGCTATACGGGTATGTAGGGAACAATCAAAATATCACAAATATGTTCTAACAACCTAATTATAGCAAATAATTGATGAACAATCCAAATTACATTTTCAATGTGACTGAAAAGTACATGTAATTTGTTTACTATTTACTTTATCAGATTTATTCGTTTGAACTCGCTTCCTAGGATTTCCTACTTCCTTTTAGGGTTTCATTAGGGTTCATCTTCATTATTGACACCATAAACCCTAGATTAGCAAAACTACTCACAAACCCTAACTAGCTTGTTAAATCCTTCCTAACAGGCTTAGGATCAACTTAAAATTACATAATTCTAAGGAATCTCAAATTAACCATACCAAACAATATTCACCCTAAATTAGGGTTTCTATGTTCATTTATAGCATATTCATGTATACAAAACCCTAAAACCAACGTATTATCATCTTAATCAGATTCACTTCTTATTATTCTCAACAGGTTAATATATCTCAAAACAACCTATTTAAGACCTTAGATCTGATTTCCAAACTTAATTAGGGTTTTCAAATAGTTTAATGCATAAACATGGCTAGCTTAGAGTGCTTTTAAAATTACGATGCAATTCATATTTTAAAACTATTTTTAATGGATTCGTTGCATTTTTTTGATCAATTTTCATATATAACACGTCAGGATACGAGTTACCAATTAATTACTATGATTAATGCAAGATCTCCTTATTTTGATAAATGACAAATCGACACGTCACATATTAAATTACCTTATGTTCCATGTGGACCCACTGGGACCGATGGGTGTCTGCCACCTAGCACCTCGTTGGATTCATCCAGCCGAGCGCTCCTAGTAGACGATACTCCTAAACAGACCCGAATGATGAAACAACCCTTCTGGCGTTCTGTTAAACTCGAGTGCATTATTGTCAAAAACCTCTGGGGTCATCTTCTTCATTTACCGTTGCACCTGCGAGTGAAGCTCCTCCGTTGAGTCAACCATGTGGTTGACTCTTGCCGTTGGAGCCCGAAATCTGAACATGACGGAAGAGGCACCTTAGTGAGGCCCTCCCGCACTAGACCGGAGGCTTCACTTTCTCTCCATCGGTGTCCAGGTACTGGCCGAGGTGGCCGCTCCTCCACCAGAAAAGGGCCACCGCCAGGGCAGCAGGAGGGGCTAAGGATAAAATCAAAAGGAGCGAGAAAGTGGGGTGGTAAGAAGTATCATAGGGACAGTCGATGGCAAACACAGAGGGTTCATAACCCTCTCCCTTAAATAGAGATCCAGGTGTGGCGGACGAGAAGCCACAGTTCCCAGATTGGGTAAAACTCTTGTAGGCTATGAAACCTCACAAAACTCAGGATAGACCAACTTGGGATGGTCTCCTAATTTCGTTGGGCAGCTTCCCAAACCATATGGGTCACGGGTCATAGAGATATTGATCAGATAAAACGATACCTACTGTTCGTAGGTTCTCAGTAAGAGACAATCTCATGATCATCCGATCATCATCTAATAGTTGTCGTTGGGCGTGACACCTACCTGGGCCGGGCCCAAGGTTTCATAGTCTGAATTCAAATGTGACAATTCACATTATAAAATTAGTTATCCCTTCACTTTAAGGAAACTTAATAAATGCATATCTCTCTCCTCTTTTATCCAAACGTTCCCAAATTTTAAAGGAAAGTCCATAATGACTTAAACTTCATGTATGATAAGTTTGGGACTCTAATTTGAGATTATTAGAGGGTTTTCTTTATATGAAAGTTATCTCTTAATAAGACATATTTCAAGCATATTTTCTCTTTCCTGTTTTTTATATCATTTATTTGGATGCCTTTTACCATTATAATCCATATGGACTCAAAATCTCACCCATGATGATTCCATTATCCATATTCCCACATATTTCCTATAATTTCATCATTATCTCAAATCTCCTTCTTAATAATGCTTTATTTGATTTTATCTCTTTCTTCTCCTATTATCTTTGCAACTTGGACTCCATGGAACCCAATAAATCCTAAAGATACGAAATCCCTCCTTGAAGGATAATTCTTAGCCTTCTATATGCTTCAACATCTTTCTTTTCTCATTATCTTAGTTATTCCTTTATTAATTTATTCTTTTTCCTTTTTATTTTCTTTTTCTTGTTATTGGGCCCAATAGACAACAAGGCCCACAAAATCAAACATACAGGGCTATTTATCAAAGGAATATGTTCAAGGCACATAATTCACACAAAATACATAATCATACATTTATAGAGGAAATTGCATTTCCAACCGAAAGAACCCAAAAATGTGGGGTTGTAACATCCTTCCCCTATAATAGGAATTTTGCCCTCAAAATTCCACCAAACATACAAACAATTTAGGATAAACCTTTTCCATGTTCATCATTAGATCCCATGTGGCCTCATCCTCTCCATGGTACTTCCAAAGAACCTTTATCATCTTATATTCTTACATCTGAGTTCTCTCTCACCTTGGTATCTCGTGCCCTAGTAGGTGACTCAGGATATTTCAGCCTCCCTGGAAGCTCAATAGGTTCATGGCTCAGTACATGGATCGGGTACATCACATAGTACTCTAGATTAGACTCATGGTGCATCATACATCATGTTATCCTGAGGGGTAAGGCTAAACATAAATATCTCCACCAATCCATATCGAATGGACCCATGTATCGGGGACTCATCTTTCTGCTCTATAGCTCAGAGGGGTCAGGTTTTCATAATACATATCCTCCCATAGTGAACTACATGTCAGTCTGCTTTGTACCAGCTCATGACTCATGTCACCCCTGGGCTTTCTCAGCCATCACACAATCAAAGCGACTTCATCTGCAAACACTGTGGTCTCTCTGACCTTCACAAGGTCCTTTCACCGACATCATCCTAATGAAGCGGTGACTGACACAGCCTTCCTTACAGAGCTGCTTACATCCCGATACTGGCTATGGTGGCTATCATCACAAGCAAACTCTCTTAGGCCAGAGACTGCTCCCACAAGCACACATGCTCTCATCAGACCCTCTAGTCTAGATCATACTCTCTTGACTGTCTATCTGTCAGGGGTGATATGATGTACTCAACTTCAATCTAGCATCAAGTTCTTCTTGCACCTACTTCCACAACATGGAAGTGAACTTGAGGTCATACTCATGATATAGAACTCAAATCACATTGTAGATGAATTATCTCTCTCATATATAGTTCAACCAGATCTGTCACATTGATAGTGCTCTCTCTCTCTTAGGCAAGGGATTAGGTCAACTTGGTAAGGCAATCTACCATAACCCATATTGCATTATGACTGCTCTAGGTCCAGGAGAGATTCACCACAACATCTATAGTGATCCATTCTCATTCCCTCTCGGGGACTCTTCATTCTCTATAGAAACTCATTGGGTTACAAGTATTCGACCTTCACCCACTGGCATGCATGGTGACACACCACATGCAACTTCTTTCTATTTCTTCATCTTACGTATGCAAAGTACTACCACACACTTTTACGATCTTAGTAGTACCATGGTATATGGTGAACCTAAAATCATGATCTCTTGCATGTCATGATTCCTCCAGGTTGACCCCATAGAAACCCTAAAACACTCTAGTCATGGGTTCCATCACCTTCCTTTCTTGAGAGGTGTATCTGAGGTTCTTACAACCATCCTTCTATCTCATCAAGTTCTAAGATGGCTAATTAAGCAACCACCTACTCAACCAATGGGTCTGGTTGTATCTGAGTATTAGCCATACATGTCTCCTCTTCAAACTTAGGGTTCACCAAACAACCACTCCTAGCCTCTCTACTGGCTAAACAAGATAGTTGTGTCTCGACTAAGAGGATCAATTACCACATTAAGTCCTTATATGCTAGGTAACAGTGAAGACATAAACCTTCATATACTCCACTCATCATCCTCATCTCGTATTTAGGTCTAACTGAGTCAAGAAAACTTCAAGCTCATCGTCTTGGTTATCAAACTTAAACGTATATCATTCATAAATTCCATACTTCTCTTGATAGGAACGTCCTCATATGATGACTAACTTAGTTCTCTTTGTGTTTGTAAACCATCCATTCATCATACTCTCCAAAAGGTATGATACTTTCTCTATCCTCAAACATCATAGCAATGTTTCAACTCACATCATCTTTTCCATTAGTGTATGACATGCATTTGCCCCTATCTCTCATGCCCATAATGTGAGGAAATAAGCATTTGGTTGTAGTCCAAATACTAAGTTCATCCTATTCCAAGAGTAGAGATGGTGCATCACACATCGCCATTACACTTACCAACCTAAGTTGAAATGTACATCACATGTTACAACATCATGAACATCTCCCAACTGTGTTTACATCCATGGAAGGGATGTTCCCAAACACTCTTGGATCTTCACATAATCCTTAATCATCCCCTCAAGGTCTGTAGGGTGTTGGTACTTTTGGGGTCATCCTCTTTCCTTATGCACCCAAGGAGTTCCCACCTTATTTTCCCTTTGGGTTCCATGAACTAATGAAGGTGATCAATCTCCTAATCCATGGTCCTCAGACAAAGATAGTTATTACCTCCTGACCCTTTGGTCTTGTGCATCTAGGAACCAGATAAATCCTACTCCCATCGGTCTTATCCCTACTTGACCTAGGTATTGACTTAGGATTCTATCATGGTACATCTCAAACTTGTCCCTACCTAAAACTCCATCATCTCTCTGGGCATACACGGTCAAACTCACATCCTTTCATAGGGATCATGACGACCTACCTAACTTGGTTTGGCCCCATATATGTTACCTCCATGTCAACATAACCTCGTGCCCCTTAGAGATGGTCACACATGGGTCTATGGATTTGTGCTCATACTATGTGTTCTCCACTTAGCTCATCAAGCTCCTATGAGGGACCTCTTTAGGTTACCTCAAACCTAAACCAAAAGTTGATACTTGCCCTACAGAAGGGTTCCTCCCCAGGATGGGAGAAAACTATCTCTTGATAGCAACACATGACACAAACGTCATTACGTCCAGGGTTTACATCATCATGTGCGTGCTTAGCCCTATCATGCTACTTAGGCACGTAGCTAGCAAGAAGACCTCCCACTAAGCCCTTTTGGGTTCCTTGGTATGTCATACTTGTTCCTATTCCTCAACATTGGACCCATATCATACATGCATATGTCACCAACCTATGCGAGAGGGGTTCATCCAACATATACCCTAGTCCACGAGGTTTCCTTTTCCTCTAAACCTGAGGGGCGCCATGCTCCCATTTGTAGGAACTCAATCATCTTTGTGAGCATCAGGTGCACCAGGTACTACTACTTTCCCTCTTAGGTCTAGAAACCCTAGGTTCACTTCTTATGCATAAGTTGTCTAGCCACAAACCAAACATGCACAAGGTAGGGCATACACTTGCCACCATTATTCCACATGGAAAAACACCTTAGAGTCCTACACAAGGACAACCAACTCGGTGTGAGACCTCATAACTTGTTACCGTACCTCCCCTTGGTCTAAGGAATTCTCCTATAAGGTAAGGTAGGCACCTACAACTCATGTACATTAACTCAAGAAGCCTCTTCCCCTTTCTAGGGTTTGGTTCCTCTAATGGCAACTAAGATACAACAAGCCTCCAAAGATCATCCCTGAGGCAACCACATCTATCCACTCAGGGCCATCTAAAATAGGTCATTATAACCTAACTGTTCATGATTCTTCATGTCTCAGAGTCTAAGCTTCCAACCTCATTTCTCAGGTCTTTCCCTCTCTCTAAATATAATCCTACAACTGACCTTATACTAGAGGTTATATCTCTAAGAAGATGGATCAAGCTCTTAAGGATACATTCCTACCCTACATGGGTGAAACGTAAGATCCAAACCTATGTTCGATCAATATTATCCAAAGCTCTACATGCTCATCTCCTAACCTACCAGGCATAAACCTAAGTCTCAACCTTTTACCAGCACTGTTATCATTCTCTTCTACATAGGTGTAGGACTCTTTAATGCTCATATATGCCTGTTAGGGTTCCCATATAGTCACCACAAACCTTCTCAATGAGGGAGCTATCCCTCACCTTTAACATGCATGACCCACCCAAGGTTGGGTCACCAAAAGGCACCAGGGTCAAGCAACCACACATGGTTCACGTTTCTCATGGTTACTCAAAACATTTACATAGTGCATGCATGTCCAACCCACATACTTGCATGCACAAAGAACTTAGGTATCCAACTCATCTTTTCATCTCTTTCTCTAACTATCACTTAGGGTTAGGATTAGCATCATCCTCAGAGGATGTGTCAGGTCTCTTCTTATTTCTTGAGGCTTCTTCCTCTCATGCCAACTCTCTCCTCATCCTCTTACACGAAGGTTTAACCTCAAAACTCTCCTGAGGGAACGACAACACACACCATGCAACCTAAGCATGCAACTAATCTTTAGTTTATGCTTAAACTATTAAAACTTATGTCCATGACATCCTATTTACATGCTTTTCATGATGGAGGATTCCTTAATCCTTATCATACTTACCCTAGCCTTAGTAGGGTGGGGAAGAGAGAGAAAAACCCTAAACCTTAGATCCTTAATTGAATCAGGGTTTAGAAGGGAAGAAAAATAGATGAGAGAGTCCTAAAGGTATCTCACTTTGAGTCAGAACCTAAGACTTTAGCCAGGCGGTCACACAGTATCCGGGAATTCTCGTAGACCGACTAGCGGGGCAGAGGAAAATATTGCCAACCCCTAGATCGTGATCCCTTTCTAGACACCTCCATCAACAGAAAATCCTCTAATAACTCCCTCGATTCTATAGAGTTTGTAAAATTTAATAATTATTAGAGACTAAATGAGAAACCAACACTCTGATACCAAATGTAACGACCCCGCCTCCCGGTAACCCCCAATCAAGGGAGACCAAGAGGTCAGAGATGCTATCCCAATATTTCAGGATCCATGGTTTAACATTTAATCAAAAATAATTATCAAATTCTACTAATACTAAACTGAAAAGCTGCAATAAAATAAAACTTTTTGCATACCTTATAAAATTCGGATCTAGACTTCTATCCACAAAAAAAGTCTACCGAACTAATCCTCCTTGATCAATTTAGTTGTATTTTCTCAAATTTTGATTTACTGTTTGTCCTTTTTCAGAATTGTACCTAAAATGCTGACAAACAAAACGTCGGTCAGTATATTTCTATACTGGTATGTGGGGGACAATCACAATATCACAAATATATTCTAACAACCTAATTATAGAAAATAATTGATTAACAATCCAAATTACATTTTCAATGTGACTTCTCAACTGCTTTTGCCCTAAACCCTGGATTACCCTCTCTTAGGGTTTTGTCCTTGCAAAGGACATAAGGCCACCTTCTCCATCCTAAGTTTGGTGCCTGGGGTCACCTCTTGAGGTACCCAATGGTCTTCCCCATTGGGCTTGACCAAATCAGACCTTCCCTCCAGGGCTTGGTCTTGCAACATACATTAGGGTGGCATGTAGGTTCGAGAAACACATTCATATTTAATTTTGATACTCATAGGGACTTTATAAGATTGCATATTTGGGAATTTCCATGAAACTAAAGGTGATTATTCATAAATTAACCACATACCTATTCAGTCAACACAACAAGCTAATAGTAATCCAAGCAAGTAAGTGTCCAAGCAAGCAGATCAATCCACACCTAAGCAAGAATCCTAAAATGTACATGTAATTTGTTTACTATTCACTTTATCATATTCTATTCATTTGAACACACTTCCTAGGATTTCCTACTTCTTTTTAGGGTTTCATTAGGGTTCATATTCATTATTGACACCATAAACCCTAGATTAGAAAAACTACTCACAAACCCTAACTAGCTTGTGAAATCCTTCCTAACATGCTTAGGATCAACTTGCAATTACATTATTCTAAGGAATCTCGAATTAACCATACCAAACAATATTCACCCTAAATTAGGGTTTCTATGTTCATTTATAGCATATTCATGTGTACAAAACCCTAAAAACAACATATTAACATCTTAATCAGATTCACTTCTTCTTATTATTCTCAACATGTTACTATATCTCAAAAAAACCTATATAAGACCTTACATCTGATTTCCAAACTTAATTATGGTTTTAAAATAGTTTAATGCATAAACATGCATAGAGTGCATTTAGGATTATGATCCGATTCAGATTTTAAAACTATTTTTAATAGATTCCTTGCATTTTTCTAATCAATTTTCATATATAACACATCAGGATATGAGTTACCAATTAATTACTATGATTAATGCAAGATATCCTTATTTTGACCAATGACATATCGATACGTCACATATTAAATTACCTTAGACTCAATTAAAGTGGTGAAAGTTAGTAGCAGCGGGTAGGGTTTCTCTAAGAGGCGATCATCGACGTCCTCACGCTTGCGTGGAGGTGCCATCAGCGGTCGTGGTGGCCGCGGTGCAGGAAGAGGCTATTTTAACATCGTCTGCACCACTGGTGTTTGGGAGCAATACCAATCTGCCGGATCTGCTGGATGATGACCCCCCTCTGACATCGGATTGTGGTGCTGATGCTATGGTCAAGGAACCCATTGTCGTGCCAGAGAGGCCATCTACTCATCCCCGCAACCAAGTCTCCTACTGTGACGCAGTCTCTGGTCAAACAGACACTCCCCCAACATTGAGTGGGTCTGCCTCGCTGGATGTTCTTAAACCTACTCACATTCAGATCGACCACAACATCACCCTTCCATGCATCACGGTGAACCCATATGCCCTACAACCGCTTCTGGAGCCATGGAAGTTTGCATTCGTGATCAAGGTTGTCGGGATCAACGTGGGATTCACCACTCTTGTCAACCACATCATGTCTCTATGGAGGATAACATAGCAGTTCCGCGTGGTAGACCTCGAGTTGGGCTATTGCATCATTCAATTAAGAAACCATGATGACTATGTTCGTGGTCTAACGGAAGGTCCATGGATGATCTTCGGTAACTATCTTTCTGTCCAATCTTGATCCGCAGCTTTCCATCCTACAGATCATATACCTCATAAACTTGTGGTTTGGTGAAGGATCCCTGAACTGCCTATATTCCTTTACCAATACGAGCTACAATCCAGTATTGGTGATGTTGTGGGGAAAACGATTAAAGTGGACACCACAACTCTGTCTGGCCATCGCGGTAAGTTTTCCAGGCTAGCAGTGGAAGTGGATACTGTCAAGCCGTTGTTGCCAGCTATCTTCCTCAATGGTGAATACTATAGGCTCGAGTACGAGAACCTACCAACTGTCTGCTTGAAGTGCATCAGGGTTGGGCATGGGGATAAAGATTGCACGTTTGTCATGTTGTTCATCCATGTGGATCCCTCATCTTCATTCGGTCCTGCCCTTTTGAATATTGTTGCATATACTCCGCAAATCCATGCAAAAAAGCAGGAACGATGCCCCCTCCAGTGAAGAAGCCATCCCGCGTGCAAACAGGCCATGCAGATGGCAATGTCGACTCTAGTAAGCAGGTGGTTGAGCCACTAAATCCTGTTGATGTCCCGCCGCCTGAGGAAGGACCAGACGATGAGGGTGACATGCAAACAATCCAATCCAAGAAACAGAAGAGGAGAACTCAAAGGGAAAAGCTACAGAAACCGGCAAGCCAAGGCACAAATCTTCCACCTAAACCCCCGTCGGGCGCCACCAAGAACAATAGCGACAGCAATACCACAGTCACCTTGATTGATGATGACACCTGCTCGGGTAGACACCAAGACCCCTCTACCAACCCCACCTCCTTCCAATTCGCCGCCAAATAAAATTCAGTGGTGCTCAACTCTCCCCACTAGGGGTTCCACTAGGGTGATAGGGGGAATGGAGAGGGAGTCCTTCTCAGGAGTAGGAAGGTTGTGTATCAAACTATCAGTCCAGGACGGGAGAGAAAGAAAGGGAAGCTCGCACAATATGTGGGTAATATGAGCCAAGGTTCAGCAACTAAGCAGGCTATTGATTTTAATAGTGAACTAGTGAAAATCGTTGACGATGAGATGGCCGGTGATGATGCTTCGATCGGCCTTTGCACAACCATCGCTTGATGGTTGCACCACACCCCTCCTAATCTTTCTTAATTCTTAACATCCTATGTTGGAATATACAAGGTGCTGGTTTCAAGAAGAAAATTCGTCTTCTCAAAGATTTTAAAAGGTGTTATAAGATGCATGTACTCGCTATTGTGGAACCATGAATTAGTGGTTTAAAAGCAGAGAATGTCATCCGGAAACTCAGCTTCTCTTCTTCTCATCGTGTTGAAGCCATTGGCTTCTCCGGCGGTATTTGGATCCTCTGGGATGACACCCGTTGTTCGATTGAGATCGTCCAGAACCATCGCCAATTCATCCACTGCTTCATCAACAACTCCTGGCATCTGACCTTGGTGTACGGAAGCCCGAACCCCTCCAAGAGGGACTACCTCTGGAACAGACTGCATGAGATCTCCACCACTGTCCATGGTGCTTGGGTAGTACTTGGCGATTTCAACACAATGTTGGATGCATCAGAAAAGCTCAATGGGCACTCTTTCAATCGTCGATCTAATAGAAAGTTCAACTCTACCATCCTCCATGTAGGTCGTACAGATATGAAAGCTAATGAACCTTTCTTCACCTTTAAGCACCTCCAACTGCTTGAACGGCTTGATAAGGTCCTCGCCAATGAGCCTTGGATGGCTCAAGCTGGTACCACTTCCATCACTGTCCTTCCTCTCCTCTACAGTGACCATAACCCACTTCTTGTACATGTGAGTCCACCAAACAACCGTGGCCCTCGTCTCTTCTGCACCAAAGATAGCTGGTCTCTCCTATCTGATTTCAAGAGCTTTCTTAACATTAATTGGGATTCTGATAAAAGCTTCACAGACGCCCTCCCTACCTTCCATGTAGCTGCCTTGAAGTGGGACGATGAGCACCACTGTTCCAACAAAAAACTGAAGAATAAAATTATGTCCAAACTCAACAAGCATCAGGTCTTTACTAAACCTTTAAATTTTTTCTCCATTAATCTCACCATGGATAGATTGCAAGATGCATACAATAACATCCTTCTCCAAGAAGAGGTTGACTGGTGGCAGCGAGCCAATATTAATTGGCTAAGTCTGGGGGATGAGAATACAAAATTGTTCAACACCTATGTCAAAGCCCAAAGATGACACAATAAAATCTCTCGTCTTCAAGACGCAAATGGTACTTGGGTTGATAACCCACTTTCTATTAAAGATATGGTACACACTTTCTTTCTTAACTTGACAACAGCACCCCCTGCTCATCCTATGCTCTTAGTGGTTGCTGAAGCTTTTCCTGGCTCCTTTTTGCATCCTGATACTGAGGTTTGCACCCTCATCAATCAAACTCCTACTGCTAAAGAAGTTAAGAAAGTTATGCTCATGATGGCACCCAATAAAGCACCTGGTCCTGATGGTGCCTATAACTCTTTCATTCAGAAGAATTGGACATGTGTGGGATCTTCCGTCACATGCACTGTACAAAATGCTTTCCACATTGGTGTTATTGATGATCGTCTGGGGGATTCTTTTATTGTCTTAATTCCTAAATGCAAGCAGCCTCAATTGTGTGGTGACCTGTGACCCATCTCTCTGAATAACACGTGTTTCAAGCTCATCTCCAAGATACTTGTGGAATGCATTAAACCCTTTCTTCACAGTTGGGTTTCAGAAACCCAATCCAGCTTCATCCCCGGCAGGAGGATAACACATAACATCATCCTTGTCCAAGAAGTAATTCATTCCATGCGCAACAAACATAAGGGGAAAATGATGGCATGCATCAAGCTTGATCTGTCTAAAGCTTTTGATAAAATGAGCTGGTCGTTCATTCTGGACACTCTACAACGCACGAGACTTCTGAAAAAAATTATTAACATCATCATGCAAATTGTGACCAAGGGAAACATGTCTATTCTATGAGAAGGTGTCCCACTTGAGTCGTTCAAAGCCTCTCAAGGCGTTCTCCAGGGTGACCCTATTAGGCCCTATATTTTCATTCTTTGTATGGAAAGACTGAGTCAAGCCATCTCCCTCTCAGTTGAAAGTGGTGAATGGAAGCCAATCCGCCTATCCCGCCATGGCCCTCCGTTATCGCATGTTCTCTTTAATGATGATATCTTTTTAATGGCCGAAGCATCAACTGCACAAGCAAAAGTTATCAATAATGTGCTCAAACTTTTCGCTACTTCATCAGGACAAGTGATCTCCAAGGCAAAATTGAGATGTTATTTCTCTCCAAATACATCACGTCGGACCATGAACTCCTTCGGTCGAAGGCTGGGTATTCAAAGTACTACTGATTTGGGTAGATACCTGGGCATCCCCATTCTGCACCACAGGGTAAACAAGTCGACACACTCAATGATCACTGATACCATGAAGGATCGTATGTCAAGCTGGTGAGCCCGCCACTTCTCCCATGTCGGACAGATTACTCTCATGAAATCCACCCTACAAGCTATTCCAACTTATGCCATGTAGTATGTTCAACTATCCCCGTCGCTTTGCGATGATATTAATAAGCACATAAAAAATTTCATTTGGTCTGGTGGAAGGGCACATCAAAACCTTTGTCTTGTCTCCTGGAAAGTTCTCACCTTATCCAAGGATGTAGGCGGGCTTGTAATTAAAGAAGCACGAACTCAAAATCAAGCAATCATGCTAAAAAATGTATGGCTCTTTATTAGCAATTTGCATGCTCTCTGGGTACGTGTGATGAAAGCTAAATATATGAATAATGGGATACCTACTAAGAAGGCTTGTTCCTCAGCATGTGCCTTCATTCGAAGAAACCTGTCAAGCATCCAACAAGTCTCTGGAGTCAGCATCAATGATGGCAATAATACTAATGTATGGTGTGCACGATGGATGCATGGTCTCTCCGTGCACGACCTGGACTCCAACGTTTCACCGCCCCATGGACTCGAAGACCTTCATGTAGCCTCTATGGCGCTGGATAATGGACATTGGGACTAGGCCTTCATTCACGAGTTTCTCCCCGAGAGTTCTTGACCGCACATCCGCCAAATTCCACCGCCGGTCATGGCAGTGGGAGTCGACAAGTGGTACTGGCCGCTCACTGTTTCAGGTGTCTTTAAAGCTAAATTAGCATATCAATGGCTTCATAATGGCTCACAAACAGGTTGTGATGGAAATTGGAGTTCCATTTGGAAGCTCCCACTCCCTGCCCACTTCAAGACCTTCCTCTGGCTTCTTTAGCATAAGGCCTTGCTCACAAATATGGAGAGAGCACTACGGCATATCCCAATGGAAGTCACCTGCCCCGTGTGTAATAATGCCACAGACACGCTCCTGCATTGCCTCTAGGACTGCCCATTGAGCAAAGGGATCTGGATCGCCTTCAACGTCCCCTCACATTTCTTCTCGACTATAGAGGATGCTTGGCTTCTTGAGATCCGCTCTTCCAAATGCACCAACGAGGCCACATGGGCCATCTAGCTCCACCGCAATGCTTTTTTCTAGAGCCAGCAGTCTCTCACGATGACTCAACGAATTGCTTTCATCAAGACCAAAGCATGAGTTATATTGAACATCCCGACAATTGCTCACTACATCCCTGTCGCGCCTATGGCAGTGAGTCGACCATCTGACACTCACAACATCCTGATCTTTGTGGATGCCTCCTTCATTTCACCAACCGTTGCTGCCGGTCTGGGTATTCACATGGTGGATAGGAACGGTAGACATATCATTCGCTATGGCTCGCCCAGCTATGCTGGCTCAGCATTGGAAGCGGAAGTCCAAAGCATTTTGTGTGCCTTAGAGCTCTGCAAAACCACGGGGTGGCACTCCCCTACCATCCTGTCAGATGCTCTCATCGCAGTTCGCATCACTGCTGGGATCGGTCCTACAACAACTTTGTTGCATCCCCACATGAGGCGTCTTTGCATGCTATGTGAAGATGTGGGGAAACCATACATCTCACATATACCCAGGAAGAATAATATTGTTATCGATGGCATATCTAGGTTTTCCAAAAACCTCCCTAGTCCTCTTTCTTTCTCTTCAAACAAACCTTCCTGGCTTAGTTATGATCTGAATGTATGTGTTCCCAAAATTCGGCCTGCAATAGAGAGCAGGATGAATTAAAACTAATCACTATATTCTGCAAAAAAAAAAATTACCTTATATTCCACGCAGACCAGCTGGGACCAATGGGTGTCCACCACCTAGCACCTCACTGGATTCACCCAGTCCAGCGCTCCCAGTAGACGATACTCCCAAATAGACCCAAATGACAAAACAACCCTTCCAGCATTGTGTTAAACTCGAGGGCATTATTGTCAAAACCTCTGGGGTCACTTCTTCGTCTGCCGCTGAACCTGCGAGTGAAGCACCTCTGCCGAGTCAACCATGTGGTTGACTCTTTCCGCTGGAGCCCAAAATATGAACGTGACGATAGAGGCACCTTCGTGAGGCCCTCCCGAACTAGACTGGAGGCTTCAATTGCTCTCCATCAGCATCCAAGTACTGGACGAGGTGGCTGCTCCTCCACCAGAATATGGCTATTGACGGGGTAGCAAGAGGGGCTAAGGACAAAATTAAAAGGAGTGAGAAAGTGGGGTGGCAAGCAGGATCGTAGGCAGAGTCGATGGAAAACATAGAGGGTCTATAACCCTCTCCCTTATATAGAGATCCAGGTGTGGCGGCCGAGAAGCCACAATTCCCAGATTGGATAAAACTCTTGTAGGCTATGAAACCTCACAAAACTCAAGATTGACCAACTTGGTATGGTCTCCTAATTCCGTTGGGCAGCTTCCCAAACCATCTGGGTCTCGGGTCAAAGGGATATTGATCAGATAAAACACTACCTACTATTCGTAGGTTCTCCCTTCCCCACACGACGTAGGAGACGATCTCAGGATCATCCCATCGTCATCCAACAGCTGTCGTTGGGCATGACACCTACCTAGGCTGGGCCCAAGGTTTCCTAGTCTGAATTTAAATGTTACAAATCACATTATAAAATTAGTTATCTAAGGAAACTTAATAAATGCATAACTCTCTCCTCTTTTATTCAAACGTTCCCAAATTTTAAAGGAAAGTCCATAATGACGTAAACTTCCATGTGTGAAAAGTTTGAGAAACTAATTCGAGATTATTAGAGGGTTTTCTTCATATGCAAGTTATCTCTTAATAAGACATATTTTAAGCATATTTTCTCTCTCCTATTTCTCTTATATCATTTATTTGTATTCCTTTTACCATTAGAAACATATGGACTTGAAATCTCACCCATGATGACTCCATTATCCATATTTCCACATATTTTCTATAATTTCATCATTATCTCAAATCTCCTTCTTAATAATGCTTTATTTGATTTTATCTCTTTCTTATCCTATTATCTTTGCAACTTGGACTCCTTGGAACCCAAGAAATCCTAAAGATAAAAAATCCCTACTTGAAGGATAATTCTCAGCCTTCTAGATGCTTCCACATCTTTCTTTTCTTATTATCTTAGTTATTCCTTTATTAATTGATGCCTTTTCCTTTTTATTTCCTTTTTATTGTTATTGGGCCCAGTTGCCAACAAGTCCCACAAAATTAATCATACATGGATATTTATCAAAGGAATTTGTTCAAGGCACATAATTCACAAAAAATACATAATCATACATTTATAGGGGAAATTGCATTTCCAACCAAAAGAACCCAAAAATTTGGGGTTGTAACATGGTGAGTTTCCATGGAATGAATGTAACTAATTTAAAGAGATAGATAAAAGAATAATATATAATTCCAATGAAAAAGTGATCAATTATCCAAAGTGTGCCAAATAATAATGTATTTTCCACAATGGCTTATTATTGCCAAAATCCAAGTCTTCATAAGATTATGGTAGTGGAATTTTGGTTTCAATAGAATAAAAGCCAAGAGTATTCACATGGGTAAAGTAAGAGCAAGGTAAGAGGACTACAGAGATATGCATTTTCCCATGTTTTAATTAATGGTAAATCAATTTGTGGAAAAGACACTATTTATGGTTATAGAAAGGGGGAAATGTAGATTGTCATTAGTGTCATACCTTTGGCATCTTCATTGTGCATCAAAGGAGGAAAGATAAGAGAAAGGGAGGTTATGAAAAAGTGTATGGTTTGAGATTAAAAACCTTTCCATATCATAGGACCTGACCCACGTCATCTCTCAATGGTGAGTATCGGAGGAAGGAAACACGACTTGCTCTTCCAAGTAGTGGGGTCTCACTCCCTCATTTCCTTTCTTTCTTTATAATGACCATTAGGGTTCTCCCAAGATATGTATATATACAAAGACCTATGGATCCCTCAAGCACACATCTTAGACTTGGTATCTAACCTTCCTTGCTTCTCCCTACTTCACCCACCCAACAACTAGATATATGTATAATGTCATGCCCCCGTGTGAACCCAACAAATCGATATTTTTAGGAAGGTAGTAGTATCTACCGGTATGGCAAGGGATCTCGAAGAATTCATCAAGTTTCTCCAAGGTGATCGATACCTCTGTAAGCTTGTATGAAGACTAGGAGGCAAGTCCCAGCACATGCAAACAATAGAGAACCACTGTAATAGTCCATTGGGGCACCCGTGCTAGGGCTCTCCTCATGTTGGCTAGAGGGAAGTTTGTTGCTGGGGATACTACGCCATCTGGTCGGTACTTGTGGTGGCTTTGTTGGGGCTTGGTCCCCTCCCCACCATACTACCTTGTGTGGCGTTGTCCTAGAAGGCATGTGCAACAGGGTCGAGTAAGAGCCACACTACGTAGCACAATAAGAGAGGAAGAAATAGTGTTTAGAAGTGAGGGGAGTGATGGTGGAGTGTTGTGGTATAGCAGTGGAGAAGGGATCAGGTCACATTGGTCAGTGCTAACAGCCACTCTGCGGTAGGAGTTACGGATGCAACGCCGTGTGTAACTGCATAGGTGGTAGCCACCCTTTCGGGGGGTAGGAGAAGAGGGTTAGAGTCAAAAGAATCTTATACCCCTCCACCCACATTTTAACCCGAAGGATGTTGAAGACATTTCCCCATTCTGAATTGATTATTTTGGTAAGTTTTAATGCATTGGTTTTGTTGATGTGGTGCCTTACGATTGTCTAATCAATGATTATCTTGCTAAAACTATCGAAATTTCAAGGGATCTCATATGAAGATAAGTTATATATGAAAATTTATCAAATACAAATAAAACAGTTCATAGTATAATTATGCTTACTTTTCTGAAAATAGTGTAAAGATGGGTTTAAGTGGTGATTAATGTATTAAACCCTAGATTTGTACACTAATCATGTTAAATATGCTTCCTTGAGATATAAAATTAATAATATAAAATATAATGGTAACTTAACATGATTATGGTCATGGTGATGATGTTAGGATTTCTAAAGTGGATAATCATGCATATGAAGAAATAGGGTTAAAGATGCTATTTTGTTATGTTGTTAATGATGAGAAACTGGGATTGATAAACCTTGACATGTGTAATTAGGATCTTGAATATAAATGATGTAACTTGCTATAACCTTAATGTGCCTAATCTAATCTTAGTGTTTATGATGCAATAACAAGGTAGATTTGATTAACATAGTAACAGTTAATATGAAATAGGTTTCTTGAGTCATTAAATCAATGAACATGATAATTGCAATATCAAATATGACTCTAATGATAACTCGAGACCAAGGAACCCTAAACTATATATTAGGACCGAGTAGAATTTAGTGTGATTAATATGTGATGGTGACACTTTAGGATTTATATTCATGCAAACCAAAATGCGGATTTCTTGATTTGCATGTCAATTGGATAATTTGCTTGAAGTGTATTCTACATGATAATCTGCATGGCTCACCATCTAGGTATATGGTTACGCCTAAGAATAATCATATTAGTGTGCTGGCATTTTTTGAGTGTTTTCTGAGGATTGAACAATTAAATTTTTGGATGGTTATTTAGTTCTCTTCACTTATAATGGCACTATGACTATCACATAAAATAATATTATGTAAAAAATGCCTATTTTTATTTGCAAGTTTTTGTTGGAATATATGTTGTTATTTACTTGCACATTTGGGATGCACCCCATGTACCAGTATGGCAACATGGTGATCGCGTATATGTTTCATGCCATTTTAGGTGTAAGCTGATATACATGATAAAGGACATAAAGCTAAAGATGGAAATGTCATGCACGCATTAAAGATTTAAAAGGAGGATTATCTAGTCATCTATTATCAAATGTACATTCGTGTAAGAATTTGGTAAACATTATTTGAAATGTTTGAAATTATCTACTATTTTATATTTTTTGATTAAAATATGGATCCTTGGGTAATTTCTGTAGGTAATGGCTCTCATCTTTTTTGCCTTCCTTAATTGGGGGTACTGAAAAGTGAGGTTGTTACAAAAGACCAACATGGATGACATAAAAGGAAAAATTAGTTACAAAGTTGTTTCAAATGAGTTCAAGGTGTTGAACATGATGAAATCCCTTCACCAATTGATATGCTTATTTTTTATCTTATTAAGACTATGTGATTTGGCATGAATAGGAATAATAGAGGGGATGTGTACATGACATACCTTGATGGTTTTATAACTCTGTTAATGCAAATGAAGTCTATAAGATACATCGTTCAATCTAGATATTAAAATCAACATCTCAGAACTGGAATCTTTTTATTTGACAAGATATTGAAAGAGTTTGACTTGAGTTAAAATAAAAGATGAAATAAGTGATTACAAAAGATTTTGTGGGAGTGTATGAATATTCCATATATTGATGAGGAAAGACATATCAATACTAATTATTGTAACCTGGCTTGGAAATCACCTTCAACATGAAGGTTTAGGTAAAACATCATATGTTATAGGAATTGAGATCTATAGAGATAGTTTTGGAAAGTCTCTAAACTTAAATACAAGCACATATATTGGTTGGATGTTGAAAGAGTCCAGCATGAAGGATTCCATAAAAGATATTCTATCCATGTAGATGGGATCATAATCTCAAGAATCCAATGTTCAAATTCTTATGAAGAATGAAAAAGATACCATATTCATTTGCATTTGGATCTATCTGCAATATAGTGTACTCATCCCATTATCTTGTATGTAATGAACATGACAAGATGATTTTAGTCAGATCCAATGAAGGTAATTGGAATACCATAGAAAGCATACATTACTACTTGACAAGCACTAAAGGATCAATTGTTGTGTTATGATAATAAGGAAGAGTTTGATGTAATGGGTTACATCGATGCAAGATTCCAAAATGACATAGATTGATCACAATATAAAACTATGTTTAATCATAAGAGAAGAGTTTTAAGTTGAAAAAAGTTCCAAACTACATACTATTATTTTAATTATACAACAGAAGTTGTATGTACTGGTGTTATGAACATAGGATTGAATATAGTATGGATATAGAAGTTCACATAGATGAGCTTGTGAGATATTCCTGTAGGGTTATAGGGGAGACAGAGAAGGCAGCAGAAACAAAAAAAAATTTCTCCCAATCCCAGAATAAAGGAATCGCGTCAACGTCTATACAATAGAAAGGATGGTTTGTAGAGGCGTACCTTGTCCCGAGGCTTTCTCGGCAATGTTACCTCACAGCTTACTCAGTCTTCACCTCTGGTCTTGGACGGTGTCTGTGCAGCTCCTTGTCTCACCGGGACTGTCAAGATTGACAACTACCCTCCGAGCGGCAGAAGTCTCCCGCCTCTACAGTCATCCACACGGACTTCTTGGAACTCCGATCTCCTTGTTCCACAAGGAATCAGAAGGAGTCATACCCTCCTGTCGGCGTACTAGTCACTGACACAGTCTCCTGCAACTAGTTGCCTTTCTACAATTGTCTTTCCCTTATTGTGCCTCCCTTATCAGGTAGCACTTGCTCGAGCTCTCTCAGTTACCAAAACTAGAGAGAATGACAACTTTGTAGAGAAATTGGTGTTCTCAGTTGTGCTTTGAGAAGCCCCCAATACCCCTATATATAGAAGTGTCATGGGATAGGGTTCTCTACCCCGGGAAATGTGGGATTAAAGCAGGAGCAGAAGGGTTCGAGATTTTCCACAAAACAACCAACTGCACCAGCTGAACCGATCGTTTCAACCTTGAAACGGTCGTTTGGTGACCTCAATCGATCGGTTCACACCTGAACCGATCGTTTGGACACCTGAGCCGATCAGTTCACTTCTGAGCTGATCGGTTCGTGGTCCCTTCCAACTCAAATTGACTTTCATATTTGTTTCCGATTAATCAAATATTAATCCTTGTCCAAATCGAATTTGTACAAGTGAAACAAATTGTATTTGCAAAATAGTCTTCTGACCTTACAAACGATCTCGGTTGGTCACACGAATCGACCGGTGCAACAAGTGAGTCGATCGTTTCATGACACATGAGTCGATCAACTCACCACTTGAGCCGATCGGTTCACCAACTTGAGTCGATCAGTTCATCCCATGAGCTGATCGGTTGGTAGTGCAGACTGTGCAAAATCAGTCAATTGTAGTTTCAATCAATCCGATACTCTAATCAATTGGTCCAACACCTTGAACACTATGATTTTGAGCTACCAATCAACTGAGTGTTTAATTGAACTACTAAATGCCTTTAGTGATCAATCTAAACATTGTTTGTGGATAAACTTCTCTTCCAGGTTAAATCCTATGTGTGTGACCGTGCAGGTCCATTTCATGTTGGCTGTGAAAGTCCATAACACTTATGACTTCATAAGCAAAGAGCGGTGCCTAGTCGCACATCAGTGCTACCCAAGTGAAATAGAAAGTTGGAGAACAACTTTCAATCCTACAATTCGTGAGTGGTGTTACAGCGAATGTATAATTCCTTTGTCACTGATGTCCTGAATGAAATCAAGGCATGGTACAGTCATCCTTTCAACGTTCATCCATTTCCTTGATCTCAGATCAGACTGGGTGAGATGTGTGTGACATCAATATCACATATTGATTCACACATGCATGCGCATGCCTTTCTCAATCCTACTCATCAAGTGGCCATGGACATCAAACTCCTTTAGGAGGGACAAATCCCATATATATCACTCCCCCCTCAAAAGCCCCATGTGTCAAAGTCACCCAATCATCACCTTTATAACAACCCATGTTTCAAGACTGCATTTGATGATGTCAAAGTGTACCCAACGACATGTGTTGAGTGTAGTGATTTCAGGTCAAAGAATCGCATTCACCACCATCACTGTGAGAGTTGAGTGTGACTACCAAATCATGGTTCCATGTGTCACTCTCATGGTGGGTCATTCCGATACACTTGTTCTCTAACAAGTACCTATGTGCTTGGTTTGATATCACTATATCATGACTAATGAGATTCTATCATCAACCAAAACACAATCTAGTCTTTAGTGTTATTGATGTCTATGGTTATTTCCACAATAACAACTGACTAGGAACTAATCAAGAATGTATACTCTTAACATCCGTATGATTGCATCATTTAGGTCCTTAACCTAAAAGCATATGTCATCAAGTAAAACAATTCTTTAGACATCTATCATGTTACACTATCATCTCAGAAATAGTTAAAACATATATATCGGAAATTGCCTTTATTATTATTCAAATCATTTACAAAGTATCCCATTACAATCATCACATGACTTGCTCTATGGGCATACATACCAACAGACTCCCACTTGAACTTAAAGCCAATCACCTAGGAACCTCAGTCCTTGTGACCTAGCATGACCATCATGCTTTTTCTGAGAAAGGGCCTTAGTCAGTTGATCATCTGTGTTGTCTTCAGTTGTTACTTTGCAAATCTTCACATATCCTCAGTGTACGATCTCTCGTATGATATGGAAGCACCACAATATGTGCTTGGATCGATGATGTGATCTGGGATCCTTAGCTTGAGCAATAGCTCCATTATTATCACAATAAATCTCAATTGCATCATAGCTACTAGGAACTACACCAAGTTCAGTGATGAACTTCCTAATCCACACAGCCTCCTTTGTTGCATGTGAAGCAACAATATACTCGGCCTCTGTAGTAGAATCGACAACTGTTTCTTGCTTGGAACTCTTCCAGCTCACAACTCCATTGTTTAGGCAAAATACAAATCATGATTGCGATCTGTAATCATCTTTGTCAGTTTGGAAGCTTGCATCGGTGTAACCCTTTACTACCAGTTCTTCCTCACTACCGTATACAAGGAACTGATCCTTAGGCCTTCGCAAGTACTTGAGGATGTTCTTTACGGATGTCCAGTGAGCATCCCTGGGATTTGACTGGTACCTACTCGTCATGCTGAAAGCATACGAGACATCTGGGCATGTGCACAATATAGCGTACATGATGGATCCGATGGCTGATGCATATGGAATCCCATTCATACTCTCCTTCTCTTTACAAGATTGGGGACATTGAGCTCTAGAGATGGTGAATCCATGTAGCATGGGGATGTTGCCTCTCTTTGAGTTCTCCATGTTGAACTGCTTCAGCACTTTGTCAATGTATGTGCTTTGACTTAGTCTGAGAAGCCTCTTAGATCTATATCTATAGATCTTAACACCTAGAATGTAGGATGCTTCTCCTAAGTCCTTCATTGAGAAAGTATTCCCAAGCCAAGTCTTTACCTTCTCTAAGGCTGTGACATCATTCCCCATCAATAATATGTCATCCACATACAATATGAGGAATGTGGTCATGCTCCCACTAACCTTCTTGTACACACAAGGTTCATCTTCATTTTGAATAAATCCACACACTTTGACTTCCTCATTAAATCGAAGATTCCAACTCTGAGATGCTTGTTTCAATCCATAGATTGACCTTTGCATCTTACAGACTTTATTGACATTCTTTGGATCTACAAAACCTTCAGGTTGTGTCATGTATACATCCTCATTTATATTCCCATTAAGGAATGTGGTTTTAACATCCATTTGCCAAATCTCATAGTCATAGTAAGCTGCAATGGCAAGCATGATCCTGATGGACTTAATCATGGCAATTGGAGAAAAAGTTTCATCATAGTCAACACCTTGAACTTGTCGGAAACCCTTTGCAACCAATATGCCTTTATAAGTTTGCACATTGCCATCCATGTCGGTCTTCTTCTTGAAGACCCACTTTCACCCTATGGGTTTTCCCCCTTCAGGTGGTTCCACCAAAGTCCATACTTTGTTGGAGTACATGGATTACATCTCAGATTTCATGGCCTCAAGCCATTTCTCAGAATCTGGTCCCTCCATAGCCTCCAGATAGGTAGTTGGATCATCATCTATGATCAACTCACCGCCTTCCTAAGTCATAAGGTATCCAAACCTCTTAGGTTCAATACATGTCCTACTAGATCTACAAGGTCCTTGTGTTACTTGAGAAGACTGAGATTCCACAACACCTTGTGAATCTATATGTTCCTCTTGTGAATCTACTGGTGCAATGTTTTCTTGTTGGGCTTGAACCTCTTCAAGCTCTATTTTAGTCCCACTGTTTCCTTCAGAAATAAATTCCTTTTCTAGGAACACAGCATCCCTGGCAACAAACACTTTGTTGTCAGTTGGGTGGTATAAGTAATATCCCTTGGTTTCCTTAGGATATCCAACAAAATAACATTTATCAGATCTAGGGCCTAGCTTGTCAGGAAACATTTTCTTGACATATGCCTCACACCCCCAAATCCTCATAAAAGACATATTGGAATGCTTTCCAATCCATATCTCATATGGTGTCTTTTGAACCGATTTAGATGGTACTCAGTTAAGTGTAAACGCGGCGGTTTCAAGAGCATGACCCCAGAAGGAAATCGGAAGATCAACAAAACTCATCATTGATCGCACCATATCCAGTAAGGTCTGATTCCTTTTTTTAGACACACCATTATGTTGTGGTGTTCTAGGTGGAGTCCACTGTGATACAATACCATGGGCCCGCAGAAGGTCCTCAAACTCCTGGCTTTAGTATTCTCCACCTCGATCGGATTGAAGTGCTTTAATACTTTTACCAAGTTGGTTATGTACAGCATTCATGAAATCCTTGAACCTTTCAAGTGTTTCTGACTTATGTTTCATCAGGTACACATATCCATACCTACTGAAGTCATCAGTGAAGGTAATGAAGTACTGATACCCATTTCTGGCATTAGTTCTAAAAGGCCCACATACATAAGTATGTATGAGTCCTAATAGATCACTAGCTCTCTCACCTTTACCTGAAAAGGGAGTCTTGGTCATCTTGCCCAACAAACAAGATTCACATGTCTCTATTGATTCATAATCAAAAGAGTCTAGATAACCATCTTTATGGAGTCTAGTAATGCACTTCTCATTTATGTTCCCTAGACGACAATGGCAAAGATACGTTTTGTTTGAGTTGTTGAGTTTTTGCCTTTTGGTGTTTACGTTGTATACACTTGTCTCTAGATCTATCAAGTATAGACCATAATACATTGGGGCACTACCATAAAAGATCCCATCTTTTGAAATGGAACACTTTCCATTCTTAATAAGAAATTCAAAACCATCCTTGTCCAAACAAGATACAGAAATGATATTCCTATTTATGGCAGGTACTTAATATCAATTCTTCAATTCTATTATTATCCAACTAGGTAGAGTTAAATCATAGGTTCCTACGGCACTGGAAGCAACTCTTGCCCCATTGGAAACACGTAGTTCAACCTCACCTTTCCCCAAAGGCCTACTCCTTTTAAGATCCTTCACATTTAAACAAATGTGAGATCCACCGGTATGAAGTACCCATGACAAGGAAGTAGTAAAGTTAATCTATATCACGTACACACCAGAAGTAGAGATCTCTATCTCTCGCTTCTTCTTCCATCGTTCCTTCCATCCTCTCCATGTTTTGATCACAAAAGATTCTGACATTGGTTTGGCAAGAGAACCCTTCTCTCCCTCACCTTTGTCCTTAGACTTTGTTCCATTGATCTCCATCAATGAACTATCTTTCTTCTTAAGTGCACATAGAGTGGATTCAAAGGCTACCGGTATATCTGGATTGTGCAAAACACTTCTCACAATCCCTAACCAGTTATGGAATTTATTCTCAATTAATTTTCCCATTTTAAAAGATGATTCTTTTGCCATTCTACTAGAGAAAATTGCATTTGTCAAAACTCCTTTTGATTTGATTTGAATAAAAATTGACAGTAGTTAATTAGGCCTTTAATTAATTACCACTACCACTATTTTGATTCAAATTTACAGCCTTCACCATCAATTCAGAAGATTGTAGCGTACAATCTTCTAGTGGGTCAAGATCCGTATTTCATCAAGTCATGAGTCATCTTTGGCTGATCGCCCACAATCTTGACTATTTAGGTAGGCCATCATGCCAATTGCATCATATGTAACTCTTAATGAATGAACATGCACAACACCTTGCCATGAACATTCTGTGCCTCTAGGATTAGATGCTCTAAGAATCAACAGTTAAGTCTAACCCAAAAGCTGACACAGTAAACATGCACCCTACTTTGGCAGAACCTACATGTTTACACTTCACACTTCCGCGAGATAGATGGTGCACCATGCTTTGGCGTAACCTACGCTTGGTCGATTAGGTTTTTCATGTGTGTCGCTGATGGAAGGTGTGAAAGACTTAATATTTAGATGAATGATTTGGTTTTTATAGTTATATATACATATCCAATCACCACAATATATAGTAAGTATCATAGACATACTATATCCCACAGAAAATATGCAAAACGATAAAAGCAATGATTATGGCCATCCTAATGTGATTCCTTGAGCCAAGAGGAATCACGGTCATCTAGGTTCACATCACATGCAACCTATACAAGATGAACTCTATGCTTTGCCTTTCTAGGTTTGATCAACTCATCTCCATGATAGATCAGCTCGCCATCAAACCGGTTGGTTGGGTGCCACCAGCCGATCGACTGGCGCCTCCAACCGATCAGTTCACTGGTCATCGCGCATCTCCTCAGGTAGCCACCCACTCATCTCACTCCTCAAACTGGTCATCCGCCATTCTTTGACATAACAAGAAATAAAATTCTATCATATTTTACATTTGAAAAAGGAAACCCCGAGTTACATTTGGGGGGAGCAATGGTAGGAAAGAAATCTTGAGTTATCTCGAGCTACATCAAGAATAGGGATAGGGAATCGGTGTGTAAACTGAGATGCAAGCAACCACATTCAACCAAGCACACATATAGGGTTTATTGGCCATAACCATGCTATAGATCCACCACAAAACTCATTTAAGGGTGACGCGCATTGAGTGCATTTATATTACATATCATATATGTATATTGGGATTTGTGGATTTAAGATTGGATATGCATAAAGCCAATTTTATTCGCATCGTATGCAATAAATAAAGGTGACAAACCAAAATCGATCACATCGATAATCCTAAAGTATAAGAGCAGTTGACGTGGCTCTAATACCACTGTAGGGTTATAGGGGAGACAGAGAAGGCAGCGGAAACAAAAATTTTCTTCTCCCAAACCCAGAATAAAGGAATCATGTCAATGTCTATGCAATAGAAAGGTTGGTTTGTAGAGGCATACCTTGTCCCGAGGCTTTCTCGGAGACGTTACCTAACGGATTACGTGGTCTTCACCTCCAGTCTTGGACAATGTCTGTGCAGCTCCTGGTCTCACCGGGACTGTCGGGATTGATAGTTGTCCTCTGAGTGGTAGAAGTCTCTCGCCTCTACAGTCATCCACACGGACTGCCTGGAACTCCGATCTCCTTGTCCCATAAGGAATCAGAAGGATTTGTACCCTCCTATCAGCGTACTAGTCACTGACACACTCTCCTGCAACCAGTTGCCTTTCTGCAGTTGTCTTTCCCTGGTTGTGCCTCCCTTATCAGGTAGCACTTGCTCGGGCTCTCTCAGTTACCAAAACCAGAGAGAATGACAACTTTGCAAAGCAACTGGTGTTCTGAGTTGTACTTTGAGAAGCCCCCAATATCCCTATATATATAGGAGGTTCATGGGATAGGGTTCTCTACCACGAGAAAAGTGGGATTAAAGGAGTAGAAGGGTTCGAGATTTTTCACAAAATAACCAACTGCTCCAGCTGAACCGATCGTTTCAACCATGAAATGGTCGTTTGGTGTCCTTAACCGATCGGTTCACACCTGAACCGATCCTTTGGGACACCTGAGCTGATCGATTCACTTCTGAGCCGATCAGTTCGTGGTCCTAGTCCAACTCAAATTGACTTTCATATTTGTTTCCAATTAATCAAATATTAATCATTGTCCAAATTGAATTTGTACAAGTGAAACAAATTGTATTTGCAAAATAGTCTTCTTACCTTCCAAACAATCTCGTTTGGTCACACGAATTGACCGGTTCAACAAGTGAGTCGATCATTTCATGACACACGAGCCGATCAACTCACCACTTGAATTGATCAGTTCACCAACCTGAGCCGATCGGTTGGTAGTGCAGACTGTGCAAAATCAGTCAATTGCAGTTTCAATCAATCTGATACTCTAATCAATTGGCCCAACACCTTGAACACTATGATTTTGAGCTATCAATCAACTAAGTGTTTAATTGAACAATAAACTCCTTTAGTAATCAATCTAAACATCATTTGTGGATAAAATCCTCTTCTAGGTTAAATCCTATGTGTGTTACCCTAAAGGTCCACTTCATGTTGGAAGTGAAAGTCCATAACACTTATGACTTCACAAGTAAAGAGCGGTGCCTAGTCGCACATCAGTGCTACCCAAGTGAAATAGAAAGTTGGAGAACAACTTTCAATCCTACAATCTGTGGATGGTGTTACAGCGAATGTATAATTCCTTTTTCACTAATGTCCTGAATGAACTCAAGGCATGGTACAGTCATCCTTTCAACGATCATCCATTTCCTTGATCTTAGAGAAGACTGCGTGAGATGTGTGTGACATCAATATCACATTGATTCACACATGCATGCGCATGTCTTTATCAATCCTACTCATCAAGTGGCCATGGACATCAAACTTCTTTAGGAGGGAAAAATCCCATATCTATCACTCACCCCTCAAAAGCCCCATGTGTCAAAGTCACCCAATCATCACCTTTATAACAACCCATGTTTCAGGACTGCGTTTGATGATGTCAAAGTGTACCCAACGACATGTGTTGAGTGTAGTGATTTCAGGTCAAAGAATCACATTCACCACCATCAATGTGAGAGCTGACTGTGACTACCAAATCATGGTTCCATGTGTCACTCTCATGGTGGGTCTGTCTGGTACACTTGTTCTCTAACAAGTACCTATGTGCTTGGTTTGATATCACTATATCATGACTAATGAGATTCTGTCATCAACCAAAACACAATCTAGTCTTTAGTGTTATTGATGTCTATGGTTATTTCCACAATAACAATTGACTAGGGACTAATAAAGAATGTATACTCTTAACATCTATATGATTTCATTGTTTAGGTCCTTAACCTAAAAGCATACGTCATCGAGTAAAACAATTCTTTATACATCTATCATGTTACACTATCATCTCAGAAATAGTTAAAACATATAGATCGGAAATTGCCTTTATAATTATTCAAATCATTTACAAAGTATCCCATTACAATCATCACATGACTTGCTCTATGGGCATACATACCAACAGTTCCAACCATTGATGAAACAGTATAAATACTATGACAACAATGGAGATATTGGTTATGCAAGGAATATCAGACAACATACTATGGCAATTCCATCTCATTCAAAATTATGTACAGTAAAGAGATGTGAAACATGCAATATACCGACTAAAGGCAATATGTATCTAACCTACTAGATTAATACTAGTGCAGTAGAAACGTGATGGACATGTTTATATAACTAAATAATGATATTTGTGGGTGATTGGCTCTAAGTACAAGTGGGAGTTTATTGGTAAGTATGCCCAGAGAGCCAATCATATGATGATTGTGATTGGATATTATGTAAAGGCTTTGATTAATAATAATGAAGTCAATATTCTGATTCATTATGTTTCAATTAGTTATGAGATAATGAGGAAACATAATGAATGTCTAAATAAAAATAAAATTAACTCAATGATGTATGTCTTCAAGTGTGTGACTTGAAGAATGAGATCATACAGATTCTAAGAGTGTGTACATTCTTGTTATGTCCCTAGTCAGATGTTATTGAGGAAGGCTGATAGACAGCAATAACACATAAGACTAGAGTGTGTGTTGGTTGATGAAAGAATTTGATCATTCATTATATGTGATATCAAACCAAGCACATACAAACATGTTAGATAATAGTGTATCAGACAGACCCTTCTTGAGACTGATACATGGAAACCATATTTGGTGGTCATAGTCATCTCTCATAGTGAAGGTGGTGTTTGTGGTTCTTAGACTTGAAATCACTACACTCATCACATGTTGTTCGATGTGTTTTGACATCATCCACTATGATCCTAAATAAAGGTTTCCATAAAGGTGATGATGGGATGCACTGTGACACATGGGGATGACTGTGAGTGATGTAGATGGGATTGGTACCTCTACATGAGTTTGATATCATGGCCACTTGATAAGTGAGACTAAGAAAAGCATGCGCACGCACATGTGAATCAATATATGATATTAAGATTACATATATCTCATATAATCTACTCTAGTTCAAAGAACATGGATTGAACATTGAAGGAATGATGATTCCATGTCATAAGTTCAATCTATATATCACAGACAAAGGAATTATATAATCATTGTAACACCTATCGCAGATTATAGGTTGAAGATATTCTCCAACTTTCCATTTACTTGGGTAGAAATGATGTGGGACAAGGAACCACTCTTTTCTTGTGATATCATAAATGAGTTATGGACATTCACTATCAACATAGTATGGAACCTATAGGGTCACACACATAGGAATTCACTTAGAATAGGAGTTTAATCATGAATGATAAATAAATTGACTATTAAAGTGTTTAGGTATTCAATTTGAGCAACGAATTAACTGACTAGACTCTCAACTAGTCAGTTCAAGTGTTGAAATGACCAGTTGGAGTGTCAGGTTCATTGGAAATTGCATTGGTTGAATTCTAGATGAACCAGGGTGCGAAACGAATAGTTCTCCTAGTGAACCAATCGGTTCGAGTTTGTGAGACGACTATTACGTGAAGTAATATGCCTAATTTATGGTTCGATTCGATTGAATCAAGAATTAGTGCTGACATCATGTTGTGCATTAATTAGATTAGAATTGCCAATACAATTATGATTGGGAAACATAACAAAACGAATGGTTCAATAGGTGAATTTATTGGCTCACAGGCTAACCGATGGGTTTGCTCGTGAATCGACCATTACGACTCTTGAAGGTTGTGAAAATTTGTAAAATTTTGGTCCTTCCATTTCCACTAAGACTGGGAACCTTGACCCTGGCCCTTCTATAAATAGAGGGGTAATGGGGGCTTCTGAAACACAACTCAATTGCCTCTGATGATTTTTTGTCTTCTTAGGTTGTGGTAACTGAGAGAACCTGAGCAAGTCATGTCCACTAAAGGGATGGATAGCAAGGGAGCACAATTGTGGGAGAGAAAGTTAGTATCTAGTACACCAATGTGAGGGGACAACTCCTTCTTGTCTATTTTACTAGAACAATAAGAGTTCTTGGTTCTCCATGTGGAGTACTCTAGAGGCACAAATACTTTTCCCACTAGGAGGATATCGTAAAAAAATTGTCCATGGTGAATTACTAGGAGGATGACACATGTGATGTTCATGTGTAACTTGAAGAAAGGATGCACAACCACAACGATCGAATAGTCGTTGGACTTGCTCTAGGACCAGGTGTGACCTTGTAAACTATTTTTACCATTTCATAGTTATTGACATGATTCATTGGTTCAAGGGGAATATGGTAGCTATATTTTTTGTTTCCATTGACTATTGTGATGTCATACTTCCCTACACAGTCTTGATCCTTTGCAACAACTGGGAGGAATGCTTAAAAGCATCGACAAGATGTACAATGATTACATGATAGTAGATGAATGGAGCATTACCAGCTGCGTACACCATATATGGTTTGAGCGTAATAATAGAAAACATGGAGGTAAAGACAAAGATGAGCTAGTTGTTTTTTCTATGATCAATAAATAAATTCAGATGAACTATAAAGAATTCTGAAGAAAACTTGTTAGTGTTTTTATGAGAAATATTAGAAATTGGGATCTGATGTAAATCCTAAATATAAAGGATTGAGGTTCTAGTTTTTCTCCTCGTGCAATTTTCTATTGAGTTGTATGTATACAATCCTACTATACTACTATGTTGCATGCATGTATGCTACTAGGAAATTTGTCCCACTTATGGGTCGAAATATAAATTATCCAAGATTTCTGACTTTTGGTCTTTTCCTCAACTCCCATGCCTCAAAAATTCCTCTCTATGACAACCTAACTTTATTTCTCCTCTATAATACTCTCTCTTTTATTGTCCCTTGTACTCAATTCGATTCCAATTTTACTTTTGATTGCTATGATGATCCATGAAGTCTCATATTTCTCTTATGTTACAAAATGTGACAATAATTTGCATGACTGGCCTAAGTCCCTTAGTTATAATGTACTTACATATTTTAATCAAAATTGACCATCACTAGCGTAATCTTTTTAATCTCTAATGTATACTAAGTCTAAGAGCATTCAATTATTAATCCCATGCTGTAATTTCATCCTAATCATACCTATGTATCCCAAAGATTGGATATTAACTCATGGTTTTTGCCTGATTTTATCTTGTTTAATCTTGGGCCACCCACTTTGGATCAAAGAAAGGGGTGTGTTTCCCATCTGTGGCACCCCACTTCACTTAGTAAAACTCAAACCACTTGTTTTTTTAACAATAACATCCATCTAATCTCTTACCCATGGATTCTAGTCTTGATACAGATGGAATCTTGTCTTATACCTACTACAAACTTGTTCTTGTACAAAGAGGTGCAACTTTGCCTCCCTTTTTCACCTCCTTCTCACATCTTTGAGCACACCAAACTTCCTATTTCACCACCCTGTTTCTTTGATTACCCCTTTCTTTTGTGTTTGATTCCTAGGGCACCTCCCCTCACTTCTCCTTCCTTCCTCTTCCTTGATCCACAACTATGATGACAGCCACTATGGAGGCTTTGAATTTCCCTCTTAGATGAGATATTGTGGTGGATCCTTAGTCCCTTGAGTGCAGTGAGGCTCCTCGATGGAACCCTTTTGGGGTGTCATGTACCCACTTCCTCAATTGTATAATGTCTACTATGAGCTATAGCAGAGGTTGTGCCACTTCATCTATGCAAGGGGAGTGGTTCACCCCCTCTTTCCCTCCAGCCTCTTTGGACTGTCGACTGACTACATGAGAAGTAGGGGGAGTATAGCAGCTAAATCTCATGTCCTCGTTGCCCTTTTAACCAGCTGAACAACCTCGTTGGATCCCTTCTTCTAGAACCTCCATGTCAATTCCTAATGTCCATCCAGGTGCGTAGGCATCACACCCATCGGGTGTAAGAGGGATCTCTCATGGTCACTTCCTGTAGTGTGCTGAGATGGATCCAATATTTAGCCCAGTGACACAACCGCATCTAGTCAAGGGATGTACTATTGACTCCTTGGCATGCCACTAATGCCGCCTGACATCCTCCTAGTCCAGTGACCACAAGGTCAATGACCAAGAAAAGTACTATCTTGCCAAAGCCAAAAATTATATTAGGTCTGACCAGATAATAAAAGAATACATATCATTTTGATTAGTAAGAAAAGATCTATAAAGTGAGAGTGTTTTCAAACCTTAAATTCCATTGAAACCTTTCTATTATATCTAAATGTATGAACTTAAGTACTTTACTGTGACTAAATGTGTGATTATACTTTAACCAATGATGACCTTGACCCCTTTTGTTCATCACTCTTTTATAACTTAGGAGTTAAAAACTTCTACCTATACATGGCAGAAATTTTAGCCATAAATCATTTTTCTCTTGTATTGATCCATATGACTTAATATGCATGAAACCCCTTTATGATGATACTCAATCATTTAACATTTAATTAGTTTTACTTTTGAACTTCATGGAAGACAACCGTCTTTGTTGCACTTTTGATAACCTTTATACACATATATGGCTTGTTTTGGACTTATAATGTGACGTCCCCGAATTTTCTAAAACTTAATCTAATGTGTGACGTCCAAATTGAAACCCTCACCTCAGCAAGAATCCCAATTTAAACATCACACATTAGGCTAAGAAAGAGAATATCAAGGGAGTCATAAGGAAACAATTAGTAGCACATGTACATGAACAATAATAAAACCATACAACACATGTTCACCATTCAACATATAATTACAACATGAATTGTTACAAAATTTGATATTACATATTGAATAGAAAACTTTAACATATACATGTACTACCACTAAACTACATGATCTTAAGATAACAGGTCCACATGTACATCAGCTCGCTATACAACTCACAACTATCTTGGTCCTTCAAAAGAATAAGCCACAACCTAAACAAAAGATTACATGTGGTACACGTCAACACAATATTCAAAAATATTGTACTAAGTATGCCTACATGTCTTTTATATACCTCTCATCATATCTTGTCAATAAGATAAAACTAATACTTGTCAGTATTAAACAAATATAAGAAAAAGCGTATAGTTGCACAAAGATATTCATTAACAAAAGATAACATGTGTTTTAGCATGACTTTCCATTATATGTAATGTTGATCAACCACATGCACTATTCTACCAAAGAGATTTAGTGCTCACATGTACTATTCTGCAAAAGAGATTTAGTACTTTCATACATGTACTATTCTGCCAAAGAGATTTAGTGCTCACATGTACTATTCTGCCAAAGAGATTTAGTACTTTCAACAATGCACAATTCTACCAAAGCGATTTAGTGCTATCATATAATGGATCATATATTTTATGTTTCATGTGTTCATAGCCATAAATATGGAAAATCAAGCAACATATCATACAAGAATAGTGATTTCATCCAATATCATATGTCAAGTATTTTACTACACATATAACACAAGCATATTGTATAATAAGCCAAGTAAGAGGTAATGGCATACCTTGATCAAGACATCCTAATCACATATTCCTCATGTCAACTATATCCTTGGTCAACCCTGATCAAGATAAGATTACATGTCACCATTAGGTTCACATCATCATTAACCCTATTCGATTCATTAGGATTTAGCTTAGTCTCTTTAGTAAATTCCCATTGTTATTGGTATTCTTGTCTTAGGATTATCTTACTGATGTCATTTTCTAGATTATGATTCACTATCTGAACATTAAGTTCCATATCCTTTTTGCACACATATTAACCCTAGTTTATATACATTATTTAAATTAAGGGTCATCAACATATAACATGAAATATGTGCATCATCATGGTCTCACAATTAAAATTGAGGTTCCATATACTGATATGAGCTGACTCTGTAATTTCTAGGATTTTGTGAACATACCTCTAATTATTATGCATTAATTAGGGTTATTAGTCCTAATCAGCCATATAAAGCAAATTACATGATTTTGTGCATCAACATTGTAATTACTAACATCCATTGGATTATAAGCATGAATATTGATTTACTGACATATTCTCATAATTTTTGGCCATCATTTGTTAATTATAACACATGATATAAGCATAATATATCTTACATGATATCTCTATTATTAATGCATCAAAAGCTTGCTATTATGGTTCTATGTTGTTCTACAAATTTTCCTAAGAATTTTGATATATTATATGTATTTTTTTTATAAGTGGGCTATTTATTACGAAATATCTAAGAACTGGATATTTACTGAATTAATTACCTTTTTGGGCCAATAGTGTCTTGCCACATGTCCACTTGGGCATGCGCGCATCCTTTACTTGTTGTGGTTGGTTCTTAGTTGGACCGGTCTGGTTCAACATTGGGTCACTTGGTTTAACGATTTGGGCCCAGTTTGGTGTTTCCCTTTTCTTCACTTCGTTCTGGTGTTCATTCTCGCGCGATCGCAAGCGTAGCAACAAGGCTGTCATCGTGAGCTCCTCTTCGCACGATGTCACCGCCGCACAGCAAGGTAATGAACGACCTCCTCTCCTCATGATCTACGTGAAGTGGGCACCCTATGCTTGTGTGAGCGTTGCCGACCTTGAGCCTGTCCTGGCGCCCGTCTCCGTTGTTCGACCGCATCGCCTAGACGCCGACGCAGCCTGATATGAGAGTCTGCTGTGGACTCTGTCCCAACCATCGATCTCCATCCTCCTGGGTAGTGAGTTCCTACTCCTCGCCATCATCCTCACGCCTATGGTACACACCCAACGCGAGCCCCACTCTCCACAATAAGCATCACATCATCGCATATCTCTTCTCCAACTGGACGCCGCTTGGATCAGCTTCGAGCCGCCCTCTCTAATCTGGTTTCCTGGGAGCCAGCCAGTCTAGCTAGTTGTTGTCGACTAGTGCGCCTCCTTACTCCCGTATGAAGCACTTCAACGACTCCATGCTCTAGTGAGAAGGTGATGGTCGGTCAAACCTCTGATCAAACTCCAGAAGGTGCCACTAGATTCATCTGTTGCTCCTATGTTGAGCGACATGGAGGCTTTCTTCTGGTGATTCTGCTTCACGACTCGAGGATCTTATCGCTGCCAAAGTCTATTGCAACAGAGAATATGAAAGGATCTTCCTCCAAGAACCCTACTACCACTAGCAACGGAGACACTATTGTGTTGGGGACCTTGTTCTCCTTTTCGTGTCTTGAACGTGCCCGTAAAGTGAGTTCTACATTATGGTATCCGCCAAGTCAAAGTGAACCGCCGACTTCTCTCGCTTCCTTAGGCCACGATCAGATGTGGGGATCAACTGCAAGAGGGTGCATGTTCACCTTAACTATTGTCAAGAAGACATCTGCAACCATCTGATTACATCTAAGGGATGCTATTCACAACTACAACAGCCTATCTGTGGCACTTAACTTGCTGACGTCTGAGTCACATGAAGCAATCGGATCAACACTACAAAAGGGCCTCGCATGCCACTCAAACGAACTAGTTGCATGATATATCAAAATTTTGGACTTGATTAATGCATCCAAGACTATACCCCTCAACTGCATATCTAACTTTTAATTTCCTCAATCTATAATTATATATATCATTCATCGACAACCTCATATAAACATGAATCTTCAAACCTAGATTCATAATATTCTAAAGTACATTCTTCCCAAATTTGAGGTGTAAACTCCAATGATTGGCCATTCAAATTCCCAAATCCATATTTCACATATCCAGCTAAGTATCCAAAATTCTAGAAGTTCACTTCGTCACATCCCACACACCTTAAAAGCAATTCCATCCTTGAAATTAAGCCAAAATCCAGTCTTTCACATCATATACATCTTAAAAAGAATTGCGTCCTCGAAATTGAGCCATCCTCTTACATTAAGGAAAAATTAAAAGGTCTTCATCCATATGTAGGTTACCACTCTATGTTCCACATATCTAAAAACAAGAGCTCCATAATCATATCCAACCCACCATTAGGAGGTTTAAAACATCTAAGGTGAATCACTCCTTCACAAAGATTGAAACAAGGGTTTAGAAACTTTGATTATGTCATGACATATCTCATAGGTTAGGGTTGCATCCTTATCTTTACCCATGCATTAGGGTTCCCACATCATATTACCATGTTCTAAAGGAGTTAACTAAAGTTAACCCAATATAACAAGGTGTCATGAACATTTTAATGAGCTAATTGTTAGAACATGTTCAACATTAACATATTCCTTTTAGGAGGGAGTTAACTATAGTAAACTCACATTATCCATCTGGATCATATCAAGGTGTTTTAATCATTATGTTGTGTTAACTATGAAACTATATTTTTCATCTTAATTAAGCACTAAGATTAAAACCTCATGTAACATGTTTCATTCACATGAACTTATTTCATTGCTCATAATAAATTGTAACAATTACTAGTGATTTCATCACAAGATTAGCCAATAGTTTCACATTAATCATCATTATTCATGTATAAGGTTAACCATTTATACATTGAGATCTATTAAACCATTTCTAGATTTCCTTCATGTCATACCCTCATATGATATCTCAAACTTAGATCATGTTCTTACATTTATTATACCATGGTTGTGCTAAACAATGAGTGAGTGGCTTATTAAACATATATCAAAACTTCATCTAGTTCAATTGAGGTCCTAACCCTTATCATGAGGGTAGTGTCATGCTCAATCTCTATGAGCTAACTCAACTCTATGAGTATCTCAAATGCATATACCTTATCTTTCCTCCCTGATCTAGGGTTATTAGGTATACCTCATTGGCACTAGTCGATTGCTTTACTAGCTCTAGCCACATAAGCACAAACCAACACATGGTATGACATCCTCTTTATAGGTCTCTACCCATGTGTTATTCTTACAGAACACTATCTTTTACACATGCCACTAGTGTCCTATGTGGGAACCACCAACCCGATCTTGAGGCTTCATAGAAATTAACATAGCTACCTCCTTCAGGGTCTTGGGCTCTCTCCCTCACCCAGATGGCAGACACTCATATTCATGTTCACATATGTGCACATATATAACCAGCCTCTCTCTGACTCTAGGTTTTGGTCCTCCCAAGGAATATAGGATTCAAGATATCTATAGGAATCATGCATAGAGAAACTCAACTCATTCACTTAGGAGTATTCTAGTTTAGGACATATCATAACAAAAATTTATCATCTTTCTCATATCTTAGAGTTTAGGTTCTCTGACCTTCTCCCTATGGGTCTCACTCTCTTTGGAGTTAACCCTATAACTGGTCTCAACACTAGAGGTCCTCCTTCATAAAAGAGATTGAGTCTCTTGCTGACTCACAACCTTGTCTTAACTTATCATATCTTATCACATAAAAGCCTTGTTACTTTCATCATCAAAACTTATCTCAAATCCTCAAAGCTGAACTTAAGCCCTCAAAGACAAAAATATATCATCATAGACTATCGTATATCATCTCTACACATCTTAGATCTTTATCTAATCTTATTCCATCTATTCCATCTATCACGTATTCCAACAAGGCTCTAGGCATCTAATCTAGAACTACTCTCTCTTCTAGACTGATGTCATTCACTTTCACTAAAGTTGCATGACTACCTCCTACTCAAACATGTGTGGGGACACATTTTTGTAATACATATATATAATAAAATATTATATAGTTTTTCTCTGATAAAACAAGTGTTAGAGAAAACTATTGAGGTTGGATCCGATTGGAATAAAAAACCAAATCCAAAAAATGAGTGTCCCACACATAGTAGAGAGTACAGTGCCATGAAAACTAGTGAAAAAGGTGAGAACATGGTGTAGAACAGTGTAGATACTCTAGACAATGAGCGCCATATGTCTAGGGTTTGTCTTCCCTTGATGTACGTCATTTCCAAATAATGCAACGTCCCATACCGCTACACTATAAGGAAAGAACGACATCTAAGGACTTTCTATACAACAAGCACCAGTCTAGACCTAGTTCTCCAACATCTAGGTGCTAACCTAGAGGCTAGGTCAGATCTAGTCTCTAAAAGATGACTAATCTAACCCTAAAAGATTATTAAGTTCAATGTTCTTTAGTTTTGCATTGCATAATGAGCAAATGTCAGGCTTTGCTATTGTTCATTCTCTGATACCACTTGTGATGTCCCCAGATTTTCTAAAACTTAATCTGATGTGTGACGTCCAAATTGAAACCCTCACCTCAGCGAGAATCCACATTTACACATCACACATTAGGTTAAGAAAGAGAAAATCAAGGGAGTCAGAAGGAAACAATTAGTAGCACATGTACATGAACAATAATAAAACCATACAACACATGCTAACCATTCAACATATAATTACAACATGAATTGTTACAACATTTGATATTACATATTGAATAGCAAACTTTAACATATACATGTACTACCACTAAACTACAAGATCTTAAGATAACAGGTCTACCTGTACATCAGCTCACTATACAACTCACAACTATCTTGGTCCTTCAAAAGCATAAGCCACAACCTAAACAAAAGATTACATGTGGTACACGTCAGCACAATATTCAAGAATATTGTACTGAGTATGCCTACGTGTCTTTTATATACCTCTCATCATATCTTGGCAATAAGATAAAACTAATACTTGGCAGCATTAAACAAATATAAGAAAAAGCGTATACTTGCACAAAGATATTCATTGACAAAAGAGAACACGTGTTGTAGCATGACTTTGCATTATATGTAATTTTGATCAACCACATACACTATTCTACCAAAGAGATTTAGTGCCCACATGTACTATTCTACAAAAGATATTTAGTACTTTCATACATGCACTATTCTACTAAAGAGATTTAGTGCTCGCATGTACAATTCTGCCAAAGAGATTTAGTACTTTTAACAATGCACTATTCTACCAAAGAGATTTAGCACTATCATATAATGGATCAAATATTTTATGTTTCATGTGTCCATATCCATAAATACGGAAAATCAAGAAATAGATCATACAGGAATAGTCATTTCATCCAATATCATATGCCAAGTATTTTACTACACATATAACACAAGCATATTGTATAATAAACCAAGTAAGAGGTAATGGCGTACCTTGATCAAGACATCCTAATCACATATTCCTTATGTCAACTATATCCTTGGTCAACCCTGATTAAGATAAGATTACATGTCACCATCAGGTTTACATCATCATTAACCCTAGTTGATTCATTAGGATTTAGCTTACTCTCTTTGGTATATTTCCACTGTTATTGGTATTCTTGTCTTAGGATTATCTTACTAATTTCATTTTCTAGATTATGATTTACTATCTGAACATTAGGTTCCATATCCTTTTTGTGCACATACTAACCCTAGTTAATATACATTATTTAAATTAGGGTTACAACCCATGTATTAAGGGTCGTCTACATATAACATGAAATATGTGCATCATCATGGTCTCATAATTAAAACTGAGGTTCCATATACTGGTATGAGCTTACTCTATAATTTCCAGGATTTTTTGAGCATACCTCTAATTATTATGCATTAATTAGGGTTATTCGCCCTAATTAGCCATAGAAAGCAAATTACATGATTTCGTGCTTCAACATCATAATTACTGACATCCACTAGATTATATAACCATGAATATTGATTTACTGACATATTCTCATAATTTTAGGCGATCATTTGTTATTTATAACACATGACATAAGCATAATATATCTTACATGATATCACTATTATTAGTGCATCAAAAGCCTGATATTTTAGTTTTATGTTGTTCTACAATTTTTTTTGATAATTTCAATATATTATATGTATGTTTTTTATAAGTGGGCTATGTATTACAAAATATCTAAGAAATGGATATTTACTGAATGGTTTGCCTTTTTGGGCCAATAGTGTCTCGCCACGTGTCCACTTGGGCTGGTGTGCATTCTTTGCTTGTTGTGGCCGGTTCTTGGTTGGACTGGTCTGGTTCAACAACGGTTTAGAGCTCTGCGCCAGGTTTGGGGTTTCCCTTTTCTTCACTCTGTTCTAGTGTTCATTCTCGTGCGATCGCAAGTGCAGCCACATGGCTACCGTCGTGAGTTCCTCTTCGCACGAAGCCGCCGCCACATAACAAGGCAACGAACGGCCTCCTCTCCTCATGATCTATGTGAAGTGGGAACCCTCTACTCATGTAAACGTCACTGACCTTGAGCCTGTCCTGACGCCCGTCTACGTTGTTCGGCCGCATTACCTGGATGCCGACGTAGCCTGATATGAGAGTCCGCTGTGGACTTTGTCCCAACCGCCGATCTCCATCCTCCGGTGCACACTGGGTAGCGAGTTCCTGCTCCTCGCCATCATCCTCACGCCTGTGGGACATGCCCAATGCGAGCCCCACTTTCCGCAATAAGCATCATGTCACCGTAGATCTCTTCTCTGACTGGACGCCGCCCGGATCAACTTCGAGCTTCCCTCTCTAATCTGGTTGCCTGGGAGCTAGCCAGTCTAGCTGGTTGTTGTGGACTGGTGCGCCTCCTTACTCCCATTTGAAGTGCTTCAATGACTCCATGCTCTGGTGAGAAGGTGATGGTCGGTCAGACCTCTGATCAAACTCCACAAGGCGCCACTAGCTTCATCTGTTGCTCCTATGTTGAGTGGCATGGAGGCTTTCTTCTGGTGATTCCGTTTCACGACTCGAGGAGCTTGCCACTGCTAAAGTCTATTGCAATAGACAACAGGAAAGGATCTTCCTCCAAGAACCCTACTGCCACTGGCAATAGAGACACTATTGTGTTGGGGGCCTTGTTCTCCTTTTTGTGTCTTGAGTGTGCCCCTAAAGCAAGTTCTACATTATGGTATCCGCCAATTCATAGAGAACCATCCACTTCTCTCGCTTCCTTAGGCCACGATCAGACATGGGGATCAGCTGCAAGAGGGTGCATGTTCACCTCAACTTCTCCCAAGAAGACATCTGCAGCCATCTGATTACATCCAAGGTATGCTATTCACCACTACATCAGCCTATCCATGGCACTTAACTTGCTGACGTTTGAGTCACATGAAGCAACTGGATCTACACTACAAAAGGGCCTCGCATGCCACTCGAACCAACTATTTGCATGATATATCAAAATATTGGCCTTGATTAATGCATCCAAGACTATACCCCTCAACTACATATCTAACTTTTAATTTCCTCAATCTATAATTATATATATCGTTCATCGACAAACTCATATGAACATGAAGCTTCAAATCTAGATTCATAATATTCTAAAGTACATTCTTGCCAAATTTGAGGTGCGAACTCCAATGATTGGCCATTCAAATTATCAAATCCATAGTTCACATATCCAACTAAGCATCCAAAATTCTAAAAGTTGACTTCGTCACATCCCACACACCTTAAAAGAAATTTTGTCCTCGAAATTAAGCCAAAATCCAGTCTTTCACATATAATGTTGAAGCTTGTTCCTTATTGATAATCTTGCTTCTAAATGACATAAAGCTTAACCCTACTCTAATAAATTAATATCTTTGTGATCCCCTTTTATGTAGATGATCTCTTAGTCTAGAGGTTGAACCCCAAAGACATAAGTAAACAATGTTAGAAATTGAATGTATGTTGAATTGTTGATACCAATGTTGAATCATATGAGATTAGAGTTAGGTGACCATCGACCTATATTTTAATGTGATAATCTTTCCCTAATCATGCTGATCTTAATCACCTTCCATGATTGGATATCATGAATTCATGAACCTTTATCTTTTTTCCCTATTATAGGTAAAATGATATAAACCTTGAAATAATCATAGAAAATAGATATAAACCCAGAAATGACTTGAAAACAAGAACCAAAACATCATGAGGACCCTAAATCAGTAAAATATCATCAAACATGTAATAACTAACATGGAATCTAAGCTGACCAAAACTCTAATCAACCTAATAAGTAAGTAACATGTTTAACTTACTTAATTATGGATTATGTTCTTAATCAGGTGGTTGGTTGTGATCTAGATGGTCAAGTATAAGTTAGGAACCTATGAAATCAGGTATATGGGCACTAATAACTATAAAATTTTGGTTATCATTATTGTATCTCGATATGTATGTATTCTTTCATACTTGCAATATATTGGCATGTAGTATTGTTATATTGTGCTCAATGGTTTGATTCAATGATCTTATAGCTCGAACACATAATATGTACTCCTTTATATATAATATAAAACATGATTTTCTGAATTACTTTGGTCATTTGAGGTCCCTCTCATAGAAATAGGGTAATATAATGGCTTTAAGCCTTAAGCACCCTCATTGTCACCTTTTGGTTGGAAGTTGATCAAAGGCCTTATGATACATGATTCATTTGGTGTAGTGGAGTACAATGACTAAAACATGGGTTTTTTTTTGCTAAGTAATAAACTCTTATTTCTTTTGTTCATTTACTTTTGCAAGAAATTTTAAATTATGAAAACCTTAGATATATTTATCTTTCATCCCTTTACCAACACCCTATGTGTTGATATGCCTGGTTCTCATATGTTTAAGGTTCAGAGATATCTTGGTAGAAGATGGTTTGTTAGTAGATGATTTGTCTGTTGCTTTTATAAGATCCTAGTTCAGTGTAAATGATCATATTTTATGATATACTCTTAAATATAAAGATAGAATCTTGTAATAAGTGATGTTGTAGTAATAATTTACTTGTTGAATATTCAAGATATTTATGTGTCTAGTTAATTTTTCATGTATGTTATACTTTTATTCTTTTGCATTTGTGCTTTGATATTTCCATTGTAAGAATGGACACTCGGTCCATTTGACATTTATTTTCTAGACGTTTGGAGTTTTGATTCAACTAGTAAACAATTCTTTGACAATCTCCCTTTTTTCTTCTTCCTACAAACCTGTGGGGTCACCGTCAGCTCAATTGTGGGGCTTCCTTCTTTGAAACTCATCAGTGGCATATGAGGTTTCCAATGTGTTCTTGGGACCAAGGAAACCTTGGATGCCCAATGCCTAGGTTATGTAGTAACCTCCTACTCCTCCTATCTGAAGCTCAAGTGGGCCCCAAAACCCACCAAAGAAGAAGTACTCACAAATGTTAGATCTAAGACATAATGTCCTCGGGGGACAAATCATGACCTCCCCTCTCCTATATCTCCATCTCATATTGTGGGCCATCCCAAGAGGGCCCAACCTCCTACCCTTTCAATCACCCACAGCCTAGTTGGGGGGGCTTGATCAAAACTACACAGTCATAGATCAATGCTTGAGGAATCTTGAATTTTGGTAATTATTTTCTCCCACTCTCTCTGCTTTCAAGGAAATCACCTTTTATTACAAAAAATCATATAAAATTGATTCTTTATTCAAAAATGGACATCATATATACCATTTTAACTACAAATATGAGATTTCCATTAAAATAGTATCCAGACCTGGTTCTACTTAGAATTCTACTAATATCTACAAAGTGTATGTTCTTATGATATTTTTAAATGATAATGTTATATAATGCTCAACCTTGACCATTGTGCTTCAAATATATTTTGTGGCCTACAATCAGTAACATGTGACTTCTAGTGAACCTATATATGAACATAAACTCTCTTTAGTATTAAGGAAGACCATGTATCATGAAATTTAGCATATATGGACGTTTGGTTTATAACTCTTTAATATCATGCAAATCATGATGTAGTCATGACTCCATGCTATGTTGAACTATAGATATGTACATCTGATATTTATAACCCAATTCCAATCTTGATCACTTTGTACACTAAATGGCTTAATGGTTTGATATGTCTCATGAAACATTACTTAATATGAAACTTTGTGAACTTACATCTTAAACATTACACAAATATTGATCTAATGGTGCTCAAAATGTATATTTAGACTTCAAACAAATAGCATGAAGTCTTATAATAAAAAATTATATGATTATCACTCATGTACTCTAAAAGTGACTTATTGAATTGTGACTTAAATGACTATGTTGATGATAAATATAGATCGTATGAAAATCTTATTTTTTCTATTAAGATAAGGAAATATAATTGTGGAAGTCTATAATATGCTTGTGATGTTTCATCATAAGTCAAGAATGATTTCTGATGTAATATTGAATTTGATGATGATCTAACATGATCTAAGAATTTGAAATCAATTTTGAGAGAAAATGGAACATAGAAAGAGGTGAAACATCCAACCCTCATGATGATGATTTAGATGAGTAGATCGTGTTTATCATAATGATAACAAACTTTCTTAAATATCAACATCACTTTGATGGACTCCATTCATTGATATAATCTAGCTATTGATACTAGTTTACTAATTTCATGGTATGCTTTTCCTCTTATTGAACATAATTATGATTATGATGTGTATAGTACATGTATGAGTCCTTATACTTGGTTGTATGTACTTTTTTGATATAAATGTTCCCTATAACTACTATGTTTTACCTTCATTATAATATGTTGGAAAAATAAGAAGCAAGTAACCATATATGTCCACTATACAACCCTTTTTGTACTTTTATGCATTTTCATGATAAGGGCTCAAGGCTTGGTGCACCCACTTAAATTGGATCAAGCAAGGACACAACCTTTCAAACTGAGTTATCTCTTAGCATTTGTGCCTTGAGGCCCATCACATTGAATATGGTTAACTTTCGTCTTTAATCTTTGTAGTCCATAATGGGCCCTTCCTTAGGGAAGTTGGTCAAAGACCATCTAATGGTGTTGTATGGTATACTAGAAGTGCACTTAAAATATGCTATTTGTTAATAAGAAATTTTTTGATATTTTATTTTTATTCAAGTCATTGCCTTTGGAAAGGTTTAGCCAAGCTAATATGTTCTATAGAACTACAAGTTTTCATATATTTCACATAGTATCAATGTATTTTTATGATTATGTCCAAATTTAATGATTTTTGGAAGAATATGTACTCAAGGACTCTTTCTATGATCATGCTTCCGCTATGCTTATATGAGTTTAATGACTCTAATAATGTAACACATCTGAAATATCGATGGTTTGACATTTAATAGGGATTATGATCTTGATGTTCATGTATTAAGTTTCTTTCTCTTATGCATAAAACATTGTTTTAATATCATATACTTTATGTTTTCTTTGTAGTTGTCTTATTCATGGTTTTGATAATGTACTCCATTTTAGCGACGGATGCTTGATTTCTTTTCTTGATTGAATTTCTAATCATTTGTAGTCGGGATTCAGGAAATAAAGGGTTCATGACAAATAGCTTGTAAACTAGATCGGATATTAGTCCATTATGTCTAGCAGACTTGATTCCCATATTAAAAAAAATCTTTACTTCTTGGTTTTGTGACAATGACACATTACTGTGAAAAATAAGGGAGGTTATCTAGAAAAACATGGCATTCAGATCCTTAACCTTAGGTAAGATTGGCATGGATGTAAAGAACTCATTAAAAAATCTTGGTATGATGTGGTCCATGTAAACCCCTTATATCTATGTAACCAAAGACAAAAATATGTGAAGATGGGCCTAAAACTAATGTAGAAACTATATGAATTAGAACAAGCTTATAGCCAAAGAAAAGAAAGAGCTGGAAGGTATTGTTAAAGTTTTAAGAATACAACCATTTGACGAGGACTTAATAAGGCTGTAAATATTACATTTGAAAAAATATGTATTATAGAGGTTGTTGAGAAAAAGGTTAAATGGAAAAAGAGAAGATCCAAGTGGTTAGGTAATGGGGATTGGAATCTAAATTTATATCACTCCATTGTGAAAAGAATGCAAGAAGTAAAAATAATTAAATAGTTATATGATGATGATGGGAAGTAAATTGAAAATAATGAGACTATTGTCAATTGAACCACTTCTTTATTTGATAATTTGTGTATCAAAAAGAGTGTACTCCTAAAGACATGGATATTGATTGGCCTCAAAAAGTTTCAAAAGAGGATAATGTTCAATTCTTCCAGATACCTATAGAGGTGGAAATAAAGCCTATAGCATGGATCGATCCATGGAAGAAAAGGCTTCTCTAGGAAGAATAGGAAAACAATCAAATATCAATTGACTAATATGATCACCGGGTTCTTCAATGGAGGTAACATGATGAAGAAAATAAATCATTTTTTTGTTTGTCACATCCCTAGAAGGAAATTTTGATGATACCAACTGACTTCTGGCCAACATCTTCTATTCATTGGTGTATAAATCATTACAAAGAGTATAAGTTGTAGGCTATGATAAATACTCCCTAAACTTATGTCATCTAACCAAGTTGCATTTCAAATAGGAAAACACTTAACTTTGCATAAAGTTGACTATAAAATCTGCACATAATTTCAATGACAATGAATGTAATGTGTGGGCCCACTATCCAAGGTTCTAGTAGAGTTTCAGGAATGATGACCGGCCCCACTGACCACCACTAGCCTTAAGTGGATGATTTTTCCAAACTCACGTGCAAGCCAGGATCAACTTCCTAACTGGACACACATCCTAGTACTACTACAAGTTGAGCACACTTGACTTTAGAGTTCTCAGTAATAGGTGCCCTAAAAAGGAGTTGCACCTTGGTGATATGAGTAGTCAAATCATTCCTTATAAGATCATTTTATCCTTGGCCTCAAATCCTAGGACGTTACAACTAAGTTACCCTAAGCATCACATTTGACATTACAAAGGAATTTTTGATAGTTAGCTACTTATTGAAGTGTTTAGAGAGAATGGGGTTTTGCAACATGTCGTCCAATTGGTGAAACAATGCATAAATAATCCATCCTTTCACTTATTTGTAAATAAACATATGAAGGTTTCTTCTCAATCACTGATACACTTAGATAGGTCAATCTTTTGTCACCTATTCTATTAACAATAGCTATAGAAGGTTTGAGGAGAAAGATTAAACAAATCACAAGTAAAGACATTCATTATGACACCATTAGGAATAGTAGTGTTATCATATTTAGCATTTTTATGACATTTTGGTGTTCATTGAAGGGAGAAAAATAAGTCATAGTACTACACAACTCTTAGTTGAGTTTCAAAAAGAATTTGGGATGGTTCTAGATGAGAACAAATCCAACATCTACCTTTTCAGATCTTACAAGGACAATGAAATTCTAGTTTCTAATATATGAATTTATAAGGTATAATGCCCTACTAAGTGTCCACGCTACCCAGTTGTTGGTTGGGACATTAGGAGAAAGAATTTCCATGATTACCAAATTACATGGTTCTAAAATATGTATGGTAGGTCGAATCATTCTAGTTACTAGTAAAGCTATTGGAGCTATAAAGTACTGGATTGACTCAAAGGGAGTTACTAAAACTAGTCCTAAGAAGAATGGATGTCACACTCTTGAACTTCAGATGCGGAATCTCGATCCATCTAGATAGCTGTGAGAGTTGTCAAATCCTTATTAGGAGAGTGGTCTGGACATACGTTTTCAATGACCTTTCCAAATACCACACTTGATGAGACATAAAAGGTTGATATAAGGTGAATATACATTGGATAGGTGGATGTAAGGGAAATACATTAACAAATTGAATAAAAATATAATATAGGTGTATTTATTCCCCATTGTGGAGAAGAATAATGGAGATGTGGACTAAGCAGAGTAATTGTAGTCTTGATGAGGATTTATAAGAACATGTTGGAAAAATATATATGAAAGAAAATCTATGGCTAATCTATGGTTGAGATTACATAACCCCATATGGAGTCTAACAACATACCAACCATACAATTATTTTCATACCAACTTCGAATAAGATCTTGATGTGAAAGACGAATGTCAATGCTACTTGGTTTGTATGTGGTAGTATAGAAGCATCCTCTAGTGACCTTTTTGGGGAGTTTACATATTGGAAGTACATGTGAGGAAGTATATGGATGAATCTAGGTAAGAAGGGATGTGCAAAACTCAAACATGCTATAATTGACCTATCCTTTACCAAATGGTGAAATAATAATGAACTTGTGTTCTAATTCTACATTTTTATATATCATTTGGCGGGAAGGAAAAAAAGGAAAACACGGTTGAAAAAAAAGGTAATATGAAGATTTTTTTCCACTTGAATAAGGAACTTCAGTTTCTACATTCAGATTATTGTAACAAAATTGATGTGACTTTTTTAATCATCAGGATGAGTTTGAGCTTATGCAAACCTACGCCTATTATAGATATTCTAGGGTACAAATATTCCTACTTTGGAAGTCATATGCATAGGGGGGTGATTTGATAATTTGTTCCATTTTGGGGTCAAAATGTATTTATTGAGAGTTCCCACGTAGATACATTTATAGGGGATATATTTGGTACCCAGTTGGACAATATAAATTAGTTACCCATTGAATTTTGTTTACAGTCAGAGAATTTTGTTATAGATTTGATATTCTGGCTAGATTATTTTTACTCTTGGTTAGAGTTGAGAGGAGAGATTTTTTTTTCATAAATTTCTTTCGGTGAACACAATAAACTATTGACATTTGGTTTACAAATCAAGTCTTTTAATTATAAATTTGATCATCACAATTTGGTGCCTCCTGTTACAAAATTGGATCCACATATAACAAAAGTCTATTACCTGGCCCACAGAAAAAAAATTATACATACATATTTATATATATATATATATAGAGAGAGAGATTGTTTTTACTACCTGCACGGGTATCCTAATCAAACTACCCGTGCTCTGAAAACACGGTGGTAGGTATTGTAATTATCTGTATCTGCTCAGCACTTGATTGTGTCATCTCTGTCTCTGTTTCATAAGTGCGGCCGTAAACTTCCAACAAGATTGCAATGTATTTCCGCCAGAAATTTTAACCCAGTATGTTATACAACCATCTCATGGACTCCCCGTCTCTGTCATAGCACGATCTCATCATCCCCTCTTCTTCTCGTTTCTCCGCTCGGACCACTCCCGTAAAGTGTCCTTGTCACCATCGTCTGGCACCATTGTCCGTCATCTCCATTGTGGAACTCCGAAATTGTGGACGCCACATTAGTCGCCCTTACTCCGATTATACATATTGCCGCTGCATTTTTTACGCGCATGCACCTGCTCCCTTTGTGGCGGCGTCATGGACAAGCGCCATGGGCATGAGAATCCTTGGAGGAACCCGGAGCGGAGAAGGCGTGGACGTAGGAGGCGGCGATGGAGGAACCCCAACAGCTACCGTGTTCATCTTCTTCCGCCATCCTCCCTTGGAAGCAGTTGTCCCGATGCTTTCGTTTCCTCGGCACAGACATGGCACAAAGAGGAGTAGCAGAGCCATCCATATCAGGACGGAGGAGGAGGAAGAGCAGAGATGTAGATCCCGACAAGCTTCCATTGTATCTAACAGAAGCCACCAAGTCACGTCATGGTCAGAATTATTTCCTGGGGTGGCATGCTTTTTTGTGGACTATGGAGAGATGTAGGGGTTCCACTCTACGACCTTCCAAATTTGGAGTGCTTGCGCGGGTGGCTTGCCCCATGCGGCTGCGGAACCAGAAAAAGGAGTAGCCGCGGCCACCGCCGCAGCCATCACCACCGGAGGGAGCAAGGCCGGGCAATGGAGGAGGCTACGATCCGCGTCTGCATCCTCATCTAGGACGTTGCTGGTCGTTGCCGAATAGGCATATTCACTCAATACTTTTCGCATTGGTCGGCGTCCGGAGTTCGACCGATGATGAATTGTCTTTTTAACAGGAAAGGAGGAAATTGGGTCGGCGGAATAGACAACCCTGACCCCCCCCCCCCGAGAAAGAGAAACAGAATTGCTTACTTTTGTGACTTTTTTTTTCTTTCCTCTTCATATTTTTGTTTTTTCCACCTTTTCTTTCTCAAAAACCCCCCACCCTCTCGTTTTCGTTTTCTTCCGCTGGAAAAAAAAGGTGAAACGAAACCAACACCAACTGTCGCTGACGCTAGTGTTTACAGTTCCACAAGTGTGTACATGCTTGGGAAGCTAGTCATACCCAAGTTGAATATCGATGTTCGATGTAAGCTGCTCATCTACCCAACCAAGCACAACTCTCCCATTGCAAGAATGTGTGCCACTGTAACTGGTACAGATCTGGTTTTCTTTACCCCCACCAATCCATCCTGATCTGTTGGGCACTACGCTTGGGGTCAATTTTCTTTGGCAGAGTGTGTAGTGGTTTGCATAAAATGACTGCCATTGTATTGTTTGTTGTAATGTCAAAGAAAGCTTCTGCATCCAGTTTGCAGTTACTCCTCTTCATCTTCTGCAATCTACACAGTCATCACTCGTTCTTATTTGTCTAATGGCGTCTAAATTGATTCTCTGTTTGTTCAAATTATGTCACAGAAGTACAAAGTAGCATCTTGTAATAAGCAAGTGGGTGGAAGAAGTTACAGACAGAGAGAAAAATAATGTCTTTGAACATATAAAAATTACAATATCGTAATGTAATAAGAAAGTGGCATATGTAATATGAACAGTCACATTGTAATAGGCAAGAGCCAACTGTAATGTAGGTGACAGTTTTGTAATATGGATACTCATATTGTAATAAGGAAGTATCATCTGTAATATGGACAGTCACATTGTAATAAGCAAGAGCCAACCGTAATGTAGGTGACAGTTTTGTAATATGGATACTCATATTGTAATAAGCAAGTGTCATCTGTAATATGGACAGTCACATTATAATAGGCAAGAGCCAATCGTAATTTAGGTGACTGTTTTATAATATGGATACTCATATTGTAATAAGCAAGTTTCATATGTAATATAGACACTCACATTGTAATAGATAAGATGCAACTGTAATGTAGGTGACAATTTTGTAATATGGATACTCATATTGTAAAAAGCAAGCGTCATCTGTAATATGAACCGTCACATTGTAATAGGCAAGAACCAACTGTAATGTAGGTGAAAGTTTGTAATATGGATAGTCATGTTGTAATAAGCAAGTATCATCTGTAATATGGACAATCACATTGTAATAGATAAGAGAAAACTGTAATGTAGGTGACAGTTTTGTAATATGGATAGTCATATTGTAATTTTCAAGTGTCATGTCATATGGACAGTCAATTGTAATATGGATACTCGTATTGTAATAAGTAAGTGTCATATTTAATATGGATAGTCACATTGTAATAGGCAAGAGGCAACCGTAATGTAGGTGACAATTTTGTAATATGGATAGTCATGTTGTATTAAGCATGTGTCATATGCCATATGGATATGCAACTACCACCGCTATTTCAGCCACACAAGACGGAACTATTCGACACAAAAAGTAATTAAATGACACTGAAAGTAATAATAGGACACATAAAGTTGATATCTATCTAACACTGGAAATTTTAAATGAGATCAAAACATTCTGAAAGTAAAATCCAAGCGCATACAGGTGTGTGTGTCAAGTTGATTTGTGACGCTTTTGGCATTTACCAACAACATCCAAATATACAATCTTTACCCGAAGTTGCAAGCTTAAAGACATAGTTGAACTCCGATGCTAGTTCACTGAGAAAGACAACATCCCTTTTCCAATATGTTAACATCCCTTTTCTAGTATGCGACTCTTCGATACAGTAATGATAAAGGAAGCAATCAATGACCGGACTCCTAAATAAATAAACTTGCACCTCATCTACAGATGAACTACGTACATATACATGCCTCTAGCATATACCGACCGTCCTAGTAAATACTATGCATACCAAACTATATCAACATATACAAAATTGTTGGGATCGTCTTGCCAGCAATGATGTTGTAATGCATATTTTAGCAAGGTTTATACGCCTTGTACACTTTCGTCATCCTCCTCTGTCTGCGTCTCAGTCGGGTCCTTCTTCTACTGGTTATCCTTCCAGCCGTCATCCTCCTTTACGTCTGCAATCATGTTGGGTTCCTCCCTAGTGGACAATCCCACAAACGACTCTCGTGCATCTTAATCGTCCTTCTGGTCTTGTCCACCGCTGCACGATTTCATCCTGATCCCATCGGCCCCCGATCCCTTCTATGGAAAGAACAAGGCGGCGAACAAGCTAATGTAGATGGCCATGGACGACGTGTTGGCGGAGTTCATGGAGTGCTTCTTCTGACGGCTACGGCAAACCAGCCTGTCCTTCTCCTCTAGTCTCCTCGATCCCATCTACGGTTCAATCGACAAACGTGGCACTACGCCACCGCCTCCGGAACAGTCGGACCACCTATGGACAAGCCACCAGAAAGCGGCATACCATCACCAGCTTTCTACAGCCTACGCCACTTACCTCCACAACGACACTGGCTACACAACCCACATGTGCGTCTCCCATGTCCAGCCCCTTAAGTAGTCAAAGCAGAGGAAAGAGGTCGACCGTCGGCACTCGTCGATGTGCTCCTTGTCCAGCTCGTCCGACTCGAGCAGTGCCGGCGGGTTCTCATCGTTGGAGGCAGAATCGGAGGCCATGTTGTCAGATTAGTTGTCGGTAGTGTTAGTGGATAGGAGGAGCCGCTCCATATGGACTAAGGAATTGTTGTCCCAGACCAGTCAGTCTGGATCATCTGTCGGTCGAGGGACCACAACCATTAAGTCCTCTGGCGCGATGAGTGGGAAATTGACACCATGTGGTAGTGTGCGGTGGTGGATGGCACCTCTAAAGGCAGAAGTGCAGGGTCTAAGAGATAGTAGGACCAGTGGACGGAGAAATAGAAGGTGGGCTGATGGAGGTAGGTGCTTACCCGGCAGGAAAAGGGGAGTACCACCGGCGATTGGCCTGGAGTTTGAAGCGGAAGAGGGAGAAAAAGACAGAGACAAGGCCAGAGATGGGAGGGGAGCGATAGTTGTGACATAAAGATCTTATTATGCCTATTTACAACTTATGCCATCGTGACTTCATGGCACGGGTAGCAATTGTTGAATACCCACGCGGGCATTGAGTAATATCCCATATATATATATATATATATATATATATATATATATAGAGAGAGAGAGAGAGAGAGAGAGTCAGGCTAGGATACACTCGAGTGTACAGATCACACGAATACACTCAAGTGTGTCTGCATATCAAGACTATTTTTTGCAAAATGTAAACCGTTGATCTCCACCGTCATACTATAACTAGGATACATACAAATTTTGAGCCCATTTGGATAAGTGTAAGTCACTCATCCAAAGGCAACAAAATCGACGCGCGAAACTAATTTGAAATGTATAATTTTTGCGGTCTTCATAACATGAGTTATACATATCCAAATGTGCTCAAATTTTGCGTATGAGTTGTTCACAAGATGTTTAATAAGATCAATGGATTAGATTTTCAAAAAAAAATATTACATCATGAAAAACTACTTGAGTGTATTCCGCTCCGGATACACTCGAGTATATTCTAGCCTGACTCTATATATATATATATATATATATATATATATATATATATATATATATATATATATATATATATATATATATATGGCTCTTTATTCAATGCCCGCGCGGGTAATGAATCAATGTTACCCGGCTGCTGAAAATACGGTGGCACACATGTAAATAAGCTCAATACTCCTGTATTTAAAGAGACGGTGGCATCGATTGTAAATATCTAGCTGATTTATTAGCCCAACGCAGACATTTTTTATTGTGATGCGGTGTCTATGAGTCCACCGACACCTGCAATCAGGATCACTGCGATGGCTATGAGTCCAGTACGATGGGGTGACCGTGGACATTGTAACTACGCTGGCCTCCAGCAGCACCATCCACCATGGAAGATGACGTCGGATACAGAGGCTCAGGCGGAGGTAGGAACACAGGCGGAGGCGGGAGGAGGATTGTTCGCTAGTTTCGTCCGCTGGCTCAACGGCGCGGGCGGAAAGTAGGCAACCAAATGCAGCCAGAGACGACGGAGAACCATGATCAACATGTCACTCATGGTGTGTCAAGAGCTTCCTCGACTTTCAGCACGCGCTCCGAAAGGCAGAGAAGGGAGAAGATGGGTAACTACTACGCCGCCCTCCAGGATATGGTTCCTAACCTCTTCCCTAGGGCACGTACAGTACCAATATCCTTATGGATTTCCCCAATTTTATTTTTATCCGCTTGTTGGGTCTGAGAGGAATATTGTGAATCACTAACAGCGTCGGGCTGCTTTCAAGCCACAAAAGCCAGGATCATCGAAGAGACGATTGCCTACATACGAGAGCTCCAGGGGAGCCGGAGCAGGATGGAAGCCGCGAAGAGATATGTTGCATCCTCATCGTCGTCATCTTCGCCCTCTGTACCTCCACAGATGCCTCTGCCGGACACAGGACGACGCGTGCTACCTACCCAACCGCCTGTCCTGGAGCAACGCCGGAGCTCGATGGTGCACGTGGCTGCCGTGACGCAATCCACCGTGGGTACCGTCTTCTTCGGGGTGCGTTCTGTCAAACGGCCGGGCTTGGTGTCACGGGCGTTGCAGGTCTTCAAGAAGCATCATGCAGAAGTGCTAACTGCTACTGTGGCGTCCGCAGCGAGGTACATCGACTTCACTTTCACGGTGGCCGCCCGCTAGCCGGAGACGGAGGTGCTCGAGATGCTTAAGCAGGATCTGTACCACGCGTTGTCCACGTAGATGTATATATATATATATATATATATATATATATATATATATATATATATATACATATATATATATACATATATATATATATATCTACTTAATTCTTGTATATAGCAACAGCTAAAATCTAGAACGCTAGGTCATGCATCAGCTTGAGCAACATCCGTCATGATGCATGTTTGATGTCTTTTTCTTGTTTACTTTTGTGAATAGGTTCAGACCGTCAGGCTGCAGCAAGTACGTACGAACTTATGATCAGCTTGTACATAAATGATAGGACCGGCAGATTGCCAGATCATGTTAGAAGTAATTTCATAATGGAAAATGCTAGGTGAACACAACTCTTACACTAGAAATGAGCACCAATTTTGTTTTTTTGCATAAAGCAATGACATGACAAATAGATCATGTTAATATTACTTTTTGTGTCTTAATATTACTTTTAGTGTCACATAGTTACTTTTTGTGTCTCGACGTTACTTTAGTGTCAAATAGTTACCTTTTTTGGTATATAGTTACTTTTTGTGTTTTGAAGTTACTTTCAGTGTCGGGTAGTTACTTTTTGTATCTTGTATTTACTATCCATATCATATAATTATTTTTTTTTGTCTTAGTGTTACTTTTAGTGTCGATAGTTTTAGTGTCAGATGGTTACTTTTTGTGTCTTAATATTACTTTTAGTGTCAGATAGTTACTTTTTGTGTCTCGATGTTACTTTAGTGTCAAATAGTTACCTTTTTTGATATATAGTTACTTTTTGTATTTTGAAGTTACTTTCAGTGTCGGGTAGTTACTTTTTGTATCTTGTATTTACTCTTCATATCATATAGTTACTTTTCATATCAATTACTTTTTGTACCATATAGTTACTTTTTGTATCCTTGTGTTACTTTAGTGTCGGATAGTTACTTTTTATACCATATAGTTACTATTTGTGTCCTAATGTTACTTTCTATGTCGGATGGGTACTTTCATAACATACAATTACTTTCAGTGTCAGGTAGTTACTTTTTGTATTTTGTATTTACTCTTCATATCATATAGATACTTTTCATATCAATTACTTTTTGTACCATATAGTTACTTTTTGTGTTCTTGTGTTACTTTAGTGTCGGATAGTTACTTTTTATACCATATAGTTACTATTTGTGTCCTAATGTTACTTTCTATGTCGGATGGGTACTTTCATAACATACAATTACTTTTGTATTATGATGTTACTTTTCTAGGCTATCACTGTTACTCTTATTGCTGTTAGAGTTACTCGTAGTGGTCGTTCAGTTACTCGCAGGGTTGTCACAGTTACTCGTAGTGCTTTTTCAGTTACTCGTATTGTTTTCACAGTTACTCTAACTGCTATTTGAGTTACTCGTAGTGCTCGTTCAGTTACTCGCATTGTTGTCATAGTTACTCGTGTTTCACAGTTACTCGCAGGCTTTTTTCAGTTACTCGCAGGCTTTTTTAGTTACTCGCAGGGTTTTTTCAGTCACTCGCATGTTTTTTTAGTTACTCACAGTGTTTGTTTAGTTACTCGCAGGGTTGTGACAGTTACTCGCAGTGTTTGTTCAGTTACTCGTAGGTTTGTGTTAGTTACTCGCAGTGTTTGTTCAATTACTCAACCATTACTTGCAGTGTTCAGTTACTAGCATGCTTGTTTCAGTTACTCGCAGGCTTTTTTCAGTTACTCGCATTGTTTGTTCAGTTACTCGCAGGGTTGTGACAGTTACTCGTAGTATTTTCACAGTTACTCTAACTACTATTACAGTTACTCGCAAGGTTTTTTCAGTTACTCACATTATTGTCACAGTTACTCACAATGTTTTTTCAGTTACTCGTAGTCCTTTTTCATTTACTCGCAGTATTTTTTCAGTTACTCCAGGGTTGTGACAGTTACTCGTAGAAGTTTTTCAGTTACTCAACCATTACTCTTATTTACTCAAGCATTACTCTCAATTACTCAAGAATTAATTTTAGTTACTCAAGCATTACTTTCCAGTTATGTTACTTTAAGTTTAGTTACTCACACGGTTTTACAGTTACTCGTTGTTCTTTATGAGAAGGTGATTGCGATGCTGCCAAGGATTTTTCCATATTAGAAATGGAATGTTTACTTGTTTTATTCCAATATGTTACTCAATGTGTCGAATAGCTAATTTTTTCGACCAACGGTTGCTTAATAATACTTTTATACTATAAGGGATACTTTGTTTTGACACATCTATTTTTAATTAACATTTTAACTAAAGAAGTCGTAGTCAATGGTGGCGTTCTATTTTATTACTAAGGCAATATTAAAAGTAAGATTCTACTGTATTACTTTCAGTAATATTACAAAAATTTCTTCTTATGCAGCAAAATGCATAAGCATTTTATCAAACACTTTCTATGCAAGACAATGAAGAAAATTTCTCTCGTTGGGATCTAATTCATCTCTGGCGGTTAAATAAAGACCACAAGCGTTGATGTGAGGGTCACGAGCAGCAAGACCGTGGAGGAGGATATCAAACGAGTAGTAAATAATGTAAATACAACAAGCAATGAACCTCCAAACTATATGTTAAAATAGTCTCTACAGCAGCAAGTAGTAAGTACTCCGGCTAATAACTGGCATGGACACCCACCACCACCGTCACCACCACAACGACACCACCGATCTCCTGGACTGCACGGTACTTTTGTCGGCCACGGTGACTGCGACATGTATCGTGTTCTGTTGCTACAGCTACTACTCACGCAACACCCAAGGCACCGCGAAGTTGTTGCCATGGTGGTAGAAGAGGAACCTAATAGCTGGAATGGGAAATGACTGTATGCCACCGCCACCGCCACCGGCACCGACTCAGCAAGCCGTCCTCCCACCTGGTTCTCTCGGGTGGTCGTTCTTTGGCGAGACTGTGGAATTCGTCTCAACATCGTTCTCTCTGTTCGGACAAAGAGCTTCGTGGGCAAGCGACGCCTCAAGTAAGTCCCGAACTAATTCAATCCAACAAAATCTCCTTATGACCCTGTATTCGCTCGCGCGCCCCCTTCCCACCCCAATCGCATGTTATTTACCTCCACACTTAAATCCCTAACGATATCATGTGCAATCCAAATCCCCTCCTAGGTACGGCAAGGTGTTCTGCTCGCACCTGTTCGGCAGCCTGATGATTGTCTCCACCGATGCGGATTTCAGTGGAGTCGTCCTCTAATCTGACGCCTTTTCCTTCATCCCTTCCTACCCTCGATCCCTGACAGACCTGATGGATGAGTCCTCCATCCTTCTGATCAACGACGCCCTCCACCGGTGCGTCCATGGGCTCGTCGGCGCCTTCTTAAAATCCGACCGCGTCTGGGCCCAGGTCGCCGCCGACTTCGGCAGGTACACAAGACAGGAGATGGCCGGGTGGGAGGACGGGACCGTCATTCCTGTACTTCTACTGAACTTCTGCCAGTTGTTTGACGTGCTCCATGCCTCATTGTAGCTGATTTCTCCCCGCCGGGATCATTTGTTCTCTGCAGATGCATCAAATGTGGTAAACAGTAGAGTCACATCATGCCTCTTGATGCGGTCGACAGAAACGAGAACCTTGACGCGGCCTCCGTCGGGTAGCGGAGTTGGAAGCGACCTTCTCATAGTCGCACAATAGTCTTATCCATGTGCCTCTTGGGATTGGATTGATCCTCGTCATATCCAGCAATACCTTGCCAATTAGGGCACCCATGAAGTCCACCGTGACATCGCTAGAAACAATCTGGAAAGCACAATCTCGATCCTTGGCGGTGCCACAAAGATATCTACAAGGCACACCATATCATTGCCTCTGGTTGATACGGAAAGGATGTTGAGGAATACACGGCGGGGTAGGATTTCAGATTTGGGCGTGGGGAAAGTCTATTAGTGAGTGATGTTGAAGATCTCAGAGGTGGACGGTAAAGAGGAACAGGGCGACGCGCAGTACCACATTTGACAAGGTGAAAGAAGGATCCACACACTTATGAGAAGTCATGTAATTACCATTCATGCCACCACGTTTTCGTCCACGGGTAACATTTGCTCACTACCCACATGGGCAGTATAAACGTTCTCTCTCTCTCTCTCTCTCTCTCTATATATATATATATATATATATATATATATATATATATATATATATTTGTGTATATTTGTGTGTGTGGTGTGTATGTCTATGCTAACTTAACATTCAAATAATATGACTCTCGATAATAGATAATCTTTATATATATATATATATATATATATATATATATATATATATATATATATTTATATATATATATATATATATATATATATATGTGTGTGTGTGTGTGCGCGTTTGTGTGAGTGTGTGTGTGTGTGTCCATGCATTTGTTTTATTTTGGTGTATATTTTTGTTTATCTATATGTATGTCATGTGTACATGCATATATAGTTTATATTTATGGAATTAGGCCCACAAACATTAATTGAGTGCAATACATATTGTCAGAAAAATACATAATAGCTTCATGTTTAAAATCAATACTACAAATTATCACATTGCAAAATAATTAGAGTTGCAATTTATATAGAGTTCTTATATTATGAATTAAAAATACTATTGTACTTACTATTAACATTTAATAATTTTGGATAGTATATAATGAGTATAAGTAGCATAATAAGTAAAATATGATTGTTCTTGTTGCATTAGTTTAGTTTTCACGATAGTTCCTAAATGAGTCATGGTAAAATCTTCAATTGCATGAGAACTCTGACAATTTTTTATGATAAAACACAATATAATTGTACTCGACTGGTAGAATTGTATGCACTATCATTTTCACTAATTCAATAATAAATAAAACTAAAACTAGCTTTTGCACCTTCCAGACCTGTAAAAAAAAACCATCGGATCCACCTCTTTGGCCCATACACGTTGGAACAAATTATTAAACATAGATAAAAGTTGTGGTTATGGGGAGATATTTGGAGAATCCCACATTTCACCTATAATATTCCCATAAGACAAGAGCTTCATGTCATAGTAACGTCCTAAAATAAATGCTTACTAAGGAAAATATCAAGTATTTAGTGTTATATATATATATATATATATATATATATATATATATATAGAGAGAGAGAGAGAGAGAGAGAGTCAGGTTAAAATATACTCGAAAGTACAGATCGTACGAATACACTCAAGTGTGTTTGCATATCAAGACTATTTTTTAGAAAATGCAAATCATTGATCTTCACAGTCATACTATAACTAGCCCACATACAAATTTTGAGCCTATTTGGATTAGTGTAAGTCAGTTATCCAAGGAAAAAAATCGGCGCGCAAAACTAATTTGAAATGCATATTTTTTGCGGTTTTTATAACATGACTTATAAATGTCCAAATGTGCTCACATTTTATGTATGAGCTATTCACAACATGTTTAAGAAGATCTATGGATTAGATTTTTGAAAAAAATATTACATCATAAAAAACTACTTGAGTGTATTCTGCTCCGAATACACTCGAGTGTATTGTAGCATATATATATATATATATATATATATATATATATATATATACCATTACCATACTAAGCACCAAGGGTAAACTACTAGTCTTTGTCCTCAAGTTTTATCCATGTGACTTTTAATTAACTATAATAGTGTTATAATAGTGTTGCGAACACCATCGATAAACTACTTGCCTCTATAGTGCATTAATAAATAAATACATATTGGCTGCCAGGGCTGAAGCCCCCCCACCAAATCCCAAAATTTTTCTTTAATACTTATTGGCTGTTAATAAAATATAATAATTATATATTTTAGATCAATTGTAAACTGGGATATCTCTGGCTGGGTAGTTAGATAGATGCACGAAGTCACGAACGCCTTCTACAGACTCTGGTTCTCCTGAGCGCAGACGCCCTGACGAAACGGAATGGTTGCGACGCCCAGCACCGGCGCTGCTCACCGACACCAACGCCCAATGCCCAACGCCCACACTGCTCGCCCAGTCTGACACCTGACGACACTGACGCTGGTCTGACGCCCGACGTCGATGCTGGTCCAACGCCTATGCCTGTCGGCCAGTGTAATCTCTAAGTAATCATCTCGTTTCTCGACTTCTCCATTTCTGAATGACTAGCCACTTGACAAATGACGATGTGAAACCGTAGAGGGAGCAAAGGACGTCTTGCCGCAGCCGTTGAGGTGGGCCTTTGGAGAGCGATGACAATGACAGTGCAGACGGGCACGATGTTTCTTCCACCTATAACCAACAACTAAGGCCAACAAGTCGACAACGAACGTTGGACACTGTGTGCAGTTGTTTTCTGTTGTTGTGTGATTGTGCCTAACTATTGCAAGAAGTATATAAGAACCAAAGATTTAGACTGAAACCGACAAGTAATCGTCTGTGTCCCGTAACTAGAAAGACACATTATTAAAAATTTCATTCACTAACGTCAATTCCGACAAAGTACCGAGCTGATCATAGAGGTATGCACCTTTTAGATTCTAAATTCTAATGCAAACAATATTAATTTTTCCTAGTACATTATTGAAAGTAATATTCTTATATATAATTTTCTTAGTATATTAATGACAGTAAAAGTATGATAATGGTTAATCAACTAATAAACTACATGTCTTGTTTGTAAAAATAGACATTTGATATGTGATACTTTCCTCACTTAAAATTGTATTCACAACCTTTTTGCTATAGTTCTAAATCTGGTTTAGGACTTGAAATGAATTCTAAATTATCTATGCCATAAATAAATTTAATATGATCTTTTAGAATTAATATTTAGCGTTTGCATCTACTTCAGGATACATAAAGATGAAGAAATTCTTTAAACCTCTTCTAAAAGATGATAATCATATGGGCTTAATATCTCCTGTTAGTACTAATGCACAAAAGAAAGCCCGTATAGATGTTGAGGAAGTTTATATAGATGTTGAGTTCACAACAAATGATATTGTCATTGACCCAGGACTTAGAAAACCAATTCAGGACTATAACACAGAAATTCATGACCAAGTGAGGAGGGAGTATTTGTTGTAGGGTCCATATCAGCCAGTTGGTTACAATTTTCCTAGCAAACAATATGGGAAATAAAGAAAGAGTTTCCAAGAAGCATGGTTCAAAAAACTTGATTGGTTGGAATATAGTGTGGAAAGAGATGCTTCTTATTGTTTCTATTGTTACCTATTTAACCCGTCGAGAGGTGACAACTTCATGAATGATGCATTCACAAAACCAGGTTTTAGTAACTGGAAGAAAGCACTTACAATTTTTAACGAACATGTGGGTTCAATTGGTAGTGCTCATTGCAATGCATGACTACATTGTGAGGATTTTTAAAATAAGAGACAAAGTGTATCACATTTGATGTCTACTCACAATAGAGAGATGGAGATTGCATATAGAGCTCGCCTAACTACGATATTACATGTGGTTCGATTTCTCCTATTGCAAGGTCTTGCTTTTTATGGTCATGACGAGTCTTCTAGTTCAAGCAAAAGAGGAAACTTTCTCACATTACGTGAGTATACAAAGGATAACAATTGTGAAGTTGTAGGCATGCTCAATGAAAATGCTCCTGGGAATAATCAATTGACATCTCCATTAATTTAAAAGGAATTGGTGAAAGTTTGTGCATAGAAGACAATACAAGCCATCATTGAAGAGCTTGGAGATGGCTATTTTGCTCTACTTGTTGATGAATCACGGGATGCATCAATAAAAGAGAAAATGGCTGTTATTGTGAGGTTAGTACCTTATCTATTCTATTTAAAATATAGTTTAGGCTTCTATGCTAATAATACCAATTGTGATTCATGTGATTTTGATATATGTTTGCTAATAAGAAAGGAAAAGTTATTGAAAGATTCATTAGTGTTGAGCATGTTACTGATACTTCAGCTACTTCACTAAAGATATCTTTAGATAAGTTGTTTGCATGTCATGGATTATGCATGTCTAGATTGAGAGGCTAGGGATATGACGGAGCCTCTAACATGAGAGGACAATTCAATGGATTAAAGACATTGACTCTAAATGAAAATTTGTATACATTTTATATCCATTGCTTTGCTCATCAGTTACAATTGGTAGTTGTTGCTGCTGCAAAGGAAAATCTATCTATTGCCGATTTCTTTAGTTATACAAGATTGATTGTAACCATGGGATATTCTTCTTGTAAAAGAAAAGATGCATTTCTTCAGAAACAACATGATAGCATTATGGAAAAATTAGAGACGTGAAATTTTTTCGGGAAGGGGGAAGCATCAAGAAACCAATCTAGCAAGACCCGGTGATACTAGGTGGGGATCACATCATGAAAATACAAACATCATACAACACTAGTTTATATTTTCATGGTGTGGGATTCAGTGATTGAGGTACTAGTAAATATTTCTTGTGATAGAACTGATTCTGCCAATAGGGACAAAGCTTCAGGATTGATACAAAGAATGGAAACTTTTGAATTTGTATTTATCTTATTTTTAATGATGAAGGTGTTGGGTTTGACCAATGAGTTGTCTCAAGCCTTACAAAGGAAGGATCAAAATATTGTTAATGCAATGGTGTTGATTGTATCGATTAAAGAACTATTGCAAAATTTGAGAGACTGTGGATGGGGTGCATTGTTAGAGGAGGCAAATAACTTTTGTGTGATAAAGTCTATTGAAATACCAAACATGGAAGACAAGATACCAGTAAGAGGCTTTTCAAGGCATGAGGGGCAGTGGGTTACTTATAGACATCATTATAAAGTTGAGATTTTTAATGTTGTGATTGATTCAATATCTTCTGAGATGAATAACAGATTTAGTGAAACAACTACAAAGTTGTTAAAATGCATTACTTGTCTTGATCCAAGAGATTTCTTTTGTAGATTTGATTCTGAAAAGCTCATGCAACTTGTTGAAATTTATGTTGATGATTTTTCTACATATGAGCGTGTAATTCTGAAAGACCAACTTGGCAATATATTCATATTGTGAGAAGAATGTCTGAATTTTTAGATTGCAATGATCTTGCTAGTCTTGCTTCAAAGATGGTACAAACTGAAGAATATTTGGTTTTTCCATTAGTTTACCGTCTTATAGAACTAGCATTAATACTACCGGTGGCAACAACAACAGTTGAAAGAGCCTTTTCAGCAATGAATATCGTCAAGACTGAACTGCGTAACAAGATAAATGATGGTTGGTTAAACGACTTGATGGTATGCTACATCGAGCGAGAAATATTTAAGGAAATTAACGATGAAAAGATTCTGCAACATTTTCAGAATATGAAAACTCGTTGAATTCAACTCCCTTGCTCTTCCTAGACATATATTTCATATTTTCATATGTATTTTTATTTCAGTTGATTCATAACACTTGTGAAGACTCTTGTTATGTTATTATTTGTTGTTGTCGTGATGTAGAGAATGAAAACCTCTAGAGGGGGGTGAATAGAGTTTTATAGAGATTTTAAAATAATTTAAACTCAAACAACCAAAGTAAAGATTGAGAAGAGGAACACAGGTGTTTAGAGTGGTTCCACCTTAGCAAATACTAAGGAGTCAGTCCACTACCCGGTTGCTTACCCAACCGGGATTTTGAAAGTACTAAATTTTATTACCTCTCAAGGATGTTACATAAAATTTACAATACTTTCTAAACACCCTTTGGACAGCCTTCACCCTGAAGTAGTCTTGCCAACCTCGAAGCAGCCTTCCTTGAAGTAACTTCAAGCTCCCCCTTGAAGTAGCCTTCCTCCTGAAGTAGCTTCCCGTCAAGACAGCCTTCCGAAGTAGTCCAAAGTCCTCCTCTTCACACGAAGAGCTTCAACCTCTCCAATCCGCAGCCTCCTACCTGGAGTAGCAAGGAGAGTACAAGTAATACAAAGGAACGAGAAAGGAATAAAAGAAAATACAACTTATCCTTGTAGCTCAAGGCTTGATTTCCCTAGATCAAGCATTTGGATTTTCCTAGCCAATATGATGGACTTGTGATTGCTAGGGTTAGGAAAATCTAGCCTATAGGACGAGCTTTAGCAAAGGAGAAAAAATGGCCAATTGATCACACAGCTCAGTTCACACAGATTGCACAAGAGGGCTCAAGTATTTTCTCAAGTATAGCAAGTGTAAGAAGTGTCTCATAGTGTCCTATGGCTTGTCCTATTTATAGGAATGGCCTAAGTATGCTTAAGGACATTCTAGACAACTTCTAGGGGGTTCCTAGTGCTTAACTAGCCGTTAGGAATAAGTTAGGTGCATTAGCAACGGCTAGTTAATTAATTCTGCAGTTGCTGTCAGAGACCATCTCGGTCGAGGACTTGTCGACCGAGATGTCCAGTCGGTCGAGGATTTGTCGACCGACAGGCTCTCTGGATTAACGTTTATTTGCAACTGTTAACTGCTGTGTCTAACGGCTATTTTTGGTCAATCTCGGTCGAGAGGTTTGTCGACCGAGAGTGTCTCGGTCGAGGAGTGTGGTCGACCGAGATTGACTCTGTTTTCAATCTTTCAATTAAGATACTAAGTGTGTGCATAAATGTGCATTATGTGATCCTATTGAATGGATGACTAAGGTGTTTAGCTAGGGAAAATCCAATGCTTGATTTACATGCGATTCTAAGTACTTGTACATTATAATCTTGTACAAGTTTTTACAATGATTACATTTGCATAAAAATATAAATACTTCATGTTGGATTTCCCTTATAGTTGTGTCATCCTGCACGCTCAAGTAGCTCGTTAGATAAATAAGAATGAAATGTTTGTCATCATCGAAACAAAGGGGATTTATCATAATATCCAATTTATCCAACAATCTCCCCCTTTTTGAAGATGACAAACATTTCTTAAATATGAAATAAGGAAATATAAATCATGTGAGTTTCATACCTGGAAATTTACCTTTTGTAGCCATTTATGTTTTTCAAGTGAGTGCTGGCCAAGATATGATGAAAACTCCTTTTATATATACTTTTACATTCTTTCTCCCCCTTTGTCATTTCAAAAAGATATCCAAGTTGAATGTTTTATTGATCTTCTCCCCCTTAATGTAATGCTCCCCCGTAATTAGATATCCTATTAGGAACATGGATTTGTATCTAATTTATCCACAATTTGTTTCTCAATCATTTGCAAGGATGTTAGGCCTTGAAACGATATGAGATTCCCTTAAGCATATGATGAATGGATTTCTCATATAGCAAAGAATGTTAAGTTATAGATTAAATGAGAATCCTAAAAAATATCTCCATCCAAAAGCAAGGGATGTTAAGCCCCATTTTGGGTAGAGAGTTCCTTCAAGTACACGATATAGATTTCTTAAAAAAATATTCAGCTACACATAGTGATAGCAAAGTTTTTGTAAGCTTCTTTTAAACAATTATCAAAGTTTTAATGATCTCCCCCTCTTTCTTATGCTTTGCTCCCCCTTCGATAGACATCTCAAATGAATACTCAGTGAATACATAAAATGTCCAATATTTTAAAGATGTATGCAATTTTGTCAACCTGGAAAAACAGAAACCCAATCGGTCGACAGTTTCTCGACCGACAATGTTCTCGGTCGACCAGTTGCTCGACCGAGAGTGTTTCTGGAGAACGATTTTGTTATTTTAATTTGTAATAGTTGCCTGTTTTAATTATAATAATTTCCTTATTTGTTATGCTCTACAATAATGAACTGATAACCCATATTTTGAAGATAGCATCATAATCCAAACAAATAACCATGTAAATAAAAATGGCAAATTTCATTCAATAACATGATGAAGATTACAATCATATGGAATACAACTATTACAACACCAACACTTCACAGGAAAGATTTAAGAATTACATCAATGTCCGGATCTTTCCCAAGAAATGGCTCAGCTCCATAGTATTGGACCAAAGTTTTCCAATCCAAAGCACCAGTTGTAGTCAACGCATATGCTTCCAGGAAAGTGGGAACTCGGTCAAAACGGAAGTGAGCAGCTATGTCTTGCAATTGTATGGACGAAAATTGAGTATGTGCAAGATCCATTGATGGTGAAGGTGGAGGTTGATAGTAGTTGTATGAGGGGTTAAATGGGTCGAGCATGCCAGGGTTTAAAGAATGCGGATATTCATCGGTTTGGCCAGGAGAAAGGTTTTGCATTCTTTGATTCAAATATGTCATGGCATGGTGATTGTAGTTTAATTGTTTACTAAGATGGTATTGGGAGCCAGCAATATAAGTAAGGGTATTTTGGATGGGATCAATGGAAAGGTTAGTAGAAGGAGGGGGTGGTATATCCTGATGTGATGACTCTCCTTCTACTCTTGCCTTTTTATGGCCAAAGTCAATCCCCATCTTCTCTACGGTGTTCTTACTTATCTTTGGTGGTCTACGCTCCCATATATATCCCATATCTTCAAGGTTTACCTTAAGACAATGTTGAGTAATCTGGCATACAAAATCGGCATATGGTGGATTGCCAGAAAACTCAAGCATATTTTTAAGTACTATGCTAATGAAGTTGATGGGAATTTCTTTTATGATAGCATAAATGAGACACATACGGAAAATGGGAACCTCGGATTTATTGGCTCGTGGATGTATATTGGTGGAAACAATGAGGTTTACTATTCTACATGCCGGTTTTAGGTTTATAGCATAATAGGTTCCCCTATCTTCATGACACGTGGTATTGGCTTGAAATATGGCTCTTTTGATATCACTTAAGCTAATGGTATGGTCATCATCGGAAAATAAATTTATTGGATTGCTGGTGGTAAGGTCAAGGAAATCTTGATATTCATCTATATCAATTTCAAGCATGTCAAGAATATCCCCTTCGGAAAACTTAAAACTATGCCCATTGACCATGGTGTAGAAGAAAGTGGTGTCATTTTCGGTGTGAGATAGAAGATTGGCATAGAATTCGTTTACTACCTTAATGGAGTAGGAAGGAAAGGATGGATTGATGAAGTCCTTCAGCTTTTGTACTCCAAAAAGATGCTCCAGGTCGACTATGTTGATGAAGTCCATCACTTCGACCGGACGTCGGGGAAGAGGAGCTTTAGAGGAAAGCCGAAAGTATCTATCTCCGGCATCTCCGTCGACGAAAGCTATGTCATTGATGATCGTCAATGGCGGAGTGGCTTCCCTCTCTTCTCTTCTTTTTCTTCCAGCAACTTTCTTCTTCCCTCGGACAGTTGATGATGAGGCCATTGTGTTTCTTGAGAGTGAAGAAGAAGCAAGGAAGATTTGAGAGTAAGAGTGCTGAAGGAATGCACAAAATTGCACAAGAGATGGACTATGGAAGCAAGGAAATGCAGGTGTGAGTAAGTGGCTCGTTTTTGCACTTATTTATAGAATTCCAGCGACCCGGTCGGTCGACGGCTCGTCGACCGAGCGTCCGCAACGGTCAAGTTGCAGACGCGCCACTTGGTCCTCCAACGGTAAAGAAAACGGTCATAACGGTCGGGTCGCAACGGTCATATCCAACGGCTATTGCTCGGTCGAGCGCTTGTCGACCGACATTGTCTCGGTCGAGCACTCGTCGACCGACAGTTTGTCTGAAACTGAGTCTATTTAGAATTTATCGGTCGAGTGAGACGGGCTGACCGAGTGGTTCTCGGTCGAGCACTCGTCGACCGACTAACTTTCTGAGTTCAATCTTAATGCAAGTCATAGAACATTTTTGTAGAGCATATGTATATTCCAAGGGAGTAATAATATTTAAGGCTTTTGATTACCACAAATGATTTGACGTTTTAATTTAAAAAATGTGCTAAGATAAAGTTCAATAAAATAATGTTCAAATAAACAGTTTTTATCAAAGTTTATTTTAGGTCGCCCTTGATTACGACCATGGCGCCCCTTGGTCAAATTTTATTTTAACCAAGAGGCATATTCTGCAGGTTTCCAGTATGAATCATTTATATGCGAAGTATGAGTTCTGCAGATAGCTTGGAAATATCAATTTGAGACACATTAAAGTGTACTAATAATATCCATTCATGAATTTAAGATTACTTTGGATAGACTATAATATAAAAGCATACACAAAAATTTATTTGAAACATTTTTATTCATTGCAAGTATTTCAAAAAAAATGATTAAATAGAATCTTTCAAGAATAATTTTCACATACAATGTAAAGATTTTGTTATCCCTAAATGTTAAGTTGAGATAGACATACAAATTTAGATCTGTGGTCGTATCTCAACTTAGTCGAACCTATTTAATTTGGGGTTTTTGGAACCCATACCATTTCGACATGCTTTTTCTTGTATGGACATGAAAAAGAATAATGTCCAAGGCGTGAGCAATAATGACAACAAATTGAATCAACCTCAAGCCTTTTTTTATAGTTTTGATTTAGGTTATTCTTGGGTATATACATTTTTGTGCCTCTAGGTATATAAGCAGATTGACTCGCTTGTGTCCTTCTAGGTTGTTGATGGGATTTCTCATTAGGCTTATAACCTAGTCCTCTTCTCCCTATTTGATGATAGGAATTTTCTAGTATATTATCAAGGATTCCATTGTTGCTTAACTTGCTAACTTTTTGTTGCAACTTAACAATCTCATCCATTCTTTTCTTGATATCTAACTTTGCTTGATCTAGATTGGATGATAACATATTTCTTTCTTTCACTATATTGTCATAGTCTACATGGGTGCACAATATAGGTTGTTTTTGAATATCATTTAACTTTGCAAGCAATTCAGTCTTTTCTTGACATAGAAGATCATAGTTAGTCTCTAGAGTGAAAATTTTCACTTCACTATTACTCAGAGATGATTTCAAAGTACGATTGTCAGACATAATGCTATCTTTTTCAAAACCAAGAGTATTCAATTTAGCATATAAATCATCATTTTCGGATGTAAGCTCAAGAAGTCTAGCATTTAGATCATCATTTTCTTTATTTGATTTCTTTAATTTCTTTTTGTATTCAACATATTTGTTATGTGTTTCTTCAATAATAGCAACTAACTCCTCCTTGGGTAAATCAAGCAAACTTACCTCTTCTTCTTCTTCCTCACTTATTGTAGCAACGAAACACTCTTTATGTGCATCTCTTTTCTTTGACCTCCATGGACATTTAGACGTAGAGTGCTTTGTTCCCAAGCACCAATTGCAACTTGTCGAACTTTGGTCCATGCTCCTTTTCTTGTGGTTGTAGTCACCTCCTCCCTTTATTTCTTCAAGACCTTGTTAGGGCTCCTTGAAGCCTGCTCTGATACCAATTGAAAACCTCTAGAGGGGGGTGAATAGAATTTTATAGAGATTTTAAAATAATTTAAACTCAAACAACCAAAGTAAAGATTGAGAAGAGGAACACAGGTGTTTAGAGTGGTTCCACCTTAGCAAATACTAAGGAGTCAGTCCACTACCCGGTTGCTTACCCAACCGGGATTTTGAAAGTACTAAATTTTATTACCTCTCAAGGATGTTACATAAAATTTACAATACTTTCTAAACACCCTTTGGACAGCCTTCACCCTGAAGTAGTCTTGCCAACCTCGAAGCAGCCTTCCTTGAAGTAACTTCAAGCTCCCCCTTGAAGTAGCCTTCCTCCTGAAGTAGCTTCCCGTCAAGACAGCCTTCCGAAGTAGTCCAAAGTCCTCCTCTTCACACGAAGAGCTTCAACCTCTCCAATCCGCAGCCTCCTACCTGGAGTAGCAAGGAGAGTACAAGTAATACAAAGGAACGAGAAAGGAATAAAAGAAAATACAACTTATCCTTGTAGCTCAAGGCTTGATTTCCCTAGATCAAGCGTTTGGATTTTCCTAGCCAATATGATGGACTTGTGATTGCTAGGGTTAGGAAAATCTAGCCTATAGGACGAGCTTTAGCAAAGGAGAAAAAATGGCCAATTGATCACACAGCTCAGTTCACACAGATTGCACAAGAGGGCTCAAGTATTTTCTCAAGTATAGCAAGTGTAAGAAGTGTCTCATAGTGTCCTATGGCTTGTCCTATTTATAGGAATGGCCTAAGTATGCTTAAGGACATTCTAGACAACTTCTAGGGGGTTCCTAGTGCTTAACTAGCCGTTAGGAATAAGTTAGGTGCATTAGCAACGACTAGTTAATTAATTCTGCAGTTGCTGTCAGAGACCATCTCGGTCGAGGACTTGTCGACCGAGATGTCCAGTCGGTCGAGGATTTGTCGACCGACAGGCTCTCTGGATTAACGTTTATTTGCAACTGTTAACTGCTGTGTCTAACGGCTATTTTTGGTCAATCTCGGTCGAGAGGTTTGTCGACCGAGAGTGTCTCGGTCGAGGAGTGTGGTCGACCGAGATTGACTCTGTTTTCAATCTTTCAATTAAGATACTAAGTGTGTGCATAAATGTGCATTATGTGATCCTATTGAATGGATGACTAAGGTGTTTAGCTAGGGAAAATCCAATGCTTGATTTACATGCGATTCTAAGTACTTGTACATTATAATCTTGTACAAGTTTTTACAATGATTACATTTGCATGAAAATATAAATACTTCATGTTGGATTTCCCTTATAGTTGTGTCATCCTGCACGCTCAAGTAGCTCGTTAGATAAATAAGAATGAAATGTTTGTCATCATCGAAACAAAGGGGATTTATCATAATATCCAATTTATCCAACAGAGAACATTATAGATATTACTTCAGTAAAAATATAAAGTTATCTACATTATGAGTAGACAAAAATAATGTTAAGAATATTTTGATTTTGTGATGACTGCTTTAACTTAGCCCCCCAGTGTGATTTTCTAATTCCGCCACTAAATAAATATGTATAATTATCTACGGAGTCCATGTGCTATGGGTTTTCCTGCCTAAAAGAGTCCTTGTATGACTAGATAATTTTCCAGCGTGCTCCTTACGCCAACTCTTACACAGACAATTGCTCTAACCACCAAAGTGGGGCAGCCATTGATGTTGCAGTTAACGAAACATCCAAACAGCAACGTCATCTACATCACTTCGGCGGAGTCGGGATAAGAGTATACGAGAAAGGCTATTTGTGCCAAATTCGATGTCAATGAAGACATGCTGTCCTGTTGCTGAAAAGCTACTGCAGATGCGTCCCTCCACGGCTCCATGGACTGGTGATGTTAATAAGCCTAAGCCTCTTTGTCATCAACGACGTGCACTGCACAAGAATTTTAAGTTTTGCAAGAAAAACTGCATGATGAGCGTGACCGGTGGTACTATACTACGCTAATCAGATACTCGGTCCTCTTTAGATCATAGCCTTATTCTTTTAGACTCTGCAATAAGGGCGGCGTCTAATTCATATACAGACGATCTCCTATACTTACACTTTAATTGGTTTCCTCTCTATTTAATTTGTTTCCTCTGTATCCGTTAGACAGTGTTGACTATACATTGTAGATTATTTTCTACTTCTTAACTGTGGCAACTACATCTCGGACGCAGTATGTTTTCTTTGGATTGAATAGAAGTTGCTGCACATTTAGTATTCAACGAGTCGCGCGTCGGGAGCATATATGGAGGAAATACACGACACACTGTCATACTCCAACCAATGCGACGTAGTAGATTTTCCTACGATTCTATAGACGTAATTCTCTCCGTCTTGCTTCAGGCGACTACGCACATTATGGACACCGTGATAATATATTCCTCGGTACACGGTGATAATAATATTTGTCTCAATGAAAGCACGGTGGCAATGGCATCACCGTGATAAATGTTGGTCACAATAACATATTCTTTTGTGATGATAGATTGAAATATGTTGTCTTAGACATCTGTCCTAAACATGACGTACTATGAAGAATGTCTCACGGCATAGGCTTTATCCGGTTTCAGACGCTGACCTGAAACATCGGGATAGCCTCAACCTCAATTCTTACTGCAGTACAACGATTCTTGAAATGTGAACGATTGCTCAATGACGAAATCTTACTTCATTCATAGCAGCGACCGGCATTTTCTGATGCATTAAGAGTTGATCAGAGGTGCATGAGGTAACATGCATTATGCAAAAAGATAACAGCACAATGGCAGCTAGATTGCTGGTATTTGAGCCTTGTTTCACTTTTTTGTCTCTGCCAGTATCGTTAATCGGTTAGGTGCTTTCATTTCGATCTCTTTTCATTAGATTATAGATTATTCTACTTACATAAATATTTACAATTTTGATAATTCATTGCTATTTGTTGTTTTACTGAGATGTGTCATGGACGTTTTTAATTGAATCTCTTCTATTTATCAGTTCTAATAAAAGGTACATCTTGCTTAGTTGTTTATCTGATTTATTTCCTTATTTTTTGCCTCTTTTTCACTGGTTGTTTTTGTTTTAAATTGCAAACGAATATGGTTGCAGTGCACTAGAGTTCTTCCATTAATGTTACTCTTGTAATTTATTAATTGTCAATGAAAACTTTGGTGTGTTGACATGGATTCCCTTAAGTACAGAATGTTCATGATATTGGTATAGGGCTATAACTTACAACAGGTCCCTATATCTTATGCCACCATTCTCAATTTTACATTATGCTACCAATGTTTTTTTATATATAGCTTAATTGTTTGGGGAAATTGAGATGTGATGATCTTATATATCTCTATATATATAAACAAACATTGTAATTGTAAAAAAGATAACATCTTATATATATATATATATATATATATATATATATATATATATATATATATATATATATATATATATATATATATATATATATATATATATAAACAAACATTGTAATTGTAAAAAAGATAACATCTTATATATATATATAGATATAGATATATATATATATATATATATATATATATATATATATGTATATATATATATGTATATATGTATATATATATGTGTATATATATATATATATATATGTATATATGTATATATATATATATGTATATATGTATATATATGTATATATATGTATATCTGTATATATCTATATATATATATGTATATATATGTGTATATATATATATATATGTATATATATATATATATGTATATATATATATCTGTGTGTGTGTGTGTGTGTGTGTGTCCTGACGCACTTATGAATTCTAGATTTGCCACAAAATTTTGACCTACTTTCAAATCTTCATTGACATATGGACATCCTTATATGCATCCTTGGGATCATCCCTCTTGACTACATCATCACTTATGATTTTTGTTAATGTAAGATGTAAACTCAAGTATGCCAAAAAATTTAGAGGATTGTTGAGGAACCCACACATGGACACACATGATACACGGTACTTCAAATGAATTACTATTTGTAACCTGGACAATTCATCTCTATTTATCTTCTTACCAAACTGTGCCATTCAACATTTTTGTTTGTGTCTTTTATGTTTATCAGTTATGACAAAAGAAGAAGTTTAGTTAGTTATTTATTTGACTTCTTCCCTTATTTTTATTGTCTTTTTTATCTCTGGTTGGTTTTGTTTTGAGTTGCAAATGTATATGGATCTCAATAGACATTGCTTCCTTTTATCCTAAATTTTTTTGTATGTTGTTAATTAGTAGTATGTGTGTTGACCTAGATTCCCTTAATACTTGAATACCCATGATGTTGGTAGAGGGATATAATTTACAAAAAGGTTCCTTTAAACTATGTCGCCATTCTCAATTTCTCATTATACTAACTATTTTTTTAATCTACAACTTAATTGCATTCTACAATCTGGATGTTATGCTTTTCTATATATATATATATATATATATATATATATATATATATATATATATATATATATATATATATATATATATATATATATATATATATATATATATATATATATATACAAACAGTAGCATTATAAAAAATAACAACTTAGATATAAGTCCTCACTCATTTCTAAATCCTAGATCTGCCACTAAAGCACGAACTACATTCACATCTTCATTGACATATGAACCACCTTAGATGGATCCTTGGGGTCACACCTCTTAACTACATCACCACATATAATTTTGTGTATGAAAGATGTAAACTCAAGTATGCCTACTTGTGACACATTTAGGAGGACCATCGAGGAACTCACATCTGGCCACCAGGAACAAGTAGACTTTGTTGTGTCTTTGAGTGAAGGCATGATTAAATTCTTTTACTTCCTATCTTCCAATAATGTATATACATTTCTAGGTTTGTCGTACCTTATTTCAAAAAATTAAATATATATAATGTCTAATTTGCATTTCTTATAAATTAATTAAAAAAATTGGAACATTTTGTTTTTTACACAAATCCATTGAATGTTGTTTTGACATTTTTATTTTAAAGTTTGCCATAAAGTACTCTTGAAGTATATCATATACTTATCAATTCTGTTCCAGCGACCGTTGTATGTAGAATAGACATTGTAAAATCCACACACAGATTTATTCATTCTATGAAATTCATTTCCATACTACATGTTGCTTAAGCATCTAGCTCCATAAGAATTCCATATAAGCTCATCAACGAGCATAATGGCAGGGGGATTTCAAGGAGAGATAACGTGCTTATAGGCGTCACATAACAGAGTTTGAGTTGGCATAGACATAATGAGATAGTGGTGAGAACTTGTGGAACCGTGTTGTAGTTGAACTGAACATTCCAACAAGTGATGTACCTTTTTATTGATCAAGGGGTAAGATGTTCTAAGAGATTGATATAAGTTTGATGTTTCTTTAAACTTCTATTTTTATAGTTCTGTGTGATTTTATAATAGTTTGTATGGAACTCTTTAATTGTATTTACTATTATGATATATAACATTATGATATAGGAATTCAAGAGTATAATACTAATCATAAATTCAATATATTTGATAATCCAAGATGATAATTGCATTTTTTGCATTCTGATCTTGGAGACTTCTTTCAATATATTCTTTTTCCAAGAACTACAAATCTAATTTAGAAGATTTTTAAATTCTTGATACTAATTGTAGTAGTATGCTAGATATATATCAACACAATGATTTTTACTACAATATATAAAATTTTTAATCACCCTCCTTATTTACATATAGTAATGATGTATTGTGTATTCTAATGTATTTGATATTCTACCTTTATACATATTATTTACATGTAATTTTGACTTCAGTAATTATTATGCTACATTCCTTACACCATGTGTAAGGACCCTGACCTTCGTTTTGGGCTTACCCTGTTTGGTTTGCCTAAACCTGGTGTTTTGCCTAACCACCCAAGGTGTGATAAGTGTTTGTTGTGTTTTGTTGTGGGGTTGAGGTGCATCTTGCAATTTACCAAAGTTCTAGGATTTCTGTGAAAGATTGCCACCTTGAGAGATCTCCTTGTATCTCTTTGCATCCTCTAGGGTTGAGAGGATGAGTTGGGTGCCTTGCTTGATTTGTTTTGGGCCTTGTTTGAACTTGTTTAAGCTTGGGCTTGTTGTTGGGCTTGAAGCCCTTCCTCCTTGCTTGGTATATCGGGCAAGAGGTGCTTGGGTGTGTCGGCCAGGAGGTGTATCAGCCAACTAGGTGTTGGTGGGTGTGTTGGGTTACCATGTTGGGCGACACACACCCCTCCACCTAGCATTGTTTGTGTCACCCTCTCTTGGACACATGGTGCTTGTTGCTAGCAAGTGGCAAGACCTTGGACAAGTGGTGTTGGGGTGCTAGCATGTGGTGTTGCCCTTGCACAAGTGGTCCTTAGTGGACACCACCTTGCCTTGCTCTCCCCCTTTACCCTCTTGTATATAAACCACCCACCTTGCTTGCTAGTAGTCTCTTAGTTCCCGTAGTTGCTCTCTTTTCCCTTGGTGTCCGAGTAGAAGAGGAGAAGGAGAAGAGGTGGTGGCCGATACACATAGTGGTGTTTGCTTTCTTCTTCTCTAGTTGGTAAGTCCATCTTGGTATCATCTTCTTCCTTATTTTTTCGGCCATAGAGGTGTGATGGGTTCCTCTCCATAGTGGAGTTCCCTTTTGACGTGACTTTCTCTTCTCTTCTTGAGGTGGCCAAAGTTGGTTCTTTAGAGCTTGGAGCTTGGATCTTGAAGAAGTTGTTCTTAAGGTGGGTTACATAACTTCTAACCTAGCTATACTATATCCCTTATATGTTGCTTTGATATGTTATCTTGATTGGCTATGCTTATCTTACTAGTAATGTTCGTGCTTTAGCAAGTAATGTTGTCGCCCGATATGCATTCCCTAGATCAGGTTGGGTTATATGATGTAGTTATCCTTGTGTTGGCTGATCCTTTGGGTTGTAGTGCCTCAAGCAACACCCCTCTCTCATTAAGTTGAGAGGTGAGCTTAGTGTTTCTTAACCCTAAGAGGTATGGTAGTGTGTCCGTGAGGCAATACCCCTCTCTCACTTTGTTGTTGAGAGGTGAGCCTATGCTCTAGCCATTTGGGCATCATGGTTAGTTGGTTTGGCCTATAGAGTGTTGTCCTACCCTAGTTGTACGATATGCCTTTAGGGTTAAACCCTTAGTTGGTACCTTGGGTGATAGGGTATGGCCATGCCTTTAATGGTGGGCTTTGAGCAACACCCCTCCTTCCTTGAGTTGTGAGGTGAGATCCAGTTCCTTCCCGACATACTTGGAGATTGTGCAAAACCCCTCTCTCTCTTCAAGTTGAGAGGTGAACCAATACTCTTGGTGTCCTTGAGTGATATGGTGTGGGTGGTCGGTTATGTGGTTGAGGTTGTTTCTAACCCTAGTCATCCAATAGGGATGGTGGTGTCTTGGTGCTTGTTGCCCGATATCCCTCTCTTTCCCTTGAGCTAGGGTTTGGGCGATACAGTAGGTTGCTGCCTTGTTGATCCTTAGATGATATGTGGTTTGTATTAAGTGTTAGGGTTGGTTGGTGCCTTGCATGACATCCTCCTGGATGGTGCTGCCTGACGCTTTTTATTGATGTGTTGCCCGTCATGGTGTTGCCCGATATAACGTTGCCCGTTATGATGTTAACTGTTATGGTGCTTGATCCTTGTTTACCTTGGACGGTAGGGCTGACCTTTTTGGTTGGGCGATATGGTTTGAGTGTTTCCCGACATGATGTTGTGTTAACCTCTTGAGTGTTGCCAGTCATAGCGTTGCCCGTCATGGGGTGTTGCACGATGCATGTTGCACGTTATGTTGTTGCACATTAACAACTTGCAAGGTGCTTTGCCTAATATGGGTGTTGGCCGGTATTGTTAACCGACACAACAAGTTGTGGTTAGTTGCCTTTTAGCCGATACCTCAAGTTTGGGTTGTATCATGATCTTTTGGTGAGGGTTAGTCCCTTACCCAATATACCTTTGGTGAGGGTTATCCTTTACCCGATATGCTTTTGTGAGGGTAATGCTCTATGTTCGGTTGAAACCCGAAATATCGTTTGGAATACTTATATGTGTATGTTATGTAAATGCATGTTCATCTAATGTTGCACAACTATATCTCGATGATGAAGTGATTATCTACTCTTGAGCATACTAACCATGTAGGTTTCATCAATTGAGATGTGTAATCAGGTACGAGCTGTGATGATGTCATTAGTGATATTTGCTTAATGTTAAAATGATGTTCTATAAGAACTATGAGGATGCATGATGAGTGTTTCCTATGAGACAGTAACATGTGCTTAATGATGGGATGGAATCCGTATGATGTTGGATCCTTGTGATGGATCATGATGATTGGTAAGAGGCCAAGTGGCAACATGTGATGTAAGATCCTTGAGATAGATCATGATGATGTTGATGGCATTGAGAATAGCAGTAAAAGTGTGACGCAAGATATTGGAATTTATGCTATTTATGATAACTTGGTTGACCCCAACAATCCACTTAAAATGTATTAATTAATTACAGATGAACCTGTTCATGTAGTTTGCCCTGGCCATAGATCCATCATCGTCAGGAGTTGGTGATGGTGAAATGGGTTCTTATATGGGTTAACCTAGAGCGCATATTGTTGAATATGTGGGGTTTCTCCTAGCCAAAAATAGGAGGAATAGAGTGCAACTTTGTTTGTAGACTCAGAGCATGTATAAGAGCATGGTGAGTAGGCCCATGGCTCAGTGTAATAGAGCATGAATTCATTCATGGCTCGGAGCATGCTGAACAGGCTCGTGGCTCAAGATATGCTAGCACTGAGACATGTACTAAGGCGAGCTAGAGGAAAGGGTAGCCTACGGGAGCTGACCTTGTGACTGAGGTCACTTAAGCAAGAGAGTGTGGTCCTTCTTTGGATATCATGCATTGACCACGAGAAGGTTGAGGTCGTGGAGTCTGACTCTTCCATTAACCTTGTATGGCACCTACTTTAGGTTTCGCAACCAAAGGTTAGATTTGAGCGGTACGGCTCACTTCCTCAGGGCATAATAAATGGTAATCTAGCCATATATTATATTTTCTTAGGGCAAACACAAAACATTGGTTGAGGCCTTGCAAAATGTATGATTGTCTTTTATGCATGCCCTAATTACTTCTTGCAGCTAGTTATATGCTTCTCAGGTGTCATGGTAAGTTATTATATATATAATCATGCTCTTCATATTTCATATCTGATCTAGCTATATGCTTTATCTGCTCTAGCTTCTCTGAGGTTTTATTGTTTGGTGGGGAGTTATTTTTTCCACTGGGATTGTGTGTCTCACCCCGCTGGTTACAAACTTTTAAGGTGATCGAGCTAGATGTGGTGGTGATCGTAGTGTTGCGGCTAAGTAGAAAGAAGATATGTAGAAGGCAAGGTTGGATATGCTACGGCTGTGGTTGTTTTGTAGTAGGGTCTTAGAGTCTTCCATGTACTCTCAGGTCCTTGGAGGTGTTTTGATGAGGTTTCACGATTTATGATCTAGTATGGATTTCTTGTATCCTTTTGTTGGCTTGGTTAGGTATGTTATGTATATAAATAGGTGAGGCATCCTTGATGTATATGGAACAGTTGGATCCTATATGATGGTGGACATATATCATGCTTATATATATAACATGTTCTTTGTATGATGTGGATCTGGTTGTAATAGTTTCTTCCTTATGATGTTTTCTGCAATCAGTTAACCTGTATTTTTGATAGTATGTGGTTTATGGTGATTCTGTACGTTTTCGCGTGACATTTTGTTGTCAGGGTGATAGCGGGATGTCACAACAATTTTTGGTATTAGAGCTCTAGGTTTGTTGAGTCTATAGGGATCAAGGACTAGGCTTGTGTCTGTTCTTGTGATTTTTCTAGATTTTCTTGTAATGACTTCTACCCCCAACAGAAGATAAAGCTAAAAGATGTCTGGAAATCACAACGAACATGATGCCAAAAGTAATGCTGCTACATCTGTTGATGGAGCTAGTGCACATGCACATGAAGATCGAGCGCTTGAGGTCCCCCAAATTGACCCGGCCACTCTTGAGAACCCTGCCTATCAACACCTTATGGGGAAGCTAATGGCTACGATGAAGCACATGGTGGAGAGATTACTTGTGCCATCTCCAAGAGCACTGGTTCCCCATGGTGAATCTTCAAGTATTAGGAAGACCTTCGAGCGGCTTCACCGAGTCAGGGCTTCAGATTATGGTGCAACGGCTGATCCAGTGTATGCAAATCTATGGCTGACAGGTCTTGAAAAGGCCTTTCGGATCCTCGACATCCCCAAAGCAGACAAAGTCAAGCATGCTGTCTACCTTCTAAAAGGTAGTGATTGCCACTAGTGGGCCATCGAGGAGGAGAAGCGACCTGGTGAGGCGATCAGATGGGATGTTTTCCGACGGGAGTTCATCAGTAAATACTTCCCAAAGACGTATCTGGACGAGAAGATCAGCCAGTTCCAGCATTTGCACCAAGGTCCTCTGAGAATCACCGAGTATGAAGCCAAGTTTATGGAGATACTGAGGTTCTATCCTCACATGACGGCAATGGATGATGAGAGGATCATACGGTTTGAGAAAGGTTTGAGTGCCGAGCTGACAACACCTACTGCTACTTTGGAGAATCGGGAATGATTTGCCATGTTTGTGGAGTCTGTTCGGAGGATAGAGTGGTCAGTCTGGGAAAAGAGAGAGGCTATGACTAAGAAAAGGCATGCTTAGTTCCAAAGACATAGTGTTACTACCCCAATTTTTGGGTTCCTTTGGTGAGAAATGTAATTTCTCATATTAAAGATATTGGAACAAATAATAATACAATTTTTTGTGAATAAATTGATTTCATTTACAATAGCCTTGATGATTGTGTTGTGGGCTTTATTGGGTATTGGGCCCAATAACAAGGAAATTCAATTAATAAATGAGTAATTGAGTTTTTCAGAAAAGAAAGATGTGGAAACCTCTAGAAGGCAAAAGAATATAATCTAAAGATGAATTTTGTGCCTCTTGGGTTCCTATGGTCCCAAGGAGTCCAAAGTTGCATAGAGAATGCAATAAGAAAAGAAAGATCAATTAAATATTTCCTTATTGAGAAAGAAACTGAAAACAATGATAAAATGTGGGAAATAAGTGGGAAGAGGCATAAATGAGTTATTCTTGGTGAATTTTCGTATCCATAAGGTTTTTAATATTAAAAGGAATGCCAATGAGGAAAATAGAAAAGAGATAAAGAGAAATCCTCAAAAAGAGATATTTCGATAAGAAATAAATAAGATAATAAGAAAATAATGGATAAAAGATAAGTGAAAGGATAAGGTATATCCCTGAGATGAGATTTCGAGCCATTAAGGTTCCTTGGGGTTCAAGGAACTCAGAATAAAAATTTAATAGAAAGAGAAAGAGAAAATATGTGAGATATATATATATATATATATTAAGTGATATCTTGCACTTAATGAAAAGGAACGTTTTGTTTTGGATAATGAGCCCAATTTTGTAAGAGAGGTAGACTAATTCATTATGGACTTTCCCTCAAAATTTGGGAGCAATTGGATCTTCTCTTTGGGAGTTATGGTTTTTTCAAGATTCCCTAAAGTGTTGTGATTATGGAAAATGTCACAATTATAATTGGAATAGGAAACTTGGGCCCAGCCCATGCGCATGTCACGTGTGTTGTGGACCGTTGGATTTAGATCCGACATTGATCCTTTTGTATTATAACTCGTGATAGATCAGGAAACTGGCAAACCGAGGGAGGAATCTTCCAAAGAAATTTTCTCATAATTTATTGTACGAGAGGACTTGGAAACTTTCCCATCAAGTTCAGGAGTCCTAGACGGATCGGTCAACCCTGGGTTTTGGGGGGTTTCGTGGAGAGATCAGGGAATCCCCAAATCTCAGGGTGGAAGATGTACACCCTATATAAGGGGGGGAATTGTGTAATTCCAGTGATGGCAGAAACGATGCTCATGGGATCGGGATGAGTAGTCGAGAGTTTCGCCATCCTCAATTAGAGGATTCAACCTGACCCTGACCCCCGCCGAGGACCTGCTTCCACTGGTGTTGCACGGTTTCGGCTGGGTAGTGGAGGAGAGCGGGCGGTGCAATCAGGAGCACCTACGAGTTCGGGGGAGCTTGGCGGAGCTCCCAGCAGCCTTGGATCATGCGGAGGAGCAGCAGCGTGCCAAGTCAACCATGGAGTTGATCGGCGGCTCGCAACAGAAGCAACCCGCAGGTTGAAGACGATCAAGGGGAGAAATACTCCCCTACCCCCGCGTTCTTGTTAAGAGGAAATGACCTTTAAGGTAATTTTCCATCCTCTCCCTATTAACAAGCCTGTTGCCCGCCAGTATGTTTTCAATCCAATTAAGTCCACGTGGTTGTTGCCGATTGGTAGAAAAAAAGAACTATCTTGTAAAATATGTATCTAATTATGGAAATATCAGATGAAGGTGATATGTATATGAAAGTTGATCAGAAAAACATGAAGAATCCAATAAAAATATAATTGAAGCCTGATATTTCTTGCAATTTAAAAATTACACCAATTTATCACCTTTGATGTATTAAATTAAGGTAAAGCCCTAATTTTTGATTTGGAACTCGAATTTAATGACTCTTTGGTGTTAATTTGGTTTGAAACCCTAATTTTGAGAAATATTAACCTATTGAGAATAAAAGGGGGAGTTAACTTTGGAAAAGGTAGTTTCATGCTTGTTTTAGGGTTTAATGCACATGATTATGTTTAGAAACCCTAATTTGGGAAAATATGGGTTTTAATGGGTTAAATCTGAAAATATAATTATAGAACTAAGTTTTCATGGTTATATGCTACTTTGAGTATAAAATTTCCTATTTGTGGATAAATACCCTTAATGAAGAAATTAGGGTTTTCTAGTAGATAAGAGGTAGAATTAATGATAAATAGAGTTCGTATGTGAATTAGACAATATGTATTATGAGTTGTTAATCCGAAAGAAACTAAAGGTGATAATTGAGTCTAATGACCTTGAAATAACTTAAAAGGATAAAGATGGTAATTTTGGTATAAAAGAGAAATAATCAACTTTAATTGGGATTATGATGTTGAAATTAGGGTTTGTGAACTAAGAGAGCATTAAATATGATAAAAGTATTATGGAGGCAAAAACCCTAATAAAACCCTAGAAAGCTTAAGGTGGAATCCAAGTCAAGCTTTAGAATGTTCTAGATAAACTATGACACTTGGATCCCATGCATTAATTTCAGGATGTTATGGAATTGCTTGTTGCTTGTTCTTTATCCTTATTGCTTGGACAATCAAGTTGCTCTGGATCAGGTATGTGGTTAATTATGAATAACCACCTTAGTTTCTCAAGGATTTTCCGGATGGTTAATCACACTGAATGCAAATTATCAGTTTGGATGTTCATACTTGCAAATCATAAAGTCACTAATGATTATCACATTAATAATAGAAGTATGTATTCTCGCACCTACATGCCACCCTGATGGATGATGCCAAAGGTCAGGCCCAGATGGGTAGACCAATGGGCACCAAGCTCAGGAATGAGAAGGTGGCCTGTGATATTGAATGACTAACGGGCACTATGAAGGGTGACCCTAGGAACCAAGCTCAGGATTGAGAAGGTGGCCTTAAGTCATTGGCAAAAGAAACCCTAAGGTGGGTATGCCAGGGTTAGGGCAAAAACGGTGGAGAATGTCATACTGAAAAGTGTAAATTGGCTTGTTAATTAACTTGATTGTGATAATTAGATTCTTATCCATATTTGTGAAATTTTGGTTGTCCCCACATACCAGTATATTTCGATATGCTGACCGACATTTTGTTTGTTGGCATTTTAGGTACAGGCTTGAAAAGGACAAACAATAGAGTGGCGTATGTGAAATTAATTAAGAGTTAAAGTACACAGGAGGATTAGTTAGAGTAGACTCCTGATGTGGATATATGTAGATATCCCAGTTTTGAAAACGGTATGCAAAGTTTTATTTTATACCAATTTTCAGTTTAGTAGGTAAAATTTGTTAATTGTTATTGATTATTTGTCAAACCTTTGATCTTGTTAATTGGACAACGACACCGACCTTTTGGTCTCCCTTAATTGGGGGTTACCGGGAGGCGAGGTCATTACACATAGGTTTGATGGCCTCAAGAAGCTAAGGTTTTTTGCACCTTCTGTGATGCAAAGTTCCAGAGCGTCGTCACAATGGTCACCAAGTAAAGGAAGAGGGTCTAGTTTTTCGCCATTTAGAGCCTACAGTAATGCTTCAGTAGTAGTGATAGGGCCATCTAGGCCACAGCTAGGGGACAAGTCATGCTTTCTTTATGGACAGATAGGGCATCTAAAGTCAAATTGCTTGAGAAGAGACATTGAAGTGATGCAACAACCAAGGCAGAGTCAACAAGGATCAAATAGACAATAGTCTAATGGCTCTAGAGGGCGAGGATGCGGCCAAGCATCACAAGTAGAATCAACTGCTCAAGGAAGCAGAGGACATGGGTAACAACAAGCAACAACTCGATTCTATACTATGAGTCAGCCGGAGGCGATAGTCAACCTGCAAGTGGTGGCAGGTCAAATGGAGTTGTTTCATTTTGATTTGTCTTCTTCTTGCTTTATATCTATTCTGGTTGACCCGGGTGCTACGCACTCTTTTATTGCACCTAGTATGTTTGATAGTTGTCTTTTACCTATTAGTTGTAAGAAGGATAGCTTGTTGTTAGAAACCCCTCTTGTTGATCCTGTGATGCTTCGAGAAGTGTGTCCATCTTATGTTCTATCTTTTTTGGGACACAACATACAAGTGGATCTCATACCACTTGATATGCATGGGTTTGATGTAATTCTTGGGATGGATACCTTGCAAAGATATAAGGTTGTGCTGGACTGTGGTTCTAAGCAGGAGGTGTTTGCTGAAAGTAGTGAGAAGTGGATCTTCTAAGGAGATAGGAAGATTCTTCCGACGTGTTTGGTGTCCGCAATGGTGGCAGAGAAGTTGTTGTAGCAAGGTTGTAGAGTGTTCTTGGCTCATGTTGTGGATACCAAGGTAGAATGTTCTAGCCTTAAGGATGTGCCTGTTGTCAGAGAGTTCACAGACGTGTTTCCTGAGGAGTTTCCCGGTGTTCCTCCACCTTGAGAGATCGATTTTGAGATCAATCTAGTACTAGGGATGCAACTTGTTGCTCAGACACCATACAGGATGGCTCTAGTAGAGATGACAGAGTTAAATAAACAATTGCAAGTGCTGCTTGATAAAGGTTTCATCAGGCCGAGTACATCACCCTGGGGTGCTCTAGTTCTGTTCATAAAGAAGAAGGATGGATCTATGCGTTTGTGCATAGATTACCCACAGTTGAACAAGGTTAAAATCAAGAACAAGTATCCTTTACCAAGGATAGACGATGTGTTTGACCAATTGCGTGGTGCGACAATATTCTCAAAAATCAATCTGCGGTCTGGATATCATCAGCTCAGAATCAAGGAGGATGACATACCAAAGTCAACTTTCAGGATGAGGTATGGGCACTACAAGTTTGTAGTTATGCCGTTTGGGCTAACCAATGTGCCAATAGCATTCATGGATCTAATGAACAGAATGTTTCATCCGTTCTTAGATCAATTTGTTGTAGTCTTCATAGATGATATCATGATCTATAGTCGAGACTACCAACAAGATGAACATCATCTTCGACAAGTGTTGTCTCTTCTTCGACAACATCAACTGTATGCCAACTTTAGTAAGTGTGAGTTTTGGTAGAAGGAAGTGACTTTCTTGGGTCATGTGATCTCTACGGAAGGGATCAGAGTGGATCCCAAGAAGGTAGAGTCAGTAGCAGAGTGGGAGAAACCAAAGACGTTGACTGAAGTATGTAGTTTTCTGGGCTTAGAAGGATACTACCAGAGGTTTATAAGAAACTTCAGTGTGATAGCGTTACTCATAATGAGGTTGACCATGAAGGATGTACCTTTTGTTTGGGATGATCAGTGTCAGCAAGCTTTTCAGAGTTTCAAGGAGAAGCTAACAAGTGCTCCAGTGTTAGTGTTGCCAGATTAGGGGAAAGGCTATGTTGTTTTTTGTGATGCCTGCAAGAAGGGCTTAGGTTGTGTGCTGATACAGGAAGATCATGTAGTTACTTTTGCTTCTCGACAACTTAAGAAACATGAGGAAATCTATCCATCACATGATTTGGAGTTGGCAGTGGTGGTTCATGTATTGAAGATTTAGAGACACTATCTTTATGGGGAAGTGTGTCAGATCTTTACGGATTACAAGAACCTGAAGTACATCTTCTCACAAAATGAGCTGAACATGCGTCAGTGGCGCTGGATGGAGTTAATCAGTGATTATGTTTGCACCATTGAGTACCATCTAGGTAAGGCAAACGTGGTAGCAGATGCTCTTAGCAGGAAGTCTTCTACTCTTCCCATGAGGAAGGCACAGTTGAGTTCTTTGATATGCCATAGGTGGGATATGTTTGTCTCTTTACAGCTGATGAATGTATAGTTGGAAGTCTCTTTGTTGGTAGGATTGTTGGAACAAATGCAAGTGAAGCCTACGTTGAGATAATAGATCAAAGAAGCATAACAAGTAGATGCTACAGTTCAACATATCAAATCAGAGTTCAGCAGTGAGAAGCGTGATGACTTTCATGAGTCTGAGGATGGGCTAGTTTGTTACCATAATAGGATGATGGTTCCTGATGCCGATAATATAAGGGAGTTAGTGCTTGAGGAAGCACACACGTCTATGTATGTTATGCATCCAGGTGTCACCAAGATGTATCACAATCTGAAGGACCTGTATTGGTGGCCCGGTTTAAAGAAATACGTAGATGAGTTCATGGCAAAGTGTGCGGTATGCCAGAAAGTTAAAGAAGAACATCAGAAGATGGCAGGAACATTGCAACCCATGTTGATACCACAGTGGAAGTGGGATCTTGTAACCATGGATTTCGTAGTTAGTCTACCGAGGACAGCTAAGAATCATGATTCCATCTGGGTGATAGTGGACAGATTGACGAAGTCTGCACATTTGGTACCTGTGAAGACAACCTATACAATAGAGAAGCTCACTCAGGTATATGTTTATAAGATAGTGTGTTTTCACAGTGTTCCAGCAATGATAGTCTCTGACAGAGGTCCTCAGTTCACAAGTCATTTTTGGGAATAGTTGCATAAGGCGCTGGGAATGCAGTTAAGGTTCAGTACCACTTTCCATCCACAGACAGATGGACAGTCTGAAAGGACTATTCAAACTTTGGAAGATCTTCTAAGAGCTTGTGTTCTACAGTTCCTAGGAAGTTGGGACGTGCATCTCAGTCTGATAGAGTTTGCTTACAACAATAACTACCAGCAAAGTATCAACATGGCACCTTATGAAGCATTGTATGGTAGAAAGTGTAAATCTCCTTTATGTTGGTATGAGTCTGGCAAGTATCAGCTTTTGGGTCCTGAGTTAGTGCAGCAGATGACAGAGAAGATCAAGGTGATACATCAACAATTGAAAGTGGCACAAGATAGACAAAAGTCTTACGTTGATAATCATCGTCGACCTTTAGAGTTCCAGGTGGGAGATAAGGTGTATCTCAAAGTCTCTCCATGGAAAGGCATGCTAAGGTTTGGAAGGAAAGGCAAGTTGGATCCTAGGTATATGGGACTATACCCAGTGACAGTATGTGTTGGAAAAGTGGCTTACAAGTTGGAGCTACCACCAGAGCAGCACAGGTTGCATCCAGTGTTCCATGTTAGCATGCTAAAGAAAAGTCATCCGGGAATAGAGACAATGATATAGCCAGTTGAGGTTGAGCTTGATGAAGATGTGACCTACAAGGAAGGTCTGGTGTTGATCCTTGACAAACGAGTGAAGAAGTTGAAGAGGAAGGACTTAGTTCTTTTGAAGGTTCTTTGGCATAATTGTGGTGTTGAGGAAGCCACATTGGAGCTCAAGGAAGAGATGCAGAGGAAGTATCCCTCACTTTTCTCTTCGGATTTCGGGGGCGAAATCCTTTTGTAGGGGTTTATGTTTTGTAAGGACCTGACCTTCATTTTGCGCTTACCCTGTTTGCTTTGCCTAAACCTGGTGTTTTGCCTAATCACCCAAGGTGTGATTAGTGTTTGTTGTGTTTTGTTGTGGGGTTGAAGTGCAACTTGCAATTTACCCAAGTTCTAGGGTTTCTTTGCAAGATTGCCACCTTGAGATATCTCCTTGTATCTCTTTGCATCCTCTAGAGTTGAGAGGATGAGTGGGGTGCCTTGCTTGAGTTGTTTTGGGCCTCGTTTGAGCTTGTTTAAGCTTGGGCTTGTTGTTGGGCTTGAAGCCCTTCCTCCTTTCTTGGTGTATCGGGCAAGAGGTGCTTGGGTGTGTCAGCCAGGAGGTGTATCATCCAAGTAGGTGTTGGTGGGTGTGTCGGGTTACCATCTTGGGTGACACACACCCCTCCACCTAGAATCATCTGTGTCAGCCTCTCTTGGACACATGGTGCTTGTTGCTAGCAAGTGGAGAGACCTTGGACAAGTGGTGTTGGGGTGCTAGCATGTGGCGTGGCCCTTGGACAAGTGGTCCTTAGTGGACACCACCTTGCCTTTCTCTCCCCTGTACCCTCTTGTATAAATACCACCCACCTTGCTTGCTAGTAGCCCCTTTAGTTCCCTTAGTTTCTCTCTTTTCCCTTGGTGATCGAGTAGAAGAGGAGAAGAAGAAGAGGTGGTGGCCGATACACATAGTGGTGTTTTCTTTCTTCTTCTCTAGTTGGTAAGTATATCTTGGTATCATCTTATTCCTTATCTTTTCGTCCATGGAGGTGTGATGGGTTCCTCTCCATAGTGGAGTTCCCTTTTAACGTGGGTTTTTCTTCTCTTCTTGAGGTGGCCGAAGTTGGTGCTTTAGAGCTTGGAGCTTAGAGCTTGAAGAAGTTGCGCTTAAGGCGGGTTACATAACTTCTAACCTAGCTATACTATCTCCCTTATATGTTGTTTTGATATGTTATCTTGATCGTCTATGCTTATCTTGCTAGTAATTCTCATGCTTTAGCTAGTAATGTTGCTTCCCGATATGGGTTCCCTAGATCAGGTTGGGCGATATGATGTAGCTACCCTTGTGTTGGCCGATCCTTTGGGTTGTAGAGCCTCAAGAAACACCCCTCTCTCGTTAAGTTGAGAGGTGATCTTAGGGTTTCTTAACCCAAAGAGGTATGGTAGTGTGTCCGTGAGGCAATACCCCTCTCTCACTTTGTTATTGAGAGGTGAGCCTATGCTCTAGCCATTTGGGCATCATGGTTAGTTGGTTTGGCCGATAGAGTGTTGTCCTACCCTATTTACACAATATGCCATTTGGGTTAAACCCTTAGTTGGTACCTTGGGCGATAGGGTACGACCATGCCTTTGATGGTGGGCTTTGAGCAACACCCCTCCTTCCTTGAGTTGTGAGGTGAGCTCTAGCTCCTTCCCGACATACTTGGAGATTATGCAAGACCCCTCTCTCTCTTCAAGTTGAGAGGTGAACCAATACTCTTGGTGTCCTTGGGCGATATGGTGTGGGTGGTCGTTATGTGGTTGAGGATGTTTCTAACCCTAGTCACCCTATAGGGATGATGGTGTCTTGGTGCTTGTTGCCCGATATCCCTCTCATTCCCTTGAGCTAGGGTTTGGGTGATACATTAGGTGGTTGCCTTGTTGATCCCTTGGACGATATGTGGTTTGTGTTGGACGTTAGTGTTGGTTGGTGCCTTGCATGAAATCCTCTGGATGGTGCTGCCCGATGCTCTATTATGACGTGTTGCCTGTCATGGTGTTGCCTGATATAGCATTTCCCATTATGATGTTAACTGTTATGGTGCTTGATCATTGTTTACCTTGGATGGTAGGGATGACCCTTTCAGTTGGGCGATATGGTTTAAGTGTTGCCCGACATGATGTTGTGTTCACCTCTTAAGTGTTGCCCGTCACAATGTTGCCCGTCATGGGGCATTACCCAATGCAGGTTGCACGTTATGGTGTTGCATGTTAACAGCTTGCTAGGTGCTTTGCTCGATATGGGTGTTGGACGATAGTGTTGGCCGACACAACAAATTGTGGTTAGTTGCCTTTTAGCCGATACCTCAAGTTTGGGTTGTAGCATGATCTTTTGGTGAGGGATAGTCCCTTACCCGATATACCTTTGGTGAGGGTTATCCCTTACCCAATATGCTTTTGTGAGGGTTATGCTCTATGTTTGGTTGAAACCCTAAATATCTTTTGGAATACTTATATGTGGATGTTATGTATATGCATGTTCATCTAATGCTGCACAACTATATCTCGATGATGAAGTGCTTATCTACTCTTGAGCATACTAACCATGTAGGTTTCATCAATTGAGACGTGTAATCAGGTATGAGTTGTGATGATGTCATTAGTGACGTTTGCTTAATGTTAAAATCATGTGCTATAAGAACTATGATGATGCATGATGAGTGTTTCCTATGAGATGGTAACATGTGCTTAATGATGGGATGGAATCCCTATGATGTTGGATCCTTGTGATGGATCATGATGATTGGCAAGAGGCCAAGTGGCAATATGTGATTTAACATCCTTGAGATAGATCATGATGATGTTGATGGCATTGAGAATAGTGGTAACAGTGTGACATAAGATACTGGAAATTATGTTGTTTATGATAACTTGGTTGACCCCAACAATCCACTTAAAATGTATTAATGAATTACAGATGAACCTTTCATGTAGTTTGCCCTGGCCATAGATCCATCATCGTCAGGAGCTAGTGATGGAGAAATGGGTTCTCCTACGGGTTAACCTGGAGCGCATATTGTTGAATATACAGGGTTTCTCCTAGCCGAAAAATAGGAGGAATAGAGTGCAACTTCAGTTGTAGACTCCGAGCATGTATAAGATCATGGTGAATAGGCACATCGCTCGGTGTAATAGAGAATGAATGCATTCATGGCTCAGAGGACGGTGAACAAGCTCGTGGTTCAAGATATGCTAGCACTGAGACATGTACCAAGGCGGGCTAGAGGAAAGGGTAGCCTACGGGAGCTGACCCTGTGACTGAGGTCACTTAAGCAAGAGACTACTGTCCTGCTTTAGATATCATGCACTGACCACGAGGAGGTTGAGGTTGTGGAGTTTGGCTCTTCCATTGACCTTGTATGGCACCTACTTTGGGTTTCGCAACCAAAGGTTGGATTTGAGCAGTACGACTCACTTCCTCAGGGCATAATAAATGGTAATCCAGTCGAATAGTATATTTGCTTAGGGAAAACACGGAACATTAGTTGAGGCCTTGCAGAATGTATGCTTGTCTTTTATACATGCCCTAAGTACTTCTTGCAGCTAGTTATATGCTTCTCAGGTATCATGGTAAGTTATTATATATATATATATATATATATATATATATATATATATATATATTCCTACTCTTTGTATTTCATATATGATCTGGCTATATGCTTTAAATGCTCTAGCTTTTCTGAGGTTTTATAATTCAGCGAGGAGTTATTATTCTCACTGGGACTGTTTGTCTCATCTCGCTAGTTGCAACCTTTTTAGATGATTGAGCTAGATGTGGTGGTGATCGTAGTATTGTGGCTGAGTAGCAAGAAGATCAGTAGAAGGCAAGGTTGGATATGTTGTGGATGTGGTTATTTTGTAGTAGGGTCTTAGAGTCTTCCATGTACTCTCTGGTCCTTGGAGGTGTTTTGACAAGGTTTCACGATGTATGATCTTAGTATGGATTTCTTGTATCCTGTTGTTGACCTGGTTAGGTCTATTATGCATATAAATAGGTGAGGCATCCATGATGTATATGGAACAGTAGGATCATATATGATGGTGGACATATATCATGCTTATATATATAACATGTTCTTTGCAGGATGTGGATTTGGTTGTAATAATTCCTTTCTTATGATGTTTTCCGCAATTGGTTTTAATTAACCCATATTTTTGATAGTAAGTGGTTTATGATGATTTCATGCATTTTCGCGTGACATTTCATTGTCTGGGTGATAGCAGGATGTCACACCATGTGTATCTTTTCATGTATTTAGAAAAAGACAAACTCATGTTGTTTTTTACTCGAACTTATTGTCATATTTATAATTAAAACAACATCAGTCTCACTTGGGTTGGAAAAATTGTGATATACCACATTATTTTTTCACTGACTAACATTTAAAAAAAAGCTATCATACTACATTTGAGTTTACTAAGATACTTATTCAAGAAGATGTCAAAATTTTAGATAAATAAATTTCTCTAGATTCAATATTGCATTAATTTCACCTAACCTTCCCTCAATTTAAAAACTTCATTAAAGTTTATCATGATTTCACACTATAAAAATATACAAGGTTGTGCATATCAGGAACCAAGAGGGGATATTATACATGCAACTATTGTTCCAGATTATACATCTGAATTTCTTCCTTTTATAAAATAGTTTGTGTTGTTGTAAATGAAAATATCTTTCTAAATAGAGTATGTTAGATGTGGGGTATCACTCAATTTAACATAAATAAAAGGAATTAGTGATTGTGTTTTCTTATAGGTTGTCGTATGGACCAATAGTTTCGAATTAGACCTATTCAATGTCCTTATATGCATCATGTCCATGCAAATCATGGACAAGCCATGTTTTACATAACATAACACTAAAGATTTTATATGTTGGTCACTATCGTTATTATCATGTGATTTGTTTGTCATATATATATATATATATATATATATATATATATATATATATATATATATATATATATATATATATATATATATATTGAACATCTTAGTCACAATGACAATGTCAACAACAGAGCCTTTGACATCGTGATTATTCATGATTCAATTATTATTTTTAGTTACAAAGTAGGATGAATGTGGGATTTGTCCAGTGTGAATTATTATGTCTTTCTTGGATGAAATTTATATCCATAGTCAATTGGTTACTATATGACCTTTACTTATATGGTGACCTAGAAATTTCTAAAAATCACTCTTTCTTGTAGCATTGTGTCTTCACAAGTGCTTTGTAGGATACTTAATGACCCAATTGTTAATTTATCTTCCTATAGAGATGCAACCTATATACTTTTGGCCTAAAATTGCCTTTGTATGTTCGTACCAATTCTTCAAAAATATAATATGTACCATTCTCAATTAGCATTGCATACTTGATACTCACAAACTAATCCTCAATGTCTTCATCGACAGTTCAGATTTGACAAGATTTATTGAGATGTATCCCATGTGTTCTTACTACCTAGCCACAAGAAATCTAAATATATTTCACATGCCATAGAGTATCTTTTGTATAGCATGAGTTAAATAGGAGAACATAAAAGTTTTTTGGCCACACGAAGCATTATGAGAGCAATATGGGTGTCCACATGAGGTATTGTCTTTCTCATAGGTTCATTATGTAAAAAACTAAAACATATTAATTTTCTTTAAGAGTTTAAGATTTATTTTATTATAATTTTTATTATAGCCTATCATTACATCAAGAAGCAATTTCTAATTCATATTTTTTAGATCTAAATTATACTAAATTTAATGTAACTATTTATTTGGAAATAAAGTAGCAGAGATTGTGATTTTGTTGAATATTAGCAAAATGTTAGATTCAGAGAAGAGCTACTCTTTTTTATTGAATAGATATTATATAAACCCTCTTCTTCCTACATTCAACAAAAACAGTAAGAACCATTATTCACTTACATTATCAACAATCACATATACTTCAAGTCAAATGTATTTTAAAGAATACTTACCACATGCTGAATTCTCATTGTAAGTATGATACTTCTTCCCATAAAAAAAATATGATTTCTTTTGTATAGGAAGTTTACTCCTTTAATCCAAATTGATTATAGGTTATACACATAATAATAATTTTATGTATTCTCTATGATGCTCCGTTGGGTTGAGGAGCGTGTTCATGATCTTAACCCATACACATTTTTTATTTGTAGTTTGATTGTTGATATGCCAATTATTTACACTCATGTTGATTCTAGAATGTTGGCTTACTATACATCAACTTATATCCTTTTGAGGACATATCTTGTTTCATCACCATTGCTATTTATTCAATAGCATACTGTGAGGTATGTTTTGATGACAACATCTTTATTTTACTAACCTTTTGAAAGAAAAACAAATTCTCTACATACAAGAATGGGTGGTCATTATGATTCATGGAAGATCTTATTAGGAGAAGTACATGATTCAAGGTGACAAATGAACATATATAAATCTAATAAATACCAAAATAATGTTATAACACACATTATATGCATAATAGTTTCTCTCAATTGAAATGGTGAGTTGTTATATCAATTCCTTATAGGAAGGTATTTCTTAATTTAGTCTAATGATAACATCCATTCTCATTTGAGTGTGAAAAACGTAATTTCCTAATGTGTTCAAGACAAAAGTTGCTTTTACTTCTTGGTAAGACATCCCTCTTTAATTATATGTTTTCATTTCTATCATCTTGGGACACAACAACCAACTTGGTTGGAGTGGATGAAATCTAGATAAATGGGAAATATTAAAATTAGGCATTGTGTTCAAAGCAAAATGGCATTATTTTTTCATATTATTTTCTCATTAGACTAGATAGAGAAGTTGTAGATATGTGATTCGAATTCTCTTTTGTCAAAAGTTTACACATTGTTTTTTTTCATTCACTTTTTCTATGTTTCTTTCTTTATTTATATTCCCCATTTATTTTTAAAGTATTATCTTTGGAAAAGACAATGGTATTGTTTCTATATAATGATCAAGTCACCATTGCTAATTATATTTCCCCAGATTCTAAATTCTCCTTTTATGAATATGAGAAAACAAATACTCCTTAAAATTATGTATACTTACATCAATTTAAGACATATATAAATGTTGATCTTTCTATATTAGTAATAATTTTATATGAGATGATAATATTCAATTTTAGTCGGGAGTTGACACATGGTTACTATACACATGGTTGCTAATTGTTTGATTAGTTTTTCATTGGAAAAGCCCAAATCCATGAAGTGTTTACATGTTATATATTCATGATTGGAAGCTAGGAACCTTTTAGACATAATATTTGGTATACACTACAAATAAAAAGCTCAAGTTGTGCCACTTCTATTACATGAAAAATATTTTAATTTATTGCATTTGTATATCATTTTATTGTTTGTACAGTTAAAATAATATATTTATTATGATAGAAATACTAATCAGATTAGGATGAAATATTATCGTAAATAAAATCACTTTTATTTAATAATTTTCTCATGATGATAATTAACAAATTTAGTAGAAATGTTGACATATGTTTACTATATGCATGACTTCTCATTGTTGGAATGAAAAATTGTTTGGAAAGGCCCAAATACATAGAGTGTTGCTTCAGTATACATTCTTTGCTCGAGGTTAGGAACCTATTAGACATTAAATTTGATATATATATTATGAATAAAAAGTTCAAGTGGTTCCACTTATATTTCAAGAAAAACATTATAATTAACTGCCTTGCTATACAATTTTGTTATAATTACTAAAATACTAAAAATGTATTTCCTATTTTAAAAACATTGATAAGCTTAGAGTAAAATATGATCATAAATAAAATCATTTTCATATTTTTTTTCTAATGATGATCATCTCATAGAATAATTTCACATAATCATTTAATGAATTTATATTTATGTTATTGGTAAATAGTGGAAAGCACATATTCATTCACATAATAACATATACTTTCGCATGGTGGTGCATAATGTGGTAGATGTACTCATATTTATAAGCGATATCTTTTCTGTTAATCCATAAATTTGAATATATGGCAAGTGCTCTATAAAACACGATAGTGAAAGTTCAAATATTTTTCTTTGTTATCTTTTTGGAATTCTTTAGAAAAATATTCAAGATAAACTATATGTATATATTTTCATGCATAAAATGCAAACAGTTGATAACATCATGATGTGAATTTTACACTATCAAATTGTATTAGTAGTTCAAAGAAAATTATAATATCAAGGATATACAAATGAAAACAAGTTACAATGCATATTATGTCACTAAAGTGACCACAAACACGTGAAAAATAAAAATAAGAAGAAGACAAATAAGAAATATGTTTGTCAACCAATCTGTGACAAACAGAACGTATTAGAAGCCATATTTGAAAAATATTCTTGAAAAATCAACAAAAAATATATAATTCAATGATGTTATACTTTTTACTTTCTTTGATTGTAGTTATCTATTTATAAATTATATTAGAGTATCAATAAATAGGACTTCTATGAATTTAGAAGAAGAAAAATATTTATAGGTTCACGTGTTTTTAATACGTGCATCAACTAGTATATATATATATATATATATATATATATATATATATATATATATATATATATATATATATATATATATATATATGAGCTACAATACACACAGTGCATTGGCCCATCTATACATTTTAATCTACAGTCGTTCATTTCAGAAATTCGGCTACCGGGCGCAACAATTAATTGAGGGAAGAAACTCGGTATGCGTTGGCCATCTCCTTCCGTTTACACCTGTCAACCACCTCTCTAGGGCTGTCAATGGATAAGGGTAAACCTGTTTACCCTTTACCCATAGCCTGTAAGGGAAGGGTAAGGGTAAAGAATTTTCTTATCCTTTACCCACCTACCCGCTACCCTCTAACCTGCTACCTTAGTGGGTAAGGGTAAGGGTAAGCCATTACCCATACCCTCTAACCCGCTCCCCGTTAATATATATGTATAATTTATTAAACATATAATTATTATGTTGTTTGAGTCAATGGATTATTCAACATTATATGGTCATCATTTAATATAATACATAATTTTCTTATCTACTTCTTATTTGGCTAATTTGGTCGTGTATTCAACACCATTTTGGAGGTGTAAGACACATGTAAGAAATAGCTAGATTTTATAGTTTTTACAATAATAACCATATGTATAATGTTGTGGAAGATTACTTCTAGATATTTTAAAAGTTAATAGCCATTTTGGAGTATATTTACATTTTATTTAAATTTATAAATGCATATTCTATTAGGCATGCCATTATTGTTCCTATTAGTATACTTTTTTGAATGATTAATAAACTCCCCACTTTACCCTTACCCTCTCCGTTTACCCTGTGGGTAAGAGGGTAAGGGTAAGGAGAGGATAAGGATAGTAATAGAGCAGTGAATTACCCATACCCTTACCCACCATGTTAGGTGGGTAAGGATAAGGATAAGCCCTTACCCTCCCCATACCCTCCCCATTGACAGCCCTACACCTCTCTTTCCGTTTTCCCTTCAGTCCGGTTTTCGTTTCTCTCTATCCACGTACACTACTGCGATTTCTTCATCCTTTCTCCAGTGGCGATAGTATCCTGGAGCTGCAGCACCCACAACATTTTCTCCGACTCTGGTTTTCATTGCTCCTCTCATTCTTCTCGTCCCTGTCCTCATTTCTTCACTTCCTCATTTGGAAATGTGCAGGTCAATCATTTCAACCGAACGACCAGAACTCAACTCTAACAAGGCGGTAATATCTAGAAAGAAATCTACTATACAGAGTCAGTCCTGGACACACTTTGTGACGAATTTTGACATTTAGCCTGCTAGATATAAAGGAGTGAAGCAACTTGCTTCACTCCTCTATTTTGTTATCTAGTAGGCAAAATGTCAAAATTCGTCCAAGAGTATGTCCAGTTATGCCTCTGCATAGCGTTTTCCATCTAGAAAATATAGTGGTGTCTTTCTGCATTCATAAGTTAGTTATGTATATTCCCACCGCATCCATAAACCTTCTCGTGGTGGGTTATATTGACTCCTGGTCTACAATATCTTACTACATGTACTCAACTTCTCTTTCCTTGAGTTACACACGTATATTGACTCCTAGTCTTTTTATTCCAGCAAGTTGGACCAACACCAAAAATTTGAGCTGTCAAAGAAGTAGCGAGATGTAATGAGCCATATTGTATACAGTACTCGTGGCTTCCATGTTCGTTGATCAACCTGCCAAGTTAAACCAAGCACAAAACACGTCAAAGCAAGACATCACAACATGGTAGCTGAATGCACGTATTTGCACTAGCTCCTTCAGTAGACTTGCACGCAGAAAAAAACAAGTCTGCTTGATATTGTCTCATTTTTATACATACCCCAAAATCAATACTATAATTAAGCAATTGTTTCTTTTTAATATCTATTTTTAATCTCCAATCAACAACGGGTAGATCTATAGGACATACACGAACACATACTTCACAAGCAATACATTTATCAAATTCAAAATGAATTCGGCCGCGGAAACGCTCCGATGATAATAATTTTTCATACGGATATTGAATAGTTACAGATAAACGATTTGTGTGGGATAAGGTAATCATGAAACCTTGTCCAATGTACCTTGCGGCCCGTACTGTTTGTTGACCATAATTCATGAATCTAGTTACCATAAGGAGCATATCGTAAATATCTATGAAATAAATAAGTTGATGTTTCTTTCTCTTGTTTAAGATAATTTTGAATGTCGTTATCGTATTCTCATATTTATATTTATAGTGAAACAAATTGAGAAGAGGTTGTCAATAATAAATTATTCAAAGAAATAGGTAAAAGATATTTCCATCCAAGATTTAATAGTTGATCCATTCTCATTCTTGGTTAAGTCCATCTTGTTGCAATAGGAATAAATAGGAACAAATAAGTTTTAACTAACGTAATAAGAATCCCTATTATAATTCCAAAGACCTCACTCATATTATTTATTTCAAAAATATCAGGAACAAAAAAATAGGTAGAATAGAGAAATTCCACCCTCCTAAGTAAAGAACTGTTACAAATAATGAAGAAACTAATAGATTTAGGTAAGAAGCAACATAAAATAAATCATATTTGATCCATGAATACTCGGTTTGATAACCCGCTACTAATTCTTCCTCTGCCTCTGGTAAATCAAAAGGTAATCTTTCGCATTCTGCTAAAGAAGAAATTAGAAAACCTATAAATCTGATAGGTTGTCGCCACAGATTCCATCCAAAAAAATCATATTTTGACTATGCCTCAACTATATCAACCGTACTTGAACTATTAGATAATCATAGTCGATGATACCATTATTGTTACCATCACTATTCCAAAACCATACATAAGATTCTCACCTCATACGGCTCCTCTACGGCCACAAATAATTAGAAAGACTAGTTCGATATTACCATTAATTCGACATCCATTGATATTGAAGGATAGATAGAATAAAGATACATCGAAGAGTCCTAAATTAGACCGATGTAATTCTGTCTGCTCAAATAAAAACTAAAAAAAGTGCTTCTGAATTTATCTCGTCCCCTTATAATATAAAAATTTCTCTTTCAATAAAAATACTTGTTGTCTTGTTGTATTAATATATATTTATTTTTCCTTGACCCGTATCTTTTGATTACGAAAAAGAATTAGAGATTAGTTCACAAATCCAAATAAGAATTCTTTCTCTCTTTATATATATATATAGATATATAGATATAATATATAGAAAAAGAAATAAAGATCTTTTCCTATTCATTCTACATTCCATTATTTCTTTTGTTCCTGTTCCTGTTCTTGTTTCTGATAAGAGGCTACTCTGAAAAAGAAAAAAAAAAGAAATAAAAAAGGGGATTAATTCGTTCTTGATAGTCATTTCTTTAATCAGTGAATAGGAGCATACTCTAGATCGGAATCATAGATAAGTACTGCTTGATCGTTTCTACTAACTTAAGCACTAATTATGATTCATTTTATGTAAAAAAGTGTCCTCCAGGAATTCCTTCCAGAGCTTGCTGAATAATTTTTATGGATTCTGTCATTTCATTGATTCGTACTAAATAATGAGCTAGTGAATCCCCCTCTTTTTTTCCATTGAACTTCCCAATCAAATTCATTGTAACACTCATAATAATCCACTTTCCGAAGATCCCATTGTATTCCAGAAGCTCGTAACATTGGTCCTGATAAACCCCAATTTATTGCTTCGTCTCCACCAATAATACCTATTCCCTCAACCCGTTCCAAAAAAATGGGGTTGCGAGTTATAAGTTTTTGATATTCGGTAACTTCTTTTAAAAAATAATCACAAAAATCTAAACATTTATCTATCCAGCCATGAGGTAGATCAGCAGCTACTCCTCTGATATGGAAATAATTATGCATCATTCACATCCCTGTAACAGCTTCAAATAAATCATATATTAAATCTCTCTCTAAAAATATAAAAAAGGGGGTATGTGCACCAATATCTGCCATAAAAGGACCAAGCCATAATAGATGATAAGCTATACGACTTAATTCTAGCATAATTACTCTGATATAGCTGGCTATTTGGGGTACTTGAATATTTCCCAACTCTTCTGGTGCATTTACAATTATTGTCTCTGTAAACATAGTAGCTAAATAATCCCAACGTGTTACATAAGGGAGATATTGTATAATTGTTCGATTTTCCACAATTTTTTCCATCCCTCTGTGTAAATAACCCAATATGGGTTCACAGTCAATAACATCTTCACCATCAAGAGTAACAATTAGTCGAAGAACAACATGCATTGATGGGTGTTGAGGACCCATATTGACTTTCATGAGATCTTTTCTTGTAGACGGTGCAGTCATATATTTTTTCCCCGATTCGTTATTTTATGAGTTTCTCAAAACGAGGTTCATAAAAAAATAGAAAATCTAATAATTATTATTTTTAATTTAATAGTAATTTTTGAGTACTAATCAAAATTCTACTAAAATATTCTAAAAAAATTAATAATACATAATAATAAAAATTGAAATTTAATAAATTGATTTAGTTTCAATGAAATTAACAATTTTTTTGCTCTCAAATATTCAGTTGACTTATTAATTTTTTATAGCATACTCTATTTTCCTTTGCCAAATACGCTAGCAACCGTTGGCATTTTCCCAGAATTATTTGAAGACCCCTCTGAGATGAAAAATCTTTTTTGTGCAATTCTAGATGTGAAGTAAATCTCCGTATTTTATTTGTAAAACTGAATACTTGAAATTCAACGAATCCCTTGTTTTCTTCATTTTCTTCTTGTGCAATTGCTGAGATGAATGCATTTTTTATCATAAAAAAATAAACAAAGAAAGTTAAAAGTTATATTTTTTTTGGTTTTTTTTGGTCTGTCAAAAAATGTGTTACTATAAAACCAAAAACTTTGGGCACATAGTACCCCATTACATCGCAAAGAGCTAAAAAAGCTCGACCAAGGAATATATACCCCACGCAGGGGGACACACAAGCAAACTAGATGAAAACAAAACTAAGAAAACCAAACCAACTAGACAAGCTAGGTCCAGACGGACCAACCAGAAGAAGACTACAACAGTCACTATTACATGCATTCAGCGTACCCACAAATAGTAATAGCAGCAAGACATAGAATAAAAACTAGCAAACCAGCCTGTAGCTAGACAAGAAGTTTCTGGTCTTCTTAGCTATCCAACTCCAATCAAGAAACCTCGTGTTTTAACAACAAAGAATGGGAACGAAGGATCAACACAAAATCACTCCTTCATGCAGCACAGCACAAACTGTCTAAAGAAAGCACCCACAAATTGTGGTACTAAGCCAAGAATAGGGAGGTCCATCGAACTAATAACCCACCACACCACCTAGTTGCTCACCCGCAAGGTTTAAGGACAGACGATGGAGCTCTTTACACAGCAAAAGACCCCCACACAAAAGTGCAGGCTTCGACCACTTCTGCTAAAACAGAAGCATTCCACCGAAAACATGGTGCTCGCAGCCACAAAGAGGACTGAGAAGAGGGGAAGAAGTGAAAACCACCCCCATCCCAACCCCACATGAGGCTGCTGTCAGCACAAGACATCTAGCTCATGATTCGTGTGTCCAAGAAGAGGCTAGCAATTACTGCAGCAAAGAATCGAACACCTTCAAGGTGTTGCTATGCACAGCAGCAGCACAAAAGGGAGAAGAAGAAAAGCCAGCCCCTCCCCCTTGAAATCAACCCCAACCAAGACACTTGTGAACCACGGAGGCTCCAAAACAAACACCTAGAGGGCGTTTATGCTCACAGCCACAAAGGAGCCACACTAGACCAACCAGCAACGGAAGTCGTGGGAACTAGTCGATCGCATGCAGAAGAAAGCACACAAGAGAAGGCCGCCAGAGGGGGAAGAAGCTACGGCCAGCAAAAACCCACACACCAGAAGGGACGCCATCAGTGCAAGGATCTTAGAAGAACGACCGGTGAAGATCGACCTTAATAGGAGAGTGGGAAGCACCGCCGATCAAGCCAGCTATGGACCCATCCGCTGCTGAAGGCACCAAGCAGGAAACAGGGTGGCGTCACAAGCCCTGGGAGGCCACCAACCGCCAAGCTGGGCATAGGGTAGAAAAGCCATCACAGCAAGGAGGACGCCGCCAACCAGGGACACCGTCGGCCAGACAGGAGGCACCCAAACCCGCCATCAAGCTCGACCACCACAAGGACCACCGGAGCAAACCGGGACGAAGTCGGAGCCATCGAAGCACAAGCCAGAATCAGGAGATAGCTCGGGGTAACGAGAGACAGGGGTAAGAGAGGAATGTTGGGATGTCGGGGTAAGAAAGTTATATTATATATTTTAATTTAATATATATTTTTATTTTTTAATTTAAATTTACCGATCATGAATAATAAATATAATAATAATGCATGTTGGGTCTTTGAAACAGTTCGATCATTTCAATACTAATAAGTTTGATATGTTTTACCGAGAAGGTCTACAGTTCGAATCTGTATAGCCCTATAGATTCTATTTACATTCTATATTTGTACCTTTTTTATAGTACTTGTTTATGACAGCTGGGTTGGTTTTGGTTCATTTAGTTGGTATGTTGAAATGAACATATTACCACATACTTGTATACATTCATAGATACATTTAAATAAAATCAAAATTCCATTTCAATGGATCCAAATAGAATTCAATTAGTATTAATCTAGTATTTATCAAATCTCGAACAAAGAAATTTGTTCCTTTTGATTAATCCTCATGAGTGAATTCCATACAAGTTTTTCTATCCCCGATCAAAGAAAATAAATGTTGATAAACTTTTAAGTATACCCAACCCCAATCCTTTTTTTATATATAAGTGAAAATTCTCATCCTGGCTGGCTATAAATTACAGTTTAATTCAATGCCTTTTTTTTTAAATACCCTAAGAAATTTCCTTTTGATAGAAGAAAAACCCTAATTGAATGTTTCAGAGATAAATCATTGGTCTCCTATCCTAATCCTAAATGTATCAATATTTGTACCTTCTTTCATTTCTATGAGTTGAACCCCTTTTCGTATTTTTAGTCCGTCGAATCTTTGGATAATACGGGATTCTTTTCTATTACTAATATTAGTATTAGACCAGTTTATTTCTGATATTTCTATTACTAATATTAAATATGAGAATCCTATTTATTTTGATTTTATGTGAATCATTTATGATTTAGTTAATTATATCACTGTGTTATATATATTGTGTGGGTTTGTTCCAAAAAACTTTTTACTTGCTTGTATTGTAGTCAAACTTAACTCATTGGTTGGTCTTACTAAGTTAAGTATTATTAGAATAACAAACAAGTCTTTTTTTGATTCATTCAAAATTGCAATCTTTAGTGTTGGCTGGGAATTGCTTCAAAGTGACTCTTTTAATACAACTCTAATTAAAATTAAATAACTTGATTCTTATTATTCTTTTTTATTCTTTTTTAAAAGACTCATCAAGTTCGGTATAGTATAATGAATAAAATAGTATAGGAAAAGTCTTTTTATTTTCATTTTAATATGGAAACTAGAAATTTCATATTAAGTTAAAGGTTTCTCACAATTCAACGTATCAAATCAATTAAGAAAAATTGAAATTAAGGAATCAAATCGAACTCTAGGACAAATCAAGGGGGATAATCTAACGATTCCATGCATTGGATTTTGTTTAAATATACATATTGAATTAATAGAAAGACTGATACTCTACTGAAATTTGAATGAAAAAATCATTTCATTTTTTTTAATTTATTTATTTTGATTTTCGTAATTTTATATTACAGTTTATTTATTTATTTTTTTATTTTCTTTCTATTTATTTTATATATTTATTTATATATTCTTATTTCTTTCTAAATATAAAGAAAATAAAAAAAAACCGATACAAAAAATCGAATCGACAATTTCAATTTGGAATTGACCTATTTAGTACACATTAATAGGAGTGAATCTATGTTTCTGCTTCACGAATATGATATTTTCTGGGAATTTCTAATATTATCAAGTCTTATTCCTATCCTAGCATTTGTAATTTCTAGAATTTTAGGTCCAATTAGTGAAGGAATATAGAAGTTCTCTAGTTATAAATCGGGTATATAACCCATGGGGGATGCTTGGGTACAATTTTGAATTTGCTATTACATGTTTGCTCTAGTTTTTGTTGTTTTTGATGTTGAAACGGTCTTTCTTTATCCATGGGCAATGAGTTTTGATGTATTGGGCGTATCCGTATTTATATACGCTTTAATTTTTGTGCTTATGCTAATTGTTGGTTCAGTTTATGCATGGAGAAAAGGGGCATTAGAATGGTAGCTTCTGAATATTCAGACAATAAAAAGAGAGAGAAAAATAACATTGAGATAGTTATTAATTTGATTGAGTTTCCATTAGTTGACCAAATAATCTCCAATTCAGTTATTTCAACTACATTGAATGATCTTTCCAATTGTTCGAGACTCTCCAGTTTATGGCCACTTCTATATGGTACCAGTTGCTATTTCATTGAATTTGCCTCATTAATAGGCTCACAATTCGAATTTGATCATTATGGATTGGTACCAAGATCAAGTCCTAGGCAAGCAGACCTTATTTTAACAGCTGGCACAATAACAATGAAAATGGCTCCTTCTTTAGTGAGATTATATGAACAAATGCCTGAACCAAAATATGTCATTGCTATGGGTGCCTGCACTATAACCGGGGGGATGTTCAATACCGATTCTTATAGTACTATTCAGGGAGTTGATAAACTAATTCCTGTAGATGTCTATTTGTCAGGTTGTCCACCTAAACTAGAAGCGATTATAGATGCTATAACAAAACTTCGTAAGAAGATATCTCGAGAAATCCCTGAAGATAAAATAGGGTCTCAACAGGAAAATAGGTGTTTTACTACAAATCACAAGTTTCATGTTTGACACAGCACTCATACTGGAAATTACAATAAACAATTTCTCTATCAATCACCATCTACTTCAAAGATATCGTATGAAAGATCTTTCAAACAAAAAACAAATTCAATATTTTCCCAAGAATTGGTGAATTAGGTAGATAGTTGTTGTTTGTGCAGAATAGAATAGAATAGTAAACAACGGGTCAATTTTTATAAATTTCATTGTAAATATGAAATAATCATACAAATAAATAGAAATAAAAATGTGGGGGAGATCAAGAGGATGCAGGGTCGTTTATCTGCCTGGCTAGTTAAGCATGAGCTAGTTCATAGATCTTTGGGTTTTGATTACCAAGGAATCGAAACTTTACAAATAAAACCTGAGGGTTGGGACTCAATTATTGTCATTTCATATGTATATGGTTATAATTCTTTACGATCTCAGTGTGCTTATGATGTATCACCACGTGGATTTTTAGCTAGTGTGTATCATCTTACGAGAATATAGTATGGTGTGGATCAGTCGGAAGAGGTATGCATAAAAGTATTTACTCCAAGAAGTAATCCTATAATCCCTTCCATTTTTTGGATTTGGAGAAGTGCTGATTTTCAATAATGGGAATCTTATGATATGTTGGGAATTTCTTATAATAATCATACGCACCTTAAATGTATCTTGATGCCTGAAAGTTGGATAGGTTGGCCTTTACGTAAGGACTATATTACCCCTGATTTCTATGAAATACAAGATGCCTATTGACAGGATGCTTATTAAATAATAAGAAACAAATATTTCTTAAATAGGAATATGACACGACTCAAAATTTCAAGTCAAGGCAGATTTTTCTCTTCTGTTCTAGATAAAACAAAGTAACTGAATTTTCATTCATATTATGGGTATGCTAAGAAAGTATTTCATTGATATTCCCAAGATTGTATGATATCCATTTTGGATGAGCCAAGACAATAGAATCAATCAAAAAGACCCTGTGTCGTTAATTTTGTACCGTGCCATATCAGTTTTATATATATTCCGTAAAGTAACATAAACAGGAATGAATAAGAATAAAGAAAATATAAAATAAAATACAAAATTCAGCAAAGGGGTTCAATTTGATTTGTATTGTATCTAAAATGAATTCTATTTCTATTCTTTAAATCTTCTACATTCAATTTTGGCATTTTTAACCTACTCATTTTGGATATATTATGAAGAATTAACATTTCGAATAAAAGAGGGCAAAATATAAACAAATAGAAAAAGAAAATAGAGGCTAACCTAATTTTTTTACCATAACCATTAACCAATTAACCATATAATTAACCATATATATTCCTATCCAAATACATATGTCTATCTACTCCACAAAAAAATAGAGGAAAAATAGAGGTATAGATGTATATATTATATAGCTAGATGAATAAGTATGAGCATGCTCTGGATTATTAAAAAAAAAGTATCCTCACCCTTTTTTATGGATTTGTATGAATATATATACATTAATCGCGTGTCAGGAACCAGATTTGAACTAGTGACACGAGGATTTTCAGTCCTCTACTCTACCGACTGAGCTATCCCGACTACTTTTCGCACATTATCCTACTATAGTGTAGGACCCATGTTTATGTCAATTAAAGGGACTAAAAAAGTATCAAAATCTTATTTAGTCCCTGAAATTTTTTGTATCTTAAAAAAAGATTTTGTGTAAAAATAATGGTATGGACTCTCCTCTTATAGATGTGACTAACAAAAAATAGAGCTCTTTTTTAATTTATTATTTTGATTTCTAATATATATATATATATTATTTATATAAATAAAATATTTATACATATATTACATCAACTTATTAGTATTATTTTTTTCTTTTTGATTGATTGGCTTCTTATTTATTTTATTATTTTTAAGCTTCTACCAATCAATAAGTATCTTATTGGGTTAGATCGTGGGTGTTACATAAATTACAAACTATTTGCATTTGTTGCAGTTTTTGCTAAGGATTTCCTTTGATTGTACTAAGTACTAAAAATGGGAAGGAAGAAAGCAAGCGGATCCGCTAATTCCTCATCCTCAAATCAGTCCTTCTCGAAGGTATTGTTTCAACGAATAAGTACACCAATATCTGCCATAAAAGGACCAAGCCATAATAGATGAGAAGCTATACAACTCAATTATATCATAATTACTCTGATATAGCTGGCTCTTTGGGGTACTTGAATATTTCCCAACTGTTATGGTGCATTTACAGTTATTGCCTCTGTAAACATAGTAGCTAAATAATCCCAATGTGTTACATAAGGGAGATATTGTATAATTGTTCGATTTTCCACAATTTTTTCCATCCCTCTGTGTAAATAACCCAATATGGGTTCACAGTCAATAACATCTTCACCATCAAGAGTAACAATTAGTCAAAGAACACCATGCATTTATGGGTGTTGAGGACCCCGATTAACTTTCATGAGATCTTTTCTTGTAGACAGTACAGTCATATATTTTTCCTCGATTTGTTATTTTATGAGTTTCTTAAAACGAGGTTCATAAAAAAATAGAAAATCTAATAATTCTTATTTCTAATTTAATAGTAATTTTTGAGTACTAATCAAAATTCTACTAAAATATTCTAAAAAAATTAATAATACATAATAATAAAAATAGAAATTTAATAAATTGATTTAGTTTCAATGAAATTAACGAGTTTTTTTCTCTCGAATATTCAGTCGAGGAACCCTAAATGCTGTCGGAGTAAAGGATCGTCAACAAGGGTGTTCTAGTGTGTTGTAGATTCTTATCCAAGACTTGTATCATTTGATGATGCCATGTAAATTGCTAGAAACATTTGAAGTGTATGGCTAACCCAATAACAAAAGTTTCATAAGGGGACTGGAGAAGGCTACTATGAGACAAAGGATCTTCTTTCTAAAGAGATTTGATTCAGAACTTTTCTATGTCCAAGGTCCAATATTGAAATCATTTCAGAGGTTTTCCCTTACTTTGTCCGTGTCAACAAATAATTCGAAATA